>CM060121.1:16729641-17329641 GCA_030522415.1 Channallabes apus | reverse complement strand
TTGTTGTCACTTAAGGATTGCCAGTGACTTGGTTGTCCACACATTTAGAGGAAGTGTGTTCCACCACCTAGGTACCAGACCGGAAAACGAGATGCATGTCTGCCTTGATCTAAAACATCAGGGTGTTTCCGGTATGCAATGATTAGTACCTACCAAAAGTGTTCCAAGAAAGGACAATCTATGAACCAGCAACATGTATCATGGGTCCACAAAGCACATTAATATGCATAGGGAGCGAAGGCTAAGCTTCAAAATAGCTATAGCGCAAATTGCTCAAAAAGGATGTCTATCGCTTATCTTGGAAAGTGATGTCACCAGGTAGAAAATTACACTATAAAGAAAAGACAAGCCATATGAGAACATAATTAAACATTTCTGCAGACTGTAATGCCAGTGGCCTCTTTCATCAGGATAATGCACCGTGCCATACTGCAAACCTTGTTCAGGAATGATTTGAGGAACATGACAAAGAGTTGAAGGTGTTGACACGGCCTTCTAATTTTGCAGATTTTGATTGAGCATCTTTGAGATTAGCTGGACGACCATGTCTAATTCATAGAGATCTTCTATTTAAAGCTTACAGGACTTAAAGATGTATGTGAACCTGCTGCCAATGTCTTGCTCTCACAGAGTTCATGCCTTGATGTCTCAAAGCTATTCTGGAATCAATGTGGGGGGGCTATACAATTTAAAGCAGGTGGATTTACTGTTAATACTCATCTGTGTATTACACATCAAAACTAGGACTGTGATTTCACTGAAAACATTTTAAAATTATGACAAATTTTTCAAAATATTTAAATAATCATTGAACTACTATATAGTTTGATTAATTTCAACTATATGTATATAGAATATAAATATATCTTAATTTCACAGACAGATTTTAATTTCACAGACAGTGACTCACTCGTGCCGGAGCGCTGCACCTCCCTCAGCGTGTGGGTCATGCCGGCTTTGTAGCCCAGGAACGCGGTGAGGTGAACAGGCAGTTTGGGATCATCTTTGGGCCAAGTGCGCACCTTTCCACGATGCCTCTTACTCCGCTTGTGGGGCAGGAAGCCCATGTGCCCATGGCGTGGGGCATGGAATTTACGGTGAGACTATGACAATGGCACAAATTATATTATTACAACTGTTTTACTCTTTAACTCTGATTAACTTCTTCATAACGATTTTTGTAAAAGTCTATGAATAAGGAGTTCTAACATATGCTGTAAGCTTAAATATATTCTTTATTTGTATAATAGTTGTGTAGTAATGCATAGAATAATGCATAGAGCTTAGAAACTGAATCACAATTCTGTTTGCTTGTTTGTTTGTTAGGAAATAAAAATAAACCTCAAAAAAAACAAAAAAGAAACAACAACTTTGATTCTTGGGACCCAGAAAAATGTAATGACACCTTAAAAAAAAAAGGAACTAAGACTTCAATGTAAAGGGCTACATAATAACTACTTAAGATTAGAAGTCATTATTTTAACCCACCACAAGCAGCACAGCACTAAACATTATTCAAAATAATGATTCAGCTTAAAGTTAGAAATAAATAATAAGCGCTCACTGACCATGGCTGTCTTTGCAGACCAAGCACAAGGTTGAAAGAGACAGAGCCAACTGCTATCCTAAGACATATACTTGAGACTACCCAAAGTTTAAAGGACTCTAAATTGGTGGCTGGCTCAGATAAGACGGATTGTTTTTCATCTAATCCTGGTGGTGCCAAGTGGTGACACTAAGTAGGCTCTGAAAACAGGAAATGTAGTCTGATAAGATGGATTTTACTAGCATTTGTGCAAAGATGATGCAGTTACGCAGTCATTTCCGATTGTACTGAAATATATACAGTATATGGCCAAAGGTATGTGGACACCTGACCATCACACCCTTAATTCTCCTTTCAGATGTAAGAGGCTCCAGCTTTCTGAGAATGCTTTACACTAGGTTTTAGAATCAGGTCTAAGTGCATTTATGAGGTCAGATACTGATATCAGATTAAAAAAAAAAAAAAAAAACAAGTCTTGACAAATAATTGGTGTTCCAATTCATCCTTAAAAACTGTTCAGTGGTGTTTACCTCAGGGTTTTTATGTCTTTATTAACTTCTTTTTTGTGCACAGGGGCACTGACACACTGGAACAGGGTGGGGCCAATCAAGTTAGCTCCAGTGAAGAGAAATCATACAAAGTCATTGTAAACAAGTGTGTGGTTCCATCTGTGTGTAATGGCCAGATGTCCACATACCTTTGGAAATAGGATGTACATGTCAGACACTGTATGCAATGAATTAAGCAACTGATTAGTTACTTCTCAACTTTTTAAATGCTTTTGGATTTCTGTGTCTGATCCCATACTGAGTTTAGACTGATTTAGCTGGCACTTAACTCATCCGATCAAATGTAAATGCATATGACAATAAGTAGGTAAATGTGTATGCTACTTTACAGTCTTAAATGTAGAATTAACAACTCTTGGAAATGTTTTGTGTTAGTTTGATTGTTTTTCTGGAAGGGTAAAATCTAGAGGATAAAAATACAAAGGATGCAGTTTTATATGCATATTTTAAGTAATCATTAATGCTATTATTATAATGCTGTGTTATAACATTACTGCACCTTCATATTGAGCATGCTTACTGGCATTCCTGTGTGCCCCCTCTCAAAATCTGTATTGACTTGAACTTCTCTCTTAATTACTGCAGTTTATATTTGTACTTCTTTTGTCTCAGACCACTACGTTCGGTGACAATAATAATTGTCTTGCAAAGCTGATGACCTCAGGCTGAAGTATGCAAGAAGAAGTGGCCACTGCCTATGTTGAAATGTAAAGATTTGTTTTTATTTTCTTATGTAATTAAAGTACATGTACAATATATTTCAATAAATTTGTATTAGAAATATGGACTTTATTACCAATTTTAATGCCAATACACTTTACATTCACTCTGTAGGGGGGGGAAACATTCTAACCATTGGCACAATGGAGACTTGGTCTATAAAAAGGGGATTTGATGGTTTTCTGTCCTGAACTTGATCTTACTTAAAGAATCTGACTTTGTGAAATGTGAACAAAAACTAACATACATCACAGAATTCTGGAGTGAAACATGATCTTTTTCTGTAATATAACAGAGATGAGGCAGAAACGACCTCGTTCTCGGTTTTTGTGATAAACACCGACATCTAGTGGCGAAGAACTGAATAAACATCGCGTCACCAATGACCTTTTACATTTGACCTCTTAATGAAAGCTTTTTTTATTACTACAATTAATTTCAATAATTTTGTTCATTGTTTAGACATAAAACATGTTTGTAATTGACTATTTTTTTTTAACGCAGCCATTAAAGTTTTCTACTTCGAATAACGAATTATTTTCTACTTCCAATAACGAATTTGCCCTTTCCTCCATGTTGGTCTAGACGCGCATGCGCAGTCAGGAGAAAGGAATCGGGTTTGAGGTCGAATAGAAGAGGGTTTTAGAATTGAAATTTCCTCAGGTGAAAATGCCGGATGATTATAATAAAGACGCGTATCCCGAGCCCCCACGCCGGACTCCGGTTGTAGACAAACAGACTGCTCTTCCAAACCCGGTTATAATCGCGTCGAAGATTTTCTATTACTCTGTGGACCTGCCTGTGACCGCGTTCAGGAGTGAGTCTAACCTTCTAATGCTTCACTAGCAAGATATTATGAGGATGTAATATAATCTCTGTTTAGAGCTGTGTATATTTAGAGCAGGGTTTAAAACATACCTATTTGTGATTTTCCTAGCTAAACATGCTCAATAACAAACCGGCCTGTGTTCTCACCTGCTGTTAGCAGCCTAGCAGGACCTGCAGATTAGTGGTGTTGGTGAAGAACATAACCACTCACCAACACCACCATCTGCCACTTATTTTCTTGTAGATGTTCTAGAAAGCCTCCAGCCCAAAACCAAACTCCAGTACTATCACCAGAACTTCCGCCGTGTACCAGAGCTGACTGAGTGCCAAGAGGGCGACTATGTGTGTTATTATGAAGCAGAAATGCAGTGGAGAAGAGATCAGTAAGTCTCACCTAAACCTGAGGTCCACATCTGCCTCCGGTTATGATGACTGAAATGTACAATGCTTTGCACTATTCACTCTCTCTTGAACTTTTCCTCACAGTTTTGTACTACGATGTGGTATCAAAATGTTACGAGATTTAAAATCCGATTGCTTCTGTCATATGTTCTCACTTAGACGTCTTAAAACCTGGCAGTAGGTTTCGCCATCGACCTGAATTCTCAATTCATTTTTGAGTGGTCCTGCTTTGTTTTAGGATCATACCCATACCCTCAAGTTTTGTCACCAGTAATGATCTTCGACATGAAGTACGGGTCATCCACGGCGTGCTTGACAGACTTCGACGAGATGTTCCTTCTGCTCCTTGGTCAGCAGCCTGGGGATGAACCTGGCAGCAACAGGGTGCATGTTCAAATCACTAGTGAGGATTTCCTGAACTGTTCCGTATGAAACACCGACAATGGCAGCAATGTTGTGGAGTGTTCTCCGCTGATCATCATGCACAAGTTCATGAATGGTTTTAAAACAAATTGGGGGGGCTGAACTCGTTGAAAGAATTTTAGTCATCTTACAGTGATGTTCCTCCGCTCTGGTGGGGGGCGTGACTCAAAACACCTCAAATGACTCATTGCATCGCCGTAAAACTTTCTGAATCACATCAATTTCTCTGTGGCAGATTTGCCCAATTTCACACACAATTTCAAGTTCGCTCTTTGTTCTAACTTGCTGTCCATGTTGAAATAGCAGACATGGTAATGCACATGGTCATGATAACACCAGTTGCACAGCTCCTGACTGTCTTTTGGTACACTCACTAATGTCGGAGTTCGGTACTCCCTGTGATTTTGTTTGCTTCCATCTGTTGGTGTGTTACAAAACTAGTCTCAAAACATTTTGATACCACCTCGTACTTCAAAGTCCATTGTCAAAATCTGTATTGACTTGAAATGTTTGAAAATGATTGCTGTTTGTATTTGTACTTTAGAATTATAAAGTGCCATCTGGATGATTGTGTTATAAGTGCAAACAATTACAATTAAAACTTGGAAACTCCTTTAACAAGGAACTTCTCTATTGACACTCACGTGCGCGCACACACTAACGGAAGATTTGCAGGTCAGATGAGAGAAGCTTATCGCAAGATAGTAACAGCTTGGACGCTCCACAAAGCTTGGAAATGATGTAATTCCATTTGGATTTTGCTAAACTGCATGTTCAAAATGTTCAATGTCCCCTGATCAGCTGAAACCAAAACTGAACACAAAGTGTTATGTTTGGCAAAAAACATCACTCATGACCTTCAAGAACTCTGTGCACAGGACAGGATTAGCAGGAACATGGACATAAGTAGGGGTTAGGGGGGGGAAATAGATGGAGACAAATGTAGGGCAGTTGTATAAGAACATCATAGAGCGAAATCTTACATTTCAACAAAATAACCCAAAAAGAATAATGTCAGATTTACACTGAAATAGTTTAAAACCAAGATCTTGAATGTGTTAGAACTCAGCAAGCAAACATCAAACTCAGTGAGAATTTGTGCCAGGGTTTGTCAAAAACCAGGGTCCAGACTGACACATCTGGGTGTAAATACTTATGCAATCATCAAATGCTTTTTCTGTTACAATATAATGTTTGGCACATTTAAATGTTGGGAGTGTTGTGCAAATCAAATGGTAAAACCCCAGTTAATTCTATTTAAGTTTCAGGTTGTAATAGAATGAAATGTGGAAAAGTTCAAGCGATGTGAGCATGTATGCAAGGCGTTGTACCAGTTTGATGATTTCCTTCCTCAGTCCCACCAGATTCAGCATGTCACCAGGTGGATCTTGGCTAAAGAAATCATCAAACTGTGATGGACAGTGGTTTTCCATGACCCTACACGAGCACTTCAGCCTTGTCCGTATAATTATTGTCAATCCTTTCCTGACCTCTCTCTGCAACATTGTTGAATGGTTTGATGTTTTGATTTATAGCAAGGTCGACCAGGAGATTGTGAAAATCATCGAGCAGCGTGCCCGAGCCTGTCAGCAGCGTGAGGGACCCAGCTACAGGCAGAACTGTGCCAAAGAGGTGCAGCAGTTTAATGAGGTCTCCGGGGCTTACCAGTCACGCTGTGAGTGCACATATACAATCCACTATATAATTAATTTATTTAGATTTTACATTCACAACAAAGACATGGATGGACATGAAGCAATATAAATTTGATTTATAAGCCTTCTTACTATGATCAATCTTGTAGTGGTACTTACACAATAAGTGGTCCACTCTGCTTATTAATAAAGATCAGCTAGGTGCTTTCATTGATGGGTTGAAAGCAATATTATACTGTAAGCATTCGAGGTAAAATATATATTGCTAAAAGGTTCCCTTTTGTTTCAGATGGAGATCTTGGAGCATATGCCAGTGCAAGAAAATGCTTGATGAAGCAGAAAGAGAGGATGATCGAAGAGGCACAGAAAGCATAAACTCTGCTCTTATTTCTGCTGTTCTCACCTTTATGTATAAATGTGTAAAATAAATACATTAGTTGAAACATTTGTGGTAATTAAAATCATTACTTTTCACACATTTTCTGAAATTAGTGATAGTCATTCATTGCCCTTGACTTATTTCCCAATAGTTTCTGCAGAAAACTGAATATGTAAAAAATGCTTCTTGACAGCCACAAAGCTCCACATCCCATACTAAAAGTACAATAAGGCTTGACTGTGGC
Source organism: Channallabes apus (assembly GCA_030522415.1). Taxonomy (NCBI): domain Eukaryota; kingdom Metazoa; phylum Chordata; class Actinopteri; order Siluriformes; family Clariidae; genus Channallabes; species Channallabes apus. The sequence goes on along the minus strand of CM060121.1, from coordinate 17,322,875 downwards.
ACTCCCATAAGATTTTTAAATAACACTACTCTCAATTTGTGTACTAGCCTAAATAAAACTGATGTACCCAATTCCATTACTTAAACCAAAGTTGCTTTACCTTTTCTGGGGTGATTAAATCCTGACCTGTAAAGCCAGTTTCCAACACACCCACTAAACGGCGGTCATAAGCATTTCACTGTGTGTGAGAATTTGAAAACCTGCCAATTAACAGTAGTGATAAATGAGGGTTGACCTCACTAAGGTGGAGGCTTCCTGAAGTCAATGGTTTAATTTCATTAATCTTCATTCAAGGGCTCATTGTAGTGCCATCTAGTGGACAAATTCTGTCCAGCAATCGTAACATCGACCAAATCAGTCCTGATACTAGACCCAATCAACTGAAGCAATCCCAGATCATAACAGTGCCTCCAGAGGCTTGTACTGAATCAATCTGGACTCAAACCATGACATTTCGCCAATATTTATGCCCCCTAATAAACTGGTCTTTTTTCTGATTAGGATCGTGTTTTATGGTTCCAATCCTATCAGTTTCTAACCACTAATTTAGTAAACAGCCACTGAAAAATAATCTTGCATGCAGGTGCCCTATACATGTGCATTCATACACATTCAATTTAACAGTTAAATTAAGACAATCTTGGATTAAAAACAATCTTAGTTTGACGCATGTTTTAAATTCAAGCAGAATTTAAGCAGAGACCATAATGTTCTTGAGTTATAAATACACTCCGCAACCCTCCAACACTAATGCAAGCACCCACTAATAACCAAAACTCAGGCAGGCAAAATGTTTTTCAGGATTTTATTTCAACCCATTGTACAAAATTTAGGAGGCCTGAATAGCAGCAGCAGCAGCCTGGCTCCTCTGTACAGAGACCCTGGTGTGAGTTTTGGCCAGATGATCAGTGAATTCCTGAAAGAGAAGCAACTGTTAGAAACCCAGATCTAATCTGCAAATGTACAATTTTATTAATCTACAAAATTAAATGTGACAAATGTTCACCTGGTAGGGAGATTTGGTAAACACAGTCTCCTTCCAGAGATCAGGGGTCAGATAGCTGTAGGTCTTGGAGATGGCATCAAAGGTAGCCTTGGCTGAAGAGAAAAGCACAGGAAAAATAAGGAAAAATTTAATACACAAGCATAACATGGTATAATCTTGAGCCCAAATTAAATTTTATCTTTAAAGCAACATGTCAAACATTTGATCCCATTTCTTTAATAGAATTTAATATGAAGTGAGGGTGGCTCAAGATCTTTGCACTTCACTCATGTACCAAAAAAATAAAAAAATAAAAATTAAAAAAAAAGGAAGACCGGCAAGCAGAAGACATCCACTTTAGTCAACTCAAAATAAACTTACCAAAGTTGCCCAGGGTGGCCGTGCAGCCTCTGGCAGAGGTGTAGCAGTCGTCAATACCAGCCATCATGAGCAGCTTCTTGGGAACAGGAGCAGACACGATGCCAGTACCACGGGGAGCAGGGATCAGACGCACTAGGACAGAGCCACAGCGGCCAGTCACCTGAAAATAGTTTTACAATTAACACAAAGCTAAGCAGTTTTTTTTTTTTTTAAGTATATAAAACAAAATTCTGAACTGGCTAATTGAATCCAGTGTCTATACCTTGCAAGGGACAGTATGGGGCTTTCCAATCTTGTTACCCCAGTAGCCTCTCCTGACAGGGATGATTGACAGCTTGGCCAGAATGATGGCTCCACGGATGGCAGTCGCCACCTCTTTAGAGCACTTCACTCCAAGACCAACATGGCCGTTGTAGTCACCAATAGCGACAAAGGCCTAACACAAAATTCACTCATTAAAAATTAGGCAATTAAGAAACGGTCATCCTTAATTTTAACAGATAAACACATTGGCAAGTAAAGAACAAGAAGCACCTTGAACCTGGTGCGCTGACCAGCCCTAGTCTGCTTCTGGACAGGCATGATCTTTAGCACTTCATCCTTCAGGGCCGAACCCAGGAAGAAATCAATGATCTCAGACTCCTGAAACAGAAAGAAAAAGCAAAAAAAACAAAAAAAAAACAAACAAAAAAGGCATGCATCAATCTCAGAACTTTTAGATAATTAACGCAAATAGTCGTTGACATGGCTAAAATATTAGGGGGGGGGATGGAATATGGTGGAATATATAATTGTTAGCAAGGTGGAACCAAAATGGCAATGAAAGAGGGAAAAAAAAAATCTTTAACTTTAAGTTCCTTTAAATATAACTGCCCAAGCAAAAGCTTGTTGTCTAACAAAACGTACAACAATCATAAAAGCACTGCCAAATTTCTGACTGATTAGTTAGGTATTGGGTTTCTTATGAGGGAACTTAATAAACTAATTCTAAAATATCACATAACATTCAATTACTCGTCACATACGTTATAGCACTGAAATATATTTTCCCGATTTACCCCAGTAAGGAAGCTAGGATCAGAGCACAGGGTCAGTCAAGATGCAGCAACCCTGGTGTAGGTCGGGTAAAGGGCTTTGCTCAAAGGCTCGGTCAGTTTGGCAGTGCTGGGACTTGAACACAGCTTAAAAGTATATCCAGATATAGCTACTGATTAAGAAAAACAGACTCTCCCAATTACGTGTCTACATATGAGAAATGGTTAGGTGAATTTGCAGCATACACAACGAGAGGGTATGGGTTAGAGTGCCATTACAGATTACATTTCTTTAAACACCCAAACCCACCTTTAAAAAAAATAAATAAAAAATCTTTCACACCGTTGATCTTACTGAGAATAAATCTAACGCACGAACAAGGATGCGGTTCTCCCTCACCTTGATGGGCAGAGAGTATAGGTAGATCTCCTCCAGGGACTTGATCTTCATGTCCTTCACCAGACGACCGAGCTTGGTCACGGGCACCCACTAAAACATAACCAGGCAGAACATGGTCAGAAGTTCTTCATACCATCTTGGTGCTCGGGCCCCAGTCAAGGGGAAAGTGTAATATTAAATGAGCGTGTACCTCCTTGTCCTCGGCCTTGCCGCCCCGGGCTCCACGGCCTCTCCCCCGGCCTCTGCCCCGACCACGACCGCGGCCCCTGCCGCCAGTGCCGAAACCTCCACGGAAACCTCCTCTACCACCGGCGTCGTCCGCCATTTGCTAAACAAGCAAATGCAATTTAGTTTTTAATTAACATATGCACCTTAAGAGACTTGACAGAGAAACATGCTGAATAATGAACCGCGGAGGACTTCCTTCACTAGCTATTAATTGACGGGATAAAATATTTTAATTTAGAGATTATCGTTATTCTCTCTAAATAAGAATTATTCACCCTTTAATCCTACAACACGTTACTGAGTACTGCACGTTAACCAACAGCTCGCGTGCTCATTCAACACTCCGGCTAAGTGTGTAGCTAGCTCTCCGCCATTTCTGAAATCATCCCAACTAATTAGAGATAAAAATTATTTTATTCAACCAAACTTCGCAATTTTGACTTTATTATAACGCATATATGCTACAGACTCACTACACTGTGAAATGAGTATTCTACTATTGCGGATTGCTATGATAAAATTGGATAAGGCACCGCCATATAAACTTACGTGATGTGTATTCAGGAAGAAGAAGGCCTGACGAGAGTTCAGGGAGTATTTATTTCAGAGAAAGTCTCGCGATATTTCCAGTCAGGTTGTTCCTTCGTGACGTATCCTAGTGGCATCATGAACACGTTTGTTTCCCTAAAGTGTAGATTCAAGTTCTGTTTATATCTCCCATATGTTAACAAAACCAAGGAACGAAGTCAGATAACCAATTCTCATATATTTAAATACTACTAGTGCTCTAACACTAGTTAACTAACACTATTAAACACAACGCTTCTGAAAATTGGTGATATCAGTTTGACCTGCACAAAGGCCCAGCTGCTCAAACTGTTAGTGTTTCCTCTCTATCAACACTAACTTGAGTTAGTCAGCTCCACTGTGGTTTGACAGTCGACAACTGGTCAGACTATGCTAAATATTTTAACAAAAAACGTATTTTATATAAATTACTATATTTATTCTATTTGTTTACAACCTGAGTGAGTCAAAAATTATCCTCATTCTATCTGCAGAATTAATTTTTTATTATCTTTTAGGACAGATAAATACAATGTTTCAACATAATCTTCTTGCTTCTCACTACATTTTATCTATCTGTTAATAAGCTTTCGAATTCCCTCATTAAAAATGTTTTAGACTGATGTGTTTCACAAATGTACCGCTGTCTTAATTTCTTCATCAGAAGTGAATCTTCGTCCTCATGGGGCTTGTAGGTGAAAGTCCAATGGAGCAAGATCAGGACTATATAGTAGGTTGACATTGTCATCAGCCGTGGACGTGGATTGGAATCCGGCTCCTTCTTTATGGCTAACGCTTGTGCAACTTTCCTTGAACTTTTCTATCCATCCATACACACTTCTTCATGACTAAACATTTTCTCCATACTGCATACGCTGCTCTTCGTTTGTGCAAATCACAATTGGGACATCCACTTTTGCTCATACTGTAGTTACATATGAACTGAGGTAACATGTTCACACCTACATAGCAGATCCTGGGGAGACAGTAGCTTAAAACGGAAAGCACTGATGACAGTGCGGCCCACAGAAGTTTTAATACAAATGCAGGTATTTTTTGACTCACCCTCATATACTGTACTGTATATTATGTAGTTGTGTTCCTGTAATAGATCTTTGGTGGTATATTGATTAGAATTACGTACCTTAAAAAAAAGAGCAAGTGGTTATGGCTGTTTTAATATAAATGGCAATTACTTGTTACAACAAAGGCTTTTCACACATTATGCAACAAGGTAGACAACTATAAATTGATAGAAATAATGTTTTTTTTAATCTTTTATTTAGGAATGTTACATTTGGCAAATTTCTGAGGTTTTTTCGGCAGTGAAAAACAGTGTGCAAGTATTGGAAAAAGAATCCACTGGGGTGGTAATGGCTTTCTACTTTGTGTCAGACTGCATCACACTAACAAATTGTTGATTATTTTCCTATGACAGAACTTCCTGTCATGTTTTATCTCTTAAATAGATCAGATTCCTGTCTCACCAACGTAAAAAGTATGATCGATTTAAAAGAAAGAACTAGAATATAGTGGCTTAGTGGTTAATACTGTCGTCTTGCACCTTCCGGGTCGAGGGTCCGATTCCCGCATCAGGTCTGTGTGCATGAAGTTCGCATGTTCTCCCCCCTAAAATTGGTGGGTTTCCTCTGTTCTCCCACGAAGACATGCAGATTAGAATAATTGGCGTTCCAACATCTGGTGTGTGTGGTTGTGGTATGTGTGTGCCCTGTGATGATTGCCCTGTCCAGGGTATGTCCTGACTTGTGCCCTGGGTCCCCTGGGCTAGGTTCCAGACCCCCTGCGACCCTGTATACAGGATAAAGCAGTACAGATGATAAGTGACATAATAAGAACTACAAAATAATTTAGGCAGCCTTTGAGAACCAAATTATACCCAATGGCTGGATACCGGCAAGCAGTCAAAAACAAAAAGAGGAAAAAGTGTCTGATCAAAAATTTTAAAACCCATAAATTATTCATCATCAAAATGAAGAGTATTCAGTTTTCTTCTAAAAAATCTCTACAGCTGATTGAGACATATTGAAAGGGGAAACACATATCAGTTCAGGAAACCCTGTAGTTTCCAGAAATATAAATAGTTTAAAAAGTTTCACCATGTAACTGTTTTTTTTTTTTTTGGCAGCCACCCACTTGGTCTTGTGGTATATACATCTATTCTTGCGGCATTCACTATTGTCACAGATCTGTGTTGTGGGGTGATGTTCTATGTTTCACATCTCCATAGTGCATTATGGTTTTTAAAATACATTCAGTTATTTGTTTAACATTAATTCTGGGTCATAAACCAAAACCTTTTTATAAAAATCAACTAATTAACTGGTTACGTGAGGTGTTATATAAAGTGTATAATCAGGAAACATTATTATTAATTCACTACTATGAATTCTTTTCACCCAGTTTACTTCAAGAGATCCATAAAATAGGTTAATAAAAATTATTAAAAAGAAAAAAAACTTTTTATCATGTTAAATAAATAACTGAATGTATTTAACAGGATTTGATGCACTATGTGGATGTGAAGAATAGAATATCACCCTCATCACCAAAACACAAATCTGTGACAATAGGTGAAGTTCCAGTTCACTTTTTATTAAATATTTTCTCATTTTGGCTTTATAATAGCATATATTAGGACAACGATGTAACAGCTGATTCCCAAGTTGAATGTTGCTCTTTTTGTCACTGTGTGGTTTTGTTGTTCTTTGTGTAGTATAGTTTTATCGAGCCCTTTTCAGGTTTTGGTATATGTCTTCCTTCTCAGTGCGGGACTTTGGATTTTCAACCTGTAAAAGGATCAAAGATATTAAAGCATGCAGTCCACATGTTTTATTCACAGGTTGTTCTCTTATATGAGTAGATCAGAATCACAAGATAACCTTGTTTTCCTGTGAAACATCAGTGGATCTTTTTTTCTTGTTTCTTTGCAAGTTCCTCTTGTTGCACATTTCTTGCACTACAGCTCCGAAATTGACTCTCTTGATCGAGTCACCCTGAGTTGTGTAACAAGAAACAACACAGCTAGCTTACTTATACATACCCAAGTGACCAGAAGACCCATTTAAAATATTTACTTTGAGGAAAAACTATAGTTTGAATTCATCTAGAATTTAGATTTTTATATTATATAACCATATCAATGACTGTGTTTTGTTTAAAAATAAATTACAAGCAGTGATATGCAGTTACAGTATACTGCAGTAATGGCATGGAGTATATGACTAAACTATGATGGATACAAAAAAATTTTAATACATCAAGGTGGATGTTTTCGTAAAATAGCACAACCCAAAGTGTATTATTTCTCTTCTACTACAACAATCACAACTTCTAATTTATTAATAAATGACATGTCTCACTTTTATATAATTTATAGTTATGTTTAATTTTTATGGAATATATGATAATTATTGTTATCATTTATATTACTGTATGTTATAACAGATATAAACAATTAATCCTGTACTCCTTTTTAACATTTCTCCAACATAATGAGAAAAAAATGCATAATAAATGATAACATATTAGAACTACAGTAGCTCGTTAATTTAAACCTCACTGCATCATCACAGAGACAAATTTTTGTAGCACCTTATAATTCCTTCTAATTGCTATAGAATTCAATAGCAGTGTGGTATAATGAACACTAATCTAATAATGATAATTATAATAATAATTATAATAATAATAATAATAATGCAATGCAAATTTGGTAATACCTTGTCCTGACTGTGGCCTTGTCTTTGTTTTAACAGTGGGACTCGTCCAATCTGAATAATTTAATTTACTCAGTTTAGTTGGCTTGAATGAGATGAGAAAAAGTGATATTTGTTTTTGCTTTTATAGTTGCTTATGTTTTTTTATTTATTTAAATAATGCACTTTACCTTTATGCCAATAAAGGCAGTCAGGATTATTAAACTATAGATGGACAGGAAGACCACCAGTATGATCAGCAGAACTTGCCCAGCATTATATCCATTTCCTGCATACAAATAAATCATTTGAAAAAAAGGTTTAATAATGATTCATAAAATCAACATCATCTGTAACAAAGCAAGGCATTTTACCTTTTACTGTCAGTGTTGTGCCAGGCCCAATAACCTGTGCACCACTGCTTACTGAATCCTTGGCAGACACAGCGCAGTGATACACACCATCATCACTTTGTGAGAGTCCATTGATGTGTAGGTCTGCACCATCCAATCTATACTTCATTGTCTTTATATCCAGTTGATGAGAGGAGTCTGTCCTGAACACATACCATTGCACGTCAAACCTGTTTGAACTGCAAGTCGTATTGAAGTTACAGAGGATGGAAATGGATTGGTCGATCCTCCCATACAGACTCTGGGGCTGTTTGACCTTTATATTGCACTGGCTAACTGAAAGTCCTGAAACAGATAGATCCAAAAGTGTTCCATTAACTGCTTACTCCTATCTTCCACATAACTGTTACAGTATATACATGAAGTACATTTTCAAAGGAACATGGAATATTCAAGAAGCATGTCAAGTAATATTAATTAATTAATTAATTAGTAATATTACACCTATTCCATATTAATATTCCACCCAGAATGACTTGCCTATTCAATTACCAGCCAAGATTAATATTGTAATGAATAAAAACGAGGCAGCACAGTGGCTTAGTGGTTAGCACTGTGGCCTTGCATCTCTAGGGTTCGGGTTCGATTGGTTACCTTGGGGACTGTGTGCATGTTCTTCTCATGCTTGGCGGGTTTCCTCCAACACTCTGAAGACATGCAGGTTAGCCCAAATTGCCTGTAGTGTGTGAATGAGCATGTGTCTGTGCATTTGTGTGTGCTCCCTGCCATTGATTGAAACTCTGTCCAAGGTGTACCCAGCCACGTGCCCTAAGTCACCTGGGATTGGCCCCAGGCCCTCCATGACCCTGTACAGGATAAGGCAGTATAGATGATAAGTGAGAGAGTGAGTAAGTTAATTTTAAAAATTGTAAAAAAAAATTTTTTTTACTGTTTTTATCTCATGTCTTTCATTGACATGGTCCGTTTTCATGTAAAAAGTGTTCTAAATTATTAATAATTGTACCAGAGGGATTTAGCCCTTGTTTTTTTTTATTTTTTATCTCTGCCCAAAGATAACATTCAGCAACACATTAGCCCTTTAATCTGTTCAGTGAACTGTCCTAATGAGGGCGGGACATAAAGGAGGCAGGATTCAAACAAACAAGGCAATAGTGCAAACCACTGACCCAAGATGGCTCCCTTGTTTATTTCCCCCTCATAATAATCTCCACTGTAACTCTACTAATTCTAATTACTGTACATGACCAGGGTGGAATTTCCTTTAATATGTTCACATTTGCTTTAGAATAGGTTAAACTGCACATATTTCAACATTACATGTTGGTTTCTACAGTGGTGTGAAAAACTATTTGCCCCCTTCCTGATTTCTTATTCTTTTGCATGTTTGTCACACTTAAATGTTTCTGCTCATCAAAAACCGTTAACTATTAGTCAAAGATAACATAATTGAACACAAAATGCAGTTTTTAAATGAAGGTTTACGTTATTAAGGGAGAAAAAAAACTCCAAATCTACATGGCCCTGTGTGAAAAAGTGATTGCCCCCCTTGTTAAAAAATAACTTAACTCTGGTTTATCACACCTGAGTTCAATTTCTGTAGTCACCCCCAGGCCAGATTACTGCCACACCTGTTTCAATCAAGAAATCACTTAAATAGGAGCTACCTGACACAGAGAAGTGGACCAAAAGCACCTCAAAAGCTAGACGGCAAGTCAAGATCCAAAGAAATTCAGGAACAAATGAGAACAAAAGAAATTGAAATCTATCAGTCTGGTAAAGGTTATAAAGCCATTTCTAAAGCTTTGGGACTCCAGCGAATCACAGTGAGAGCCATTATCCACAAATGGCAAAAACATGGAACAGTGGTGAACCTTCCCAGGAGTGGCCGGCCGACCAAAATTACCCCAAGAGCGCAGAGACAACTCATCCGAGAGGCCACAAAAGACCCCAGGACAACATCTAAAGAACTGCAGGCCTCACTTGCCTCAATTAAGGTCAGTGTTCACGACTCCACCATAAGAAAGAGACTGGGCAAAAACGGCCTGCATGGCAGATTTCCAAGGCGCAAACCACTTTTAAGCAAAAAGAACATTAAGGCTCATCTCAATTTTGCTAAAAAGCATCTCAATGATTGCCAAGACTTTTGGGAAAATACCTTGTGGACCGACTAGACAAAAGTTGAACTTTTTGGAAGGTGCGTGTCCCATTACATCTGGCGTAAAAGTAACACAGCATTTCAGAAAAAGAACATCATACCAACAGTAAAACATGGTGGTGGTATTGTGATGGTCTGGGGTTGTTTTGCTGCTTCAGGACCTGGAAGGCTTGCTGTGATAGATGGAACCATGAATTCTACTGTCTACCAAGAAATCCTGAAGGAGAATGTCCGGCCATCTGTTTGTCAACTCAAGCTGAAGCGATCTTGGGTGCTGCAGCAGGACAATGACCCAAAACACACCAGCAAATCCACCTCTGAATGGCTGAAGACAAAATGAAGACTTTTGGAGTGGCCGAGTCAAAGTCCTGACCTGAATCCTATTGAGATGTTGTGGCATGAGCTTAAAAAGGCGGTTCATGCTAGAAAACCCTCAAATAAAGCTGAATTACAACAATTCTGCAAAGATGAGTGGGCCAAAATTCCTCCAGAGCGCTGTAAAAGACTCGTTGCAAGTTATCGCAAAAGCTTGATTGCAGTTATTGCTTCTAAGGGTGGCCCAACCAGTTATTATGTTCAGGGGGCAATTACTTTTTCACACAGGGCCATGTAGGTTTGGATTTTTTTTTCTCCCTAAATAATAAAAACCCTCATTTAAAAACTGCATTATGTGTTTACTTGTGTTATCTTTGACTAATAGTTAAATGTGTTTGATGATCAGAAACATTTTGTATGACAAACATGCAAAAGAATAAGAAATCATGAGGGGGGCAAATAGTTTTTCACACCACTGTATAATAAAAAAAAATACATTCACCCCTCAACTTTTACAAAATGTCAGTGTTACACAACACTGCTCATTTTAATATATTATACAAATATAAGAAATTTAGTAAATAATATAAGCTTTTAAAATAATTATGCAATATGTGTGTAATATAAAGAGGACATTAAGAGAATAATTCTTGGTATGTATTTTAAATAAAAATTCATGTATTTAAATATACTTCCTTAACATCAAAATAAAGCTTTCAGCTCCTTACCTGGGCAAAAGAAGAAAAGTAACGTGGTGTAAAGGTAGAGGTGAAGGATCATCTTCATACTGTAGTTAGTTTGGTCGAAGAAGAATCTGTAGATATCCGTCTGTGTAATCTGTGTGAGCAGAGCTGCTGACAAACTGAATGTCTGAGAAAATAGAGAAGTGTTCTAAACCTTTCTCCAAGACTCTTCCTTCCTCTCTAACAGTGTGACCCATGCTGTGAATTTATTTAGTCATATGCCTGGGCTGAGTAACCCATTGCAAAAAAAAAAAAAATATATATATATATATATATATATATATATATATATATATATATATATATATATATATATATATATATATATATATATATATAACAACTCATCATATTATGAAAGTAATAATATTTCATGGCCAAAAGGCATGTTTTTAAAGGCAGAACTGATATTATTTAATAATATGTCTTGTAAATAATAATGATGTTCTTATAAATTCTAAACGCAAAATTTAAGACTCTGTTTTTATAATGTTTGCTAAATGTTAAAATGTATTGGTTATTAATAAACGTTGCCACAGTTTCATTAGGTGCTGTGTCATTCATGCAGCCTGGTCTTTAAAAAAAATCTTTGCTCATCCTCACACTCTGACGAATGTTTAATATTTATGAAGGAAATTATTGAAGCTTTGTTGAAAATGTAGTAATTGTTCTGCATTTAACAGTGACGTAATAAAAGAAGTGAAACTATTACAACAAAGAAAGCTGCTGTATATTTCTTTCTATAGATTCCACACTCTGGTGAATCCTTGATAAATCCAATTGTATCTATAGTCTAAATATTAATGCATATTAATGTAATCATTCAGCTGCTGCTGTTGTCTGATGTTGTTACTTCAGTGTCTCTTCTGAAGCTAAAGTTAAGCTTCAGTTGGTAGGTTATTAAATAGTTTAATGTTTAATTCAGATATTTGCAAGTTGTGAGTGGAAAACTCATAATATCTTTTCAATAGTCTCTTGCCATCATTATGCCACCTACTGTCACACTTTAGAAAATATTCTAATTATCTACTCATCAGCTCCCTCTTTAGGATTTGCAGGCTGTAATGAAAAAAATGTTTTTGTACATAAAACATGTTCAAACATTCCAATATAACAAAAGAAAGATGGACACAGTGCAGGTTGTTTGTGGTCGTGGAGAGAAAATGTAATTACAGTACTGTAATTCATTTTAATCAGGTTGCCAGAACACTGATGAACCCACATTTCAGAGATGATCCAGAATGCAGTGTTACATCATGCCATTTTCTGACCTACTTACAGAATATAATACATATACAGTGGTGTGAAAAACTATTTGCCCCCTTCCTGATTTCTTATTCTTTTGCATGTTTGTCACACTTAAATGTTTCTGCTCATCAAAAACCGTTAACTATTAGTCAAAGATAACATAATTGAACACAAAATGCAGTTTTTAAATGAAGGTTTACGTTATTAAGGGAGAAAAAAAACTCCAAATCTACATGGCCCTGTGTGAAAAAGTGATTGCCCCCCTTGTTAAAAAATAACTTAACTCTGGTTTATCACACCTGAGTTCAATTTCTGTAGTCACCCCCAGGCCAGATTACTGCCACACCTGTTTCAATCAAGAAATCACTTAAATAGGAGCTACCTGACACAGAGAAGTGGACCAAAAGCACCTCAAAAGCTAGACGGCAAGTCAAGATCCAAAGAAATTCAGGAACAAATGAGAACAAAAGAAATTGAAATCTATCAGTCTGGTAAAGGTTATAAAGCCATTTCTAAAGCTTTGGGACTCCAGCGAATCACAGTGAGAGCCATTATCCACAAATGGCAAAAACATGGAACAGTGGTGAACCTTCCCAGGAGTGGCCGGCCGACCAAAATTACCCCAAGAGCGCAGAGACAACTCATCCGAGAGGCCACAAAAGACCCCAGGACAACATCTAAAGAACTGCAGGCCTCACTTGCCTCAATTAAGGTCAGTGTTCACGACTCCACCATAAGAAAGAGACTGGGCAAAAACGGCCTGCATGGCAGATTTCCAAGGCGCAAACCACTTTTAAGCAAAAAGAACATTAAGGCTCATCTCAATTTTGCTAAAAAGCATCTCAATGATTGCCAAGACTTTTGGGAAAATACCTTGTGGACCGACTAGACAAAAGTTGAACTTTTTGGAAGGTGCGTGTCCCATTACATCTGGCGTAAAAGTAACACAGCATTTCAGAAAAAGAACATCATACCAACAGTAAAACATGGTGGTGGTATTGTGATGGTCTGGGGTTGTTTTGCTGCTTCAGGACCTGGAAGGCTTGCTGTGATAGATGGAACCATGAATTCTACTGTCTACCAAGAAATCCTGAAGGAGAATGTCCGGCCATCTGTTTGTCAACTCAAGCTGAAGCGATCTTGGGTGCTGCAGCAGGACAATGACCCAAAACACACCAGCAAATCCACCTCTGAATGGCTGAAGACAAAATGAAGACTTTTGGAGTGGCCGAGTCAAAGTCCTGACCTGAATCCTATTGAGATGTTGTGGCATGAGCTTAAAAAGGCGGTTCATGCTAGAAAACCCTCAAATAAAGCTGAATTACAACAATTCTGCAAAGATGAGTGGGCCAAAATTCCTCCAGAGCGCTGTAAAAGACTCGTTGCAAGTTATCGCAAAAGCTTGATTGCAGTTATTGCTTCTAAGGGTGGCCCAACCAGTTATTATGTTCAGGGGGCAATTACTTTTTCACACAGGGCCATGTAGGTTTGGATTTTTTTTTCTCCCTAAATAATAAAAACCCTCATTTAAAAACTGCATTATGTGTTTACTTGTGTTATCTTTGACTAATAGTTAAATGTGTTTGATGATCAGAAACATTTTGTATGACAAACATGCAAAAGAATAAGAAATCATGAGGGGGGCAAATAGTTTTTCACACCACTGTACAATCATTAAATACTGTCTATATATTTATTTATTTATTTGTTTGTTTGTTTTTGCGATTTTTTTTCTCAAATGAAGCAAGAAGTATTGGAAACAAATAGAGTTTTTTTTTTGCATTTTGTCTTTAAGTCACAAAGTTGCTAAAAATCACAAATGTCGATATAGCATGTCAAATTATCAGCATAAATGTTTTGTTGTTTTGCAAAAAGCTATAACTCCATGGATAAGTCATGCAGTTCTGTTTATGGTAATTTAAGTATGCAATATTAAAAAGCAAGTTTTAATAATAATAATAATAATAATAATAATAATAATAATAATAATAATAATAATAAAAAGCCACAGCGGCACGGTGGTGTAGTGGTTAGCACTGTCGCCTTGCACCTCTAGGGTCTGGGTTCGATTCCTGGCCAGGCTCGATTCCCGTCTCTGTGTGCATGGAGTTTGCATGTTCTCCCCGTGCTTGGTGGGTTTCCTCCGGGTACTCCGGTTTCCTCCCACAGTCCGAAGACATGCAGATTAGGCTAATTGGCGTTCCCAAATTGACCATAGTGTGTGTGTGTGTGTGTGCTCTGCGATGGATTGGCACGCTGTCCAGGGTGTACCCTGCCTCGTGCCCAGAGTCTCCTGGGATAGGCTCCAGGTCCCCGTGACCCTAAATACAGGATAAAGCGGTATAGAAGATGAATGAATGAATGAATGAATAATAAAAAGTCATGAATGCCAAAAAAAAAAGCCATTTAATCCTTTTGTCAAATCAGTCAAATGGTTCATATGTATTAGGATATAGACATATAGATATCCCCCATCCCCCGGGCCTCCCAAATATCTTGAGACTCCCAAAGGTTTGTGATCAAAAGGCAGTAGAGTATGTCACACCTAATCATTATCATAGTTATAACATTTACTATTAAGCTCTTAAAATAACTATAATGTTTGACTGGCCACTTTAATTTAACGGGTTAATTCCAAGGCCAAAAATATATATATATAAATTAAATATAAACCGTATATGCTTATAAATAAAGTGACTTGAATAATAATAGGTATAATATTTGTGTAGTTGGATTATGTTCATAAAACTGCACTGGCAGCTCACTGAAATTAAATTAACAGCCAGAGCGTTGGCTACAAAACCCTAGTCTACTGCTACTATAAACAAACATGATCAAATCCTCTCCCCTAGATCCTACACCGACAGCATGTGCAGTTTACCAATGAGAAACAACTGCTAATTATATCTGTTTACTGAGTAGGTGTATTTGGAAGTTGAAGTGGTGTGTCTTCGTCTATTGTCACAAAAACCTGCACAGGCGTGGTGGGAAGACTGGAGGAGCATTTGGGATGACAGTAATGCATTACAGATTAATGCAGATAATGCATTAGAGATTAATGCAGATTAAATCTCTGTTAAGCATGTGTTAGAACATTGTATTCTTCAAGACATTTTTTTAAGTTTAAATACTAATTATGGTGTTTGGATTCGAAAGGGTGTATTTACTGTTTGCTGCAGACTATGAAGTAGAGGGGGTTCACCACACACTGAATGGATTAAACATACCACAGTGTGCACACCACACACACACACACACACCCTACCATGCAAATAAAAGCTAACGCATGCATACATGACGGCACCTTTACACTCTTGGCACTAAACAGCTAATTCTTCATTGTCCTATAAAAAAACTGATTTCTGAGTACAACTATTCTTGACATTGTGCAAATACTGATACAAATTTGATATAAACTGTGTATTTGTATAAGAAGGTAGTAAACCTTATACATGATTTCACACTATATAGCCACAATATTGGTTCCCAAAAGCTAGAAAAAAGTGTTCACTTCCAGGGGTGGGCCATTAAGGCCCCCTTCTGTTTCATGTGCACACCAAGAAACCTGGAGCTTTTGACGTCTTCACAGTTGTTCCATTGATGTACGGGGGCAGGTGATCCCTTCTGGACCTCCTGAAGTCAGCAATCAATTCTTTGCTCTTAGTAACATTAAGAGCTATATTGGTGTCTCTACAACAATAACTGCGGCTGCTCCACCACCTCCTTGTACGCTGATTAATCACTTTTTGCTGATGAGATCCACATTAGCAGCCATATTGTCCTATAAAAGCCCACCTTAATGTATTTTTTTTTAAAACAGCCCCCTACAACTGATTAGTTTCCCACGTTCGCACAGCCCATGGTTGAATATGTTTGTACTTTATATTAGTATCCTGTGATTTATTATTTTGTTATTCTAGCACCCGGGTGTTCATTACTTTCCTATTATACAATGCCTTGTATTTGATTAGATGCCAAAACAACATGCTATAATAATTGATCTTTTTTTTTCAGCACTCTACTGTAGAATTCCTTCTATAAGAGCACACTTCATGAGCAGTTGTCTTCTGTGTCCTGTTGTTCATTATTAAATTGTAACATTTATAACCTAATGTTGCTTAATTTTCATTAACACACCCTCATTTACCTCACCTCTGTTGTCTTTCTAAGTTTGTGTTATTTAAGTTTTTTTTAATTTTTTTAATTTTAACCTCTTCAGTGTTATTTGTAACTAAGGTGAGAGAAACGTAATTTCGATTCTCTATATGTATGCACCATGTAGCAGAATTGACAAATAAAGTTGACTTTGACTTTGACTCATTTATTCATTGATCTTCTATATTGCTTATCCTGTGTACAGGGTTGCAAGGGGCCCAGATCCTATCAATGGAGACTAAAGGCACAAGGTGGGGTGCACCCTGGACAGGGTGCAAATCCATCGCACGGCACACATACATGAAAACACACTATGGGCAGTTTGGAATGGCCAATCAATAAAATTCTCATGTCTTTGGACTGTGGAAGGACAACCCACCAAGCAATGGAAGAACATGCAAACTCCATGCACACAGACCCGAAAAGGTGTGAGGCCACAGTGCCCTATTATTTTCTAAGGTATATAATATAATATAATATAATATAATATAATATAATATATTCATTCATTCATTCATTCATTTTCTATACCGCTTAATCCTGTGTTCAGGGTCGCGGGGGGCCTGGAGCCTATCCCAGGAGACTTCGGGCACTAGGCGGGGTACACCCTGGACAGGGTGCCAATCCATCGCAGGGCACACACACACACACACACACACGCACACACCCAATCACACACTACGGGCAATTTAGGAACGCCAATTAGCCTAACCTGCATATCTTTGGACTGTGGGAGGAAACCGGAGTACCCGGAGGAAACCCACCAAGCACGGGGAGAACATGCAAACTCCATGCACACAGAGACGGGAATCGAGCCTGGCCGGGGAATCGAACCCAGACCCTGGAGGTGCAAGGCGACAGTGCTAACCACTACACCACCGCGCCGCCCTAATATAATATAATATAATATAATTGTCTTTAGACTGTGGGAGGAAACCGGAGTACCCGGAGGAAACCCACCAAGCACGGGGAGAACATGCAAACTCCATGCACACAGAGACGGGAATTGAGCCTGGTCGGGAATCGAACCCGGACCCTGGAGGTGCAAGGCGACAGTGATAACCACTACACCACCGTGCCACCATGTTATATTATATTATATTATATTATATTGGCTCAGGCGGATAAGACTGTAGGCTACTAGGTTACTCATTGGAAAGCCCCAGCACCACCAAGTTCCCACTGTTGAGTGCACCACCTTAACACTATCTGCTTCGGGGGTGCTGTATATAGCTTTCACTGTGTATATATTTATCAATATATATCAATATATATTTCACTGTGCTGTAAAGGTACATGTTACAAATTAATGAATCTTAATCTTATATACACCCTGCCATGTTCTGTTTTTTCTTGTGCAGTGATTAATCAGGGTCACAAGGGCTAGAGACTTAGGGCACAAGAACAGGGTGCCAATCCATCGTAGGCCAAACAAACACACACTACAGGCAATTTGGGAACATGAATTAACCCAATCTGCATGCCTTTGGACTGTAAGAGGAAACCAGAATTGTTGTTGTTGCTGGTTTTCTCGGCTGCTCCTGGCAAGGGGTCGCCACAGCGGACCATCCGGTCTGCACATACAAGCTTGGCACCACCAGATGCCCTTCCTGACACAACCCTACCATTTTATCCGGGCTTGGGACCGACACTGTGGTATAGGCAATGCCTGGGAATTGAACCCGGGCCTTCCGCATACCAGACGAAATACCCCCCACTGAACTGGAGGAGGAAACCCAAACACAGCGAGAACATGCAAACTCCACGCACACAGACCGGAGATGGGAATCGAACCCTTACCGCTGGAGGTGCAAGGCCACAGTGCTAACCAATGTGCATAGATTATTCTTATTATTATTATACTCATTTCTCATACTGTGAAAGCAGGAAAATTCAGAAGATATTTGGAGAAAGTGTGGTCAAAGTATAGGCTCATGGGACTACAGGGACACAGTACACGTGCTGCTTTGATTCTTTAGATGACTTCTGCGCTAACCCATCGGCTCTAATGCCTAATGCGCTTACACTTTTTTTCAGTACACAAACTAGAATTTGAATAATTAATCGAAAAACTAGTTATAAGGTAACACACCCTAGGCGGTTATCATAGCGCCCCTGTCAAATATGTTTGGTCAGAAACCACCCCCCCGGTGGGCGTGGCCAGGCTCGCGCTCCGTCTTCAACTACTTTTCCCGGCTTGCATTGTAATTTAACTCTTGGCCACGTCCACCGGCCACGTCGCCCCGCGTTCGCCATATTTCTCGGAGGAATGCGCTGGAAAAGTGTTGCAAATCGCTTCAAGCTTATTTCAGCCGTCTCGTATTCGTAACAGCGAGGGGAAAAAACGCCGTCTTGAAATTTGTGTTCAAGTAGGAACATTTAAAAGGCACAATGAACATCTTTAGGCTGGCCGGAGATCTCTCTCACTTAGCGGCAATCATCATTCTGCTGCTCAAAATCTGGAAAACCCGATCCTGCGCAGGTAAGCTGAACCAAGCTGACGAAATAAACCCGAGCGTGTGTACTTTTAGGTTTATACAATACTCTATAGTTTATCGTGGTTTAGTTTTAAATGCATTCAAATATGAACGCTGTTGTTTTCTGTTTTGGCTAGTTTTAGTGTTAGCAAGCTTAGCAAGGGAACTAGTCCTGAGCTTTTCCTTAGAATGAGCGCAAGTGAATTGTATTGAATTAAAAGTCTTGTGATTATTGCTGTTATGAAGGAAATCACAATTAAAGTATATTCAAATGTGTAATACATGGAGCTTACATAGATAGGACTCGTTTGCTAACAAGGAGCTAGTTTGCTAACATTCTTGTTGCTAGCTAACGCCGAGGGATTCCGAGCAAAACTAAACTAGCTCATGAGTTAGCAGCAGATTAGAAGTGGTAATGGTTGTTGTGTGATCTGATCAGTCTTTAAAACGGCAACGAATAATGTCTGGACAGCACAGAAATGAAATGACTAGCTAGAGTTACTGAAACCTAGACTTGGTTGCATCTGGACTTTCTTAGCTCCAACTTTTACATTTCTTGTCAGTAACTGTTGAGTAGATGATAAGTTACACTGCATGTGCTGTTTATTATTTTTTTTTTTTACTTTCTTTTTTTCTTAATTACAAGACCCACAATTGCTTGGTTACTATTTGATCACCCTATCACACCAATAGTCGATGATAGCAATCAAGTATTGCCAAAGTGCAAGCTGCTTAAGTTTTAATTGTGCATTGTTGTTTTTATGAGCAGAGTGGTGTGTAATATTAGAAATGCTTTCTCCAGCAAGCATATAATTACGGAATTCCTCGTGACGTGGCAGGACCTTATAGGTTTCATCACAGTGCACTTTCATGCTCTGAAGTCATCAACATCGCTGGTTAATGAGGCTTGTGCCATCATTTGGGCATTTATGTACCGTTCGTGCACTGCCTTGTCCATGCAAAGTCTGATTCCCCCCCCCCCCTTTTTTTTAGGAATCTCTGGGAAAAGCCAGATCCTCTTTGCATTGGTTTTCACTACACGTTATCTGGATCTGCTCACCTCCTTTATTTCTCTCTACAACACGTGCATGAAGGTGGGTGATTTTCCGGGGGGGCAAAAATGTTGTTCTGTGAATGTTTGTATTCGCTACAATGCATTCCTATGCTCTCTCTTGGCAGGTCATCTACATCGGATGCGCTTACGCCACCGTGTACCTAATCTACATGAAATTCAAGGCTACTTATGATGGAAACCATGACACCTTTAGAGTGGAGTTTCTAGTTGTTCCGGTAGGAGGCCTGTCCTTTTTGGTCAACCATGACTTCTCTCCGTTGGAGGTACGTATTATGTAAAAGTCATTGGGAACATTTTCAAATTCTGTAAATTTGTGTATTTGCCATTAGTTACCAAGGAAAAATTGTTTCTTTCATGAATTAGATCCTTTGGACCTTCTCCATCTACCTTGAGTCCGTGGCCATCCTGCCTCAGCTCTTCCTGATCAGTAAGACTGGAGAGGCCGAGACCATCACCACCCACTACCTGTTCTGCTTGGGAGTCTACCGCGCCCTCTATCTCTTCAACTGGATTTGGAGGTTCTACTTTGAGGGATTCTTTGACATGATTGCTATTGTGGCTGGGGTCGTCCAGACCATCCTGTATTGTGACTTCTTCTACCTTTATGTTACAAAAGGTAAGGTCCAGAAAACATAAATATGGTTCAAAATAGGGCTGCACGATATAGCGAAAAAATATCGTTATCGCGATAATGGCGTGCGCGATAACCATATCGCAAAGAGTTTATGTGCCAAGCATTTGTGTGTCCAAATTTGACCAATCAGATGAGCCTTTACTATGTTTATACCCGCTTATATCTTTATATTCTTTATACTTAATTCTGTTGCGAACGAACCCGGGATGATCAGAAGACTTAGCAATTAGCCATTAGCCCTTTGTAGCGTGGACGGTAAACCCAAACGCGGAAGCAAGCGAGTAGGCAGGATAACAACGCGAATTAGTCTAAGTACTCTCACAGAAGGGGAACAAGGGGAAAAACACAAATTTAACCCGCGTCCTATAAACACACACTCGAATCAGGATGTAAACAATCTGAACCGACATGCGCGAACTCGGTGATTAAGCTCTATGCTGTGGTTTGTTTACTCCTCTTATACATCCTGGTTCGCGACCGCATTACTTCCGGGTCCTAGTGCCGGTCGCGGAGCGCGTACGTGTGTGTGACGAATAGTATGTTTTTTATTTAATTTTTGTTTAATAATTATTTTTATTAAAGAAAAAAAAAGCCAAAGAGAATATTTAGTTTAAAAGATGCTCTTGTTTTAAGACACTATTGATGAGTGTATGGTTACACGTAAATAAAAAGTAATGTTTGAAAGTAATTCATATTGTGTTGGCAGGTCTATAGTAACAGCAAACCAGAAGTCAGAATATCTGCTGAGGGTTTTAAGTCATTCATAGTGTTTTGAAGTCTAAATAGTTGCAACTTCCTTGACATATAGGTTCTTTTTAGCCTGAATTAGATTTAATTACATCAGATGAATATCTGTTACCTGTTATTTTAGTATGATCATTACATATAAATAATTTTTTTAAAATAGTAGGGCTGCAACAACTAATCGATAATTATCGATAATGAAATTCGTTGTCAACGAATGCCGTTATCAATTACGTAGTTGGGCTGCTCACATTACTGAGGAGCGTGACCACAAGATGCACAAATACACACAGATACACAGTTGCTCGCGCAATGGAGTTTACAGAAGCGTTTGCAGGAAAAAGCGCGCGCTCCAAGTCCTCCCAGGTATGGGAGCAATTTACATTAAACACCTCTTATCGGGCGTTAAAATCGAGCGTTTTTTTTTCCCCGGGCGTTCGTAGTGTCCGGTGAGTGCGGATGAAGCGGACGTGCGTTTGTCCAGCTGCACGGTTATACGGTGTCAAAAAAAAAAGAAGCTTTTTCTTGGCGCTCAAATCCCAACGAACACACGGAAAACACTTCTAGTTTGTTTTCTTCTCGTTCATTTTACACTTCAGAGGACCGGATATATCCCATAATCCTACACGCTATACACAGGGAAATGCGGGAAAAGGGCAAAATAAACATAGTGAACCCAAGTTTTTTTTTTTCTTTCCTCTCCCTACGTCGCCGTATTACGAGAATGTCTAGTATAGCAAAATGGTCTATATATATTTATATATTTTTTAATTGAGACAACAAAAAAAGGATAAAATACACGAGAGGAATAATGTATAAACCGTGAAAAGGATGTAGCAAGAGACACTTCAATTAAAAATAATATCATAATCAAGAAGTCTATTATTCTTCTTAAGTTGAATTAATTTAAGAGAATTTAAAAGTGAGGTCATTCTTAACAACTGAATGTCAGTTTTTTTTTTTAACGTGTGTGTATATATATATATATATATATACACACACACACTGTCAACTTGCCAACTGCAATTATTGTTAAAAACAAAAATGTTGATTTACATAAAATAAGGTTTAAATGTCAAAATTAAAGGTCATTAAATTCTACGTGGCTATTGAATTTTTTTTTTAAGTTTACTTTTATACATAAATAATACCCTAATTTATGGTTTTATATAGTTAAGCAAAACATCAAATTAAAGCGCTTAGTTTTATACGATTAATCGGGAAAAAAAATATCGACCAACTAATCGATTATCAAAATAATCGTTAGTTGCAGCCCTAAAAAATAGGCAATAATAATATAAAATGCATTTTTCTAGGGAAATGTTATATTGCAAGGAAAATCATTATCGCAATATTCAACAATATCGCATATTTTCCTAATATCGTGCAGCCCTAGTTCAAAACTACACTTCTGCGGAGCCAGTGTCCTGAGTTTTTCCCTTCTCAGACCATTCCTGATCCAGGCCATGATTGGCTTATCAGTTGGCTTGAGCGGAACAGGTTCCCAGGATTGGAGTTGAGAACATCTTCTGTTAATAGTCACATTATCAAAAAACAAACAGCAGTCCCATGAGTAATAGTGATTATTGTGGGGGGAAAAAAAAGCTGTGTGATAACTGGTTATGCCATTATGTCTTGGGTTCATACAGTGCTGAAAGGAAAGAAGCTGAGCTTGCCAGCGTAAGTGCCAAAGAACAGAAGACCTGTGTCGCCATTCAGACTCATATGGGGGGGCACAGGACAGCAAAGCCACAGCAAGAGGCTGAAGACAGAAAGCGCATGTAAGACTGCTGAAGTTTGTGAAATGTCTCCTGGATTGGAAAAAAAAAAAAAAACGACAGCACAATGACTGCAATGAGGACTTCTCTTGGATTTGGCAAAGGAAATTTTTGTTTTCAGCATCTTGCAATACCTTTTTAGTGCTGTTAAAAAAAAAAAACTTAAAAGAACAAAAAAAAGTAAATACTTTTCTATGTGAGGTGTTCCACAAGCTTAAAATTTCAATTGTTAAAGATTGGCCGGATTAAACACACCCTTTAAGTCCTACATGTACTTTTTTGAAAGAAAAAAAATGGTCTCAAGGTTTCTAGTGTGTTGAATCTGGTAAACTTTGTTCTCAGTCATACGTGATAAATCCCTATCCATAGAAATATTTTCATCTTATTCTTCCTTAGAAAATTTAATTGCTTTAGACTCCAATGGCCTTTCAGAGTCCATAAATTTACACAAATGCCTTATATTAATTTCAACAGCATTATAGACAGAGAATATGCAGAAACGTTACCTTATAAATGCATCCACTTTTGTGTACAAGGAGAATGTTTTGTACTGCCAAATCATTCAGCACTGATACGTTTGTATTCCTAATGTTTGTCTTTTTAGATTACTTTGGATTTTGTAGTTCTGTTAAGGATCTAGTCCTTCAGCAGTACTCATGATGTAACATACAACATCTGTAATAACAGGATGATATAATATTATTAGTAATATCCTGCAACTAAGTATTTGTTCTTGAGATGCAGTAATTTATCAACAACCCCAATGGAATTTACAGTGTGAATATTATACAACAAGATTTGGACGGTGTGTGTATATAGATTTCACAGGATTCATAGAGAACTCTTGTTTGTTTTGGACATTCATTTACATATTCATTATGCTTGATGTCCCCCATGAGTCATTCCGCTAGGGTTTTCGCTTTTGTTGAGTTTTTAAGTTTATATCACCTCCAATAAAAATTTTTACAGGCCACTGTTTTTGGTTTATAAATTGCCTTTTATTTCAGCACTTGTAATACATTAGGGTTTTGAACTATTTAATCAAAACCCAAATACTTTTGTTTTACGCATTTTAAAAAAATGTCCCTTTTGTGGCTTAAAGAGGCCTACATGGTATTTTACAACGGTTATAGGGGCATAAGCAACCTTTAAGTGTATGTGCAGCATGTCACCTGTATCAAGGATCCATTAAAATGCTACAAAGACGTCCTTTACAATACAGTAACAGCATACAGTGATGATACCCAAAAGTGTTTTTCTGCTTGATTATCAGAAACAAATATATGCTGCTGACCTATAAAAATACAACCTCTTAAATTTCACTATTTGCCCAAATGGTACTAATACTCATTGTGTCAATGTCTAGTGCCAATTGTCTAAGGGCTGTGAAACAGGTACTGCTGACCTGAAATAACAGCAAATCTACATTAGTCAACTGTATTGTGCAAATTGGAATATTACTTGTTATAGTTACACGATTCCCCCAATTACAGAGTATTGATGCCTCAGGGTAAGAAGGAAACTGAATGAATCCAGTCTTGGAAGTGTTATGATCTGGGGTGGCCAGATATAGACTCAACAAGATTATGTGGCAATAAGAAGTAGTCAGCTGACAACCTGAATGTACTGCATTACAAGGTTATCACATCAATATCATTCTTTCTTCTCTCATGGCACATATGTATTTCAGGACTTAAAATTGTGAAAGGGTGGTTCCAGGAGAATGAGACATTTTCATTTTATGAACATTTTCAAATATGAATTGGCCCCCACACTGTTTGCCGTAATTAAAGCTAAAGGCAACAAAAGGACCAAAAAGCGAGTGGTGGGCCACGAGGTCTATAAGTATTAGAACAGTAAAATAATTTTTCAAGATTTTTTCCAATACACACTACTGCAGTGTATGAGCAGATGCTTTAATTCAAGGTGTGTAACAAAAATATTGCAGTAATCTTCTAACAATTATATCCATTTTAACTGAAAAAATTGTGAGTCTTCTAAGGAAGACCTGTTGTCAAATTCCCATTAATGGATTAGAAGGAGTTGCAGATAAGAGAAAAACCAAAGCGAGACGATGGATAGGGATCCCTATGTGTGACCAAAGCTTCGCAGGCAGGCAACTTAGTAAAATAGCTACTGTATTACATCTACAGTATTAAAGATTATTATACAAGCCAGTTGTCAACAACACTACATTCATTAGTTACACATGAACTTTAGACCAGAGCAATCATACCCAGCACTGCTCGTTACTGAGGAGGAAAAGTTCAGCGAGGTAGCTTAACCGAGTGCCATCATAGTAAAACAAGTTCTGAACAAAGTCAGTCTACCACGATAGAAACGGTAGCCACATTACTAAACTTCTGACTGTTACAGTATATTGGACAGTATTAGATAAAAGAAATACTTTGAAAAAGTTACTGTGCAAGTTTGGCAAATGACACTGATGTGAAACAATGGCCACATTGTCGACAATTCGTCACATGCAGGTGAGACACGTGCTCAAAACAAAAGTCTACACTTCAATCACATTAATTTTACATCTACAGTGGTGGTGTACAATGAAAAAATTCATAAATTTATTTAGATTTAATTTTATATCTCATGTGTAAGGAAAATAATTGGGCATGCTGTTTCAAACTATAAAATATATGTTATGAATCACTGTTTATATAAAAAATGTAACAGATTTTGGACATATTTGCCGCTGCATTTTTACTGGCTGTAGAAGATGGTTGTGGATGGTGCTGTGCAACATAAATGCGTAGACTGTGTTAATACTCAGTCATTTTGGTCTTTTTCTGTCGTCATGTCTTGTGCAGGGATTGTACTTTGATGTACTCTGTTGGGGGGGGGGAGGCAGAGGGTAAATTTTAAAAGGTATATCACTATGAAGCATTGGTGTGAGAATGTGAACTCTGGAGAGATAAGCTACCTTGAAACGAAAGAGCTATTGAGAACCTGTGACCCAATAACATACAGGATGCATAGCACACAGGAGGTCCAGACAGCCACCACAGCAAGACAGAAGAGAACACAACACAAGATGACTCCTCCAACAGTCAGCAGGAAAACTGTATGGGAAATATAGTACAATGGTAATGTGTGCAATATCTGAGAATAAATTCACTGAAATTAGATGCTATATACTGATAAAATTTGCCTTCTTGGTTGCATTCCTTACTTTCAACAAACATGCAATATGCGGTAACAGTGATGAACATTAGAGCAGCATACGCCAGGAAAAGCCCAACAGGTACTGAGGCTGTTACACCAAATACAAGCAGAACCAGTGTGATGAAAGGGTGGTCGCTCAGATGCTTTTTCACCTTGCTATTCAAGAGCTCTGCGATCTGGAGGAAAGAGGAAACACTCAGATCATTCGACAGTGGTACAGTAGGTGATGGACAAGTCTTCTATACATACAGTATAATGCTTCCTGAAGCAGCAGTGGTGGCTCAGTGGTTAAGGTTGTGTGATAGTGACTGAATAGCTCAAAGTAAGTTCAAAATCTCAGCCTACAAGTGGGCCATGCTAGGCCCTTGCAGGAAAAAATTCACCTGGAAACTATTTGATTCTGATTCTTTCCCCCAAAGACATTCAAATCAAACTGGGACTTTGATGAAATTTCTTGTAAATGAACATATACAACAGATTGACATATACGATGATGAGACTCTTAGCCGCATCAAACATTTGAATGGTGTGAACATTTCAAAGAAGGCTGTACATTAGTGAATGACGGATCTTGGTACCCAACATGCAGAAGAGACGCATCTGTACTGTAACAGACAGTGTGATCATACATGAACACTACTTACATTTTACAGGAATAGGCTGGGAGTTATTGCCATATACCCTGTACAGTCCAAACCTTACTCCAAGCCATTTCCACATCTAGGCCATTAAAAGAGTTTTGTTTTGGCCAGGGTTTCTGATATAAAGGAGTCAGTCCGATCATGACTCTTCCACCGTGGCATCATAGCACTGGTGAAATGCTTGGATAAGTGCATTAGTGTACTGTAGCAGGGCATTATCACTTTAATTCACTCATCGTCTATACTGCTTTATTTTGAATACAGGGTCGCGGGGGGCCTGGAACCTATTACTTAGGGCACGAAGCAGGGTACACCCTGGATTGGGTGTCAATCCATTGCACAGCAGGGGATTATGGAGAGAATTTTTTTCTGGACAATTTGACTTAAATGCCCCTATTAGTTATAACTTTACTTAGTTTCAAACTTTCATCATAGTGGTCCATTTCCACTATGGTTGATGCACATTTACATTAATGATTGGTGTATAATTAAAATTAAGTGCTTCCTCTTTAATTTTTTTCCCCATCTATTAAGATCAAACTATAGCTACCCACATCCATTTGGGTCCTCTCTGGGTTTTCTGGTTTCCTACCACCTCTTAAAAACAAGCCAGTAGGTGGACTGGTGATTCTAAATTTCCACTAGAGGTGAATAAGTCTGTGTATGATGGCCTATGGACTGATGTCCCATTGCCTAGTATTCCAGGGATATGACCCAGTTCTATGTTCTTGTACAAATCCTGTACAAGATTGTGGGAAGCCTTTAGCCTATCGCAGGAGATTTGGGGCACAATGCAGGGTACAACCTGGACAGGGAGCCAAGCTATTGCAGGGCAACCACACACACACACTTTGGGAACGGCAATTAGCATAACCTGCATGTCTTTGGAATGTGGGAGGAAACCGGAGGACCCGGGGAAACCCATCAATGATGGGGAAAGCATGCAAACTCCATTCACACAGAGTCGGGGTCGGAATCAAACCTGGACCCTGGAGATGCGAGGCCACAGTGCTAACCACTAAGCCTCTGTGCTGCCTGACCTGCATAAAGCCATTATAAATTAACGAACAACTTTTAAAATAGGATATGACTATCTTGTTGCACTGGTCATAGTTTTTATGTACAGCATATGTGTATGTACTTATATGTACTGTATGTATAAAATGCCACCTTGAAGTTCTCCATGAATTCCCAAATTTGCCTGGAGTGTCTTCAGCAGCCACACCTCATCTCCTCTGGAAAGATTTGAAAAGGAGTTTACAGTTGGAAAATGTACACCGAAAACTAAATTGTCAGAACTATAATACATGTAGTTCGCAGGGTTTCAGGTAGATAACTGGTTTATCAGTGGACAGTATGTGTAGAATCTCAGCTCCCTCTGCAGCAGCTCAGAAAAGGAGGAACCACTTACTGAGAAGCGGGAACACTTTTCTAGTTGTCTTTTTAATAAATTTAATAAAGTTCATCCGTCAGTTTAACAGTGTTAAATTTATACCACGAGTCCTTAGTCATTATTCCGACATGACTAACAAAATAAATCAATTCTGCAGCAGTTGCGGCTAGGTTTAATTTTAGCACTAGTGTTGAGTCTTCTCTAACTTTAACTGCGCCCTCGACATTACACCAACACACACACACACACAGGAGAGAAACAATAACTATCAGCCTAGTCAAAGAAAACGGAATGTAAAGCAGAGTATTTTACAGATACCTGCTCCTCCGACATACACGTGAAAGGCATTTATTTAACCTCATAACCCCCTAAAATGTCAGGGAGTTTAAAACTAGGTTGCCAGATGTTCAAAAAGAAGAATTTAATCTTACGCGAACCCGTATTCAGACTAATGCCAACTCTGGCACCAAAAAGGCATTCTTCAGTTGGACATTAAGAAATAATAATAATAAACAGCAAACCAAAAAAATTAAAATTATTTCTAAATAATCCTATAACAAATTGATTACGACATGTTTCCTCCATACAAACAGTATCACACAGCTAAGTTTTTTATTAGTCATTTAAGGGAAAATGTGGTATTTATTTGTTTATTTATTTCTTATTTAAATAAAAGCACTTATACGTTTATTGTACGATAATGGTGCTTGGACAGACATTTGATCTGAGCAGAAAAATCCCGAGTCGACTGTTTCATAGCTCTCGTTTGTGATTTTGACAACCTCTCCACAGGCCAATCAGCGAGTCGCTTTTAAAAAGTACTGGCCAATCAAAGCGCAGGAGGCGGGTTCGGTAAGACTACGGGTGGAGAAAAAACAAGCCCAAGCTGACGTGTAAGGTGGAGGCTGTGGATAATGTTTAACAAAAGGCACAACCTAGAGGGCAATCATGAATATTTTATGTCAGAAACAAAAAACATTAAAAACGGTTACAATGATTACTAGTGTCCTAGATTTAAAATTGATAATCCATCAGAAATAGATAAAAGCAATAAGTACACTATAGTATATGGACTAATATATTTGGCCAACTCTGCAATGAGGTTGTATCTAAACACGTAATTCAATATGAGGTTGGTCCCCTTAGCAGCTAAAACAGCTTCCACTCTAAAGCTGTCCAAAAGATTTTGAAGTGTTTCTGTGGGAATTTGTGAATTAATTAATTCTGTAGAACATTTCTGAGGTCAGGTACTGCTATTGATCGAGAAGGGATCTCCATTTGCAGTCTCCATTCCAGTTCATCCCAATGGTGCTCGATGGGGTTGAGGTCAGGGCTCTGTGGGGGCCAGTCAAGTTCTTCCGTACCGAAATCATCAAAACATGTCTTTTTAGTCCTTGCTTTGTGCACTGGGGCACAGTCAGGTTGGAATAGAAAATATTGCCACAAAGATGGAGCATAACATTGTCCAAGACTGTCCTTCACTGGATGTAAGAAGTCTGATTAAAACAGATAAATTTGATAAGTAACAAGTTTGGCCAAATACTTTTGTCTATATAGTTTATATAGCAAAATATATTACTCTATTAAGATGCAGCAAGGTGGAATATCCATCCGGCTACACTTAGGACATGACAGTCAAACTAAACTAGATAAACAATATTCAACTTTAGATGAACTAGTTGCATGTATTATATATAGTGAAACATAAACAAATTGTTGATTTAAAATGCCTAGATGGTAATGAAATAAAAACAACTTTAAAAGAAAACATTTGCTTTATTGTAAGTTTATTTATTTTGTAGTTTCACAATTGTATACATTAAATCAAATTGAGGGAGTATAACAGATTAAAAAGTAACGTAACCATGGTGATTGTTTTTAAAATAGTATCAATATTATAAGTATATTATAAGTATATTAAGTAATACAGTATAGTTAATAGTACTGTATATACATGTTAATAGTATAGTAGTTTAATAGTACATTATTAGTAAATATTAATTACATTGTTAAAGTAAAAAGAAAAGCAAGCTTAAGAGAGAAACTCTGGCAACCTCCAAATTTGACTCTACAAGAGTCAAGCCATTTCCGGAGTTTTGGCGTACATGTGACTCAATCCTACTGTGATTCTTTGGTGCATGAAGGGAAAATGTGTAACTATCAAGAATATGTTTTAATTCATACTATGTCAACGGGGCAGAATTAAGATAATAAAAATAAAACTACTACTACATACCGCATACCCCTCATATAAACATACATACATACATACATACATACAGATAGATAGATTACTTTAACCCCAAGTGGGAATTATAATTAAAGAAATTATAATTAAAATATAAATATTATAAAAGCAAGAATATAGAATAATATAATACGCAATAAAATAATATAAAATAAACTAATACTAATGTTACAACGACGGTATTACAGTATTGTCACTTAAAGTGTTTTTACTCTTATTTTCATTTAATAGCAATAATAATAATAATAATTATTATTATTATTATTAGCAGTAGTAGTACTACTGTTGACGATGATCATTGTTGTGGATATAACAACTTATTTTTATTTTTTATTAATGTGTTTGTTTGGTGTAATCAGGTCGCGCGCGCTGTCGAGGCGTGACGTCACCGCGCGATGGTGTGGTCAGCTGCTGTGAGACGAGCCCACGGGAGGAAAAGCAGATTCCACGTAAGAGCCCAAACGGCGGTCACTTCCAGGCAGAGACTGTGGAGCGTTTGTGATTTTACTGTTCTACGTTGACACCCACAGAGATACGGGAGCTGCTGGTCTCGGGTACTGTAACACAGGACACGCTTTTGTTTTGCGTCAGGAAGGGAAAGAAAATGGAGCTGGAGGACGGAGTGGTGTACCAGGACGACCCGGGCACGTCGGCGATCATGTCGGAGCGCGTGTCGGGCCTGGCCAGCTCCATCTACCGCGAGTTCGAGCGTCTCATCGGCAAATACGACGAGGACGTGGTGAAGGACCTGATGCCGCTCGTCGTGGCCGTGCTCGAGAACCTGGACTCGGTGTTCGCTGAGAACCAGGAGCACGAAGTGGAACTGGAACTGCTGAAAGAGGACAACGAGCAGCTCATCACGCAGTACGAGCGCGAGAAGGCGCTCAGGAAGCACGCCGAGGAGGTGAGCCGCGCTGCTCCCTATAACGCGGGGATGATGCTTTGTTCTGCTGCTGCACATCTGCTGCTCGCTCTGTGCACGTGCGTGCGCGTGTGTTCGCGCGCGCGTGCGTCTATGTGTGTTTATTGAGCTTTTGTCAACAAAAACCCCAGTGATACCCCCGAATGCTCGCAGGCCTCTCAGAGAACGGAAGTTGGACGCTTTCCCCCCAGAATACGTGCTTTGTTTACATGTTGTTTTCCCGCACTCTCCATCCCGGCGCTGCACATGGAGTACAGGCACCACACATGTCTTATTAGGGCAGTGGTCTAGGGATCGACTAGCAACACTGATAACGTGGCGACAGACAGCTGTTACTATTTGGACATTAAATCTACATTGTGTTCCTCATGCTGTCAGACACCACAGAGAGAGAGAGAGAGAGAGAGAGAGGGGTTCTCAGTGACTGAGCAGGGTCTGGTTAGGCCACGTAAACATTCTGGAAAGCATCACTACATTTGCTGTTGCTTACATTTTTCACTAATAATTGATCAAAATATTAACAGATAAAAATAGATTTTTAGTAAAGGGAGTCTAAAGCAGGAGAATACAACCAACAATAAATATAAATATGACAGCTTGTTCTTGTTTTGAAATTCACTTTACTACCATTGACTAATGCCACAGACTCAGCAGATTAGTTGAAAGTCATACTTCTCTGACTGTTCATCTTAAAACGTTTACTTCTCATTATTGGTTTTATATATAGCTATTATTATATAGCTTATAAGTAAGCTTTGTGGATTTGCATCCCCAGGGTTGAGAGTTTGATTCCCAACCTCGGGTATTGTGTGCATGTTCTCCCTGTGCTTGGTAGGTTTCCTCCCACTGTCCAAAGACATGCATAGTAGGGTAATCGCCGTTCCCAAATTTTGTAAGAGTGTGTTTGTGTGCGTTGTGATGGATTAGCACCCTGCCCTCATTGTACCTGGCCACGTACCCTAAGACTCCTGGGATAGGCTCCAGTCCCCCACGACTCTGAATAAAAGTGGTATGGACAATGAGTGAGTTAGTGAGTTGAACATTTCAGTCTTCCTCGGCAGAACAGTTAGCACTGTGGCCTTGCACCTCCTGGGTCAAGGGTTCGATTCTGTGTGTCTGGGGTCTGTGCGCATTGAGTTTGCATGTCATTCCTGTGCTTGGTAGGGCTCCTCCGGGTGCTTCGGTTTCCTCCCACAGTCCAAAGACTGTTGTGTATGTGTGTCCTGTGATGGATTGGTGCCCCGCCTCACCAGGGTGCGCCCTGCCCCAAGGATCCTGGGATGGGCTCCATGTACAAGATGTACAGGATAAGCGGTATAGAAGATAAATTAATTAATTTCCGTAATCAGACCTACAGGATAAATGAAGCGATTCCCTTTCTTTCAAAATAAGAGATATAAAGGAATGCGATTGAATAAACCACACACAGAAAAAAACAGAGAAACCTGTTATACAAGCTAAGTTAGTTTAAGTTTGACAACTGGAGACACTGAACTACTTTTAATATGTTTATCTGCAGCAGAAATAGAAACAGAAAAATTACTGGAGCAGATTTTTTCAAATGTTCTTTTTGGTTCGTCTACATTTGCTTGATGACAACAGGTCTAAAGCGTTGTAATGCCCACACTGGTTAGTTTGGGCATGCACTTGTCATATTTGGATTTTGTGCAGCTCTAATGTCTCTATGGCTCTCTAGGTTAAGTAAAAAAAAAAATCAGTTGTAAATGATACAGCTAATCCTACTTTCAGTCCTAATCCTAATACAGCTAAAATTTCAGCATTCAAGTTTTCAAGCATTGGCAGGGCATGTGTGGGTATTTGAAAAAGTGGTTTCAGTAAAAACAATTAAAGGGAAGTAGTATTTGAACTGAGTGTCAGAACATCTGGCTTCATCAAAACCAAAATCACCGACTATAC
Source organism: Channallabes apus (assembly GCA_030522415.1). Classification (NCBI taxonomy): domain Eukaryota; kingdom Metazoa; phylum Chordata; class Actinopteri; order Siluriformes; family Clariidae; genus Channallabes; species Channallabes apus. The sequence goes on along the minus strand of CM060121.1, from coordinate 17,289,568 downwards.
CATTGAAGGGGAACAGTCATATTTAACTATTAATTTGAATAGTGGAATTTGCTTCAAAAATCTGGAGCTTTAACAATTTTAATAATTCTAACCAAACTCTAGATATACCCGGATGGGAACATTCATTCCTTCATGTTCATGTTCAGTAGCCTTTAATGTTGTTTAGGGTTAATGTGGATCCAAAGTCTGTCCTGGTATCTGTGTTAACTTCATGGAAATTCACTTTCACTTTCTTTCAGCTGTGTATCTTTACTTCCCTAGCTCGACAGAATTAGTATCAAGGTGTCTGCCCAATTTGCAAAAAAAAACAAAAAACAAACAAACTTGTTGCAATTTTGCACAAGTAACTTACCGGCAATGATAATACAATACTACACACAGTACACACAGTGTAAGCTAAAGTCTGTCTGTAGGTGAGCATTATGATAATATTTAATAATTAAAACAATAGTACTGAATAAAACAATGTGGTTGCAAATAGTAACATACCAAAAACTGGCCAAATAGTTTCACATTCTAATATTTCATTGGACCACATTCAGCTTCGATTACAGTGTGAATTCACCATGGTATTGCTTCGACAATATTATGCCCACAACAGTTATCTGCATCCGAATTTGCATTCATTTTGGCTGAAATCTTGTACTGTTGATGAGAGAGTTAAACCACTCCATACTGTCTTCTCTGGCACATCCCAAATACTTTCAATGGGCTTTAAGGTGGTCAGGTCATGAGTGAAAAAGATTCCTCATGCTCCCAGAGCCACTCTGGAAAATGTACCATCAGGGAAGACAACTCCGCTGATGTCATGTAGTACATCAGGTCATCATCTGACTTCATTCTATTGTCACATAACATTAGTGAAAAATGTGACTTTTTCTGCAAAAGTCTGATTGTCAGGTACCAACAGACAAAAACTCAATGCAAGACTCTGTAGAGCAATTACTAAAGACTAGTATGGCCACACAACTTTACAGCACATTTCCAAGTTGTAAGCAGTTTATTTATGTGCATAAGAACTTCTAAAACTAAACGACATAGATTTCAATTAAGGTTATGCAAACAGCACTTGCTATTGAAGTAAAATGATACTTAACACAATACACAAAAGTAGTGATGGTCGTAAATGACAATATAGTAAACAAAACTTAGACTCCAATGGATGAATTTTAACGTATGGTGAATAGTATCACTATAGGTAAACTTCACAGTTTGAAATTCCTACATAGATTTCATGTTAAAGTAAATAATAAATGCATGAGCCTTCCTAAGAGAAAACTATGTTGATATACAGGTCCTTCTCATGTGCATATTGTGATAAAGTTCATTATTTTCTGTAATGTACTGATAAACATTAGACTTTCATATATTTTAGATTCATTACACACAATTGAAGTAGTTCAAGCCTTTTATTGTTTTAATATTGATGATTGTGGCATACAGCTCATGAAAACCCAAAATCCCTATCTCAAAAAATTAGCATATCATGAAAAGGTTCTCTAAATGAGCTATTAACCTAATCATCTGAATCAACTAATTAACTCTAAACACCTGCAAAAGATTCCTGAGGCTTTTAAAAACTCCCAGCCTGGTTCATTATTACATACTCAAAACCGCAATCATGGGTAAGACTGCCGACCTGACTGCTGTCCAGAAGGCCATCATTGACACCCTCAAGCAAGAGGGTAAGACACAAAGAAATTTCTGAACGAATAGGCTGTTCCCAGAGTGCTGTATCAAGGCACCTCAGTTGGAAGGAAAAAGTGTGGCAGAAAACGCTGCACAACGAGAAGAGGTGACCGGGCCCTGAGGAAGATTGTGGAGAAGGACCGATTCCAGACCTTGGGGGACCTGCGGAAGCAGTGGACTGAGTCTGGAGTAGAAACATCCAGAGCCACCGTGTACAGGTGTGTGCAGGAAATGGGATACAGGTTGCAAATTCTGCATGTCATTCGGAAATCAAGGTGCCAGAGTCTGGAGGAAGACTGGGGAGAGGGAAATGCCAAAATGCCTGAAGTCTAGTGTCAAGTACCCACAGTCAGTGATGGTCTGGGGTGCCATGTCAGCTGCTGGTGTTGGTCCACTGTGTTTTATCAAGGGCAGGGTCAATGCAGCTAGCTATCAGGAGATTTTGGAGCACTTCATGCTTCCATCTGCTGAAAAGCTTTATGGAGATGAAGATTTCACTTTTCAGCACGACCTGGCGCCTGCTCACAGTGCCAAAACCACTGGTAAATGGTTTACTGACCATGGTATTACTGTGCTCAATTGGCCTGCCAACTCTCCTGACCTGAACCCCATAGAGAATCTGTGGGATATTGTGAAGAGAAAGTTGAGAGACACAAGACACAAGAATCTGCAAAAGGATTCCCGACCAAGTATTGAGTGCATAACTGAACATAATTATTTGAAGGTTGACTTTTTTTGTATTAAAAACACTTTTCTTTTATTGGTCGGATGAAATATACTATTTTTTTGAGATAGGGATTTTGGGTTTTCATGAGCTGTATGCCACAATCATCAATATTAAAACAATAAAAGGCTTGAACTACTTCAGTTGTGTGTAATGAATCTAAAATATATGAAAGTCTAATGTTTATCAGTACATTACAGAAAATAATGAACTTTATCACAATATGCTAATTTTTTTAGAAGGACCTGTAAATCATAGATGGCATATTATATCTTAGATTTCATTTTGAATGTAAAACTGTGTGAATTTTCTTTTCTATAAAAATATTTTTTCTGTAATCAGTTGTTCCAATGTATGAATGCCCCACATGGCCACTAGACTCTCTTATTATTATTTCTGGTACTTTATTTTTAATAATGCAAAACTAATTTTATTTGTAAATTCAGTATTTTCACTTAACGTAACAATAAACTGAGAAAAAAGGTTAAGCATAAAAGTTCAAAAGATCAGTGGTCGACATTAGGCTTATTATTTATTAGCAATATATTATAATAATAATAATAATAATAAACAACAACAACAACAATAATAATAAAATGTTTATTTGTTTTCTTTGTTTGATGCAGGGCATTAATAGACCCTGTGACCATGGCATATACTTTTTTACATTGTTTATCTTCAGCAATCATTGATCTTGGTCAGGGTGACAGTGCATCTGCATTGCAATTTAGTATATAGCTCGAACACATTTTAATTGCTTGTACTTTATGGAGTTAGTCACTGTTTGTCTTTCTAGTAGAGTTCTTGGTTTGATTTTGTTAGCAGGTGTGTTTCAGAGAGGAGATCGTTGATTGATATTTATGAATTAGTATTCCAAATGTTTCTTTTTGACTGACTGGCATGTAGTCTGGTTTAACTTGAGGTTTATGTTGGGTTAGGGTTGGGCAGTACATCAATTCCATATGCCTACTCCAATAAATTACAGTGACCTTTTCAGATTGATCAGGTTTCATCCTTTATGTCTTGCTAAATATTTATTTTGGCTGACATTAAATAAAATCTTAAACCTTTTCTGCTTTGAATTTATGAAAGTGGTAGTGCTAGATAGTACATTGCTAGCAAATTTTCCAAATTATCCATAAGTCATTGAGAAGCCTTTTATAGAAGTGATGAGATCACTGCTGTATAATTAGGAGCGTGGTGTAACTTACATCCTTTAGTGAGTTTATAGTAGGATATGTTGCCAAGTTTTAGCTTTATTTTGTTGGCTGTGTAAAGTAGAAATAGTTTTTATCCTTTTATTTCCTAAGAGTGCCACATGGTCCAGGTTCGTGTTTGGAGATCCCAGGCTATCATGGCCATGGTGTTCTGTACATAAGCAGCTTGAGTGACTCAGCAATCTGAAGGTATTTACTAGGTCACTCCTTTCACGTTCACTCATTCACAGTCCTCGCAGTCTCTCCAGAACTCCCAATAGAGCAGAAGCAGGAATTCTGGAGCTAAGCATGACAGTTAATGATTTGGATCATAGTTTAGTCCTAGAAAACATGTGAAAAATGTGTGATTTTATGAAGACATGTTAGAAAACAAGAGTTGGATTTAAACAAATACCATCCATAGAATGAAGAAAGGATAAATGCTTAAATATCTTGAATTATGAAGGCAAACAAACAAAAAAAAAATCTATCACATCACACACTTTTTAGGTGTGGAGGATAAACATCAAGTGTCAATTACTTCACCAAATGGATCTTTAACTATCCCTTTTTCCCCAAATGTAGTATGCAATATGTAGTGTAGTGGTGGCTCAATTGGTGAAGGCTGTGGCTTAACTGGGTTACTGCTCGAAGGTTGGGGGTTCAAGTCCCAGCATCCCCAAGTTGCCACTGTTGTGTCTTTGAACAAGACCCTTAACCATATCCGCTCCAGGGGCGCTGTATCTAGGCTGACCCTGCACTCTGACCCTAGCTTCCTAACTAGGATATTAAAAAAATTATTTCACTGTGCTCTAAAGTACATGTGACAAATAATCATATTTATTTGTTTACGTTCCTTATATGCAATAAAATTGTGTTCATATAGTACACTTTTTGTTTCATCAGATCAAAGGGTTTCGTTTCTCATGGTTCAAGAGTCCTTAAGAGTCCTTAACTTTTTGGCAAATTCTCTGTAAGCTGTAATATGTCTCTATCAACTCAGTCCAGGAAGACGGTTGGCTGTTGCGAATGTCATCCATTTGAGAATGATGGAGGCTACCAAGCTCTTAGGCACTTGCAGCACTACAGATATTTTCTTGTATCCTTTCCCAGATCTGTGTCTTGATATACAATCCTGTCTTGTGGGGCTAGATGTAATTCTCGTGACCTCATGGCTTTGTTTTCACTCCTGATATACATCATCTATGGTCACACCTTATAAAGACAGGTGTGTGCCCTCCTAATTATGTCCAGTGAATTTAGTTAGCCACAGGTGGGCTCCAGGCAAGTTGTCATTGCAAGGATGACTGATGGGGTAGGATGCAGCAGAGGTCAAATGCACGTGTCATAACAAAGGGTTTGAATAATTATGTAAATGGGACTTTATCTTTTTTTATAAAAAACAAAACAAAAAAAAGTAGTGCTGCAACAACGAATCGATTAAATCGATAAAAATCGATTACTACAAGAGTTGGCAATGAATTTCATAATCGATTCGTTGTGTCGTGCGACGCAGAGATTATTAAAAAAAACTTTAGTTGAGCACGGAGCGGAGTGACCACACTCGGTCTCGCGCACTGATGCTAGCAGAGTTTGGTGCCTCATAAACAGGGCGGAGTAAAAAAAACAGAGGTAGAGAAAAGATAGACAGCGGAGGCAGAGAAATCCGTAATCGTCTCCCCTGCTGGGTCTTAGTGCGCGTCTCTTACTGGTATAATCAACATCCGTGCACGCGTGTTCTGTTTACTGTAACATTGTGACCACTGTGCGTCTAAAACCCATTTTATTTTGTGTCTGTATGCGTGTGCCTAAAGCGCGCGTGTAAAGCAAAAGCAAGTCTCACTAGAGACGTTAAATCCATGTTCTCTCTCTGCTCAAGGCTCAGCCTGCTCATTGGACACCATGCACGCAGACACACAGACCCCTCCTACTTTCACCTACACAGACACACACACACACACACACACTCTTTCTCTTTGCTTTATACAGAAACACTGCTCTGTCGTGATTCTTTGCAAAAGTAAAGTGCAGGGAATTTTTTATTTTTTTTTCACTTTACAGCAGTGATTCCGTTAGTGTGTTTTTAAAAATAAAATTTGGTTTACGAGTGTTTTGGAATACGATCTCGCTTCCGGAATGAATTATGCTCGTAATCCAAGGTTCCACTGTATATATTTGGCAGATGTAAAGCATACATGTCTATGTTTTTTTAAATTAATGCTTCTCTTTTTTTTATCTGATTCATCGATCAGTCGAAAAAAATTATTGACAGATTAATCGATTATTAAAATAATCGCTAGTTGCAGCTTTAAAAAAAGACACCAATTATCTGTTTCAGGAAAAAAGCTGCATTTTAAGGAGAAGGTGAAACACAACAAAAAGTAGGTAACTTGAAAGGGTCTTAAAATGTTCCTTTGGCACTGCATGCCAATACATTGCTAAGAATGAGGATGATATTTTGGTTATTATTTATTTGGTGATAATGTAAACTTTTTAACGCAAATGTTTTAAATCCAGTAACTGTGAGTCAACAACATAAAGACACTAAAGTATAAGAACTAGTGGAATTCCATTAAATTGCACTAATTCTGAAATTAAAGGGGATTTTGCCCATTTGCCATAAATAATACAATAAACATGATTAAATTCATTGTATGTGAGATTTGGTGAATGCTAATCTGAACATGTTTATCGGTGTAGAAATGTATAAAAATGAACCTGTGAATGACACAGCCTTTAATGATCTTTAGATAATTCTGCACATTGTGAATGTGGAACAACTTAAAAATAGGACATTTAATAATCACTCTTACTAGTGGCCTAAAAAAGATATTTTAGAACTGCTTAGTCTCTATTGAGACACAAGAAAATTACATGGGTGTCACATGGAAACCATTTGGAAATCATAGCAACAAAAGCTAGTGGTTAACATTCACAACCTGGCTTGCTTATAATTAGGATAAAATAATAGTGTGATCTTTTTTTTGGAAATTAAGGGTTGAGCTTCCGTGAGCTTAAAGAAACCTCCTACACCTTAAGAGTTTCAAATCTAAGGTGCATGGTATAAAACCAATATATAAAGTGATACTCTCACAAAATGTAAGTGTTTTCAGAAGCTGTAGTATATTTTTCTAGTAGTTCATCATTTTACAGATTTAGCATTTGCAAGTTTACCTAAACACTATAAAAAGTATGAATTGATTGTAAATCGATTCGATTAATTGAATCAACCAACAAAATATAGATTAAATTGGAAATATATTTAATTATCCAGCTCTACAACTCATGTTACTCAGCTAGTGTGGCTCCTGTTTAATGTTGTCTCTTGTGTTTTCTGCATAAAATTATTTGAAATGTGTGCAACATCCTTCCAGCAAAACTTTTGTAAAACTTTTTCATGCTGCTTCATGCAGTGCAGTTAGAGGTAATGGTCAACGACAGGATTGGTTTTGGAACCTGAATCTGTTTGAGCAGATAGGGAGTTGAGACATATGGCCAGTCTAAAGGATTAAACATAAATTGTCACATAGGTTTCTTTATAAAATATATCTTGTATACAATAAAGTATCACCTATTAATTACGAGGCAAACCCGCACTTGTGATGAAATTTCTCATGAATGAATGCATGACACTGATAAACATTTACCGAAGACTTCAAGCAAAGTACATCGCTGAGACTCTTTGCCTCAGGAAAATTGGTGCAAATATTATAACGAAGGCCTTACCTAATCATTCTTGTGAACATTTGGCGAACAGTTTTTCATCAGCTTTTGCAGAAGAGTCGCATCTGTGTATGGGAACTGTACAAATAATCATTCACGAATCCCATTTGTGCATTATAGGAACTCTACTGCATGTTATAGCTACATCCCCCATATAGTCCTGACCTCACTTCAAGCCATTTCCACATGTTTGGGCCACTGAAAAAGTTCCTGGGAGATCAGAGGTTCAGACTTGAAGCAGGCAGTCTGATCATAGCACTGACATATTGAGAAAACTTTCTACCTTATTGGTATCCAAGCACTAGTAAAATGCTCGGATAGGTGCATTAATAGAGCAGTGGATTATATAGAGAAATAAAGCTTTTACTTTATTTAAAGTAAAGTTTTTACTCTCATAACTGTGTTCTCCTATTCAAAATAATCAAAAGTCCTGTTTTGGCTTGAACGGCACACATATTTATATTGATAGACAAGTAATTCAGGGAAGATTTTTTCTTTTGCTTAGTGGTACCTATAATGTCTCATGAAACACTCTAGACTTGATGCTGACTTTAAACTCAAAAGAGGTTTGACCCTTACCTCAAATTTCCAAAAAAATTACCTGACCATTTTACTATTTGTGTCCATATAGTGTGAATATTATGATTTAAATTGTTTTTGTTTTTTATTAAACAGTGTTGCCAGTAGACTGATGTGAGTATGAGGTCTGTATGAGTTTTCTTATGATTGTATCTTAAAGTGAACGTGGATATATAATGACAAGAACCTTCTGCTTGCATCACTTCAGCTCTTAGGGCGGTAGACCGGTTTGTAGTGTTCGCTGTGTGATGAGAAGAGAAGTGCCAGAGAGAACGCAGCACCCTGCCACCCTGCAGTCTCGCTCAGTCCAAGTCTCTGGATGCACTAAATCTAGGAGAGCCTCTTCATAGGGAGACACCCTGGGATGTCACTGCTTCCTGATCACATGATCCTTTGTCGTGGTGGGCAGAACCTCTTGGTGTTAGGCCAAAAGGATTCTCGTAGTGACCAAGTTTATGGAACACATTTTTTCCCATCTTGATTTTGATAATAATGGCTTTGTGTTGCCAGCAGTGTGGACGCTGCATTTAGATTCTGGTGTTTCCGTTGGCCTTTATTTGGAGAAATTAGGCTGATTAGGTGTGAACTGTGATATGGATCATTTAGGAGTTTTCCCTGAGCTTAATCAACATAAATATAATTGATTGTTACATTTAAAACACCAGTTATGCAGTTCATTGCTTGAGAAAACTGAGCTAGAAAGCTGTAAAAAGTTTCCCCCTTTGTATGTCAAATATAGCTAAATTCCTAAAAGTTCTTGATTTGATTTTAAATAAACTTGTTAATATACCTTTTCAAACCTGTACAGATTCCCTGTCTCTAAAGCGATATTTGGATATAAGTCCTCAGCAACATGCTGTCTGTTCCTTTAAACTGAATAAACCAAATTAATGTAGAAAATCCTTCAGCACTATTCAAAGTTGGACTGTATTGACTCAGATCATAATGCACACTGATTTGCACCCTCAGTTTTCAGATGGAAACAAAAAACCTAATGTACGCTCCTGGGATTTGCATAAAAATAGAAAGGAGTGAGTGTGACAAAGTTACCAGAAGAACTCATATTCTCCAGCAAGCTCAATAAAACCTAACAGCTGTTTCTTATAAAACTGCACAAATCTGTCTAAAACTCCTTTTTTAAGCAATGTGTTTTCACTTACAAATATTGACTATTTATTTTATTACTCTTTATTGCTCTTTATAGAAGTTTCTTTTATGCCGAAATGTTTTCAAAAGCATCTTTTGCTTATGCCATATTTGTGTATGTGCCCAAGACCAAGTAAAACAGCTGTTAGGTTTTACTGAGCTTGCTGGAGAATATGAGTTCTTCTGGTAACTTTGTCACACTCGCTTCTTTCTATTTTTATGAAATCCCAGGGGAGTACATTAGGTTTTTTGTTTCCATCTGAAAACTGGTCTATTTTACACTATTTTTTTTTTCTTTACAGCCACACATATTACTGAGACCATTACAAATAGTAATATTACAGGGATAGCAATATGTACATACATTATTTAAATATTGTATTGTGATGTGAATACTGTAGAAAAAATGTTATAAAAAATTATATTTAACATGATCTTATTTTGATGATTGTGTTCCCCATGAGCAGAAGTTCATTGAGTTTGAGGACTCGCAGGAGCAGGAGAAGAAGGACCTGCAGAACAATGTGGAGAGAATGAACTCACATTCACGCCAGCTGGAGCTGAAACTCAAGAACTTTGCTGATCAGAGTAAGAACAAGTTTCACTTTCTCTCTCAGTCTATTTCATACAGTTACATACAGTTCTTCTCTTCTCTGTGTGCATGGTAATAGGGCAATACAATATTTATGTCACTTTTGTTTTTGTTGTCACTTGTTGTTCCTAAATGTTACTTACTGTAACCAGCTGTGTTGTGTGTTAACTGTTTAATTTTCCTTCCTATACTTTGTTAGATACTTTATTTTTTAGTTGATCTAAAATAATTGTCATACATTTCATGACCATATGTTTATTATATAAGCCACTAAGCATGATGGCTTAGTTGTTAGCACTGTCGCCTTTCACCTCCAGCGTCTGGGTTTAATTCGGGTTTCATCTGGGTACTCCGGTTTCCTCACACAGTTCACAGACATGCAGTTTAAGCTAATTGGCCGTCCCAAATTGCCCAGAGTGTGTGAATGACAATCGGGCGTCGAGATGGCAACTCGACCCTAGTGTTTACCACACATTGAGTATACTTGGAAGGGCCACCAATGTATAGATAAAAACAATGCCATCCGTGATCAATTAATTAGTCCTAGGACTATTCGCTCTGTGAATAGGTTGACATGTTTTTTGAAAATGTAGGATTTGTCTCATTTTGCTGTAAACTTAATGTTTTTATATATAGAATATTTGATTTATATAATTAAAATATATTCATTTGTAGGCAGGTATGGTGACATATTGGTTAGCACTGTGGGCTTGCACTTCCAGGGTAGGGGTGTGTTATCATTCATTTTAAAACATATACATTTTACTGTTACCTGATATTATATTGGATTAATGCCACAAAAATACAGTACTCAAAATGTGATTATTATTATTATTATTACTATTATTATTATTATTATTACTCAGAAACAACCTAAACAAACATAAAAATGAGTGATCTTATGAATCTGTATTATTATAATTTTTTTTACCCTCGATTATATGTGTATAGTTGGTTAAAATGAAATAAAAAAAAATTTGTCATATTGTCTAGGTTGTGCTAAAAAAAGGATATGTTTTAGGATAACTCTATATTACAAAAATCCTGACCCCCTATATGTTTATTAAAACATAGTAATGCACAGATGGCTAAACTGCTCTGATGTTTAAGGATTATGTGCTCTGACAAAACAGTGCCCAATTGTTTAGTTCTTTTTTTTTTTTTTTACTTGGTCTTACTCTTGGAGGGGAGGGTTTGTAGGTTGGATCTCTAAAATATGAAATTAATAGAAATCTTAAATAAATAAAAATATGCTGTTTAAGGTCATATGCATTTATTGTTCGTTGTATGTAGTAGACCACTTTCGCTGGCAGGTAATGCCGTCCCGCTCGGCTGGCTACTACTGCATGCATATTTTAGACACGTGGATAACACTGGACCCATTAAGTAATTGCCACAGAAACAACAGATATACCTCCAGGGTGGAAAATATTTGTCGGTCAGTGTGGATGGAGCAAAATACCAAAAGAAAAAAAGTTTTTTGTATGGGGTGAATTAAATTAAATGAAAATATTGCTAGTTATGACACTTTATACAGCAGTGCAGTCTAACTGGTTGTAATCAGTTAATAAATCTTCTCTAAAATTATTGATACAGTAAATCTTTCTGCATGGAGCCATTTATTAAACATTCCTGCAACGAGTTTCCAGTGCCTGAACTTTGTAACAGTCAGAGCTTTTAAATTATTAAATCTTCATGACAGAGCACTGTCTGGTGTCACATGACAGTGTGGTTTATTGTCATGAACAATATAGGACATAGAACAAAAACAGGGTGGTGAAGGATTGATTGTTTATTGCCGCTATTACATATTGTAAGTGATTTAAAAAAAATGAACATGTCTCTTAGAAATTCTGCAAATGTAATGTCGTATACTGTTGTCAAATTGTAGAAAGAGGAATTAAAAAACTTGTAGTTGTGCTATTACAGGCACATAATCCAGTGTGTGGTGTAGACACAGAATTATAACCAATCAGCCATACCATTAACACCACTGCACAGGGGAATTGACAAACATTTCATTAATTATATACAGTGGTGTGAAAAACTATTTGCCCCCCTCCTGATTTCTTATTCTTTTGCATGTTTGTTACACAAAATGTTTCTGATCATCAAACACATTTAACTATTAGTCAAAGATAACACAAGTAAACACAAAATGCAGTTTTTAAATAAGGGGTTTTATTATTTAGGGAGAAAAAAAATCCAAACCTACATGGCCCTGTGTGAAAAAGTAATTGCCCCCTGAACCTAATAACTGGTTGGGCCACCCTTAGCAGCAATAACTGCAATCAAGCATTTGCGATAACTTGCAACGAGTCTTTTACAGCGCTCTGGAGGAATTTTGGCCCACTCATCTTTGCAGAATTGTTGTAATTCAGCTTTATTTGAGGGTTTTCTAGCATGAACCGCCTTTTTAAGGTCATGCCACAACATCTCAATAGGATTCAGGTCAGGACTTTGACTAGGCCACTCCAAAGTCTTCATTTTGTTTTTCTTCAGCCATTCAGAGGTGGATTTGCTGGTGTGTTTTGGGTCATTGTCCTGCTGCAGCACCCAAGATCGCTTCAGCTTGAGTTGACGAACAGATGGCCGGACATTCTCCTTCAGGATTTTTTGGTAGACAGTAGAATTCATGGTTCCATCTATCACAGCAAGCCTTCCAGGTCCTGAAGCAGCAAAACAACCCCAGACCATCACACTACCACCACCATATTTTACTGTTGGTATGATGTTCTTTTTCTGAAATGCTGTGTTACTTTTACGCCAGATGTAACGGGACACACACCTTCCAAAAAGTTCAACTTTTGTCTCGTCGGTCCACAAGGTATTTTCCCAAAAGTCTTGGCAATCATTGAGATGTTTTTTAGCAAAATTGAGACGAGCCTTAATGTTCTTTTTGCTTAAAAGTGGTTTGCGCCTTGGAAATCTGCCATGCAGGCCGTTTTTGCCCAGTCTCTTTCTTATGGTGGAGTCGTGAACACTGACCTTAATTGAGGCAAGTGAGGCCTGTAGTTCTTTAGATGTTGTCCTGGGGTCTTTTGTGGCCTCTCGGATGAGTTGTCTCTGCGCTCTTGGGGTAATTTTGGTCAGCCGGCCACTCCTGGGAAGGTTCACCACTGTTCCATGTTTTTACCATTTGTGGATAATGGCTCTCACTGTGGTTCGCTGGAGTCCCAAAGCTTTAGAAACGGCTTTATAACCTTTACCAGACTGATAGATCTCAATTACTTTTGTTCTCATTTGTTCCTGAATTTCTTTGGATCTTGGCATGATGTCTAGCTTTTGAGGTGCTTTTGGTCTACTTCCCTGTGTCAGGTAGCTCCTATTTAAGTGATTTCTTGATTGAAACAGGTGTGGCAGTAATCAGGCCTGGGGGTGACTACAGAAATTGAACTCAGGTGTGATAAACCACAGTTAAGTTATTTTTTAACAAGGGGGGCAATCACTTTTTCACACAGGGCCATGTAGATTTGGATTTTTTTTCTCCCTTAATAACGTAAACCTTCATTTAAAAACTGCATTTTGTGTTCAATTATGTTATCTTTGACTAATAGTTAACGGTTTTTGATGAGCAGAAACATTTAAAGTGTGACAAACATGCAAAAGAATAAGAAATCAGCAAGGGGGCAAATAGTTTTTCACACCACTGTACCAATAAGCTTGTGGTAGGATCATGGGCCCCCAAGGTCTTATCTATAAACGTTGGTAACGAAGACCTGCCTCTCTGGTCCGATCCCACAGAAAAGAGAACGTAGCACAAATTGTTGAAAAATGTCAATGCTGGTCATGCCAGGAATGTATCAGAACACTCAGTGCATCACAGCCTCCTGCATGTGAGGCTTAGCAAGCAAAGACCTCAAGGTTGTTGATCTGGCCTTCAAATTCCCCAGATCTTACTTTGATTGGGCATCCATGGGATGTGTTGGACAAACAAGCTTGATCCATGGAGGCCCCCACAATCCATGACTTAAGCCCTATTCGCACGGGGTTAGTATTATCTGGGGACCTCTAGTCATTTGTCTGTGATCTTAATCCTGCACGAATCGGCCTTGTCTGTAATTTGTAAAGTAAAGATTTCCTGCTAATGACCTACTATATGTCACCGAACATGAAGGTCCTGTGATAATATTAGTCCAGTGTGACACAGCGTGTCTGTGATTTGGCCAGGGGTCATATATAATTTTTTCAAGGTTGTTGTTCCCGTGCGCCTTTTTATCCATCTTCCACGAAGAATGGAGGCTGTGTTGGAGTGGTTTGAAAGTATTTTGGCTGCTTGGGTGCTATTATCTAGGTCCCCAGGCATGGGGACTGCGAATAGGACAATAAAGGGTCTGCTTCTAACAACCTAGTACCAGACACCACAATACACCTTCAGAAGTCATGTGGAGTCCTGTCTCGAGGGGTCAGAGCTGATTTGATGGCACAAGGGGAACCTTTAAGCCTAAATGGTTTCAGTGTTAAATGTTATGGCTGATCGGTATATTTTCCCAGAACATCACTCCCTATCATGTTTTATGCTTTACTTATAATTTTGCTCAGTTAATTTAGGAATTGGCACTAACTTGAAATAAGTAGCAAAAAAGGTGATTAGTGTAATTGCTCAAGTACTGATCGTAATTTAATCTTTATTACCCTTATTCCACCTTTTCTTCGGACTGCTTCTGTTCCTAGTGCTTTTGACAAAATGACACTGTTCCAACTCTAGTAGGTTTGTGTAGATCCCATTTATCGCTGGTGTTAAAATGATTGAAGCATCCCATGACCTTTTATTAATGTCATTTTTTTGTCACCTTACTTTTCCCACTGAAACATACGCATAAACGTTCACCGGTTGTGACACTACTCGCTCAGCAATCAAACATTTTCTTGTAGAAATGCATCTCTAGTCATTATTTCCAAATATCATTTTTGTTGACATGATGGTATGCCATTAAAGTGTTTATAGTATGCACCTGTATTATTTCCAATAATCCATCCATTTCTCTCCATCCTTGTTTTTCCGTCTCGTTCATTCCGTTAGGAGTTTACAACTCCCCATAAAGGTATTCTGCAGCTAATCTAGGCTGTGACCTCATTTTAGACACACCATCCTCCACACGGGCTCATTAACTCTTACCACCTAGTGCACTAAGAAATCAGACAGCCATCATGTTACAGAAATTGAACCACATTCAGTCTTTTCCAAATAGTGTATTCATGCACCATAACACAGGAATAATTTGTATTTATTTGCAGGCCTCATTCTGACAGGATTACAGAATACACACTGTATTACCGGTGCATTAAGCCCATGGGAAGCACTTTTGTTGAAGAGGGGATTATTTGTGAATTACAAAGCTTTCGTGTGTATCAAAGCAGACACCCACAGACTCTTTAATATTGTGCTCATGTATGTAAAGTGTATGTAATGTGCGGCAAACCCTGGTAATCGGTGAATGATTCACAAAACCTGTATGCTGTCTGAGAAATAGTTCACACTGAGTTCATAGTCCAGTTTAAGCACGACCAGAGCATTTACAGCATGCTTTAAAAGATATGAAAGATCCAGGTAGTTATTATATATCATTCATTTTATGAATATCATGCGCCGTGTTGATATATTTGTAATTAACAGCGCTTTCGTTTGCAGTGTTATTGCTCCGAATGCATGCAGAGATTTATGATATTTGTTTTGTTTTTAAAAAAAGAAATAAAAAAACAGCTATATGTTAGAGTCTAAAAACCGACTTGATTGAGGTTTGAGTTGTCATGGAAGCTGCTTATTAATTCATCTGTTCATGCGCCGGCGACACGAGCCCCTTCTGTACATCACATCCACACATCAAAGTCGGTCTCCTTCTGCTCCATCTTTCCTCATAGCCTCACGGCTGTGTCACTTTGAGCTAAGAAGCTATAACACATCTGAAACTTCTCTGAAACGACATGATAAGTAAGAAATTACAAGGAATTACAAAGGATATCTTACTCTTCTCTAAACCCTGCAGCTGGATTCGGGTTTGTTATTAAATCCTGGTTGCATTTATGTGCTAATAACCCATTCATATGGACACGGCCTCTCTTTTGACTTTTTTTGACAATTTTCTCCTCTCACTGTAAATGTGAAGAGGAGGTCTCGTAGCCTCTTTGTAACTGGAGCACAATAGTTTGAAACAGATCACTTAAACCCTTGGTAAAGTTGCATAGTAAAAAGCCAGCATTAGAAATTACAAATGTGTTTAAGAACATTTCGCAATGCAATGAGAACTCACAGGATTGGGATTAAACAGCTGTGTGGTCATAGGAAAACCATTTCTCAGTGAGACTAATAAACAAGCCTTCTGAAAAATGTGGTCTGATGAGTCCAGATTGACCCTAATCCAGAGCGATGTTGCGTCAGGGTAAGAAAGGAAGTATAGTTCCCACTGTATGGTCTTGGGGTTGCTTCAGTTGGTCAGACCCAGGCTCAGCAACATTCTATTCTAATAACGAGTCATTTGACTACCTGAACGTACCGAATAACCAGGTTATCACATCATTTTTTTATTTTCCCAGCAATTTCCATTTTCTTCCCTGATGGCATGAGTATATTCCAGGACTCAGATTGTGAAACGGTGGTCTGAGGAGCATGTGAAGTTACCTTCTCACATGAATTGGCCATCACATTGCTTGATGTAATCAAAGCTTAAGGTGGTAGTGTAGTTTATTTCGACTACAAATTCATAAAAAAATTCTTATTGTGTTGTTTTGTGTCAAAGAAATTTGAAGAACATTGTACTGAGATTTGTTATTTAAGGATGTTTTGAAATTTTGATCCAGAACCTATCACTGATTTTCAAATTTAATTAATAATAATAATAATAATAATAATAAAAAAAATTTAAAATCCAAAAAAATAATTAATTTAACTACCTTGGCCTAGACTTTGATAAACACAACCACCTGACACTACAACGACTTCGTCTTTAAGATTAATTTTTTTATAGTTATATATAATTTTCTTGATGATGTTTATGGGCACTAGAGTTAAAATGTCTGGCTGATTTGACTGAGGCACATGTATTTTCATGCATCATTAATTAAATAATTTCCGCAGTCCGTGAAGAATAGTTGGCATGAAGCTCTACTAGCCACTCTGATCCTGACTTAAATTAATTTCGACTGGTGAAATTTTACCTGTGCAAAAGGATTAGGACTCCATGACATTTTGGTGATAAATAAGAAATTTAGACGAATATTGGTCAAGGTACTAATCTCAAGGTTCTCACGTTCACAAATTCCTGTTCTTCCTGATGCCGACTTTTACTTTTCAATTAATTCTACAATCATATTCTATATCATACGGGAGTTTGCTGTATATAATGATTATAGTATCCTCCTGTATCCATGTCTGTTGGTTGTGAGATGTGATCATGTGAAAATGGATACTGGAGTAGAATGGATGCTGCTCTCTAGTGGACAGAGCTGTTAATCCTCTAGATATGGAAGAATTAGGTAGGCAAGTATGTGAGCAGTACTGATTGTGGAACTGCCATGTATCAAGTGTATCTCAAGCTGTCCTTGGAGTTTTTTCAGTTTTTGTAGGAATGTTACCCCATTTTACCCATTTTTTTTAAGTACAGCACATGAGGTGACAAATGCTTACAGTTGGCTAGTGTACTGTATGTCTAAGTGACAGATAAGAGATTAATGCTGTACTTTCTTCTCAAACAGCATAGGCAGTCTTACATTATGATGGTTGTGCAAATGTCCGAATTTGAATTTGAGTTGAATTTCTGTTTCTTTGTATCTCTCATTCATAGTAACTCGATTGGAGGAGCGGGAGGCGGAACTCAAAAAAGAGTACAATGCTCTCCATCAGCGACACACAGAGGTAGCAACACACTAGTATTTTCTCTAGTGTTTATCCTGAGTTAAAACTTGTTCTCCATGAGATGTCTGCAGAGCCAACGAGAAAGGCTTACTGTAATATCAAGATAAATATCACCATGATAGCCAGTGCTTATGATGTTCTCCACTGTTTCCTCCAGATGATTCATAACTACATGGAACATGTAGAGCGCATTAAACTTCAGCAGATAACTGGAGGAGAATCCTCAGATACAGGAACCCTGGGCAGAATCAGGTAGGAACGGGTTGTACAGTTTAGAATGTATCAATAACTTAATGTTGATGTAAAAGGCTTGTAAGTGTAATCGGTATATATGTCATATTTGTCTGGTTTGTTAGTGGGTTATAAGGGACAGAACAAATATAATAAAAAAAAAATATGCTAAGATACTAAGTTTGCTGTGTTTCTCACAGAAAAAAAATGCATCAAAATCAATACAAGGTTTGACGATGAGTTCTTTTGTACTGTAATATAAGCAGAAGTGTAAATGAAGGACGTCAAATTTTACTGGAGTAATATTTTAACCAGGGCGGCACGGTGGTGTAGTGGTTAGCACTGTCGCCTTGCACCTCCAGGGTCTGGGTTCAATTCCCGGCCAGGCTCGATTCCCGTCTCTGTGTGCATGGAGTTTGCATGTTCTCCCCGTGCTTGGTGGGTTTCCTCCGGGTACTCCGGTTTCCTCCCACAGTCCAAAGACATGCAGATTAGGCTAATTGGCGTTCCCAAATTGACTATAGTGTGTGAATATGTGTGTGTGTGTGTGCGCTCTGCGATGGATTGGCACGCTGTCCAGGGTGTACCCTGCCTCGTGCCCTGAGTCTCCTGGGATAGGCTCCAGGTCCCCTCGCCCCTAAATACAGGATAAAGCGGTATAGAAGATGAATGAATGAATGAATATTTTAACCATGTTATTACTACTTTTACTCAAACACCGGATTTGTTTACTTGTCCACCACTGATATGTTGCTGTGTAATAACAAGATTTCCTTGTAGTGTAAAATCTGATGTATTTCTCTCATCCATACATGAATGTACAACTGTATGCTAGGAAAGAGCGACCCCTCTCTCTGGGCATCTTTCCCATGTCTGCTGGTGTTGGGAACAACTCTCAGATCCCAGATTTTCTGGGTCGAGCAGAGACTCCTGGGACAGAGGGTTGGAGATTCACTGAACTCAGTCAGCATCGATCAAATACCAGTCTCAAGGTACTTAAACCTCGATGGAATTCTCTGGTCTGACGCACTGTACATAATATAATGATCCTGAAAATAATTTAACAAGCATCAATTAAGGGAGATAGAATGATAATTTTAGGGCCACAATAGCAAAAGGCATATATGCAATAGGTACATAAGGTTCAGGAAAGGTGTTTTGTGTTAGTGTGCTTATGCTAATAAACTGGCAGCTGGTGTCGTGGATCACAATCGAGCACTTGGCATTTGGAATGATGTGGCTTTGAAGATGAAGAAGGAAGCAGGGGAGAGGTAGCTCTCTGATGTTACAGTAGGGCATGTGTGAAACATTCTATATTATCAAATCAGCACACACACACACACACACACACACACACACACACACACACACACACACACACACACACACACACACACAAAACACACACATTCATAACTATGCCTGGGTTGGGTAATGCATTAGAACAACAGTATTTACAGTGGAAGATTTAAGATGTTCAGGCATCGTGTAAATTCTCTATACATGAAGCCTAGTTGCTAGGACTCAGGAGAATAGAGTCGAATATCTGAAGGGTATGTATCTCAAATCATGTGACACACTCACTCTCACTGGCTTTTGAGCTGTATATGTGTATGACTTGGATTTATGCCTGACAAAATATTCATGTATACCATACAGAAGACCTGGGCAATGAGTTTTAAATATAGATATTACTGTTATATAATTTATAAAGGCATTAATCTCTCTAAGAGAATGTAAGCTGCAGGCTTCAATCTCGGATCTTCTGTCTGGTGATTACTGATGCATAAAATGCTTTCATATGCATGTCAATAACCTCGAGCACATTTGGGATGTTAATGTCAGTGTGATGGTATAGTGTGGATTATACTGTAGTTCTAGCATTTATATTCGATCGAAAAAAATGAAAGAAGAAGCTGCATAGTGCTTGAAATATGGTTCATGCTTTCTGAAGAACAGATGACGTATCGTGCAAAAGCCATGGCAAAAATCCACTGTATTTTTCAAAATTGGATTTTCTAAATATCAGCAATTACTATATATAAATAGGAAGGCATATTTAACAAGGACTATATGTAAGAAGTACACAATCATACCAATGAATGGTGCAATTTGATCATTAAGAAATACAGTGATAGTATTACAGTGAAAAGCGGGCATGCATATTACATAAAAATAAATATGCCATATTTATTTTGTTTTCATGTTTGTTCAATTTCTTTTGTTATTTTATAGTAGATTGCGAAATTAAAACGGCTCTTTTTCGTCCATCGGAGTTGGAGGGCGGGTTTTGACACTGTGTTTTGATTGGTGCATTGATTGTGTAGCACGACTAAGTACACAGTGAGTTCAATTAAATGCTTCTGATATGTGTATTAGAAGTACATATTACATATTAGATATAAATTATGATTTCTGAATTATGGTTTTATCCCATAAAAACAAACCGAATCAGTAGAAAACTTTTACAGTGTTGCAGTGTTGAAATAAATTAAATAAGAGAAGAGTCATGTTATGCTAATTATATATAATTTACATTCTATATGTACTACAGTACCGTTAATTTCACAAAACGATTGTTTTTGTTTCGTTTTCTGTATTTCTGCACCACTAAAAGTAGCCCCAGCTGTAATTATAGGTCTACATCAGTGCATTTTGTAATACTGTAGTGTTGAAAGTGTTGATATTTAGCAATGAAACCAATACCTCACATGTTGAAGCTTTCTGTAAGGAAGTCTTTTTTTTCCTCCCCATTTTTCTGGCATCAAAGAAAACATTTATATTACAAACCGAGTAGGTTGATTACTTTTGCACGATGCTGTTGACTAAACCAGACATTTGGACTGTATTTCTGTGATGTGAAAAACTTATTTAAAAAGGTCCTTTTAAATTCCGGCAGTTTTCCCAATGAAATTCCGCACCCAGCGAAGCATGAGGTTGCTACAATGTACATGAAACCATGATACTGGATTGTACAGTTATCATGCCACGAAACATGCTTCACTTGAATTCTTTTCCCCAAGCAGCTGGAGGCAGAGGATCCTCCACAGAAAAGCGAGAGTAATAGTGCACAGGAGGCTTGGGGGAATATGCTGGCAGACGACTGTAAGGTAGTTGGCTCTGTAACAGCCGAGTGTACGCAGTCCATTTCACCATCATGCACTGACGCTGAGTTTCTCGTGCATCTTTGCAACATCCACTCCTCATCCCGTGTTGTGCTGAATGCAACCACTTAAGAGAGTGTAGTTCCAAAAATGTTTAATTGGTTATCGACAAAATTAAGATTGGAACCGGACTGGCATAGAAAACTGAAAATATTTGAATTGAAAGTGTGTAAACGAGTGCCGTTTGCTGTAGATGAATGAATAAAGATTGTGATTGCATACAGCTTGTTTACCGTTTGATTGCATGGCATTTACGTTTAAAGATTCGCTTCATTCTTCATTACAAATCATTCATTATGCTAGACTAGTATTACTAATTAATCTGAAAATTGTAATGCTCATATAGTTTAGTCATAGTTATGCCAAATTGCCCAAATTGTTTTAATTGTAATACTTTACATTTTTCTTTTAAGAACTTATTTTTAAGTTAAATTGATTCTAAAGAGTAGCACTTTGGCTTTAGTTGTGGGCTGTCTGTGCAAAAAATACCTGGTACATTTATTTTGCAAGGTTGTGGTATTTGTGTGCCCTGGTGAGCCCTGTATGTAAATTACTTTGTGTCATGTATTGTAGCTTTTCTTTGAATTTTGTTGCTCAAGTAATGAGGAATGAATTACCTTGCTGTTTTCAGTTATTTGTGTTCAGTTATTATCACCCATAATATAGAGCTCTGTTACTAAAACAATCCAATTTGAACACTGAATCCAAGATATCTTCTGTATTACTCTGTTATTACTCTCGTCCCCTTTCTTACTCAGCTTTTGCCGAACTGTGACCTCTGACTTCGGTTGTGATTTCAGGATGAGCTGTTGGGCTCCAGTTCTGTCACCCCCATGTCCACCACAGCCTCAGAGCCGGGCTTGGACTGTCAGCGGGAGGATGGTGACGGTTCTAGTAGGTGTGCTGAGGTGCAGGCCGCACCGGGGACTCGCTCCATATCAACAGGTGAGTCAGTGTCGCTGAGGGCGGTCTGAGAGTCGAGTCTTTAATCTGAGTTATAGTTTGTGAAAAAGTTCTGAAATTAAATGATACCTGAGAGCTGAGGTTCCTTCCTGGGATTAAAACACACAGCCTAAGCAAAACTATGGGTATAATGTCTATTGAAAATGAACACAAGATGACTTTGACTAAACAACTATTACATTTAATATGCAATAAAAAAATGCTGATGTGTCCTGCAACAATTGTCTATGATAGTCCGCAGGTCAAGTCAATGCCAGACAGATGGTAAAATGAGTGTATATCATTGGAAATATACACTACCGTTCAAAAGTTTGGGATCACTTTCTAATTCCATGATCGTTCCTGATTTTTATTTCTTTCTACATTGTAAAGGAATGCTGAAGGCGTCCAAAAAATGCATTAATCTCCTTTGAACAGTTGATATTGAGATGTGTCTGCTGTTAATTGGTCATTTTTCAGGCTAATAACTCTAAATGAACTTCTCGTCTGCAGCAGAGGTAGGTTTTGGTCTCGCCCTCCTGGGACGGCCTTCATGAGAGCCAGTTTCATTATGGTGCTCGACGGATTTTGCAAATGCACTTGACAATACTGTTCTTGCAAGAACTATTACAGAAAGTCTGACCTCTGTGTCTCAAAATAACAACTAACTGTTGTTTCTGTTATTGTTGTCACGTAATTACCTAATTCCATGTGTGTTATTTTATAGTTTTGTAATCCCCAGTATTGTTGTAGAATGTAGAAAATAAATCACTAAACAAAAACAAAGAAATTTGCAAGTGACCCCAAACTTTTGAATGGTAGTGTATATATTATTATTTTTTCTTTTTCCCCCCCCCCTAAATACTTGAATTGGCAATATACTCTGCAAATATCAAGGCATGTGTGTGTTTCCTGTGTTATTTGAGCACAACTAGCAAGAATGTGAATTTTTTTTCCTCTCCAAGTTAGGCAATTTAAGGGTTAAACACATTCGTATGTATTTCTGCTTCATATTAATGTATCAGTGCATATTACATGCCATCTGGTTCATGTAGGTTTGATGGAGAATGAGGATAAGTCTGATGTACAAGCTATTATCGAGTCAACCCCAGAGCTCCATCTGGACCTCAGTGGCTACAAAGGCTCCAGGTACAAAATATTATGCTCAGTGTGCAACTAAATGATACATTTCATATGCTGTAACATATCAAATTTTCCTTGTTGTATCTGTCTTGACGTACAGCGGACATCCCGACACAGAAGGATGACCATATTCTGAAGCATTGACCTTGAATTAAATTTTGCACAATTTGAGAGACAGTTGTATAAACATATGAAAGGCGTTTTACATTTTACATACTTTCCATAATGGATGTGTAGTTTGGGGAGGTTTCTGTTTCAAGGGTAAAATCAAGGGTTACGTCAATGCAAATAGATTAATTTCGATTCATTGCTTCCTGAAGTCATTTAGTGAATGCAGGATGTAAATTAATGCAGACAAAGTACAGGTATTACATTTGCAAGACCTTGTTTTTTTGCCAAGACAAAATACCCAGCAGGAACACTAAAGTGGGATGACAAGTGTTGTCATGTAGTTGGGACTTCATTTGCCCAGAAAGCAATGATGTTGTTTATATTATATTGTAAGTTAAAATGACTGAAAAAAGGCATTTAGATTATGTTGAATGAATTACCAAAGTACAATGTTTCAAATATAACTTAAAAAAAAACTGACGCTTTAACATCTTTTCCCAAATCCTAAGATAGACACAAAAGCTTCCTGCACATGGAGCATGTATCTCATGTCACAGTGAATTGCATAATATCTCCCAAAATACTGGACTGCAACATGGTGTTCACACAACGTCTAGCCTGTGTAACGTTCAGGAATTCTCCCTTCCACTATACTTCGTAACACCAACAACAGCCTTATAAATGTAATGTTGCCAAATTAACGTTGCCATAAATGTTTGATTTGTTTGACATATTCCTGCTGGGTACATAATAATGAGTAGGGTTACTGAGCAAAATACTTGACCTACTATATTTATACACTCAGAACATGTCCATTCTTCTGATATCAAAGGCCTTTAAACAGAACCTTTAAAAGGTCTTTATATTTACCTTATTAACAGGACATAGCTTTCAATTGCTCATGTAAAATTTTACTTGTTATTTGTTGTTGTATTAAATCTGGGTGGACTTAATTAACATTTCATAATATGTTCCAGCACACCGACTAAAGGTATAGAGAACAAGGCGTTTAACCGGAACACAGACTCTCTGTTTGAGGAGCTGTCAAGTGCAGGCTCGGGCCTCATTGGGGATGTGGATGAAGGAGCTGATCTACTGGGTAAATAATGTTTTTTGTCTTATAAAGAAATATTTTGTTAACTATCCAATTATCTCCTAAATACTAGGAAAGAGGAAACATACATTTTAATGCTTTTGCTGCCTACCACAGGAAGTTCTTATACGGATACAAGCAATAATATTTTGAAAGAAAATGCCATTATATGTAGCTATGTGAAAAAAGTGAATCCTTAATGTTATTGTAGGAGTCCTCAAAATGTATGGAGATTGGGCACCATGAAACTTAGTACCCATTTAAATGATGTAGGGCTGCAACAACTAATCGATAAAATCGATAATTATCGATAATGAAATTCGTTGTCAACGAATGCCGTTATCGATTAGTTGGGCTGCTCACGTTATTGAGGAGCGCGACCACAAGATGCACAAATACACACACAGATACACAGTCACTCGCGCAATGGAGTTTACACAAGCGTTTGCAGGAAAAAGCGTGCGCACCAAGTCCTCCAAGGTATGGGAGCAATTTACATTAAACACCTCTTATCGGGTGTTAAAATCGAGCGGTTTCTGCCGTTCGTAGTGTCCGGTGAGCGCGGATGAAGTGCCGAGGGTTTTCTACACATAGGAGTCAGTGACAGAGTTCACACGGGCTTTGGTGACGTGCGTTTGTCCGGCTGCGCGGTTATACTGTGTAAAAAAAAACGTTGCATGCAGCTTTTTCTTGGTGTTCAAATCCCAACGAACCCAAGGAAAACACTTCTAGTTCGTTTTCTTCACGTTCAGTTTACACTTCGGAGGACCGGATATATCCCATGATCCTACACGCTATACACAGGGAAATGCGGAAAAAGGGCAAAATAAATAGAGTGAACCCAGTAGCGGCGATTTTTTTCTCTCCCTACGTCGCCGTATTACGAGAATGTCTAGTATAGCAAAATGGTCTATATATTTATTTTTATTTTTATTTTTTTTTTGAGACCAAAAAAATGGATAAAATACACACGAGAGGATCGAAATAAATCGTGAAAAGTATGTAGTAGACACTTCAATTAAAAATAAAATCATAATCTAGAAGTCTATTCTTATTATTATTAAGTTGAATTAATTTAAGAGAATTTAAAATTGAGGTCATTCTTAATAACTGAATGTCAGTGTATTTTTTTAACTATATATATATATATATATATATATATATATACGCACAGAATATACACACAGTCAACTTGCCATCTGCAATTACTGTTAAAAACAAAAATGTTGATTTACAAAAAATAAGGTTTAAATGTCAAAATTAAAGATCATTAAACTCTATGTGGCTATTACATTTTTTAAAGTTTACTTTTATACATAAATAATACCCTGATTTATGGTTTTATATAGTTAAGCAAAACATCAAATTAAAGCGTCTAGCTTTTATCCAATTAATCGAGATATATATATATATATATATATATATATATATATATATATATATATATATATATATATATATATTATATGCAGATGACAAGTTGACAGTGTTTTTTTTATATATATATAAATATATTTATATAAAATTATAAGCAAAACATCAAATTAAAGAAGTGTTTAGCGTTTACCCGATTAATCGATTAACCGAAACAATAATCGGCCAACTAATCGATTATCTAAATAATCGTTAGTTGCAGCCCTAAAATGATAATAATAATAATAATAATAATAATAATAATAATAATAATAATATATGCCAGATAATTATAGTGGATTGTTTCCAGCATACTGTTCAGTCTTGCCAGTTATATATATATCTAGTTATTCCAATTGAGATATAAAAAAAATAAGAAAAAACAATAAACTATTACATTACATACAGTACATTGCCTAGCAAAAGAAACGCATGCATGCTAAGATTTTGTTTGACCTTGAGTTTTGATTATGGCCTGCAATGTGGCAGCAAAATTCATATGTGAAAATGATTCATGTTCTCAGAGCCGCTCTTTGACAGTTTGAGTACTGGAATACATATGTGCCAACAGGGAAGGGGAAATAAAAACCTTCCCAACTGTGTTTGACTGATGGTACTTACAGTAGGTAGTAACCTAGTAACCAGTGTAAGGAACAGTTCAATGACAGAAACTTCAAAGCACTTTGCTTAATCGCTTTGGATAAGCGTGTCTGCTAAATGCCAAAATGCAAATGTAAATGTCATAACCTGGTCATTCAGTACATTCAGGTCATCAGCTGACTTAATTTTATTTCCACATAATGTTGCTGAGCCTAGACCTGACCAACTGAACTAACCCCAGATCATAACGCTGCCTCCAGCGGCTTGTACAATGGCCGCTATGCATAATGGGAACATTGCTTCATACGCTTTCCTTATTATGTTTTAGTTGAATGATGCAGACCAATTATTTAACCCCTTTTTTCAATGGTGATTTTTGGCAGGTAAAATACCATATTATATTAGCAAAATACCATTTTTACAAAAAAAAATTTCAGGCTCTTTATTGTCCTGACGTTTTTCCACAATAGTGGAACATGTTAACCATAAATTGAAACATACAAAATCATTCATGCAAATGCAGTAACTGGCAGTACTAAGTTTCCCTCGTTTAACTGACCATGCGATAAACCTTACTTTCTTTCCATTTTCTTTGTTGTTGTTTAGCAGTTATGATGATATTTGCCACAGGTTTGTTCTGACTGGCTGCTTGTAGATTGTATATGTATTTAAAAGAAAGCTGCAATTACCTGCAACAAAATTTGGATAAAAAATGTTAGCCTTTGTACAATTTTGATTAAACCTGTAAATGTTCAAGTGGGGTCAGTGTAGGAGTACTGTATGTGCTTTCCTTGCTCTATGTAGTCAGCCCCTGCTCTTTGCTAGATTTTACAATGCTAACTGCGCTGTTTCTCTCCACACTGTCTTCCTGTTCTCTTGTTTTTGTGCCTTACCCCAGTGGAATACTCTGGTGTGTATTTATCCCTTTTTGGCTGTCTCACGTCCTGTCTGTGTGTCACTTCCTGTCTGTATCTCTGTCAAAGACATTGGTTGCATGTAGAGTCATTTATTCTTTTTTTATTCATTTTCCATTAATTCATAATCCTGTAAACACATTTCAATCTCGTACACATTGCACTGATGTAACATTTCATATATTTTTTAAATAATTACAATTCTAAAGTATTTTTTTAGTACTGTGCTAAAGGGAGGTAACATAATGTGTGTGTTGTTCTCATTTACTTGTCACCACTTACTTAAAGGCTGTCCTCATCCTTCTCGTTCTCTCTGCCTTACATGGACTGCATGCTTTTTCAGACCTGAGTTTGCTTGGTAAGACATACCACCTGCTGTCCTTTTCATGTCTGACTCCCTGTATCTCTCCCTCATGTGTTTAATGTGCTGCTTTTGCATAAAAGTGTTATGCAAAATCTGCATGTAAGTGTCACAGTGTATGTGTTTTGTACTTCCCCAGTATTGGTTAAATGCAGACATCATGCCAGGTCCTATACTGTAGCTGTCCTAAAGAGAGACCAATTAATATTGGGATCAAAGTTTTTGTTTCATTCTTCATTTTTCATTTTTTAATTTTATTTATTTATTTATTGATTGCTTGATTTTTCCCAGGAATGGGCAGAGAAGTGGAGAATCTCATTATGGAAAACACACAGCTGCTTGAGACAAAGTAGGAAAAACACACATTTTTGCAGAAAATTATGCACAAATCAAGTAAAATTATGATAACAAAATTACTATGTAAATGTTCATATGTGTGTTCACACAGAAATGCACTAAATGTGGTAAAGAACGACCTGATCGTGCAAGTGGATGAGCTCACGTCTGAGAAGGAGGTTCTTCAGGGAGAGCTGGACACAGTCCTGCAGACCAAGGCCAAACTGGAAGAGAAAAACAAAGAACTTGAGGAAGAGCTCAAGAAGTTTGTCTCACCTTATATTTCTCTGAGTCTTTACATTTTTTTTGTTGTTTTACTACTTAAACATAGCATGCAGCGTTTTCATAAACCTGGCAGCACAAGGCTTAGTTCGCCTGGTCTACATGCAAATTATGTCAATACCTAAATATTTCTTTGAGTGTAGGCATAATGCCATGCATAAGGGTGTTTTGATACGATAAGGATACACACTGATCAGCCACAACAATAAAATCACCTGCCTAATATTACCTCTTGTGTCACCAAAACAACTCTGAACCACCAGGCAAGGACTCCTGAGACCTCAGAAAGTATGCTGCGATATTTGTCACCAGATACTTGTTGCAAGGTGGGCATTCATGCACCCGACTTGTTAGTCCAGCACATCCCATAGATGCTCAATCAGATTAAGATCTGGGCAAGTTCAGAGGCCAAGTCAACACCTTGAACTCTTTGTCATGCTCCTCAAACCATTCCTAAGTGATTTAGCATTATCCAGCTGAAAGAGACCATTGCCATCAGGGAATATGTGTGACAATTTTTGGTAGGTGTTATGCGTCAAAGTATGAATATGAAAGAGGCCTAAAGCAATAGAACGAAATTGCACTTGTTTCTGAAAGTGATTAGGGATAGAGTGGTAAGACAGAAGACATTTTAACAACAAAAACACCCAAGCTTGGCTAAAATATTACATCCAATTTCACAAATGCAGTGGAATAATGTGTTATGTTTAAAAAAAAAAAACCATCAAAAGAACATCATCTCAAAAGTGAAGCATGGAGACATCAGCATGATGCTTTGGGGCTGTTTTTCTTCAGCTGGAACTGGGGCTTTAATCAGGTTGAAGGGAATAAGAATAGCTCCCAATACCAGTGAAAAACAAAAACATTAAGGCTTTGGCGAAAATGCTTGAGATGAAGAGGAATTTCATCTTTTAAAATGACAGTGATTTGAAGCACACATCCAAATCATGGAATGGATTTACCAAATAATGAGCAGCACAATGATCTAAATCAAATAAAAAATCAGTTGTGAGACACCCATACATTTTGACAAAATTGACAGCTGCACAGAAAAATGGTAAAAATATTGCTATGTCAAGATGGACCAAACTGATTGACTCGTAGCCAAAAAAAAGGGAACGCTGTGATAAAATGTAAAGGGACTTTAAGTAAATATTAGTTTGGGGATGTGCACACTTATACAATCAGGCTATGACTTTTTTATTGTTTTATTTTCTTATTGTTTTTCACTTTCTTATTGCAATTTCACAATGAGGGTAGTAACATAAACCTTTATTCGATTTATCCCAAAAAGCTGTTATTTTAACAAGGCTATGAAGACCAGTAGTTGACATGGATAATCTAAATTTCCAGTGTTGAGAATGTGAGTGTATCTACGGTATTCTGTGATGGACTGGCATTCTTGCTTCTTGTTCCCAGGTTACTAGATCCACTGTGAGCTTGGTCAGGATGAGGTGGAAGAATGAATGAGTATTTATATTGTCTGACTAATATAAACTTTTATGTGCTCTAGAGTTCGGGCTGAAATGGAAAGCATCAAACTAAACAGCAAAGAGGAAGACGAGGTGAGAACAAGTTGCCTGAATACTGTGTGATTTGGTCCATGACTTATCGATAATGTAACTTACAGTATGGATGGTATACATGAGTTATAATACAAAATCCTAATGCAAACTTGCCTGCTTGTTTTGTTGGCAGAGTGACGTGCCTACAGCTCAGAGGCGTCGGTTCACCCGGGTAGAGATGGCACGTGTGCTAATGGAAAGGAACCAGTATAAAGAGAGACTGATGGAGCTACAGGAGGCTGTAAGGTGGACAGAAATGCTCCGGTAAATGCTCCGATGAATGCTGATTACTTTTTTGTTTTGTTTTTAACTCTATGTTACAGTATTTCACTCAGAGTGGTGAATTGCGAAAAAAAAAAATTACCAGATTAATTTAAATGAGTTAGCATATGCACATGTTTACTGTAGCCCATGGTGACACCTGTGGCAAACCCGTAAAAGGTTCTCAAAACTTCCTTATTCAGCTTTATCCTTCAATGTAATTAATGAAGTCCCAGACTAATGAACATCCTGGTGCAGTCATGTGACAATCTGTGATGACAATCTGACTGTGATGACAGATAGACAATTTTTTTTCTGTTACTGAAAGTAAGTTTCTTTCAATTCTAATGATTAATCATTCTAATAATGAAATGCTTAAATACCATACTATATTTTTATATTTCTGAATTTCTTAAACAAATTTATATAAGATTTATTAAGAAAATAATATGTAATTTTGTAATAATATTAAGTGATTAAATGTTTTTATTTCTGCTTTAAACAAAAACAGATAAGGACGTTGCCTGCATCGTTAGTTTTATACCGCAACACTGTTGATTTCTCGATTGTGATTGGTCAATAAGTGTCGGTTAATTTTGTTTTAACATTACACATTTGACAGTAAGTCAGTAGATCAGTATAGCACAATTGAACATAGGGGCTAATGGAGTTTGGGTTTTCTGTTATACGAAAATAATCATACAGTTGTGTTTTCTTCTGTACATACAGTAATGTCATATCCCATTCGTCTACAGCGCTTCCAGGGAAAATCCTGCTCTTTCTGAGAAGAAAAAGTCCAGCATCTGGCAATTGTAAGTATTTCAACTCAAATCATTCTTCATATCAACAGCTTCTTCATATATATGTATATACAGGTCCTTCTAAAAAAAATTAGCATATTGTGATAAAGTTCATTATTTTCTGTAATGTACTGATAAACATTAGACTTTCATATATTTTAGATTCATTACACACAACTGAAGTAGTTCAAGCCTTTTATTGTTTTAATATTGATGATTGTGGCATACAGCTCATGAAAACCCAAAATCCCCATCTCAAAAAATTAGCATATTTCAGCCGACCAATAAAAGAAAAGTGTTTTTAATACAAAAAAAGTCAACCTTCAAATAATTATGTTCAGTTATGCACTCAGTTCAGTTAGGCTTGAACTACTTCAGTTGTGTGTAATGAATCTAAAATATATGAAAGTCTAATGTTTATCAGTACATTACAGAAAATAATGAACTTTATCACAATATACCAATTTTTTTCGAAGGACCTGTATTCTTCACATTCTATATATTTTAAATTCATCATGTGTTTCTTTTCACTTAATGTGCTGGTGGTCCTCAGCATGTAGGTTAATGCTTATCATCTCAGCCCAGAGTTACAAAAAGCAGTATCATTCTTTTACCATGAATTTCTCCTTGGACTCGTTCTGATTCTGTGTTGCTTGGTCTGACTCATAATTTTAGGCAAGATGAGATTAATTTTTGTCATTTAAATCTGCCATTGTTAAAGGAAAAGTTTTAAAGGAAAAGGCAGGCTAATCTAATACTCGCTATTTGCATAGTTAATAAAATTTTAATAGCTTGCTGTCCTTCAGAATGCGGCTTTATTTCTGCAATTTGGATGAGTTTTCTTTTGTCTCCCCCTGGTGGTTTCCCAATATTTAGATATAAAATTCATTAAATGAATGGAAATGCAAAAGCAACACATCTTGTGACATCTTGTGTCATATTTTATACTTTCACAAAATACTGTATACATGTCTTGTGTGTGTCTTTCTTGCAGTACAATTCATGCATGTGTCCTGTGTGTGTTTATGTGTGATTCAGCTTCAGCCGGCTGTTCAGTTCCTCATCCTCCAGCAGCAGCACCAGCAGCAGCAATGCAGGAAAGCCTCCTCCTTCTAACGTCAAGTACAACCCACCCAGCGGCATGAGGAAGAGCAGCACCTTCTCTCAGTTCCCTACTGAGCGGTCCAAAGCATTTGACTTCCTCAAAGATGAGTAAGGGCTTGTTTAACGTTTCTTTATCTTCATCAACTCTACAGGTTGATTACATTCAAACTCTGTTTGCCTTTAAGCCTTGTTTTCTAATCAGGTGAAATTGATCCCTTAGAATTTTCTGTCCTCTCTATATCTTCAGAGTGGACATAAGCACTTCTCCATCACGTAAAGAGCAGAAGAAGGCCCAGTACAGGCAGGTCAAAGCCCACGTACAGAAAGAGGATGGGCGGATGGCAGCTCACGGCTGGAGTCTGCCCAGTAAATACAAGGCAAGATTTCAAACTACTTTAAATTCTGATAGATGAAGCAATTTATTTGATGGCAACAAAAAAGAAAAATAAATTGGGTTACTTTTATCTCCCTTGCTTTGAGTCTTTTGGAATTGCATTGCACATGTTAGATAATTGCCTACTTTTGAAGTCAGAGTTCTACCTCAGAAATTAATTTGTAAAAAATGTGTATCTGAAATGTATTTTTATGTTCCTGCCAACTATTTGTAAAGTAGGAAATCTAAGCAAAAATAGTCATGCAAAAAAAAGTCTTCTTCGATTATGCAAATGTGAATGAGACCATTAGATTTACTTAAAAAGACGATTGCTTTGTGAGTAGCAACTAGTGAACATGTACAGAAGTATAAAAAAAGTGTGGTTATATATTTTCGTGTGCACATCACTTTTAATGCAAACTCAAATTTCCTATGTTTATGATCACACAAACATTTTACTGTACAACTACTTTAGTGGACAAATCAGTAGCCTGGTCACCAAAAACACACACAGATGACTTATCCAGAGTTAACATTTAATCAGTTACCTTTACTTCTTATTGACTTTTTTTCGACATGATCCTTTTTTTTTTTAAAGGTATAATAAAACACAACACCGGATGCTTCAAATGAAGAGTTTGACACCATCGAGAAACGCAAAATTATTGTCCGCAGGCCTGCGTGATTATCTATAAGTAAATGATTTTGCTGAAAATCATTATATATATATGTTCCTTTATTAGTTGCTTTAAACTATCACAACCCTAGTTTTGATGTATTTAATAGCAATTATGCAATTCAATATCATACATAACTTTGAATACAAGACTACTGCTACAACACTCAGAAGATATGCGATAGCTTTATGCACAAGAGACAAGAGATACATGCGCTGTGTTCCGGGAGATGTTGCATTTGTTACTCCTGGTTGTAACCACTATGCGACCATTTCTGGACTCTTATAACCAAGCACATATATATATATATATATATATATATATATATATATATATATATATATATATATATATATATATATATACACAGTTTTTTGACACATATATATTTTACAGTTGTTTGATGTCAGATTGGATGTTGCACTGTACGTCGCGTCCTGTATGTTAAAAACCAAAGTGAACCAGAAGATGGTATGGAACAGGGGATGATGATGCATTGTAAGCTAAAGTTTTTAACACAATTATTAATACTAAATCGCATATTTAGATTGCTACAAACACATCGCTAGGCTCATTTATCTGTTGTGATAAAACTGTGGCAAGTTTACTTAGAGCGAATCATCCAAAATTCATACTGATATAAGAAAAAAACTATTTAACTCAAACTTTTGTCATTTGTGCTTTTTAACACCATCGTGATTCAAAGAAACAAGCACAATTTGTTTTCTAACAGCTTTTAATAATTCTTGCCTCGTTAAAATAAAGAGAAACAAGTAACTCATTTTGTAGTCAAACAATTGGGTCCACCTTTTGCATTACACACTAGAACCAAGGGTATGGTCTGTTTTTTTATACTAGACATATTAGCTTCAATATATTCTAGAAATTAATTCCAGACTATAGTTAGCAATGTACTTAGCAAAATAAATGTCGTCCCGCATTTACACTTCATTAAGCGACAATTAGTTACTGCTTTTCCTGGATTTCTAGCCAAACACAACATAGGAATGGGCAAGGGCACTGGTACTCTCAATGGCCTAGTAAGCTAGCTATCAAATTGAGATTTAGACATGTCCACTCCTGAGGTAATATTCTTGCTCTATCTGGTATCCACAGGAAGCGAATGGTAGGCAAGCAGAGAACAAGATGAACTTGCCTGTGCCGGTGTACTTGAGACCACTGGATCAAAAAGATTCTTCTATGAAGGTCAGTGCTTTGGGTTTTATTACTTGCTTATACTCTCAAACCGTAAGCGGTGTTACATCATTGTAAAATGTCCAATTCTGTTTAATCCATTGTTATATTACCACACACCCTTAAATCCTATGCACACTTAAATAAATTTTTTGTGTTTTCTCCAAATATAGTGGAACCTTGGATTACGAACATAATTCGTTCCAGAAGCGGGCTCATATTTCAAAACGCTCGTAAATCAAAGCGGATTTTCCATAAGAAATAATGCTAACTTAAATTATTTGTGGCCCAAAAAAATAAACACATAAAAATAATTAATACAAAATATAAAGTAAAACCATTAAAAGGATTTACCGTTAAAAGGTAAAAATAAATCCCGAAAGATAAGTGTTTCCGTTTATGTGTGCAGGCCCTGTGTTTGTATGTGTGTGTGTAGCTAAAGTAAGAGGAAAGGAGGAATCAGACCCTCCCCTCTCCCTCTTCTCATCTTACACAGTAACCCTTCTTCCTCTCTTATTTGAGTTTCACACACACACACACACACACACACACACACACACACACACACACACACACACACACACACACACACACACACACACAAACTAACATAAAGACTGTTTTATCAGAAAAATTTACAAGCAACATTGTTAATGACACTCGCGTAAGCGGAATCACTGCTGTAAAGTAAAAATAAAAAAATTAACCTGCACTTAACCTTTGAAAAGAATAGCGACAGAGCAGTGTTTCTGTGTGTGTGTGTGTGTGTGTGTGTGTGTGTAAAGGCGAGAGGACGAGGGGTGTGTGTGAAGGGGCATGGTGTCCAATGACGCACGCATACACATAATGGCAGAATGATACACAGAGAGAGAAATTGGAGCTTTAACCTCTCTAACGAGACTTTCTTTTGCTTTACACGCGCGCACACGTATTATAATAAAAGTATAATAAACAGTACACGCGCGCTGTACACACACGCATACAAGCACAAAATAAAAGATGTTTTACGCGCACACACGTGGTCACACTGTTATGGTAAACGGTACACGCATGCACGGATGTTGATTATACTTGATTTTTTTGTCTTTTGCATTGAGCATCATATATAACTTGTCAGCAAGCATGAAGCTGAAATGTTTAATTCGTTACTTAGCTGTGGTGTGCAGCCGGTGTGAACCTCTCAGGTGGAAAGCCACATGACACAGGCTCAGGTGTGTGTAGTAATGACTCTGGAGCTGAGGGAGATATTTCTAGAACGAGGAAAGGCTCTCAGGGCAGCCTGGACCAACAGGAGCAGGAGCACAAGGTAAACGCCTTCGTCAGCACAAGCTGCAGAATTGTTTTACATAACCCTTTTCAGTAAAACATGGATATGTTATGTATCTCACATAGATACATGGATTTGTAGATATGCATCAGAGCAACTTTTTACCTGATTAGTGTGTCTACGTAATAATTAAAAATAAAAATTTTATTACATGTATATAGTAATTTTTAAATACAGTTCCTCAGTTAGCTTAATAACTCTAAATATCAAACAATTATTGATTTTCTAACCATGCGTACGTGCATGTGTGTGTCAGGAGCAAGAACGAGAGGTAGTACAGATGGACATGTCCAGCCGTGTTTGGATCTGCACCAGCACGCAATCCTCCACTAAAGTCATTATCCTAGACACCACACAGCCCTCCGAGCTGCTGGATAGCTTCTACGTCTGCAACTCACACGTGCTGTGCATCGCCAGTGTCCCAGGTCAGATGACGCACAGCTCTAAGCGGATGTTATCTTGCTATATCTAAGTGTATTTTTATATGCTGTTTTTTATAGCACTGGTTATTTTTATAGGAAGCACATTATTATTCATATCAAAAATCACATTATTAATTTCTTTTTGTTCGCGCTTTAGGTGTCCTAGAGACAGACTATCCTGCTGGAGAAGAAATTCCTCCAGACTCGGAGGCTAGGCTTGAAGCTTCACTGACGGGCAGTTTGGCCAGTAACAGCTCACATGGCAGCGAGGGGGCTTTGAGTGGCATCTCAGCGGTTGGCTGCACAGCAGAAGGGCCAGGGTCCGGCTCTCAGACAGGCAGCTCAGGAAACAATGAGCTGCAGGCAGAGCTCAGTCCTGTAAAAGGTAGAGGTAAGAACTATTCATCACAATTGGCATGAAGGCGGCCATTTTAAGAGAGCTGGGCTTGTAGAAATAAAGATTATAATATGGTGTAAAGGTAAGAATTATAACCTTTACACCATAATATTATTATAATCAGCCTAAGCCACATAGTTGTAGTTACCTAAAGAAATCCCTTAAAACACAATAGATATATTGCATTAAAAAAGTAAAAAAAAGTTGCCAGGTGTATTTCTTATGGTCATGCACAAAGATTCATGGTAAACTAACACTACTGTGTGTGCAGTGGACTTGTCCAGGGAACCTAGTCCCGACGAAGACGGCGTTCCCACAGCAGAGGAAGCCACTGAGGCTACTGAGGACGAGGAAGAGGAACCGGGTACAGATTGCAGCCAGCCTGGCATTTACACTGAGCATGTATTCACAGATCCACTGGGGGCACAGTCCACCGAGAGCTCTGTAGTCACAGACAATGTGAGGTGAGTACAGAGAGCATGAAAGGTTTGCTATAAATCTACCATTATGTTCTTGACACAGTTTCTTTCATGACGTCCAGTTAATCTCTGGTGTGTATACAGAGCCAGTCTGTTGCTAGTGGATCGTATCATAGAGGTTTATCTTTTTTTTTTCCTAAGACTACTTCAGTGCCTAGAAGGTCAGACAGAATGGCCTAAAAAATAATTGACTCCCCAAGCCAAACTCTATACACATTCACATATACATTCACTGGCCACTTCATTAGGAACACTGGCTCAACACTGTTTTTAATGGAAATATCTAATCAGCCAGTCACATGTCAGCAACTCAAAGCATTGAGGGATGTAGACATGTAGTCAAGACGATCTGCTGAAGTTTAACCCGAGAATCAGAATGGAGAAAAAAAGGTAAATAAAGTGACTTCAAACGTAGCATGGTTGTTGGTGTCAGATGGGCTGGTCTGAGTATTTCTGAAACTGCTGATTTGCTTGAATGTTTATAAACAACCATCCCTAGGGTTTGTAAGGAATGGTCTGAGAAAGAGAATAATATCCAGTGAGTGGCAGTTCTCAGGATGAAAATGCCTTGTTCATGCCAGAGGTCAGAGGAAAATGGAAAAGGCTAACAGTAACTCAAATAAGGAGAATTACAACAGAGGAACGACAAAGTTTATCTCTGAATGCACAACCTTAAAGCAGGTGGGCTACAGAAGGAGACTGCTGGAGACAACACTGGGTGCAACTCCTGTCAGCTAAGAAAAGGAAACTGAGGCTATACTTCGCATGAGCTCAACAAAATTAGACAATAGAAGATTGGAAAAAACATTGCCTGATCTGATGAGTCGATTTCTGCTGTGACATCTGGAGGCAGCGTTTGGAGTAAACAACATAAAAATCATGGATTCATCCTCCCTTGTCTAAGTGGGGGCTTTTTTCTTGGCCCACTTTTGACCCATAGTACCAGATCACAATCCAATAGAGCACCTTTGGGATTAGGTGAAAACTGGAGATTCTAATCATGGATGCGCAGCCGACAAATCTGCAGCAATGTTAATATGGACCAAAATCTCTAGGAAATATTTCAGCACCTTGTTCACTCTATGAAATGCAGAATTAAGGCAGTTCTGAGGGCGCAAAACAGGGTCCAACTACCAAGGTATACTTAGTGAAGTGGGTGGTGTGTGTATAGATATAATACCATGTTTCATGGAAAAAATCATGCATCTCATCCCTACAAAAGCCTGCAAGAATTTATGTTGTGTAGGATTAGGTGATTGGTGGCTCTTCATCCAAATGAAAAGCCATTCTGAACAGCTATTGTAATCAGTGACATTGATTATTATTACTTAGTATTACTTGGTACATATCTGTTAATAGGAAACCAACCTGCACATTAAGTTGCTAATGAATAAAAGTAATGCCATAATTAATTTTGTCTGTGATTTGTGTGACAGGGAATCAGATCAAGAGAGAGACGGAGCAGATTCTCCAAGTAACGAGCAGGATCACGTCAGGGACGAGATGCAGAGGATGAGCAGCACCCTTCCTACTATGTGGCTGGGAGCTCAGAATGGCTGGTAAGTCTCTCTCTCCCTCTCACAAACACACCTTTGATGTTCTTTCCACCTTTCAGGCTGACGGTGCACTCTGGCTCAACCATATGCAAATATTTATACGCCAGTGTTATTTGAATGCACGCTATGTTGTTTTCTCACTCTTTCATTCAGCCTGTATGTGCACTCATCTGTGGCACGCTGGAGAAAGTGCCTCCATGCAGTGAAGCTGAAGGACTCCATTCTTAATATTGTGTAAGTTCAGAATAACTAATTATGTGAGTCAGAGGAGAACCACGTTTAACTGGTACTATCAAAATACACAGGAAAGACAGTCTTTAGCTGCCTGATGTTTAACTGCCACTTTTCACAGCCATGTTAAAGGACGGGTGCTCGTCGCTCTGGCCGACGGTACGCTAGCCATCTTCCACAGAGGCCTAGGTAAGACCCTATACATCAGTAAGTGCAATCCTCTCTGGGGGTTTTTTTGTAATTGTGCAATAAAGTGCTTTTTTTTACTACTATATAGATAGCCAGTGGGATTTAACCAACTACCATCTGTTGGACCTGGGCCGGCCGCACCACTCCATCCGCTGTATGTCAGTAGTGCATGATAAAGTATGGTGTGGCTACAGGAACAAGATCTATATTGTCCATCCCAAAGCCATGAAGATTGAGGTTTGTACCCATGTCACTGACGTGATCAAAGAACTGTGTCCTGCTCTAAATCAGAAGCACTGCACAGTTGCTCCGTAGGGCAGAGAGTTTTATAGTTACAGTATATGCTTAATATTTATCTGGGTGTTATGAAAGTAAGCTATAAGCAAGGAAATAATAAATAAATGAATTTCTTAGTCAAATACTTTTTTTATTAAGCATAAAGTTGGACAATGTGTCACAAAAACATATCTTTTACAGTATATAAAAGATTTTGTGGTTTATGATATACCGCTATATATATATATATATATATATATATATATATATATATATATATATATATATATATATATATATATATATATACCGCGTTTATGATATACCGCTCAATCCTGTATTCAGGGTCTATCCCAGGAGACTTATGGCACTTTTACATAGTACGGCACGACACGGTTCAGTTCTACTCACTTTTGGGGGGTTTTCCACTGGGAACAGTACATGGTACCTGGTCCTTTTTTTAGTACCACCTCAGCCGAGGTTCCAAGCGCGCAGAACCGTTACCAAAATGTGACGTGTAAACACGGCTGGTCACTGATTAGCCGGAGAAAATCGTCATTACTGCATCACCGAACTTGCAACACGAGACACAACAGAACCGATATATTTAGAACAGCCAGAGAAGGATCGCACGCACCTTTTTGTATTAACCATCGGCCTCTTTTGAAACAAACTCGTTTGTCTCGCTGTTAAAAACATCCACATGCCGAGAATGAAGAACACCATGCCGTCGATATGCTCCATTGTTGTGTGTTTGTTTGTGGCGCGTTTACGATGACGTCACGGCAGTAGCGGCGCCACGACTAAACGACACGTGAGTAATCCCGCCCACTCTAAAGCGTTACTACACTGCAGTGGAAGCGCAAACCGAGCCAAACTGCGCTGAACCGAAGTGAGTTGAACTGAACCGTGTCGTGCCGTTCTATGCAGTGGAAAAGAGGCATTAGGGCACGAGGCGGGGTACTCTCTGGACAGGTACCAATCCATCACAGGGCACACACACATACACACATTATGGGAAATTTGGGAACGGCAATAAACTTACATGTCTTTGGACTGTGGGAGGAAACCCACCGAGTACACGGAGAACATGCAAACTCCATGCACACAGAGACAGGAATCGAATCCGGACCCTGGAGGTGCAAGGCGACTGTGCTAACCACTACGCCACCGTGCCGCCTCATGGCCATGCTAATAACATTCATTCTGTTTGTGGAACCATACAATTAAAGACTATAATGTGTGTGTGTGTGTGTGTGTGTGTGTCTATGCAGAAGTCATTTGATGCTCACCCACGGAAAGAGAGCCAGGTTCGTCAACTGGCCTGGGTGGGTGACGGGATCTGGGTCTCCATCCGGCTTGACTCCACCCTGCGACTATTTCACGCACACACTTTCCAGCATCTCCAGGATGTGGACATTGAGCCTTACGTCAGCAAGATGCTGGGTGAGGAGGAGGAGGAAGATGAGGAAACTTACCTTAAACACTAGCTGTGGCTTAATCTTTATTTAAAGAACATTTAAAGAACGATGGGAGCGATGACGTCACAGACTACGCAGAGCAGCTCGCGCCGTTTCGGTGGTGTAGTTCATTGGTGAGGCATCGACCAATAAAATGACTTCATTCCCACCCCAGCCCCGCCCCCGATTCTGCTCTCTCAAGTTCGCGTTTACTAATTCTGGGTAGGCCCTTCCTTTGCTCTGAAAACAGCATCAATTCTTCATGGCATGAATGAAAAAATGTGAAGCTGCATGATTGTGCGCATCGCACCTGCTGATAAGATAATCGTATGAGTAAGGAAGTGATCAAGTATTCCTAATGTAGTGCTCAGTGAGTGTATTTACACTGTTATCTCAGCTGTAATGTACTGAAGATGTGTGTGTATGTGTGTGCGTGAGTGGTATATGACTCTCTTTATTCGTCTCCTACTTTAACAGGCACAGGTAAACTTGGCTTCTCTTTTGTGAGAATCACAGCCCTCATGGTGTCCTGTAAGCGGCTCTGGGTCGGGACAGGAAATGGCGTCATCATCTCTATCCCTCTATCAGAGTGTGAGTTTGCGAATGCATTTAAACAAGTGCAGGTTTTTAGAGAACCAGTCCTGTTAGTATATGTAGGAAAAAATCATACACAAAGTAGGTTTCAATCTCGACCAGCTCCACACTTCTCCTGTCTACTTCTCCTCTGCCTTTCACTGTCCTACTGTATCTCTGACTGTCCTGTGGGTTATTTTGTCAATAGCTGTGGGTCTGCAGCATGGAGTTCTCGGGCTGAGGGGTGAGTGGGAAAACTGCTACAGTACATGCTTAGCGAACTGGCTGTGTTTAGAAAGCTAATCGCTGCTTCACTGTGGCTTGTGCTTACCTCCTTATCTTTAGGTAGTTTTCTTTGATTTCTCTGGTCTTCTCTTGTCTCATTAGCTCTTATAGAAGAGTGCGGATTAAAATGCAAAGATGAAATTGATGAATAAGGAAACTCTCTCTCTCTCTCTCTCTCTCTTGTTCAGTATGTTTCTGATTCACTTTATTAGTTTCATATTTAGAGTCAGCACCTTAACCTGCTCATGATGTAGACCTCGTAATTTCTTCCTACTGTTTTTTTTTCAGTAGCACTATTAAACTTGATCAGTGTCTCCAAACAGGAAGAAGTTTGGCAAATCAACATACACACAGTGTTTTCTTAAGTGTATTTAAACGAGCTACCTCAAATGGTCGAGCTACCTCAGACCAATCATTCATCTAAGGTTGTCAGATTTTGCTTGTGTAGAAGATTTTTTGGCGTTTTTCAGTAAGGTACATTCAAACAGTGTGTACTGTATGTACACTACCGCTCAAAACTGTGCGATCACATTCTAACTCAGTGGTTGTTTTTGTTCTTATTTCTTTCTACATTGTAAAGCAATACTGAAGGCGTTTAAAATATGCAAAAATCTCCTTTGAACAGTTGATATTAAGATGTATCTGCTACTAATGATCTGTAAAGCCTTTATAGTGGCTCTAATGACTTTAAGTGCTGTTAATTACTGATTTCCGAGGCTTTTAACTCTAAATGAACTTCTCCTGTGCAGCGGAAGTAAGTTTTGGTCTTGCTTTCCTGGGATGGTCTTCATAACAGCCGGTTTTATCATGGTGCTTAATTGGTTTTGCAAGTGTACTTGACAATAGTGTTCTTGCAAGAACTATTCCAGAACAGCTGACCTTCATGTCTTAAAATAACAACTGACTCTTGTTGTGATTGTTGTTACATAATTATAGATTTTTTCATATGTGTTATTTCATAGTTTTAAAATCCCCAGTATTGTTACAGTATAGAATGCAGAAAAATAAATCAGTAAAAAAAATTATAAAAATAATAAATTTTGCAAGTGATCCCAAACCTTTGAGCGGTAGTGTATATGTCTTCTTATTTACTGGCAAGACATTGATCTGCTTTTTTGTGCAAGT
Organism: Channallabes apus; assembly: GCA_030522415.1. Taxonomy (NCBI): domain Eukaryota; kingdom Metazoa; phylum Chordata; class Actinopteri; order Siluriformes; family Clariidae; genus Channallabes; species Channallabes apus. Next base: position 17,247,183 of record CM060121.1, on the reverse strand, counting down.
GCATCCGCTTTAACAAATAAAGTAACTCTCATCTCAATATTAATGCTTTGAGCCCACATAGAAAATCTATGTTTCTTGCTATGGAGGCACTAAAGCACAAAAACACAACAAACAAACAAAAAACAGAAAACTTGCATTGTGACTGTGCTGAAAGCCTAATGATTAACATTTCCTGTTTTTTCCTCTGAACTGAAGCTAATAGGAGTGTTGGTGCGATAGCAAGTCGTCCCGGTGGTGCAGTACGAGTGTTCGGAGATGAGAGTGTGGACAGCGGGACGCCAGGCTCCTATGTACCCTACTGTTCTATGGCACATGCTCAACTTTGCTTCCATGGTCACAGAGATGCAGTCAAGTTCTTTGCCGCGGTGCCAGGTATCAATATTGCTATCACTGGGCACATGACACACAAAATGCAATGATGTGGCTATTACCATATCAGTGTACTGCTGTGCTCAGAGTAGTTTATAGTCCATCTGGTCATGTGTGGTCCATGGACCAGTCCATATAGTAAAATCTAATTACCTCCAAAAGTTAAATGGGAGTGTATACACCGATCAACCATAACATCAAAACCACCAGGTGAACTGAACCTCACTGCTCACCTAACTGTAGACCAGTAAACTGATGACAGGATCGTGGGCTTCCAAGGCTCTCCCATGCCTGCGTTGGCATTTCTATGGTCTGATCCCATAGAAAAGCCAACGGAGCTTATATCATCAAAAGTCACGGCTGGCCACAATAGATAGAAAGGTGATACACACATGATAGACAGGCACCGGAACACACAATACACTACGGGGCCCAGCAGGCAAGGAGCTTAAGACTGCAGACATGGCCCCCAAACACTCCACATTCCAATCAGATTGGACATCAATGTGACATGCTGGACAAGGAGACCCCACCCTGTACCTCACAGCACCTAAAGGATCCATTCCCAAGAGACATACCCCAAGGGGTCAGAGCCACTCCTGTGGCACAATGGGAACCCAAAACATATGTGATTTTAATATATGGCTGATCGAAATATACAGTGGTGTGAAAAACTATTTGCCCCCCTCCTGATTTCTTATTCTTTTGCATGTTTGTCACACAAAATGTTTCTGATCATCAAACACATTTAACTATTAGTCAAAGATAACACAAGTAAACATAAAATGCAGTTTTTAAATGAGGGGTTTCATTATTTAGCTACATGGCTATGTGTGAAAAAGTAATTGCCCCCTGAACCTAATAACTGGTTGGGCCACCCTTAGCAGCAATAACTGCAATCAAGCGTTTGCGATAACTTGCAACGAGTCTTTTACAGCGCTCTGGAGGAATTTTGGCCCACTCATCTTTGCAGAATTGTTGTAATTCAGCTTTATTTGAGGGTTTTCTAGCGTGAACCGCCTTTTTAAGGTCATGCCACAACATCTCAATAGGATTCAGGTCAGGACTTTGACTAGGCCACTCCAAAGTCTTCATTTTGTTTTTCTTCAGCCATTCAGAGGTGGATTTGCTGGTGTGTTTTGGGTCATTGTCCTGCTGCAGCACCCAAGATCGCTTCAGCTTGAGTTGACGAACAGATGGCCGGACATTCTCCTTCAGGAGTTTTTGGTAGACAGTAGAATTCATGGTTCCATCTATCACAGCAAGCCTTCCAGGTCCTGAAGCAGCAAAACAACCCCAGACCATCACACTACCACCACCATATTTTACTGTTGGTATGATGTTCTTTTTCTGAAATGCTGTGTTACTTTTACACCAGATGTAACGGGACACGCACCTTCCAAAAAGTTCAACTTTTGTCTCGTCGGTCCACAAGGTATTTTCCCAAAAGTCTTGGCAATCATTGAGATGTTTTTTTAGCAAAATTGAGATGAGCCTTAATGTTCTTTTTGCTTAAAAGTGGTTTGCGCCTTGGAAATCTGCCATGCAGGCCGTTTTTGCCCAGTCTCTTTTCTTATGGTGGAGTCGTGAACACTGACCTTAATTGAGGCAAGTGAGGCCTGCAGTTCTTTAGATGTTGTCCTGGGGTCTTTTGTGGCCTCTCGGATGAGTTGTCTCTGCGCTGTTGGGGTAATTTTGGTCGGCTGGCCACTCCTGGGAAGGTTCACCACTGTTCCATGTTTTTGCCATTTGTGGATAATGGCTCTCACTGTGATTCGCTGGAGTCCCAAAGCTTTAGAAATGGCTTTATAACCTTTACCAGACTGATAGATCTCAATTACTTCTGTTCTAATTTGTTCCTGAATTTCTTTGGATCTTGGCATGATGTCTAGCTTTTGAGGTGCTTTTGGTCTACTTCTCTGTGTCAGGTAGCTCCTATTTAAGTGATTTCTTGATTGAAACAGGTGTGGCAGTAATCAGGCCTGGGGGTGACTACAGAAATTGAACTCAGGTGTGATACACCACAGTTAAGTTATTTTTTAACAAGGGGGGCAATCACTTTTTCACACAGGGCCATGTAGATTTGGAGTTTTTTTTCTCCCTTAATAACGTAAACCTTCAATTAAAAACTGCATTTTGTGTTCAATTATGTTATCTTTGACTAATAGTTAACGGTTTTTGATGAGCAGAAACATTTAAGTGTGACAAACATGCAAAAGAATAAGAAATCAGGAAGGGGGCAAATATTTTTTCACACCACTGTATACAGTATAAATAGAGATGTTCCGATACCATTTTTCTCCTCCCGATACCGATTCCGATACTTGGGCTCAGGGTATTGGCGGCCGATACCAAGTACTGATCCGATACCTGGGTGTGTATCTGTACAGTGTGTGTGTGTGTGTGTGTGTGTATATATATATATATATATATATATATATATATATATATACACACACACAAAAAGAAATTATATATATATATATATATATATATATATATATATATATATATATATATATATATATTTCTTTTTTTAAGTAAAATACTACTAGCCCTGTGTAACGGGTTCGACCCTAAGTGCACGGGAGACACCATGAAACACGGACACGAGGCGAGGTCTTAGAGGAAAAAGGGTAATTTATTTAGAAAAATGGGTAAGGAAAGGGTTAAAGGCTCTCTGCGGCCTTTTCCACTTCGGCGGCAGGGATGCGAAGGCGGGCTCTACGCGGAAGTGAAGGTGCCGCGGGAGCTCGCGCAGCTCATTCATGTGCTCCTCTCGCGGAGATCAAAGGCGCCCCCCTTTTTTAAAGTCTCTGGGCTGCATCACATCGCCCCGCTCTTGTGCCACTGTCTCTCATAAAATCCACCGCGTCGCAAAGTCCAGCTTCCCAACAGTCAGACCCCGAGCTACACTCCACGCTGTGTTTTATAGCGCCGGGATCATTAGCGCCGATAGATCATGGGCCGTTGCATGATTCTGCAGCCGTGCTCCTTCACATACCTAAAGGGGGGGAGGCTGCCTAACTAGTGAGCGAGGAGCGATATCAATTTGGGTGCACGCCCATCACAGGCACACGCCGTGACACTCTGTAAGTAAGCTAAGCTAGCGGGCATAAATAGGTTATGTTTAGGAAAATGGTATCGGATCGGTACGTGGACTCAAATACTCGCCGATTCCGATGCCAGATTTTTTTGTGTACCAGAAAATACCAGTATCGGAATCGGAACAACCCTATATATAAAGCATAAGTGTGTGTGTGGTGTAACATTATATGAAGAATAGAATTTTGCCAGATTTTTTCTCCTCAGATTTTTTTCTTCTTTTTCTTTTAGGTGAAGTTGTTCCTCAAGCAGCAGTAGTACCTGACAGCGTGATCCCAGACTCAGACTCGGCTTTCTCTAACAGTCCCTCACTAGAGCAGCATCCCAAGGTCATGCTGGTCATGAGTGGAGGGGAGGGCTACATCGACTTCAGGATGGGTAAGAACACTACAAACTTGTGATCATTTGCACTTCTTTCCCATTTCGAGCACTCTTACACTCGGTGGTACTCAAACGCTGGCCTGTGTCTCGCAGGTGATGAAGATGGAGCAGGTGTAGCTGAGGATGAGGAACCTCTGGAGCCCACTCTGCAGCTGCAGTCCACTCCCGCCAAAACCGAGCGCAGCCACATCATAGTCTGGCAGGTTGCCATGAATGACGAGTGAGCGACCAATCACTGCCTCAGGTTTAATAGAGAACTCCGCCCCTGAAGCCACCCCGTGGCCTGCTGTTACATTTTTTTTTTTCAAAAAGTACTAGAATTACGATTCCCATGATTATTATTAGAGAATGTACAGAAACGCATTTCATAAGGAATACTTTTTGTTTGTTGTGTTCTCTTTAAAGTTTTACTACTTTCTATTTCCATCCATGCCAAGGCATAAGGTTAAAGGGAATCTGAAAAATAAGGAAAAATTAAAGATAGGAAATGAATCCGTCCAGGAGTGTAATTGCACAGTTTTAATGACTGGGTTTCGTAAATGGCCCAGTGGGGGGTGAAAAAAAGTACTCCACTAGAGTACCGGAAGCACAGAAACCATGAAGGAAACACATGCTTTGAGTTTACACTATGACTGATCGTATAATTGCACATATGTAAGTGAATTCCCCATGCTTAAATCATTTGTTTTGTGCAAGAGAGATAGAACGATAGATAGATAGAAAGAGATAAGGACAGCTTATGAGGCTACAGTGTGTGTGTGCACTGTCAGTGGTGTCTCAGTAGCATCATGTGATATTTCTAGAGCAACAGAAAGCTATTTTTGTTATCTGCTTGGCATGTGTCCTGTTTGCATTGTCCAAGAACCTGGTCTGTCTTGTCGTGTGCGTGTGTGTGTGTGTGTGTGTGTGTGTTTGTGGAGTGGGTGGGTGTGTGTGAAGTAGTCCAGTGTGTTTTAAAAGCCTTAGCACTAGATTCTGCCTGATGTGGTAGCACCTGTACGCTAGAGCTTGCTGGCACTTTAAAATAGCGACCAATTTAATTAGATCTAAACGCAGATCTACACTTATTCTAAAAAACAACTTTTTTTATTTTCCAAAAAAGGGGCTAGCCTGCTACCAAAGGAAAAACTGTAGAACAAATGCATAACAGCCTCTAATTACCTGCATTCCCTTTAGTCTTTTTTCATTTAATTTTATTTTTTGGGGACTTTTCACTATAAAATTTTCATATAAGATCAAATTTTTTAAAGGCCTTATTTCTTGACAGGGATTTTTATCAGAACCACTTTGCATCATACCTTACTTTGTCCTCAAGCACTAAACCTGTGTGTTTTGTGCATTAAATTTTGTTTCAACACAAACGTTTACATGTCTGGTCTTCGATATCGAAACTAATCTGTTTTTCATTCTTATCTCATAAAAAAAAAATGTTTCCACGTGTCTTTCCTTTAGTATGGTCTGTTAAAATGAACGCACAACAGGCCAGGGTTTCAACTTTTTCTTTTTTTTTTCTATTTAAAGGAAATAAAACAAGCAGTCAGGGTTTTGTTTCACAAAGGAAATATTCATATAGGTATTTTACCATTCCAGTATTTATTTTTTCATAATGAATTTTGTGGTTCAGAATGTAACTTTTTACATGAACATTATAACAGTGTGTGTAATGTCAGGCAGTCGGAATGGGTTTATGTGTTATATTATTGCAGACATTGTGAAGGAATTGCATTATTACCGGTCGATTTGTGTAACATCATCATGGATTAGAATGTGTAGGATATACAGAACAACCTCTGTGTAAATCGTTTGGAATTTAACATTCATTGTACTAAGCTATGCATGTTTTTTTAAAGGACACTGCAATGTGTTTGTTCAAGTCCCTGATTATTGCCACCTTTTTGGGTGGATCAGAGTGTGTGTGTCTCTGTGTGTGTGTATTTGACTGATGTAGAACAGTGTGGGTGTGGGTGCGGGTGCGTATGTATGGACGGTTGCTTGATCCTTTAAACGACACAGGATGTGCTGTGGTTGTCACAGCTTGCCATTACTGTGGGTTTTTTCCTGTTCAATGTTTGCTAAAACAGCATCATAGCCTTATTTTTAACAATCTAATAAACTCAATTTCATGGGAATTAACAGTTGCTGCTGGTCTATTTGCAGTTCTTTTTTTAGTCCTTACAAGAACCAAGTGTTAAAAATGCTGCCGGTTTCTGGTAAAAGGTACAGTAAGGTGAGTGACAGATTATTCACACAAACGAGCCTCCCAGTGGACTCTAATACTCAGAGGGGGTTCATTTTATTCACAGACGTTTGAAGAAATAAATCCGAGCAGAATGCTTCTTATATAAGTTCACTGCACATTTACTCCGACTGCGACCGTCATTATGATATGACATTTGCACTAAGAGTTATTGTAGAGTATTATGAAACCTAGAGAATATGCCAATTAGCATTTTTTTATTAAGTAGTAGTGTCTTGTTATAAGGCGTACGAATAAGTTGCTCTTACTATAAATAATGTACAAATCTAAACTTTATCTAAGCCTATGATTTTATTTTTGTCTCTCTTTCCATTATGACAGAAATACACCCTCGTTATGATGCAAGTTTATTATATGCCATAATGCATACTCATTTACACCAATGGTTTTGATGAGCCAGTCTTCCTACTGTGACGTTAGAGGAAACTAGAGAAGAAGAGAAATATGTAATCCAGACCCCTCAATCTGTGATGCGGCAGTGCTGTGCTTGAAATTGTATTGAACATTGTTAGAATGCATACAAGGTGGCATGGTTGCATAGGGGTCAGCACCTCCACCTCAACGGACGAGGGTTTGACTCCCGCCTCGGGTCTGTGTGCACGTTCTCCGCTTGCTTGGTTAGTTTTCTCCAGGTACCCTGGTTTCCTCCCACAGTCCAAAGTACATGCAGATTATGCTAATTGGTGTTTCTAAATTGCACATATTGTGAGAGTGTATCTGCTTATGCCACCCCATCCAGGGTGTACCCCACCTCATGCCCCTGGGATGGGCTCCAGGCCTCCCGTGACCTTGAACAGGATAAGCGGTATAGACAATGAATTATGCATACAAATACTTTAAGGTTTTACCTTTTACCATGGTTGATGCTGCCAGATGGGGTAGGTTGAGTATTTCAGAAACTGCTGATGTCCTGGGATTTTCACACACAACACTCACTAGAGTTTACACACAACGGTGCGAAAAACAAAAGAACACTGAGTGAACAACAGTTCTGTGGGTGGAAACGCCTCGTTGATAAAAGGTCAGTGGAAAATTGCCAGATTGGTTTGAGCTGCCACGAAGGACAGTGTATTTTTTTTTTTTACAGGCATTGCGAAGAGAAAAGCATCTCAGCATACACAACACATTAAACCTTGGGGTGGGTGGCCTACAGCATCAGAAGACCACGTTAAGCTCCACTCCTGTCGGCCAAGAGATCAGAGTGCAGAATGGACACAACTGAACAGTTGAAGATTAGGGGGAAAAATAATAATAACCTGGACCTTTTCCCAGTTTTCAGCTGTCCAGTTTGGGTCTGTGCCCATGATAGCCTTATTTTTTAATGTGTTGGGCATCGTGAGAGTTTTGCCGCTCACTAGGTCATTCAGAGTTAAAGCTCTATATCCTATAATTCCTTATAAACGTCCTGATTGATTTTGCATAATGGATCTAAGTAAAATGGCTGACTGAATCACTTAAGCAGCACTGCTGCTGAATATCAAAGTGATGAATGACAGACATTACTAAATAGAAGCATTGAGATTGGATGCAGTTTGCTCATTCGCCACAAGGTGGCAGCTGTGGATCAGTCTGAGGGTCACAGAGCCTTGAGGAAAATTACATCACAAGCACTCCTCCCTTCTCTTGTAATTCCCTCTCTCCATCTACCACTCACAGTAACTAAACAGGTTGATGAGGCAGCTTCGGCGTCAGATGGAACTCTGCTCCTGATGTCTCACACACACATGCATGCACACACGCACACACACACACATATACATTTTTCTTTGTAGGTGGTTACGAGTATAATGTAATGGAGAAACGTCAACCACCCCTTGTGTGTGTGTGTGTGTGTGTGTGTACTGTACATGTGTGTATGTGTGAGTTTTAGCAAAGCAGCGGATGCTCATCTTCCTAAATGCCGCTGCCAAAGCACTGTATCAGCCCATAATGCCTGTGTTCATGGCTGTGTTAATTGACGTGTTCAGTTGTTTAGGAAAATGGTGTGTATTGTAATGGCCTATGTGGTGACAAGTGATAGCAAAATTAGCTGGTGGATTTTCTGAAGCATGAAGAGAGACGCAAGCGAAGCCCATTCCGCCTACGCACAGTGAGAGAGAGAGAGAGAGAGGGAGGGAGGCAGGGAGGCTTCCTTGTTTGCTCACTCAACCTTCCCTACATGGCTCAGGAGGCAGCGCTTACGTAGGCCAGCCAGCTGCTCTGTCACAGAGACCCTTGGGTACCGTGCATATGTGTGTGTGTGTGTGTGTGTGTGGTGTATGTTTTCACACTCAAGTCCCCAATGTGTATGAGTCAGAGGCATCCCTGTCAGCTTTCTGTACATTATAGTAGCTCATAATATGATTGAAAACCAATCATGTGTGTGTGTGTGTGTGTGTGTGTGTGTGTGTGTTTTGTGAAGCATTGACAGCCGTGCAATCATACAGTCAAAGTGCTCTCCTGATAACCTTTTTCTTTCTCACCCACTCTCTCTCACAAGGATGTTTGCTATTATGTGTACATAAGGTCAGAGCGTATGTGTGTGTGTGCCTGTGTATGGATCAGGGTCCATGTTTGGGTATAAGACCTTGATCTTCAGGTAAGGCTCAAGGCATCTGTTGCACACGGTCAATATTGACCTCGGTAGTGCATCAGTCTCTCTTGTTACTACGAAAGCTCTTCGCCCGTAGCCGTTTGTGATTTAAAGACTGGAGTGGTCCTGCTGTTAATGTATTTGTGCATGTGATGCGCACATGGCGTCACTCTTCGCGCCCACACAATTTCCTACCATCCTCCAGCCCGGACGTTATTACACACCACACATGTGTGAGCCCCCGCACGCACTCCTAATGGTGAGAATTAAATGCTTCTCGAGAAAAAAACAAACATAATAATGCATGGTGGGTGATTTTATACCCTGGCGCTATTATATTTAAAGCCTTATTTTGTAAGTCAATATCATACAAAAGCTCCAAGCAAAATGTCCGCAGCATGCCACATGTGTTCTTCATCTGGTGAGATTTTCTTAAACAAGAAGATGTACAATATCTTCACAAGCTAAAAATATAGTCGCATTTTGTCTGTCAATAAAAAAAAATAACACTTCGATCTTGCAATCAGAATGCACAGTTCAACACTCACTGAAAAACTGATTAAATACCCACTGTAGCTCTGGGAGGTGTCTTTATTTTTGCTCCTACAGTACCACCTCGGTTCCTCCCAGAATATTCACAGAGTAGTGTCAAGTTTCCTCGTCCGCCATCTTGAAAATGAGCAGTGATATTCAACATGCATGCGGCAATGTGCTGTGGTAAAGTCGGCCTTGAAAACACAATCTATTACGCCATCTTGAAAATGTGTGTGTAGTATGAAATGAAATCAGTATTTTCTTGAAAATGAGTAAGTATTAGGGGATGAAACTATAGCAGTATTTTCACCAGTGGAATGACAAATATACGTGTGATGTTTGGTCCAGATCCTTCAAAGCTTGGAACAGCCTATAAGGAACATACATACATGCATACATAACCACGTTGACTTTACATAGATATCTGTGTAGGTCAGTATATGAGATTGGAATATGCTACAGTACAGTATGTGCAAGCTGAGATATCGTAGGAAACCAAAGGTGGTGATGACCTCCCTTTTATCATTCTTGAGACCACCTTTTTTCCAGCACACTTGGAATGATTGTGTTCACTGATCAAAATTAACCAAACTTTGGGGTACTCAGGAACTATCCCAGGGACCTAATGTGAAAAATCCTGAGCTCAGATTCGATTTTGATTAAAAACTGTAAAGAAAAGAATTTCTTGTCAGATGCACTGTAATCAGTCCTACGTCAACCTTCCCCCCCCCCTCTCTCTCTCTCTCTCTCTTTAACTAAGACTCTGCACAAATTTTATTCAAGTTGCTGGTCTTTAGTGTCTAATCTAATGACATCTTACAAGATAAGTAGAAAGATTAAAGTTATCCTCAGTATTCAGGATTTCACAAACTGCATATTGATTGGACAAAATCCTGTTATAAAGTATCATATGATTTAATGTAGCTGGGCAGCTTGTAGAAGTTCAAACTTTCCCCCATTGGTGTTGTCAATCCCCACACTTTGACTGTGACTCTAACCAATACCAGCATGTTAATGACATAAAATAATAAGAAATAAAAATCATGAGTTTTTTTTTTTTTTTTTTTTGAGATTTGCTAGTGTTAAGGTTGGATTCAAATTGTACAAATTCTTTACACTGGATATTGATATCTAAAGTAGTTTAAACTTCAATGCAATATATGACCATTCATTAATTCATTCATTTTCTATACCGCTTAATCCTGTGTTCAGGGTCGCGGGGGACCTGGAGCCTATCCCAGGAGACTTCGGGCACTAGGACAGGGTGCCAATCCATCGCAGGGCACACACACATACACACACCCAATCACACACTACGGGCAATTTAGGAACGCCAATTAGCCTAATCTGCATATCTTTGGACTGTGGGAGGAAACCGGAGTACCCGGAGGAAACCCACCAAGCACGGGGAGAACATGCAAACTCCATGCACACAGAGACGGGAATCAAACCCTGGACCCTGGAGGTGCAAGGCGACAGTGCTAACCACTACACCACCGCGCCGCCTATATATGACCATATTGTACAGAAAAAAAAGGTTTTCATTTGAGACAGAAAACCACTGAGATAATCATAATATTGCAGTTTCTCTTCTACCCTTTTCGTTTCCCATACTCAAAGCTCTACATCCTGTTCATACTACAAATTATGTTCTTCCTCCTTTCTGCTAATCCATTAGCACTATGCAGGCAGTCAATCGTATCCATGCCCTTGTCCTCCCTGTGTATTAGGTTCATAGCTGGAAATAAGCTGCCAACACTTTGGGAGGCAGTGTGAAAGTGACAAGAGCCATTCAGCCAATATATTCCCCTGAAAGGGGATATCCATAGTGCAGTGAGAACGGTTGACACGGTGCTCTTTGAGGTCAAGGTACTAGATCTTGGTAGACTAGTGGGTGCTTGTGGGCAGTGTTTGTGTGTGTAGTGTGCAAAAGGCATTCCCAGTTCTCTCTGTCTATATATAACCTTAAGTGTCGCAGCTGTACTCAGTCAATTCAATTCAATTTGATTTGTATTGCACTTTTAACAATTGACATTGTCGCAAAGCAGCTTTACACAATCAAAAGAATTATTTAAGTTTATTTGAGATGTGAATGTGTATGAATCAAAATGATAAGAAAAACTCCTTGAGAGGAACCCGACTCAACAGGGAACCCATCCTCATTTGGGTGAATGGATAGTAGCGATTGCTATCATACTGTGTGAGACTGGAAGTTCAGTATAACAGGAGATGTGTTTAAATTAAAATTGAGTCCAGTTCATTATTGGAGGCTCGGGTAGGCTGTATGAAACTCTAGTCCTGAACTATCGAGCGACTGAAATCACAAGTCCAGAGAGAACAGCTGTCTGCATCAGCCGAGGCCAGGAACATCTTCGTGGAAAAGTGGAACCCCAGTCACCACACGCATCCCAGGCAGATCACACAGGGCATCCATGTGACGAGATCTCCAACTAGAAGCAGGACACCAGGATGAGTCAGACAGCTCCAGGGGGCAGAGGAGGTGTGCATTACTGGCAGCTCAGGAGTGACATGTATAGCTCAACAGAGAGGCAGACATTGCTGTGGTGTGTTGAGTGCTCCAGTTATGAGTGCCCTTACATGCTCCCTACTTCCTCTTTCTGTCACAGTCCTTCTCTCCATATGTCTTCTGATTCACTCTCGTAATTTGTCTTTTTCACTTTTCCTCCTATAGCTTTACATTTCATTGGTACATCCCACTGCTTCTACATCAAGTGTACAGCTGGTCGTTAGCCTGTGTTATTTAGTGAAGTCCCTCTGATTGATTTGTGTGTTTGGTGTGCAAGTCCTGGCAGCATCACCCCGCACCTGTTTAGTACCACCCCCACATGCATTCTTAGCCTTATTCGCATCAAGCAAAGAGGTACCTGCATTTTTTTGCACCCAAATACAACAATAAAACAAATTTGAAAAAACTGTAAGAATACACAGTACTTTTTAAAAAAAATCTTGTTGTATTTGAACCTATGTCAGCTACTGTAAGTAAAATCCAAAAACAGGGCGCAGGCCAATGATTTATTTTAAGGGCCCAAAGTGATTAGATTTTTCAAACTAATCATAAAGCGAAGGTTGTTAACATTTGGGCCATTGTCCAGATGTATCAAAAGCAAAATATTTCCATTGGGTGAACTGGGTAACTTAAAAGATACTGTAGCAGGGACAACAAACATATCAATGTAGTTTAGCAGCACTAGATTTCCTAACGTGGTCAAACACAAGCAATTTTGGCAAAAAAGTGGCACTACAAAAAACTAGTGCGACAAATAATTACAACAAAACAAGAAAAATCAATAATCAGTGAGAATGAAATAGTAACTGTTTCATTCAGTCACCATTCCAGGCTTTGGATTTTTCAGGTCCTGACATTCGAAACAGCTAGAATAAATCTCAACTTTGACCCAATTGTCTTAGTAATCTGCTCAAAAGTCTTTCTTAGTTCCAATAAAAAGGGTGCTATGATGTCCAATTTTTCCCCAGGATTTTCTTATAATTGTTATTCCTCTAAAATGCAGGAATAATCCTTTAACTAGTCAACAATGGTCTCAGAGGTCCCCCAAAGTGTGTCTGCTAATACTCCGGCTGAAAAAAAAAATTATTTATTTTTATACCTCGAACACCATCTGTTTCAACCCTCTTCCAAACAAACCATTTCAGTGTCAATGTAAATGAGCTCCTGCTAAGAACTCCAGTGAACAGCAGAACTGGGTACCAAGAGATGGGAGGGTTCTTATATGAGGTCACAACAGGGGGAAATCTAATTGGCTAATACAAAAGTGGGGGGAAAAAAGTAAAAAAGCAGAAAATGTGTTTTCATAAGCTGGAAGTTCTGTAGACATGCTTATCTGTTTTTGTGGCTGGCTTTGCCATGCTATTGTGACTCAGGCACGGATTTCCTAATTCAAGACACACCCTTCTTGTTAAAGTGGGCCCAGGATCAAGCCAAGAGGCATTCAAATGGAGAGATGAGAACTCTAGAAAGTAAAGTCAGTCTGAATATAGAATAGTCAAGTGTACAAGGCTCAGCCAAAAAAAAAAAAAATCACAGATCAAAAGAACATTAATTTACTTAGACGTGAAAAAGGTTTGAACAAAGTTAGAAAAAAGCTTTGAACTATTCTTCTCTGCTGAATACTTTCTATCTAGAATGTGTTTAGGAATGTGCTGCACATGTGTGTTTCCATAATTCCAGATGTCGGGGAACATGACAAACTATTTCGATCGTTATTATGACATTACATTTAATAATCTTATTATCCTATCAACAATAGACTTCACAATGCAACTCTGCACAAACTTGAATGTAGATATAGATACCTAATAAACTAGCCAGACGTGACGAACCTGAAGAGAGAAGGGATAGTGTGTGAGGAAGAAATCCTGAGAGGAACCAGACTTGAAAGGGAACTTAAACTCTAGATTGCAGACTATAAAGAGAAAGAGCACAGTATGAACATATTGTGGTTATGAGAGTTACATGATGTGTTTTGAAGCAGATGAAATATTTTTGGATATTTTTTTTAGTGTATCAGCTTGTTTACAGACTGTGCTCCAGAGTTTACACATATGCAAACCCTTGGCCGAAATACTTAGCAATTCTGCCACAGCTGACTCTGAGTCCTTCATTGCTAACTGTATTATAAAACAGCTTGTCTCACACACACACACACACACACACACACACACACACACACACACACACACACACACACACACACACACACACACACACACACACACACACACACACACACACACACACACACACACTCCAGCTCTTGTGCCAGTCTCTCCTCTGAGGTTTGGGACAGTGCCATGTTATTTTAAGTGTGAGGAATAAGAGGGCAAAGGTAGGAGAACAAGAGGAAAAATGAGTAAAAGAAAATAGTGAGTGGATGTCATTGATCAAGAATTCAATAGGGGCTTCTAAGTGAAACTGATCGGTCCAACTGTTAGTGTTTTTTAGTTTGGCAGATATGTATTTTTGCTGGGAAAGAAGAGGTCATAAGCCTGGACTGAAATGGCACATGTATGGCAGGTGTTGTGTCTTGTCAGGGTGGTGAAGCCCACTTTGACCTTTATTTATCCTCCTCCTATTTCATGGCTATATTTCACATCCCCTCAGTGAGCCATATGTTTGATCATCTAATTGTGTTTCTGAGGCACAGTGGAAGAGGGAATACACAGTGGATGGAAAGACTATAAAACATATTGACTTAGGAGTGGAAGTACTGCTACTTTTAGTAATAATTCACTTAATAATAGAAAGAAAGAGTAGTGCCTGGGAACATTTCTAAAGTTGTCTGGTGAAAAAACACAAATTACACTTTTATACTGTATGTCTTAAATACTCACTCACTCGCTCAGTCGCTCACTTATCGTCTACGTATACTGCTTAATCCTGTATCAGGGGGCCAGGAACCTATCCCAGGAGGCTCAGGGCACGAGGCCACAGGGTGCTAAATCCATCACAGGGCACACACATTCATGCACTCATTCACACACTATGGGCAATTTAGGAAAGCCTAATCTACATGTCTTTGGACTGTGGGAGGAAACTGGAGCACCCACGGAGAAACGCACAGGGAACTCCATGCACACAAAGGCAGGAATCAAAACCTAGACCCTAGATCTGCAAGGCAACAGTACTAACCACTAAGCCCCCATGCTGACTGGTCTAAATACAGTACATGTAGCTAATAAAAAGTGTTAGAACTAAGGAATGCACTTTTAAACAGTTCTGTTAACTAAAACATGGGCTTTGTTGAAGTGAACACAACCTCCATTAGCAAAAGCATACAAAGAAAATTTATATTAGCATGCTACAGTAACTATGTTATGTACCATATTATACCATATTCACAGAGGTGTAAAGTAATGAATTACATTTACTCGCATTACTGTAACTGAGTAGATTTTTTGTGTACTTCTACTTTTTAAAGTAATTTTTAAAATCTGTAATTTTACTTTTACTTATTTATGTTTGATTTAAAGTATTGTACTTCACTACATTTTAAATCATATTCACTACTGAGTAAAAAATAAATGAATGAAAATGAAAAATAATACAAATAATACAACGGGGAAGGAGAAAAATTGTACCCTGGAAACCACTGCACTGATTGACTGATGGAGAGCAAACGCGATAAATTCACAAGAACGATGGAAACAGATGCCAGTGATGCAGACCCAGCTGAAAGTGAAATGCCAACACATTCTTATGAATCAAAACCCTGGTCATATTTAAGTGACCACTTTGATTTCAAGCACAACAAAGGGAATAGATGTATTATGTAAGGGTGTTCCATCCCCCATCCCACCCCCACTGTTAAAAAAAAAAAAGTAACTCAGTAACTTTTACTCTGAGTAAATTTTTTAATGAGTTACTTTTTACCTTTACTTCAGTAGATTTTTATAAGGGTAACTTTACTTGTACTTCAGTAAAAGTTCACTAAAGTAACACTACTTTTACTTAAATACAAAAGTTTATTACTCTTTCCTCCTCTGCATATTCAAAAGATTTTCTATGGTGTGTACCTTGGTGAATACAATGGTAGAAACTGTGGCTCTTCTTTGGGTTCTGTGGTACAGTGGTACAATTATTTGGTGAATTTCATGTCCACCAAAGTTCAGTAGGTATGTTAAATGGTACGTTTGTACATACTGTTCCATATTACATATGTTAGTGCATACTACTAGTATAGGCAGTAATATATAAGTTACCTGCTGAACTCATGGTCACTGTGATAATACCATGAAGTATTGTGTAGTATTGTGGATATCATAACAAGTAAAACTCGTTGGGTAACTTGACACTGTTATTTATATTTATAACTATATAAAATATTACCATTATTGTACATAAAAATGTATAGCATATTTTGATAGTTCACTGGTATGTTCCATAATACCACACTAAAGTACCATTGTACTAAAGTACTGTATGTACAATGGTAGAACCATGTATCATAACATTAGCAAGTACAAAAATACAGTATACTGTATACCATGGTACAGGTACCATCAGGCCAATATATACCATGGTAAAAAATAATGTGAAATGACTCAAATGCTGTTGGTCTTTCAATTATTAAAATATATATTTTAAACTATTTAAAAAAAAGAAAATAGTTAGATATCTAGCAAAGATGCTCCACAGAAAGTGACATCGTAAGCTTAATACTGAGCTGTCATACTGTAAAACTTCAAGATGTGGCTTGTTAGTCTAGTTCAGTCACATTTGGTTAATGGGCACATTTCCACAGGTTGGATGTTGAGCTGTAAAAATTACAACATCTGTACAGGTTTTGCCTCACATAATTTGCAGATCATTATCATGCTGTTTAGCAGTGAAAATGAGGATACCTGATAAATTGGGCTCATCTGTCTCCACTGTCTTACGCATTGATGCTGCTCACTGAACATTTGGCACAGAGCTTCAGCAGAAAACTTTTTTATTGTGACTGGATCTCAAAATTATATAAAAGTTCCACATGCATAAAAAAATGGCTTAGATTTATTGTTTTCTTAGGTTAAATATACTGGGGTTAACATTTTTATTATTTTATTCAAAACTCAAATAAAAGACAAAGTAGCATTATTTCATTATCCTCAAAAGAACAAAGCATTACAGCTACACATGTAACAGTCCCTGTAAAAGGATGAATGGAACGAGATGATGGTTTCCACTGCAAAATGAGATAAATCCATAAATCCAAGTAGAAAGACGTTTGAAATCGTATTAGAAATTAAAGAGAATATTTTGTGCATGCTTTCTTTGTGTCACAAAGGTGTTAAAAACCACAAATTATGTCAAATTGTTTTGACCATGCAAGTGTAATTTTGTGTTTGTTGAATTATAACTATAACTCCAATTTATATAAATTTGTCACAATGGATGAACGTCTGCCTTCCGCCATGTTTTTTTTAAAATAAGCATTCAATTAGCTATCAATAATATGTTGGGTGAGAGTTAATAAAACTATTGTAAACATGCTTTGGTTGTGATTTTGTAGTGAGTCACTGCCTGCAAATCGGAACAATTTTGTAAAAGAAAATTTGTTACAAAGATTGTTGACCATGAAAAACATTAAAGACGAGATGAAAAGTCGTTCTACTGATGATGCCATCTCTCACCTCCTCCACACATCACTTACTCACTTGGACACTAGAAGGGGGAATTATGTTAAAATGCTCTTCATCGACTACAGTTCAGCATTTAATACCATAATTCCCTCCACACTCACCACCAAGCTGGAGCACCTGGTTCTCAGCTCATCTCTGTGCCAGTGGATCTCTAATTTCTGGCAGATCACAGGCAGTAAAGATGGACAGACATGTCTCTGCCTCCCTCACTCTCAGCACTGGAGCCCCCCAAGGTTGTGTTCTGAGCCCCCTGCTGTACTCTTTGTACACATATGACTGTGTGGCCCCTACCAGCTCCACCACCATCATTAAGTTTGCTGACGACACTGACACCTGATCTCTGACAATAATGAGACGGCCTTCCTGAAGGAGATTAGGAATCTGGAGAACTGGTGCCAGAGGAACAACCTCCTTCTAAACGTCAGTAAGACAAAGGAGTTGATAATGGACTTCAGCGCTAAGCAGGAGAGGAACTACCAGGCCCCCGTCATCAACTGATCCATTTTGCACATCCACACATATGGTTTTGGCACTCACTCTGGACATTCTGGACATTCATTTACACTAGTGGCCACTGCACAACTACACTTCGTGGTCATTAGTTAAATCACTCTATCACAAGCCACTTTAAATAAATCACTTTCAAGCATATTGCACGCACAAGACACTTTAAATATGTGGATTGCACAGCCCCTGGACATTTCCATTTTTATTACCATTTATATCCAACTTCAACACAAAAATTCCATAAAATCTATATTTCTATTATATTTTGTACAGCTGTTTTTCTTATTGTTCTATATTTTTTCATATATTTTCTTATATTGTGCATTTTGTACTGTACATTTATTTTATTTTAATTTTATATTTTATTTTATTATTTCTTTTTTATTTATATAAATATTTATAATTATTATTATAAATTTACCTTCTATTTTCCTTTTCACATTTATTTCCTATTCAGGGTCTTTTATTTTAAGGTCACGAGCAGTTGTCTAAGCATTTCACTGCATATCGTATTATGTATGACTGTGTATGTGACAAATAAAATTTGAATTAGAAAATTTTAATTTGAAAAGTTCAAATTATAACATCATCACTCCTATCTTTGCCAGTTTTTGTTTAAATTCTTTAGCTGATTAACAGCACTTTTATCAAAGTAGTCCATGACTGCTGGGGAAACTCTAATTGCAATACCAGAGTCTTCTTTAAACATATTTTTCTTGGCTTCGATATTCTTCAAAAGTCAATTGATCTCATTTATATCACTCACTGTAGCTGCTGTTTTGCCCAGCATGATCTATTGCTTAGTTGATCACGTGACAGGAAGAAGTGATGTGATTGTTTTTTTTTTTCTATGAAATGCCCTTGTCACTGTTACATAACATAAAAAAAATGTTGAAAGCTTCTAAAAGAGAAATATATATATATATATATATATATATTATTATTATTATTATTATTATTTATTTTTTTAATACACAACTTTGTGTGTGTGAGGAAATAATTAGCAGATTTAATGTAAGTCGGAAAACTGCGCCATAGCAGTGCAACCTATTAAAGTTTAACAAAATAGTTTCTCAACAAACACTGCTGATGTCCACAGCTTTATAATTTCTGTCCAGGGCTTAAGTTTATACAGTCAAATTGTTTTGATCAAAGAAATGCATGCAAATGAGAACCATTTCTTATTTAATATCAAATCAAATCTCAGCAGCTCTGGGCTTGTCCACTTATCTGAGATGCCAAAACACACACACACACACACACACACACACACACACACACACACACACACACACACACACACACACACACACACACACACACGAACGAATATCTCTTTCCCTCTGTGCCTCCATGCTGGGTATTACTGCAGTCTTTGATATATTTGAACAGATTTAAATTCACACTAAGCCAACATGGCCTTTCTCAGCCTGTCATGTCCTTCTGCTAACAAACTCGTGCTCGTCCGTGCACACACACACACACACGCACACGCACACACACACACACACACACCAGAACCAAGTAAACAATGATTATCCTCGAGGCAGTCACTCAGTTATCTTGACATCCCCAATCAAAGATCTTCGGACTGTCTGGACATTGGACATCTCTCTCTCTCTCTCTCTCTCTCTCTCTCTCTAATTCTCATTGTGTGGTTGTTTAATACAGTGGCATGTCTATTGAACTCAGAATTCAGAATTTCTCACCTCTTACCCGAGTTAATATGGATCTGACATGCAAGTCAGCCCTTGTTCGGTAACGGTGAGAGGAAATCAGTAGGTGTGACCATAAAGACAGATATGTGTCACTACTTCACCCCCACACAAACACACACTTCTGCTGTGGAGGAACTGCACACTTCTGAAGGTGGAGGAAATGCACTCATTTCCTTTAAACCAGCTGTGAGGTTCTTGGGTGGCCATCTGCCTGTGAGTTTTTATGTCTGTGTGAAATGACAGGTGGAACCATGACTATATTAGGAGAGTTTGTGTATGTGCATGTCCCCGCAGAATAACGATATATATATATATATATATATATATATATATATATATATATATATATATATATATATATATATATATCTTTTTTTGTGTGTGTGTTTGTCTAGGATTTGATTTGAATAGATGTGAAAAGGCATGCTGAGTCAATGTCAATCAGGTGCTTATTACTGAAATGAGTATTTATTTAGATGCTCTATTCTTGTTTTTGTTTTCTTCCTTATTCCTATTTGTGTAATTTGACATTCATCAAATATCTCAACATCAAAAGGCTTCCACTACTACCTTGTGTGCTGTCACAGCCTGACACAATCGAGGCACTCCATTAACATCATTCAGGAATATGCCTTTTATGGGATACATCCTAAATGTTCATTCATCTTCAGTAACTGCTTCGTCCTGATCAGGGTTGTCTGACTTGTATCACTGCTAACACCAAAATCAAGGTGGGAATAGACCTTGGATAAGCTAGACCGCCTACTATATAAACCATGGTGGTGGACAGTCCTAAGAAACTTGCAAGACTTCATTTCTATTTCACCGTAGGGAAGTGCAATGCCCTTGATTCACACACCAAGTAGTACCCTTGTTTAGGGGTTAACAATTATTAGAACACCTGTTATGTGACGTGATTCATACAGTATAGTTCCAATAATAATATTTGTCATACTTTTTATCAGCATTCACAAAATGAACAATCAATTTACTCGGTTTGAACTAAATGTTGTATAAATATACTGTCTTTCATATTTTTACATTTATACATATTACTACTATTACTGCTATTACTACTATTAGTACTACTATTAATAATAGTAAAAATGAAACATATATAAATTAAATTATATACTTGCAAGCACCAATGTGTGGGTCCAAGCACTCTGCACCACTGCCACCCGGGCACACCAGAAAGACAGCGGGCACAGTGAGCATATGCATTTAAGGGGATATGCCAACACTACTATGACATAATTTTAGAAAAGGGGAAATTTTATGTTTGGAACTCCAAAAAGCCCCAGATGCCGGAAAAAAGCATCAACCTACAGTATGTGGTCACTTAATGTGATGTCCCTCAATGTGATGTCACTGAATGTGATGTCACTCAATATGATGTCCCACAGAAAGTTATTAACCACTTTTCAGCATGGCTGACCTGTTTGAGATATCAAAAATCCCTCTACAATTTTGCATCCTCAGTTTCTTCAGATCACATACTGTAGGCCTGGTTTGGTGGCGATCGTATAAATCCCCTCGTAGGAGTTATATCAAAAACCATCAAGTGTGCTTTGGCAAACGACACAAAATAACTGACTTCCTGTTGAGTTGAGCCCATGCAATGAGAAATTTGTTCAGCTCAATGAGCTCTAAATGTGTACCAGGTTTCACGTGCATACAATACAGTACATGCAAGTGTGTATGAGCTATGCAACAAAATCTCATGTGAGGCATCCTAATGGCAGCAGATTCCAACCTATCTGTCAGTTTTCACGAGTTTTTGAGTTTTTATAGCACCCCCCCAAAAGCCAAAAGAGTCTAAATATTACATGTATATGCTACGTATTAAAACATTTTCATTGTGAATATAAAATAAGAGTCATCTATAAATAACTACAAAAATGACTACAAAAAAATAAATATTTTAACAAGATTTAAAAAAGCATTATGTCAAAAAAAAAGTCAAAGTTAAAAGATACTAGCTCTAGAACTGTTTGTCTCTGTAACTTTTGAGGTGAAACACAACCTTACCCAACAGTTTATTAAAATTAATAAATAAAAAATTGGTTGGTAGGTGCAGAAGCCATCTACTCAGTAGCCAAGGGCTCCATAACTTCCCATGTATTCTAGAAACAAAACTAACATGCACTATATTACACATTTATTGTCTTAAACTAATATTAAATGAAATATAAAGCAAAGACATTGTGAGAACAAAACACAGATTTCTCTAAATTAATACAGTGTGAATGCAGGTCTTGAGGTGAGAACACAGGATGAGCAAAAAGAAAATATTTTTTATTTATGTAGTTGCTTTTAAGCTGTGAAGAGGCCCAGTCTTAGGAATGCTATGATGCTATGTAAGGAATAAAACATGAAAGGTTAAATAAGATTAACTAAAAACTACTTTCTAAAAACACACATCCTTACACCACAACAATTTGCCAGTGACAACCTATTATGCAAAATTCACTTTTTTGTGATTTTTATACATTCAGCTGGGTCAACAGTGTGTGTATAAAAAAATAGCAATGAAGGAACAGAAAAAAGTGCAATACATTCCCTGTTTTAGCACTCCCCCCCCCCCCCCCACATCATTCCTGTTTTTTTCACCTCATACAGTATAAGAAGATACTTTCCCCCTGCTTGTTGCTGAGCTCTACACTTTTCTGGTGTGGTGTGGCTCATCTGTAGCTCATTTACATTAACACTGAACCAGTGCATTTGGAGGTATGAAAAAAAATGCATTATCTGAGGGATATTTCAGCTAGGGCATTAACAGTCAGATTTTGGGGAACCCCTGAGACCTGTGTTAATTTGCTAAAGAAATAATAAAATATTGTCATGCGCACTCAGCCAGCTTAAACTCACCTTTGAACACCCCGCGGGCGAGGTGGAGACCGACACAAAGCTCTACCACCTGCGACAGGGAGGAGTGTCTGTGAGTCGCTATACCGCAGAATTCTGGAACCTTGACACCGAAGCCGGGGAACCCATGCAACTAGGGCGCGCCTCCCTGACCGTGGCGGAACGCGAGAGACGCTACCGCGAAGGATTGTGTGCCTATTGTGGATCAGCGGCACACCACCGGGCGACCTGCCCATTCCGTCCGGGAAACGCCCAGCCCCGGTGAATGACAGGAGAGACTCACCGGGCACCATCCACCTCTCCGCTACGACCGAGACCACCACTTCCTGCCTTACGGTTCAGGTAACCCTCCACCTTGGCCACAAGCGGGTCAAAAGTACCGCGTTCATCGATTCCGGTGCCGCGGGTAACTTCATTGACTCTACGTACGCCAAAGAGTTGGGGGTAAAGATTGAGGCGTTATCCCAGCCAGTTAAGATCACTTCCGTCGACGGTCGGCCCCTTTCATCCAGCCCCATCACCCAACAAACCCAATTCATCACTCTCAACCTCAGCCAGCATCAAGAACAGATTAAATTTCATCTCACCCCCATCTCCTCTCCACCTCTCATCCTCAGATACCCCTGGCTACTTAAACACGACCCCCTGATTTCCTGGACACAAAGCCGGATCCTTCAGTGGGGGCCGACCTGCACCGAACTATGCCTACTGCCTCAGGCTGGGACGTGTTCCACGGAGTCCGAGGCCCCCGACGTCGACATCCACGCAATCCCTCCGCCCTATCGGGACCTGGCTGAGGTTTTTTGCAAACGACGCGCCAGCCACCTACCACCTCACCGTCCCTATGATTTGGCTATTGAACTCCAGCCAGGTTCTAACACATACCCCCCCCCCCCAGTTTCCACCTCTACTCTCTTTCCAACAACTAGACCAAGGTGATGGAAGAATAAGTCGCCAGTGCTCTCTGACATGGTACCATCTGACCATCCTCATCACCTGCAGCCGCGGGGTTCTTCTTCGTAAAGAAGAAAGGGAGCGAACTTCGTCTGTGTGTCGACTATCGAGGGCTAAACAAAATCACTATCAAAAATCGTCACCCTCTGCCGCTCACCAACTCACCCTGGATGCCCTCTCTGGTGCCACCATGTTCACTAATGCCTCTTTTCCACTGCATAGTACGGCACAGCACGGTTCAGTACAGCTCACTTCGGTTTGGCTCAGTTTGGCTCGGTTTGTGCTTCCACTGCAGTTTAGTAACGCTTTAGAGTGGGTGGGATTATTCACGTGTCTTTTTAGTTGCGGCGCCTCTACTTCCGTGACATCATTGTAAACGCGCCACAAACAAACACACAACAATGGAGCATATCGACGGCATGGTGTTCTTCATTCTCGGCATGTGGATGTTTTTAACAGCGAGACGAAGGAGTTTGTTTCAAAAGAGGCTGATGGCAGCCAAAGAAAATTTTTGGTTAATACAAAAAGGTGCGTCCGATCCTTCGCTGGCTGGTCTAAATATAGCGGTTCTGTTGTGTCTTGTGTCGCAAGTTCAGTGACGCAGTAATGAAAATTTTCTCTGGCCAATCAGTGACCAGCAGAGTTTACACGTCACGTTTTGGTAACGGTTCGGCGCGCTTGGAACCTCGGCTGAGGTGGTACTAAAAAAAGGACCAGGTACCAGGTACTGTTCCCAGTGGAAAAAAAGTGAGTTGAACTGAACCGTGTCATGCCGTACTATGCAGTGGAAAAGCGCCATAAGTTGGACCTCCGGAGCACCTACAACTTGGTGCGCATCAGAGAGGGCGATGAGTGGAAGACGGCCTTCATCACACCCACCGGACATTATGAGAGCCTGGTCATACCTTTTGGACTCTGCAACGCACCCTCGGCCTTCCAACAATTCATTAATGACGTTCTAAGGGACATGCTAGGCCGATGGGTGTTCGTTTACCTGGATGACATTTTAATCTACTCACACACCACCGAAGAACATGTTCAACACGTCAGGGCCGTGTTAAAGAGATTGCTCGCTCACCAGATTTACTGTAAGCTAGAGAAATGTGCTTTTCACGAGCACTCCACCACGTTCCTGGGTTTTGTCATCTCGCCCAAGGGTGTGGCCATGGACGCGCAGAAACTGGAGGTTGTACGTCACTGGCCCCTACCCAGGACACTGAAGCAGCTTCAACGGTTTCTAGGGTTTGCGAATTTCTATCGTCGCTTTATCCGGGGCTACAGTACAGTTGCAGCACCACTTACTTACATTGACCAGGCCCTCAACTCATCCATTTCAACTCAACTCAGCCGCCATCTCAGCCTTCAAAAAACTCTGCCACCTCTTCACCTCCGCACCTATTCTCCTACATCCAGATGCCAACAAACCATTCGTTGTGGAGGTGGGCTCCCAGCGAGGTCCAGACCAGAAGCTACACCCTTGTGGCTTCTTCTCCAAGAAATTTAACCCCACTCAACAGCGATACGGGGTAGGGGACCATGAACTGTTGGGCATAAAGTAGGCCTTGGAGGAATGGCGTCACTGGCTCCAGGGCGCCAGTGAGCCGTTCATCGTCTGGACTGACCACCAAAACCTTCTCACCATCAAGAATCTCAAACAGCTCATCCCACGACAGGCGCGGTGGGCCTTATTCTTTGAACAGTATGACTTCCACCTGTCGTACTGCCCGGGGTCAAAAAACACCAAGGCCGACGCCCTGTCTCGTCAACATGAAAATGAGATGCCCCGGGCGGACCCTGTGCTCGTCATCCCCACCACTCAGATCATCGCACCTCTCTGGTGGGACATCGAAATGAGGGTTCGCCAGGCACTGGCCGCAGAGACCGCGCCGGCAGGTGTGCCGCCTGGACGACTCTATGTCCCACGACATCTAAGGTCCGAAGTCCTCCAATGGGGCCACTCCTCGCCCGTCGCTGGACACCCTGGAACCCAACAAACTACAACCTTCATAAGACGGGGATTCTGGTGGCCCACGATGAGGAGGGACATCATCAAGTTCGTTCAGGCGTGCCCGGTGTGTGTCAGGGCAAAGGATCGAAACCTACGCACACCCGGAGAACTCCAACCCCTTCCCGTTCCTCGACGGCCCTGGACACACATTGCCTTAGAGTTCATCACGGGCCTGCCGGCTTCAGAAGGGAAAGACGTCATCTTGACCATTGTGGATCGGTTCTCCAAGGCAGTACACCTGGTGGCCCTCGCCGGACTTCCATCAGCAAAAAACACCGCCGAGCTGATACTGGAACATGTAGTCTGATTGGATGGGTTCCCAAAGGACATCGTCTCGGACAAAGGTCCCCAGTTCACCGCCCGGTTCTGGAGGGCTTTCTGCAGTCTGATCAATTCAACCTGCAGTCTGTCTTCTGGCTACCACCCCCAGACTAATCCATTCATCACCTCACCTATGATTCCACCCACCCCCCCTGCTCCTCCCCTCCATTTCATTGATGGCGGTCCCGCCTACACCGTGCGACGGATCCTCGACTCGTGTCCTCGGGGCAGGTGCACCCAGTATCTGGTTGACTGGGAGGGCTATGGCCCTGAGGAACGATCTTGGATCCCAGCGCGTTTCATCCTCGACCCCGGGCTCATCAGGGACTACCGTCACCGGGTATCCTCCACCCTGGGACCGTCTGGAGCCGGTCCTGGATAGGGGGGTACTGTCATGTGCACTCAGCCGTGACCGGCACTAGGACCTGGAAGTAAGACGGTCGCGAACCTGAAAGCATAAAAGGAAACAAGATGGCGCCGCACATCGCTCTGTCATTGAGTTTTGCCCATGCTGCCTCGGATTTGTTCGTTGACTCGTGAGTACTCACTTTCTTGAGTTTACTTTCAGACTGAGTGTGTATTTATAGGACGCGGGTTAGATTGTGTCTTTCTCTTGCTCCTTGATTGTGAGAGTTTTTATATCAAATCGTGTGATTATCCTGCCCGCTCGTGTCCATCCGCGTTTGGGTTTACCATTCACGCTACAAGGGCTAACCGCTAAAGCTAAGTCTTTCTGGTCTCCTCGGGTTAGTTCACGACAAATATGGGACCTTTAAAGAAACTCTTGTCAAATTTTATATTAATTTATAGACGGACTACAAGGCCAAATCTCTTTGGGTGTCTGACCACTGACACCCCTCTCTAAAACATCAGGAATTACTATGGTGTTAGTCCCTAAATTTTGTAACATGATCTTGTAATTCAGTCCACACCTTTTGAAAAGGCTTTCCACCAGAATCTGGAGTGTGACCATGGTGATTTGTGCTCATTCAGCCACAAGACAATTACTGAGGTAGGGCACTGTTGCCTGACAAAATGGTCTAGTGCAAAGCTGGTGTTCATCCCAGAGGTGTTCAGTGGGGTCAGGGCTGTAGGCAGGCTGTTCTTCCACACCAGCCTTGGCAAACTATGTATTCAATGCCCTTGCTTAGTCCGCAGAGACAGTGTTATGCTGAATGGGTCTCTATGAAATATAAGGATATAAACTTATTATTAAAAGCTCAAAATTGTTTAATTTTGACACCAAGCTAATAGATTTTTTTCTTTTACATGACACAGGGAAAAACGGTTCATATACAGTAAGTGCATGCACTTTCCTTCTAATTATCAATTTACAGTAAATGCTGCATGAATTTTAAGTTTTCATACAGTACATATTTTTGCTGATGAGCCGAATGAAGCTTTGTAATTTTCTTCTAAATACTAAAAGCATATTACAAACTACATTTTCACTGTCCCCACCAAGAAAATGTTTAATACATTTATCTATTAAAAAAAATTAAAAATCAGTGTGTTTGGAGGAAGAATACAGTTCAATACATTCTGCTGTAATTGATACACTCTTGTAGACTACAGGTCATATACACCACAGCGCCCACGAGTACTGTGTGTACTGTTTAAAGTATTGCTATGAGGGCATTTATATATTTTTTATTTATTGTGTTATAAAGTGTTATTTGTTTACAGTTTTCCAGACATTTCAGAGAATAATTGTATATAGTTTTTTATCTTATTATATAGTTATATATTATATAGTTATATATTATATAGTTTTCTATATAATTTTTAGGCCAGGGGTAGCTCAGTGGTTAAGGCATTGGACTACGGTACGGAAGATCCCAGGTTCAAACCCCACAACCACCAAGTTGCCACTGTTGAGCCCTTGAGCAAGGCCCTTAACCCTAAACTGCTCAGACGTGTAATGAGATAAAAATGTAAGTCGCTCTGGATAAGAGCGTCTGCCAAATGCCTAAATGTAAATGTTTTCTTTTGCTCTATTACTTTGAGACATTATATTGAGGCTGGCGCTTATAGTTATAGTGTGCTTAAATGTGTAGGGATAATGTAGCCTCACCAGATCCCATTTGTAAACTTCAAATGATGAGAAAGCCCAATAACCACAATACCAAGAATTTATAACATCACTGTATATCCTCTTTACTGTCTAACTACTGTGTATATTGTTTTCACACAGATTTAAAAGGATGGTGTCCCTGCAGAGAGCTGCAAGTCATATTAAAGGGCAGTATTTATGATACACATGCCAGTAAAGTAATGCCTTCATAGCTCAGAGGCAGGCTGGCAGTGGAACTGCCTTCAAAACAAACCTTTGATTCTTCCTTAATAGTAAAACATCCACTGCAATGGCATTTTCAGGAATGGTTTCAATACAGCTATTGAGTGCTGTAATTGCAACTTTGGAATATTGTCAGTTTATTAGGTATAGATCACAGAACGATGCCATAATACTAATGGCTCAAAATGGATTAATAATGAGCACATTTTTCTTGAAAGTTATACCCAGAAGTCCAAAAGCTTCCAAACTGGCTGACTACAGCTCCCATGATCTCAGCACACGACCTCCATTTAAGCACTCATCAATACTCATATTTACCTGATTACTAATTAATGACACTCAGCTGTTTATAATCACAAGTAGTTCATATGAATATTACATGTCACATCTGTCAGTGGGAATTGTACACACAATCATTCATGAACACCACTTGTACATTACAGGAACTCAGCTAGGAGTTATTACCACATCCCCCGTACAGTCCTGACCTTGCTCCAAGT
Organism: Channallabes apus; assembly: GCA_030522415.1. Classification (NCBI taxonomy): domain Eukaryota; kingdom Metazoa; phylum Chordata; class Actinopteri; order Siluriformes; family Clariidae; genus Channallabes; species Channallabes apus. The sequence goes on along the minus strand of CM060121.1, from coordinate 17,218,633 downwards.
GATTTCAACATGAGCCATTTAAGGAGACCAGCATATCAGATTTAAGGCAGGCAGTCTGATCATGACTCCAGTATACTGAGAAAACTTTCTACCTTGATGGTATTCAAGTACTAGGGAAATGCTGGGATTAGTGCATTGGTGTAGCAGAGGATTATGTAGATAAATAAAGGGGTATTTACTCTCATACAGTAACTGTGTTCTGTTATTCTGCACAATCAAATGTCCTATTTTGACTTGAACGTCCTTCATATCTTGCTTTTAAATAATAAATCCTGAAAGCCTGTGCATGCATTTGTCTGCATAATAGTTACATGTCGTTTGTGAACGATTCAGCTCAACTCTTTAAGGCTTTTTACGTGACTCCGACAGCCAAATCGCATGTGGGAGTTGTTTTTCTCTCTTACTTTCTTTTTTTAATGTAGGCGCTTCTTTTATTCTTCCATTCATTTATTCATTCATTTATCTTAAGTTACTGCTTAAATGTTTCCATGGAAACCTCTTTTCAACATCTGTGCTGTTCACTTGTGTGAATACTGAGATGTGTGTTCTCTCAGCTGTGCACGTGAGACAAATGTGCTTCGTTGTCAGGATAAATGGAAATAAATCTTTTTTAATGAAGCACAGACATAGTAGAAGCAATAACAAAGCAGCGATGATCTCTGTTCATTTTTTCCATCAATGCATGTACGTAATGTCTTAATGATGTAGAATAACCATTACTGAATGCAGTAAACATTTCATTAAACTTATTTCTGCCAGAGTTAGACATGTTTTGTATGAATCAGACACCGTGTATAAAACAATGGCAACAAGTATTTTGGGTACTGTAATAGTTGACTTCTTCTTTAGATTGAATAAGGAAAGAAAAGTAATAATGGCTCCATTAGGCAGAAAGCAGGAACTGGAAAATTCACCCAAGGCCTGCACTTTGGTTTCCTGGTAAGTTAAAAAGCTGACAGATGGCGAACCGAAACAGTACAGTTTCCACCAAGTAAGAGGATCATCGTCATTACCATATTTCAGTCTCACAAGACAATGGAGAATGCACCAGAGATACAGTATGTCTATGGTTAAGTTACATGGCTTAAAAAGGAGCACTAGAAAAATGGAAGTCTAGGGCTGGGTGATATGAGAATTTAATAATGCTGCCAGCTTGAAGAGTAACTTGGTAATGACTAAAGCCCAAAGAAATAGGGATTATTAGTCAAGGTTTAAGCATAAAGTTTATTAAATAAAAAAAATAAATAAATAGACTTTTAACTGTGCAAACATGCTTTATCTGCCATAACAAAATAATACAAGCTTGTAACTTATAATAATATAAAAAAACTAAAAGCTGTCCAGACGATTACAAATTTCTTTGTCAGTGCAGTAAACATCCTACATGTTTAAGTGTAAAATGTTCAAATGGAACGGAGCTTTGCCAATTTCTTCCCCAGGTGACTCACATAATTGTATAATTTGAAATTCATAAAAATATTGTAATCACTTAAACATTAAATCATCATAAAGCATATGTCAGGCAAATTAAACAAATTAAATGGTCTGTGCTCTCATATTAATATTTAAGGTGTGTTGATTGATTCACAACATTCAATTCAATTCAATTCAATTTTATTTATATAGCGCTTTTAACAATGGTCATTGTCTCAAAGCAGCTTCACAAAAATTAAAGAAATTTAACAAAAAATAAATAAATAAATAAATAAATAAATAATAATAGTAAAATAAAAATAAATAATAATAATAATAATTATAGAAAAGAAAATAATTGGAAGTGTGGATGTGTGAGAAAAATGTGCAGATAATAATAATGAGACGAATGAATGAAATTTCTCTGATGAGCAAGCCAAGGGTGGCGGCGACGGTGGCAAGGAAAAACTCCCTGAGATGGCATTAGGAAGAAACCTTGAGAGGAACCAGACTCAACAGGCAACCCATCCTCATTTGGGCGATAACAGATAGAAATGATATAACATCTTGTGTGTTGTGCAGGTGAAAATTCAATATGACAGAAATTATTTAAATTGACATGAAGACCAGTTCAGCATAGGGACGAGTCAGTAGGTGCAGAGGGCAGATGAGGTCTGGATCACTGGAAGCACAGGAGCAGCATGTGTAGCTCCAACCATCATAAAGCTGAATCCAGCTGGAGCTGGTCCTTCTCTGGATGCCTCAGGAACCTCGCAGGGTCGGCCTTTGTCTACTGAAGCTGGCAAAATCTCCCGATACCTCGGGATGGGTAGAGAAATACAGAACAGATGGGGAGAATTAGCGTAGTTGCCATTCGGTATAGGTGTACTGGAGTATGAGTACTGGGATGAGTTATGTGTATGCCAGATTAAAAAGATGCGTCTTGAGTCTACTTTTGAACTGAGAAACCGTGTCTGCTCCCCGAACACTGTCTGGAAGGCTATTCCAAAGCTTTGGAGCTAAATATGAAAAAGCCCTACCCCCTTTTGTAGATTTTGAAATTCTGGGAACTACCAGAAGTCCGGAGCTTTGTGATCTTAAGGCGCGTGGTGGATTGTAGCGTATCAGAAGACTGGTTAGGTATGTGGGAGCTAAACCATTTAAGGCCTTGTATGTAAGTAATACTATTTTGTAATTTATTCTAAACTGAACAGGTAGCCAGTGCAGGGATGAAAAGGATCAACATCAACTCATGCATAGAAAACGTTCCACCTTAAACATTGCTGGTGTCTCAGTAACAGTGTTACTAGCTAATGTTAAGTAAAAGAAATGAAAAGGCAGACAGAGACGAATATGGTTGCCAACAGAAATAAGGGACTCGTCCACAAGAAATTTGAATTGAACACCACCCTCGTATATTGTTTTCTCATTTTATAGTACATTTGTACAAACTGTTTGACCTTGAAATTTTTTTATGAGTAGAGCATATATTATTATTATTATTATTATTATTATTATTATTATTATTATTATTTTAAATGAAATAGTTCATATTATTTGCTACTTAGTTGGTTTATATTAAGTTTGGTACTAAAATACTCATAGTGTATCTGTCAGTTTTTTCGGACTGATTGGCCTGATTACAAAATTTAAATTTCTGTCCTTTATCTTTATGCCCTTTATTCCCCTACACACACACACTAACTTATTTTTTTTTATTATTATTTCACCAGCATCAGGACATTACACACTCCCAATTAACAGTCAAGACTAACCCATTTCCCCTTAGGGATGTGTAAACTGGTTATAAATTAATGTTAATGATTTCACACAGAACAGAAGAATGATATATGCCTGCAAAACCGTACATTATATATTCACAATGTATATTCACTTTTTCTCCTGCTCCCCATGTCCAATTTCCATCTCGTAATTCTGAGTATGAAACCTTCCTAGTCTGTCCCCTGCCATCAGTCAAATGTTATCATCATCCTTTATTTATCCTTTATAATAAAATCAGGCCCATGTCCAACTTTGGAAGGTAATGGCTACAAGCAGTTGGTGTGCACGGGTACAGCGTGGCCCAGGAACAGCAATAAAAATAGTGTTAGTGTTACAGGACCTTCAATAACTTTCTCACTCAATCAAAGGAATATGAGATGTTATATATGGCTATAACAGCCACCCTCTGATACCTGGCTAAGAGCCACAGCTTGGACGTGTGCGTGCACACAGTGTATGCCTGCGTCATAGGTGGACTCTGATACTTAAACAAATAGCACTACGCCTCTGTCTGCTTGCAAAAAAAAAAAATTGTGAATGGGCTAACATGATCCTGCATTTTCATAATTTTGGTGTGTTCACTGGATTGGATTTTTTCAGATTATGAAAAAGATTTGTAATATTTCCTATCATGCTTAGCATTGACTGATGACTTACAGAAATCTGTGCTTTGTCACTTTTAAATACCCAAGTCACTTCCATAAAATTGATGTTACATTTTTGTGAACCGTTTCCTCAGCTTTGGACCCCAGTGAAAAAAAAATACACTTTAGTGTATTACAAATGTATTGAAATCCTCGATAATACACTGCAAATATACTAACAAAAAATTGTACCATCAGTTAATATATTAAAAGTATACTAACATCATGCTTTTACCAAATTTTGTAATTAAACTTTAAATATATCCATCCATCCATTTTCTTCCGCTTATCCGAGGTCGGGTCGCGGGGGCAGCAGCTTCAGCAGGGATGCCCAGACTTCCCTCTCCCTGGCCACTTCTTCCAGCTCTTCCGGGGGGATCCCAAGGCGTTCCCAGGCCAGCCGAGAGACATAGTCCCTCCAGCGTGTCCTGGGTCTTCCCCGGGGTCTCTTTCCGGTGGGGCGTGTCCGGAACACCTCACAAGGGAGCCGTCCAGGGGGCATCCTAAATAGATGCCCAAGCCACCTCATCTGGCTCCTCTTGATGCGGAGGAGCAGCGGCTCTACTCTGAGCCCCTCCCGGATGACTGAGCTTCTCACCCTATCTCTAAGGGAGAGCCCAGACACCCTGCGGAGGAAACTCATTACGGCCGCTTGTATTCGCGATCTTGTTCTTTCGGTCACTACCCACAACTCATGGCCATAGGTGAGGGTAGGAACGTAGATCGACCGGTAAATTGAGAGCTTTGCCTGTTGGCTCAGCTCCTTCTTCACCACGACGGACCGATACAGAGCCCGCATCACTGCAGACGCTGCCCCGATCCGCCTGTCGATCTCCCGCTCCATTTTACCCTCACTCGTGAACAAGACCCCGAGATACTTAAACTCCTCCACTTGGGGCAGGATCTCACTCCCAACCCTGAGAGGGCACTCCACCCTTTTCCGGCTGAGGACCATGGCCTCAGATTTGGAGGTGCTGATTCTCATCCCAGCCGCTTCACACTCGGCTGCGAACCGATCCAGTGAGAGCTGCAAAAAGCAGTGACCCAATCCTGAGCCCACCAAACTGTACCCCCTCAACGACCTGGCTGCGCCTAGAAATCCTGTCCATAAAAATTATGAACAGGATCGGTGACAAAGGGCAGCCCTGTCGGCGTCCTACTCTCACCGGAAACAGGTCCGACTTACTACCGGCAATGCGGACCAAGCTCCGACACCGGTCGTACAGGGACCGGACAGCCCTTAACAGGGAATCCGATATCCCATACTCCCGGAGTACCCCCCACAGGACTCCCCACAGGACTCCCCGAGGGACACGGTCGAATGCCTTCTCCAAGTCCACAAAGCACATGTAGACTGGTTGGGCAAACTCCCATGCCCCCTCCAGGACCCTGCTAAGGGTGTAGAGCTGGTCCACTGTTCCGCGACCTGGACGAAAACCACACTGCTCCTCCTGAATCCGAGGTTCGACTATCCGACGGACCGTCCTTTCCAGGACCCCTGAATATACTTTCCCGGGGAGGCTGAGGAGTGTGATCCCTCTGTAGTTGGAACACACTCTCCGGTCCCCCTTCTTGAAGAGGGGGACCACCACCCCAGTTTGCCAGTCCAGAGGCACTGTCCCCGATGTCCATGCAATGTTGCAGAGACGTGTCAACCATGACAGCCCTACAACATCCAGAGCCTTGAGGAACTCCGGGCGGATCTCATCCACCCCCGGGTGGATTCAATAAGAATATATCTGTAGTATATTAATCATGTATTTGTAATACAGTAAAAATAGCTGTAATACATTAAATATATACTTAAATTGTATTAATAATACTGTCAGGTATGTACGTTAGTACACACACAGCCATATACTTTAAGTGTACTAAGTATACTTAAAGTTGTTCCACTTTAGCACACAAAAGTATACTTAATTTTACTTAAAATTGTGCTTTTATACAATTTAATTACAACTTAAATACACTTAGTACAAAATTTGTTGTTCCAAAAGAGCAAACTAGTCATTAGTCTTGCTGCAAGTACATTTAAGTATGCTTTGGTATGCTAGGATTTAATATACTTAGCATACTTTTTTTTTACTAGGGGAGAACTGTGCCTTTTGCTGGTTCTACTAATTTTCCCTAATTTCCTAGTTTTGCAGCTCAAGCCGAAAACTGCAGCATGAGTTCATTAATTTATTCCTGCTGAGTGTTAGATTAATAGATCTTTCCATATCGAGTAAAAATGCCTAAAGCATATCTTGTTATCAACATACAGTGGTGTGAAAAACTATTTGCCCCCTTCCTGATTTCTTATTCTTTTACATGTTTGTCACACTTAAATGTTTCTGATCATCAAACACATTTAACTATTAGTCAAAGATAACACAAGTAAACACAAAATGCAGTTTTTAAATGAGGGATTTTATTATTTAGGGAGAAAAAAAATCCAAACCTACATCGCCCTATGTGAAAAAGTAATTGCCCCCTGAACCTAATAACTGGTTGGGCCACCCTTAGCAGCAATAACTGCAATCAAGCGTTTGTGATAACTTGCAACGAGTCTTTTACAGCGCTCTGGAGGAATTTTGGCCCACTCATCTTTGCAGAATTGTTGTAATTCAGCTTTATTTGAGGGTTTTCTAGCATGAACCGCCTTTTTAAGGTCATGCCACAACATCTCAATAGGATTCAGGTCAGGACTTTGACTAGGCCACTCCAAAGTCTTCATTTTGTTTTTCTTCAGCCATTCAGAGGTGGATTTGCTGGTGTGTTTTGGGTCATTGTCCTGCTGCAGCACCCAAGATCGCTTCAGCTTGAGTTGACGAACAGATGGCCGGACATTCTCCTTCAGGATTTTTTGGTAGACAGTAGAATTCATGGTTCCATCTATCACAGCAAGCCTTCCAGGTCCTGAAGCAGCAAAACAACCCCAGACCATCACACTACCACCACCATATTTTACTGTTGGTATGATGTTCTTTTTCTGAAATGCTGTGTTACTTTTACGCCAGATGTAACGGGACACGCACCTTCCAAAAAGTTCAACTTTTGTCTCGTCGGTCCACAAGGTATTTTCCCAAAAGTCTTGGCAATCATTGAGATGTTTTTTAGCAAAATTGAGACGAGCCTTAATGTTCTTTTTGCTTAAAAGTGGTTTGCGCCTTGGAAATCTGCCATGCAGGCCGTTTTTGCCCAGTCTCTTTCTTATGGTGGAGTCGTGAACACTGACCTTAATTGAGGCAAGTGAGGCCTGCAGTTCTTTAGATGTTGTCCTGGGGTCTTTTGTGGCCTCTTGGATGAGTTGTCTCTGCGTACTTGGGGTAATTTCGGTCGGCTGGCCACTCCTGGGAAGGTTCACCACTGTTCCATGTTTTTGCCATTTGTGGATAATGGCTCTCACTGTGGTTCGCTGGAGTCCCAAAGCTTTAGAAATGGCTTTATAACCTTTACCAGACTGATAGATCTCAATTACTTTTGTTCTCATTTGTTCCTGAATTTCTTTGGATCTTGGCATGATGTCTAGCTTTTGAGGTCCTTTTGGTCTACATCTCTGGGTCAGGTAGCTCCTATTTAAGTGATTTCTTGATTGAAACAGGTGTGGCAGTAATCAGGCCTGGGGGTGACTACAGAAATTGAACTCAGGTGTGATAAACCACAGTTAAGTTATTTTTTAACAAGGGGGGCAATCACTTTTTCACACAGGGCCATGTAGATTTGGAGTTTTTTTTCTCCCTTAATAACGTAAACCTTCATTTAAAAACTGCATTTTGTGTTCAATTATGTTATCTTTGACTAATAGTTAACGGTTTTTGATGAGCAGAAACATTTAAGTGTGACAAACATGCAAAAGAATAAGAAATCAGGAAGGGGGCAAATAGTTTTTCACACCACTGTAAATGTTATCACAACGCTGTTTTGAGATCGTTTTATTGCCCAGGTCTCGCAAAGTCTATGGTGATCTCGGGATGCCCAGTGATCAGACCACAAACCCTGATTTCAGGAGTGTAGTACAAAAGAAAGCAGAGCAATATGTTTGGCACCAGTTTGGCTGCAGGAGTTTCTGGAAGGAAGTCAGAGTTGGCGTCCAAATGCTTTAGAGGCTCCACTACAGATTTTCTGTCTTCAGTCTCTCAGCGATGCCCACTGTGTTTGCGAGATGGCTGTTGACGATGGCTAACGTGACAATGGAGCACCATACAACAGTTCTAATGATTATTTTAATAACGCAATAATGTTTTTAAAGAGAAAATGAAAAACCTGTATACAGTACATATTTAAATCTGTATACAATTCTAATTCTATTAATTATATAATATTTTTATTTTGTTTATTGTTAGTATCTAATCTAAAATATATTCCACAATTACTATTGGTATACATTAACATGTGTGAAACATCTGTGTTTGAAAATAAAAAGTTAACTGTAAGCTTATATTTTTTATAAGTCATATATAACATATAATATTTCATATTTTATATGTTCGAACAACATAAAAAAAGTAATTGCGATTTAACGTTGTTGATCTCAGATAAATGTTAAATATCTGCTTTAATCCCACATGTACAGTATTTGCTTTATAAATTATTGTCGATCTTTACAGCATAACTCCTAGGCAGAGAGAGTCTCATGCTTACAGTTTTTTTTTCTTAAGCAAAGGGTAATTGTAGACAGTGATTTCAAGCTGATGGATTTTTGACGAAAAACAAAAAAATAAACTGATAAAAAAAGTTAATCTGAAGTTAAACTCCATTTATAGTTAATGGCCTTGAGCAACATCTGAGAATGGCATGACATCATAGATACATGGCTATGCAAACACAGATAAGCTTATCAGCAGCTCCAACAGAGATGTCAGTTTAAATTGCACCCTGTGTCTAACCGTTAGGTCGACCTGTCAACAGCTACAGCTCTATGAGAGCATGATAACAGGATTTTCTCATATGCTCTCTCTTCAGAAGTTGGTTTTTGTTGCATAGTTGGGACTCAGTCAATACTCTTTCTCCTCTAGCTTTCTGTTTGCTGTTTACTCTCTTGCATGCGTATCACGCCGATGCATTCTTGCCTCTAGGCAATATTTGGAACACATACAGAAGGCCACGTCTGCTGAATCCTTGAATGGAATTTGTGTGTGTGATCTGGCATATACGCAGACATGAATGTGTTTTTTTGCAACCGGTTTATGAAACTCCAGAAGAACTTGAAGAACTCTTTCAGCTTCTGGCACGTTACTTACCATTGGCTCATATTCAGTTACTATATTCATATTATATGGCTAGGTATGTAGTGCATTGCTGACTTTGTCTATTTTTAAAGGGCCAGGCTTGGATCACATCGAAATGTAATCGAATCTATGCTACGATGCTAATGTTTCCAAAAGAGCTGAGGCAACTTTTTCTCCGATAAATATGGTCGATGATTTAGCAGCTAGACTCTTGCAGATCTGATACCGTATCCATGTCCTGTCATGGCGGTGTACGTGTACTCCTACACATGCACACACACATACACAAACACACACACACACACACACACACACACACACACACACACACACACACACACACACACACACACGCACACACAAAGATTGCACAAACCCTGCCTTGGTTTTTTACATTTATTCATTTGCCAGCTGCATTTATTCAAAATGATTTACAACTGACAGAGGGTACACGCGAAACCCTTTAGCTCAGAGGCCCTTTAGCAGTTCTCCAGCAGTTCTGGGATTTGACCTCGTGAAATTCCAATGAGTGTGTCAGAGACTGAACCACTTGAGGTCAACAAGGTAAAAAAAAAAAACGATGCAGAGAATTAAATGCAAATTGACAAAGGTATATATAAAATTGAAAAACTCTCCCTTACACAATTTTTTAACTGTCAATATATAAAATTATTCTCATCTACTGGTAAATTGAAAAGATTTCATAATGTTAATATTCCACATTGCTACACTACCTGATACTAACTAATAATTAACAAGATAAAAAAAGATATCCATATTCAAAAATATATTCACAATATACAGAATAATATAATACAATATAGTATAGTATAGTAATACAATATATTGAAAAATACATAACTAATTGTCACTTTTCATACATTGTAAAAAATAAATTGTAATTTTTACCGTAAAAAAAACGGCAGCTATGGTTGCCAGAATTGTACCGTAAAATATACGGTAAATGTTTTTGGTTGTACGGGATTGCACTCATTATACTGTATATTTTACAGATTTTAATTGGTTATTTTACGGTTTATAACTGTCTAATTACATAAGACACAAAACATCATAACAATGCTTTTTTTACAGCTCAGAACTGTCTAATTTAAAGATTTATGTTGTAATAATAATGTTTTATTTTCATCTTTATTACAGCTCAGAACTCACTCATCATCTTTACCCTATATATAATGTATGGGGGGGGGGTGTGGGGGCTGAGAGTATCTGGAGGAAACCCAGCAAGGGGCGAACATACAAACTCCATGCACCCAGAGACGGGAATCGAACACGGACCCTGGTGGTGGAAGGCGACAGTGCTAACCACTACACTACCATGCATGCTACACAATTGCTGTCGTTTATTATGAATAACCACAGTTAATTAATTCAGTAATTCTGTGAACGCATCATTTTATCACACAAGCTGGGAGCTAAAAGAGATAGAAGTTACATTGCTAAGCATTCGGATTTTACTGTTAAGGAACTATTAAGAATACTTTTATACTAATTGATGAATACAAACCTAAATCAAATCATCAAAACCCATCAAAATTTAATCAAGACTCAGACATCAGCATGGCCTCATGTATTTTTTTTAATAAAGAGAGCAAAACAATATTTTGTTAGGGTGGACATTTTTAAGCGTTTTGGGCAGACAATCTAAGCATATCATTTTATAGAAGGGCTTTTATTACAACTTTACAAATATGTTCATGTATTTTGTAATGGGTTTGGCACAAGGGGGACAACAATTCAATTCAATTCAATTAAATTTTATTTATATAGCGCTTTTAACAATGGTCATTGTCTCAAAGCAGCTTCAAAAAAATGAAAGAAAATTTACAAAAAAAATTAAAAAAGAAAAAAAAACTATAATTTTAAAAAAGAAAATAACACGGACATGTGGCGAGGTCTTACGGAAATGGAAAGGGTTAAAGGAGGGAGGAAGGGAAAAAGGGAAGGAAAGGTGTGCTCGTGCAGATGTGGTGGGCAGTGCCCTGCTGGTATGCGGGCACAAGCTGGTGAGCAGTGGCGGCGGGCAAAGTGGCGCATGCTAGCGGCTGTCCTTGCCACAGTGATCAAAGGGACGAATACCATTGACAAATTTAAAGTCCTTGGTTAATGTATATTAGACGGCTATAAACCGTAGAAAAACTATTAAAATCCTTAAAATATATAGTATAATGAGTGCAATCCCGTACAACCAATAATGTTGCTACCGTATTTTTTACGGTAAATTTCTGGCAACCACAGCTGCCAGTTTTTTTTTTACCGTAAACTGTTTTAATATAACATAAACATGTACTGTAAATTAGATGGCTATAAACTGTAGAAAAACAATATTAAAATCTGTAAATATACAGTATAATGAGTGCTATCCTTTACAACCAATAACGTTGCTACCATATTTTTATGGTAAATTTCTGGCCTCGTTTTTTTACCGTAAAATTTACGGTTTATTTTTTACAGAGCAGATATTTTTCTGATTTTTTAACTCTATTAACAAAGGTTTAGTAAAATATAAACTGATGCTTCAGTACTGTATATTAGTAACAAATACCTTCTCTGAGAGTTTATATGTTACATCCATAACTTTTTTAAAATTTTACTGCAATAAACCATATTTTCATATATTTTTAACTGTTAAATTTAAGGTGTTACTTTGTAAAACTAATTACAGTTTTTCACTGTAAATTCTACGATTATCCCAAGTTTTGTGAAATATGGTTGTATGCTGTAGCATTTATTCTGTAGCATTAATAAATATAAGCACTACTGTAGTTTTCTATATGTGGAAATGTATTATTTAATATATTGCAGATTTGCTGTGTGCTTGTGTGCATGAGTGCCTGTCTATATATATGTGTGTGTGTGTGTGTGTGTGTGTGTGTGTGTCTGTCTGTCTGTCTGTCTGTGTGTTGTACTGCACTTTGAACATTCTATTCTCAGTTATTTTGTCTAGAACCAACCAATGTCAACAGAAAATTCTCAGTAAACAAAAGGAACGAGACAGAAATAAGTCAAAAGTTTTCAAATCAGAGCCCAAAAAAAGAATATGATAGCATTTGATATCACTGACCCTCTGGGATTATTATTTAAATCTCTCTTGCTCTTTTGCAATCTTCTTGATCTGTAAAAACTCTGAAAGCTGCATATGCAATGTTTGTGTGTGTGAGTGTGTGTGTGTGTGTGTGTATGTGTGTGTGTGTGTGTGTGTGTGTGCGTGTGTGTTTTGATGTATTTGAATGTGTACAATGTAAGCTACGTTAAAGGCTTGTGTGGCACCTGTCAAAAAATACACACACAAGACTGTCATGTTTTTCATGACTTTTGATGTGAAAGCTGACGTTTGGAAATTGCTTCGTAGACAAATTTGAAAAGTGAAGTTTATGAATATGTGACAACAAAAATATTACATTCTAAAATTAGCCAGCCAATAAGTGCTCAGCATACAATTTATTCCCAGAGACCTGGGTGACAGAAGGGCATGAATGCCAACTATACGGTAGATCTGTTTTGTAAAATTCACAATTCCTCCATAAATCCTTGTGTTTTTATAGTTTTAAATCTGTCGCTTTCGTATAAATATATAAGTCTACGTGACATGAAGTGGTTCTTGGCAAGACTGATAGATCAAAAACCAAAAATTTTTTAGCAATCAAGAATCAGGAGTCTGTGAGAGCATAATTGGCCCTGCTGTCTGAGAGGGATAGAATTCTTCTCTGGCCTGTCAGTTAGCTCAATGCACTGGTATCTGAGCACTTATATATATAATACAGGAAGTTGTCTCCTACAAGTGCATTCACCTGTCCCATGCTTTGAAAAAAATCCTCTAGCTTGCTTGATATTTCTCCATGACATTGATAATAGAGAACCAGATGCGAACTGGTAATAACAAATTAATTAAGGCATAAGGTTAATTACGAAGCATGATTTACCATGATACTATAGATGCATTAAATGTTTATCTGAATTTGATCCGCACAGGTTTTCTATACAGGTAGTCCCTGACTTATGAACGAGTTCCATTCCCAGAGCATGTTCATAAGTTGGATCTGTTCTTAAACCTGTCGAAGTTAGTCTTAAATGCCTTTGACACAAATATACAATGTAAAGCATACTATTCCACTTGACTAAATCTTTGTCCCCTTTCCCAAAAACCGTAACCGTGCCTTAGGAAATTATTCTCACACATGTCAAATGTACCAGTGTTGTATCCGTGCCTTTAAATCACGGAGTTCTACTGTAATTTGCTTGAATCTATGAACGCTTGTAGAATTGCAGTCAGGGGGTAGATGTACTGTAGATCTAAAGTAATTTACAGATCCAGAGAACATCCCTTGATTCCTCTGACTGTGTTCATATATTTATGTTATTGAAGGCTAGCTGAGCTAAAGTGCCCAGAAAACAGCACTATATTATACTTCAACAGAAAGTGTGTTCACCATGGACTGTGTTTTTGGAAGCCAAAGACGAACAAAACTTTTAAACATCTTGTACTCTGCCTATGTCTGTCATTAAATAATTTTTTGTATTATTTAACTAGAATTCATTTGGTTGAAACTAATTATTTGGAAATTGAGCCAGCTCTTCTCACCCACAGCCACAGACATGTCCTAACCTGCCTTCTCACATTCACCAAAGCAGCATGCCTGGATATGTTGTAATTCTTATTAAGCTTCATTCATTTTGACTTGTCCTTGTCAACATGTCCTAACAAACTAGTGTTTGATAGAGGCCTTATATAATTAGAATATACTTGATAAAAGTAGGAAATATATTGGAATATCTTCTTGAACTTCAAAGTTTTTATTTAAAAAGGTTTGTATGCAACAATACTTTCTTCTATATATACCCTGTTCTTCTGTCATTACTTGACAAAAACGCAATCCAAGCCTGAGCTGACTATATTTTTTCATTATTAAAACTCCACAACAGTATTATGTAAAAAACTAAATTGTCCACAGCCACTAATATAACTGTTTGATTTATAGCATTTTGAAAAAAGAAAAAAAAGATCCACAAATTACACTGAAATAAGAAAAACTATTTAGATTGAAGTTTTTGGGCTTTTTCACACAACTTGTGACATCCTTGCACAAATACAGTATGCTATCAAAACTAATTTTGATGTCAAACCGTTTTATATATGCCAGGGTTGTGACAGTTTAGACACAAGTTTGGATTCTACTTTCTAGAACAATACTGGACTTTTTTTTTCAAAATTATGAAATGACACATGTGGCATTAGGTAATTAAGTAACAATAACAATCAGTTTATTTATTTAATACACAAAGGTCAGCTATTCTGGAACAGTTCTTGAAGCAACAGTATTGTCAAGTGTATTTGCAAAATCCATGAAGCACCACGATTAAACTAGCTCTTAGAAAAGCAAGACCAAAATGTACCTCTGCTGCAGAGGACAAGTTTATTCAGAGTTATCAGCCTCAAAAGTCACCAGCACTAACAGATTAGAGCCGTTATGAAGGCTTTACATAGCATAAGTAACAGACACATCACAATATCAACTGTTCAAATGAGATTATTGCATATTGTAGAGGCCTTCAGTATTTTACAATGTAGAGAGAAATAAAAATCAGGAAAGGCCAAGGAATTAAAAGGTGTGTCTGGTTCACTTGTAGTGTACCATTTTGCCAGAGGTGGAAAGAGTAATAAAATTTTGTACTCAAGTAAAAGTACTGTTACTTCAGTGAAATTTTACTTAAGTACAAGTAAAGTTACCCTTATAAAAATCTACTCAAGTAAAAGTAAAAAGTAGCTCATAAAAAAATTACTCAGAGTAAAAGTTACTGAGTTACTTTTTTATTTTAATTTTTTTTATCAGCGGGGGTGGGATGAGGCATTCTAGCGTAGTTCAAAAAAGATGAGCAGATATAAATCTCAAACTAGTTGTTTTTAACAGAAGGAACACCTTTGCATAATAAAGCTGTTGTCTTTCTTGTGCTTGAAAATCAAAGTGGTCACTTAAATATGATGTTACGTCCCAGTCTAGGGTCATACAGCAAAAGAATGGTTCAGGGTTCTATTTTAAACTGTATGGAAATGGTGGTATATGGCAGAAAGAACTACATCCAATCATTAACTGATGAAATAATGAGGTTTGTACACATACACAAACACAAACACACACACACACACACACACACACACACACACACACACACACACACACACACACACACACACACACACACACACACACACACACACAAAACAGGAGGAGGAGGATCAGATTCAGGATGGACCCAGGCCAAAATAATAAACAAAATGGTATTTATATTTAGTAGCTAGATTACCTGCAAAAAAAACAACAACCCACAAACAAAAATGCAGGTACCTTCCCGGACTCCCTAAACCAAAAACAGTGAATAAATTCCCTCTTCCCCAAATAAATGGCAGCCACGCCCCTACTACTAGTGAGTGCACAAACATACAGTGAAACAAATTTATAAATATATACAAAGACCAACCAAACCAAAGGGACAAAGCAATAATCAAAGTCAATGGGAGGCAAAAAGTCAAATCCGGAATACACAACCAAATATCAAAACGCCAAAATCACAATCTCTTTCCTCTTTCCCGCGTCTCTTTTCGGTTTATATATGGTCTCGCTAGTCGATGACGTCACTCTCAGGGCGGAAGCGACCGTGTGGAAGGTCAGGTAGCTGCCGATGTGGGGACAGTCAGAAAACCTGGAGTGGAGTCTGGTGCGGCGCGCGACCAGGACATGATACACACACGCGAGCGCAACGAAGCATTTATACAAAGCATAATATTTTTATTATTTTGGCATTTTCATTCATTTATTTTTTACTCAGTAGCGAATATGATTTAAAATGTAGCGAATTACAATACTTCAAACAAAACGTACTTACTGTAAGTAAAAGTAAAATGACAGATTTTCAAAACTACTTTAAAAAGTAGAAATACACAAAAAAGCTACTCAATTACAGTAACGCGAGTAAATGTAATTCATTACTTTCCACCTCTGCATTTTGCTTTAATTAAATTTGGCACATTGTTGCCACATATTTTCACACATACCTCTAATCTGTTTCTTATCGTCTTTTCCATTTCTTAATAATTATTTCATTATTCTATTATCTATTATTCCGAGGGACCTTGCTGGTGCAGCAATTATGAGTTATTTAGCCAAAACACTCTTACGCCAATTTGGAAACAAGCAGGTCTGCTGTAGTAAGTTCCTCCTGACTATACATTAGAATACATTACAGTCACGGGCAAGATCTAATTTATGAAGCTCCCTCAGGGCTGTGAACTCATGTCACATAACTAGGGAAAGAATTGAGTATCACCTCCAAGGTAGAGGTCGACACATGTGACATATGAAGCCTTGTAGAAACCTTCTCTCTTACACGTTCTCCCTGTCTATCATTCTGACACCTGACCTACATGACCTGAATCAGACTTACTCTCTAGAGCACGGCAACAATTAATGAGGGAGCTTTTTTTATTGTTGTTGTTGTTTTGCTGTTGCAGCATACTACAGGTACACAGGATTCCCGGGGGTAACTGCCATCCTTACGTATTACTGACTTTTTTCTTTACTGAAAATGAGCTGAAACCAGTATAACTAATGAAAATTAAAATGATCTAGGATTAGCTAGGAAAATATGTAGCTTCATCCTGCAGGGCTTATCTAGGATATAAATCCTGCTTCTGGAATAAGCCAGTTGAGCAGCTCACACCTACTGTACAAACTGAAGGGTGAGATGTTTTAACTTGTTTTCAGTTGTGGCAAACCCAAACTGGAACCGAAAAAAGTGATACTGTACAGTAGGTTCTTGAAATACTCAGCATAAACAGTAAAGCACTATATTAAATCTCTATTAGTTTTAATAATTGGTTTATTTCTTTAAAATGACATTGCAAAAAAAAAAAATCATTAGCATATTTAGTAATGGATGAGCCATGGTTGTTTGTGCTTGAAGAGGCACAAAAATGGCAATAATGATGTGCAGCTGACAAAATGTCAGGGTCTAATGCAGTGTAATGTTACATATCTATGTTAATGGTCGACAGAAAAGCAAAAATTCATGAAGAGACAAATAAATAAGCTATGTCTATGTTGTAAACGGCATACTACCCTCTGTCTAACATCACATTGCCGTAGCTATTTCTGGCATGTCTTTTTTTAGCTAATGTGCAAACTGTATTCCTTCAATTTGGCTTTATTTGCTAAGAGCTTTTAACAATAGACACTGTCATAAAGCAGATTTTCTGAAATAAAAATGTCTCAGTCATAGACTGTTTGAGATCTGAAAACATGAAGCATGATTTTTTTTTCCACCGGATATTATACCCCGTGTAAACTAAAATGATGTGCACTTTTTCATTTCCTGAGCTTTGACTGAACAGCAGTAGAGTATCTAGACAAATCACCATAGCAACGTTTACATGAACCTTTTTGCCTTGTTCTGTAGTTTGCACAGCAGCCATTTGTTTATTTCAACATATGAGTGAAGTATAATTTAGACTGACACACACATCGTCTCTTCTTCTTCCCCATTAGGCAGCGGTGCACTTTTCAGCATGTGCCAAGCTAGTAGGAACCGCATGTCAAAAAGGAAGCTTCCTCAGAGATTTACGTTACAAACAGTCAATACAAATGGTGCAAAGTAAGCAAAAGGAAATCCACAGAGTTATGAAGCACAAAGGAAATGCATAAGATTACAGTGAGAAACACTGAGTCGATTGCTTTGGTGTTTTGCAAGCCTAAACCTCAGTGGTGAACACTCCCCTTGGCAGTGCTTGGGTGCAAATGAAATACAGGTTAATTGTGCAAGTTTTTTTTTTTTTAAAGCAGGAACAAATGCAATACACAGAATTCTAATTCCTAGAAGCTGTTAAAATTGGGTAAAACTAGCAACATTTGAATTAAGGGCAAGAACAGTTATTAAATCTTAGCATCCCATAACTGAAAAACTAGTGAGGAAAAAGTTATGTAATTGCACAGTCAGAAGCAAAGTAAGATTAAGCCAACACATCTAAGTGTGTCAAATGATTATTCCTCTATGCCTAGTTTCAAATCTGTTTTCTTGGTAGCCATACTGTCCACTTCATGAGGGAAATGAAGGGAATCTGATTATTCATACAATTATCCAATTCTTTATATTAGGCATAGGCTCAACCAAAACTAGGCAGTTGAATATTGGAAAAATGTCATCTGGCTTTATTCCAATCTCTATCAGATCAGTTTAAAAAAAACATGTAGCCAGTTTTGGGAGTAGACCTGAATGTGTTCATCATGAAGATGGTCTTGGACTGGGCTGATGCCGGCAGCCTGTGACTGCAGTGGATCAATAGTTTTAGAACTGAAATTGTCACAAATGGTTTTGTACCATTCATTCACAAACGTAGACTTTATATTAACGTTAACACTTCTCCTGTTATATTATTGAGCTTTCAACCTTATATCATTGATTAATCGTCATACTATTTGATATCACCCAAATGGGGAAAGGTTCTCTTTTGAGTGTGGTACCTCACAAGGTTTATTGTAACTCTAAAGGCTTCAGGGAGTTTTTTCCTTGCTACCACGGCTTAATTCTATTTCTATTTCTAATTTTGATATTAGAAACATTTTGTATACTTTAGACTAAATATTTAAAAAATATATATCTATATTATTTATTTCTGTAAAGCTGCACTGTGACAATGTGCATTGCTAAACGCACCATATAAATAAAATTGCAAAAGTTTCTGTAGCCTTCCTGTCAGCTCAAATCAATCTGGGGTTCACCTCTCTCATCATCAAGGTAGCAAAAATTACTCCCCCTCACTGTATCATGTTATTTATTTATATATTTTTTTCATTCTTTACATCATTCTCTGTGAAAATGTGTGACGCTCCCAAGAGGTTCAGAAAGCAGTTTCAAAAACAAGTCCATCTAATACCCAGACCCATTCCAAAGTCATTAAGGTCACATTTTCCACATTCCGGCATTTGGTTTTAAGCTTGATTTTATGAATTGTGCTGCTGCAACATGATTGTCTTATAATAATTGTTTGCATGTTCAGGTGAACAAACAATTACTGGCGTGGGAGGCTATGTCTTAGTTTCAATCTGTTATCTTGCTAGTCATTCTATATATTCTGCACACACATATTTTATTCAGCTGTAGCAGCTACATCAGCTAAAAAACTCATGTGAAAACAAATATTTTCACCAAGGCTGCAATTCACTTAATTGGGAAAGCTGATAGTATCAGGCTCTGCACACTAAGCAGATGAACTCCCTACACATCCCTCCCTTACTCACTCCTTTGCTTCCTCTCCTCCACATTGGCTTACAGGTTCCCTGTGGCCTGTTTTCTTACTGTGTCCTTTGTCATGGTGGAATTGCTCATTATAATGCCTGAGCTTTAGCACTCAGCTAATTAATTCCCTTGGTAAAACAAGTTATTACAACTTTGGAGCAGGTAAGGGAACATGACACATGCCTCGACTTGATGACCGCGAGACTCTCTCACAGATGTGTGGGTCTGAATTCCAAATAACAAGGCATGCAGAATGAATTGCTAAAATACAAAAATGTAGACCAGGGACTTGAGACATTATTAGCAGTGACGAAGGAATGCAGTTACATGGTTGAATCCTTACAGTATTTGCTCATGCACAAACACACACACACACACACACACACACACACACACACACACACACACACACACACACACACACACACACTTGATCAAACCCATTGTTGTCATTGTCTAGCCAAGGCACAGGGGTTAGCCAGTTAGCAGGATAGGATGATGTGGATTTGTAGGCTCGTTGAAGCAGACTGTGTGCAGATTTGGTGCTACAAAAATAGCAGGGCTAATCTGAAGAGGGCTGAGTGCTAAGAATAGGCAAGTACGTTTTTCAAGAGGAAGACACTGGACATTTTAACCCACAGGAGGGGTTGGCTACCATTAAGGCTTGAGATTAAGACTCAGATAATTTGCTAATGTGGGAAATTCTATAAAAAGAATATGTCTCTGAGAAAATAATTGGTAGTGCTTTCAGAGAAAAATACCAAGAATTTGAGTCCTATGCTGATTATAAGTGCTGTATTAGAGGCTTTAGATTATACTACTATTAAAAATGAAGCATACTATGGGGAAAAGGTGACATGATATATGTCATACCTTAACATGCATAAAAAGACCAATATAGCTGCTCAGCACTAATAAGGCTTCTCCATTGGCACAGCACATAGAAAGGAATGATTTTCGCTTTTGCTTCAGTATATTGGCAAAATATTGCATGCTTTCATGTAGACACCATGGATGAGAATCCAATATAAACCATTTCATGATTTTCTTTTTCAAAACCTGACATTTGAAGTCTCCAAACTTGATTCTTCATGAGCTTCAAATTTTATGAGATGAAATAAAAAGTTAAGCATTTGAGAACACACAATGTTTTCCCCCACTATAAGGCATCAGTTTGACATACTATATAAACTGTGTGCAATGAAAGAAAGAAAAAAAAAAAACTCTCATGCTTGATAAAAATCTTTCTTCCTCTATGCTTTCATCTATGGACACTTCAGCTAGTATTGACTTGGGTAAAACCCAGAGCATGAAATCAGGCACTAAAAATGCATGAGAGTTCTTCTTGATGTTATAAAAGAATGACAACATTGACCCATCTAGAAGGAAATTGATAGCTCTGCACCAGGAAAAGCAATATGCAGTGAAAGTGTGTTAATATGCATCCGTTATATGTCTATACATCAGCCTCCTCTTTTTCCTCTTTCTGTATGGAGAGCAAAAGCAGTGACAGTTGGGAACACCATGTCTGATATTATTCATCTCAGGTCAAAAAGTCTGTATTAGTCGCTCTGCCCTGAGTAGTCAATGCCCACCCACTACTCTTTTACAACATTTATTAATCATACCGACTAGCCAGAGGATAGCTGCAATTATCAGCCCACAATCAAGTTTTTTCAGCCTACCTTTTACTTTAGCTACTTCTTATTTTGACATGCATTCATTATTGGCTATATCTTATGTTAGCAGTTTGACCCAAAAAAGAGCTGGGTCAGTATTCGTAGGAGACTTGTAGGAGGCACTACTGTAGCTTGGCTATCAATTGCCAACTAAACTGCAAGCACACTCTGATTAATGACATATGAGATAATCATCCTGGAAGAAAGTAGTTTTCTGTTTTCTGTCCACCCCACAGGGATGGGATGAATATTCTGAAAAAGTTATAGGATCGTACTACAGACCCTGGTTCTCTGTGGCTATTGGCCAGCAAATTTCTTATTCTTATTCTGTTGTGAATAAATTACATTTTTACTCTGCACATAGTGAACGCTCCAGAAATGTGAAAAAGCAAACAAAAGTTAATCTCACCTTATTCAAACAGGAAAAATTTATGCCAATAAGTGGTAATCCACAAGGTCATATAATCATATCAACTCTTGCAAAAAAAAGGTAGAAAGCCTAAACTGACCATAGATGGACAACATTTTGTGGCTATTTTGTGCTAACCCTGACAAATATTTGCAGTAATCTGATTGGCTAATAAATGACTGGCTTGTCACCCAGGCAAATCCATTACAGGCTAACCTAAGGGGAATTTTTTACTTTGTCAGATTTACTGGTCCAGAGATGGAGGTACAGTACTTAAACACTCACTCACTCACCATCTATATCGCTTTATCCTGTGGGTCACAGGGGGCCTATTTTAGGAGACTTAGGGCATGAGGCGGGGTACACCCCGGAAGGGTTGCCAATCACACACACTCATTCACACACTACAGGCAATTCTAAAATAGGAGTACCTGGAAGTAACCCACCAAGCATGGGGAGAAGATGCAAATTCCTCACACAGAAGTGGGAATCGAACACAGACCCTGGAGGTGCAAGGCGACAGTGCTAACCACTAAGCCACTAAACATCTTTGGAAAACCGTGTCCATTGGTAATGGCAATAGAATGCTATTATTTTGAAGAAATAATAATTATTATTTACCTGCATTAGCTTTTAGAACAGCTTGTTTTCCTTAATTGATTTATTGAAATAAAGAAGCATTCCATTTTATGTGCTGCCTTTTCAAAAGGTATTGAATAAAAATGCATTTATCACTTGATTCATTGCAGCCGAACTTGGCCCTTCTCTCTCTTTCTCTCAACCTTTCTTCAACCAACTTTTAAGTCCTTGAGGTAGTTTTACTCTTTCACAGCATGTAGACACTTTCAAACAGGAGAACTCAGTAGAGACTCTCAGTTATTTCTTATGCTGTTTAAATGCAGCAACGGATCATTCAGCCATGTCAAAAATGTCGGGGGAAACAATGAGTAATGTTGAAACAGCTCATCTGCCTTTATTTTAGAATCTACTGAATGCATTTAAACAGGTATTCAGCATAAATAGGGAAATGACAGCCCAAGGCACACTAAATAATGTCATTACTGGGGCAAACTCTTAAATATGTGTGGATTACTATTCCATGGATTTATAAGACCTAGTTTGAAAAATCTTTAATCTTAAATTCTCTCTCTCTCTCTCTCTCTCTCTCTCTCACACACACACACACACACACACACACACACACACACACACACACACACACACACACACACACACACACAGCACAGACAAGCATACAAACTGTACAGTATACACAGTATACACTGCATAGTGGTCTGCATATACTTGTGTGTAAAGGTGATCACCTTTCTAATACTGTATAGACAATACACAAGCATGACCATATAAATTAGCCATGGTGTGTCCCAATATGTTACATTACATTTGATCTAATCTGTTTTATTTTATTTTATCCTTATTTTGGATTAACACAATTTTGTCTTAAGTAGTATTGTTCTCTGATTAAATCAGTATATTAACAAGAGCCTCGATGAAATGATCTTAAGTGCGATGAATCTGAATCTGAGGTAGGTGGGTGAGAACCAGAATTACAGTAGTCAGGCTGTCAACCTACCAAATAATAACTATTATTCCTTCTGCAGATTAGAAATTAACATTACCTTTTAGTCAGTACTTCTTTGAATACCTGCAAAGTGTTCCCCTCCCTACAGGACCGTTCAAACCTTTTTAATAAATCACTCTCCTATTCCCAGACAACTCTGGTTTGTATTAAAATCCCTGGTCTGTACGAGCTTAAAATTTTAAACCGGTAGACTTTGCTTCTAAAAGAACAGGGCACGTTAAAACTCAACAGAAACTTTGAAGAAGCGTACAGCAGGTACATTACCTCATCTGTCATACATTTAGCACTTGATGTCCAATTTAATTGAGATTATTTCAGTGGCACTTATGACTCGTATAGTTGAATAGCGCCCTTGGTGATGATGAGTGTTCTTTCTTTGTGTGCCTTGTTTTTCAAATACTTCAAAAATTAAACTTGCATAATAAAGATTGAATCATAAATTCATGAGTAAAAACAAACAAACCATGATGTACCCAATGTTACAGGTACTAGTGGCAGACTTTAAAGAGTTATGCAGAAGGGAATTAACTCAAGCACCAGCACACCAAACAACTACTGTGTGTCTTGGAGTGGAATGTGTTTGGCTTTGGTTTTCTACAATTTAGAATGTTTAGTTTCAGTTTGGTATTTAAACAGTCTACAGTAGGGCAATCTTAGACCAAACTCGGGTTTAATGCGTAACATACGGTAATGAACACATTGCACATCAACAATTTCAAGACTATCAGTAAAACAGCCATGTGACCTGTAATTATATAAAATATTTGACAGGTACCCTTATTCACAGCAACATTTCTTCTTTTGACATTGGAGCAATTAAGAGTTTAGGGCCTTGATCAAGACCCCAACAGTGGCAACCGGATGGCGCTGGGGTTTGAACTCAGAACCCTCTGAACTGTAGCCTAATACCTTAACCGCTGAGCCACCACTGACCAACAGGCTAAGAGTTATATGCTATATGCATACAGTATATGCTATTTGTTGTATGGAGATCAGCTCTTAGTGCACATTACAAGGTTTTGAGTTTCACCTGCAGTTTCTGGCACTGTCTATCCAGTTGGTCTCGGAAAATGTGTGGGGTTGGTATTGGACGCCAATAGTGCTTAGGCTATTCTGGGCAATACTACATGGGACTGACACTAGCCTAACATTTAACATGTACTTATGCAGATGAATCACAGGTCAAGGATTTGTACCGATATGTCTATATAACCCTTTATTGAGTGGATTAATTTCTTACGAACTATTAATTATTTTGTAATATATTCTTTTATGCAAAATAAATAGTACATTTTACGGTAAAAAAAACGGCAGCTGTGGTTGCCAGAATTCTACCGTAAAAAATACGGTACCACCGTTATTGCACTGCGAAAAAAATTATAAACCGTAAATTTTACGGTAAAAAATGCCAGCTGTGGTTGTCAGAAATTTACCGTAATTTTTTTTACAGATTTAAATTTTTTTTAACAGTTTATAACTGTCTAATTAACATGTTTACTGCATGTTGTTATAAAAACAGTTTATTCCCGCCAAATTCCAGGGTTTACATTGTAACAAATACGGATCATAACCATGTTTTTTACAGCTCAGAACTGTCTAATTTAAAGATTTATGTTGTAATAATAACGGTTTATTTCCATCTTTTTTCACACACTCTCACCCATCATCTATACAACTTTATCCTATATATTGGGGGGGGGGGGTGACTAGTACCTGGAGGAAACCCACCAAGCAGGGGGAGAACATACAAACTCCATGCACACAGAGATGGGAATCGAGCTTTGCCAGGACTCGAACCCAGACCCTGGTGGTGGAAGGCGACAGTGCTAACCACTACACTACCATGCTTGCTACACTTGCTTCAGCAATTCTGTGAAAGCATCATTTTATCACACTAGCTGGAGCTAAAAGAGATAGAAGTTACATTGCTATGCATTCGGATTTTACTGTTAAGAAACTATTAAGAATACTTTTATACTAATTGATGAATACAAACCTAAATCAAATCATCAAAACCAATCAAAATTTATTCAAGACTCGGACATCAGCATGGCCTCATGTATTTTTTAATAAAAACAGCAAAATAATATTTAAATTCTCAAAATCAAATATCCAAATGTCAGGGTGGACATTTTTTTGGGCAGACAATCTAAATATGGCGGTGGCAGCGGGCAAAGTGGCGCGTGCTAGCGGCTGTCCTTGCCACAGTCATCAAAGGGTGGAATACCATTCACAAATTTTAAGTCCTTGGTTAATGTATATTAGACGGCTATAAACCGTAGAAAAAACTATTAATATCTGTAAAATATACAGTATAATGAGTGCAATCCCGTACACACAATAGTGTTGCTACCGTATTTTTTACGGTAAATTTCTGCCAACCACAGCTGCCAGTTTTATACCGTAAAATTTTAAAGTTTATTTTTTACAGAGCAGATATTTTTCTGATTTTTAAACTCTATCAACAAAGGTTTAGTAAAATATAAACTGATGCTCCATGATATACCTTCTCTGAGAGTTTCCTTTTTATAAATACAGTATATCATAAATTTTACTGCAATAAACCATATTTTCATATGTTTTTAACTGTTAAATTCTAGGTCTTACTCTGTAAAACTAATTACAGTTTTTCACTGTAAATTCTACGGTTATCCCAAGTTTTGTGAAATACAGTTTTATTCTGTAGCATTTATACGGTATTTTACTGTTAGAATTACGAACATTTTTTACAGTGTATTTGTGCTTAATAATGAACTAGCATCCTATTGAACTTGGCTAATGCTAGTTGTCTTACTCTGAATTCGATTACTCGATTTAATTGTGTGCTATGAAGTTAGCACACAATATGACACAGCACAGTTATGATTGATTTATTAGCATTTCCATAAATGCCGATCTTATTAGTGTGAAAATGACCAGTAATATAAATAATAACAGTTACCAATTACATAGTAATAATTCTTTTGTATGCATTAGCTCATTGTTGTCGGTTCAGGATCAATGTTAATTACTGAACTAATTGAATAAATGACGCTATTAAATTGACTCATCATAGAGTTCATTAGATTCAAGGCCGATGGTGTATAAGGGTTAGTGTTGTACAGTCTTTAGCACAGTCTCCACACTCTCCGCTTGCAATATTGTACATATTTATGAAATCATGTAATGGGGGTAAAAAATTAACATACAAGGTCATTTCTTTAGTAATTTATGTCTTAATGATTTTTCACAGATTTAGTTTTCATGTGAGAGAAATGATTTGGAGCACAGTTCTGCTCCCCTTATCTCTAATTTAGTCCAATACAAAAACAACCAGTGTTCAATCGAATTAAAAGCTTGTTCTGCCTTTTTCTCCCAGAACAAAAATATGAGTCACGCATAAATTGACAGCTGTGGCACAAACACACTCAGTACTTTAATAGGTAAACGTATCCAGATCTGCCCTGGCAGTCCCAGGGTCTGGGAAGGCTTTGCTAAGAGAAAAATGATCCTCCGCAATGTTCCCACATTGACATCACCTCCCCACTGCTATGCATACTAATGTCAGCATTAGTTGTGCTCTGTGCTGACATCAGAGGATGCCAGTTAGTCACGAAGTCTTCACCACGCGGCTTGCTTCACCACACGACTTGCTACGATGGAGACACATTGTTGCCACGTTTCAGCTTTCCTCCAATACATACAGTAGTGTATAATGCTGCAGGTGCAACTTCTCAGCTCATGAAACAAAGTGTGTGAGGCCAAATGTAATCTTTAAGTAATCATTGATGTGAATACCAAATCACTCAGGAACTTTGGCACAAGCATATTAGTGTAAGGGTGCATAAACAAAAAGACAAACCAATAACCTGAGAACAGCAATGAAAATGAATTCGCTACCGCTAATTCTTTAGTACCTTCCAAAATGTTCTATATGAGATCAAGATATACTGCCAACACCTAACTTTCCCAAAAGAAAACAAAAAACTGTAGCTATTGTACTCTTTCCAATCACACCATTTTGAAATGCTCTGGAGTATTGCCTAAAATCATGTTTTAAACACCTGTGAGTTTTTTTTTTTTACTTCCCAGATAATGGCCAGGTCCTGTTTAGTTCCTCTGTGGTTAATCATTGCCAAGGACTTGATGTCTGAAGGACCAGGAACATGTTTTACCATGCCAGGCTCTTAGCAATGCAAATAAGTGATAGCCAGTGTTATCCAGCCACTGTTGATTTTTCCTCCTGTGATTTTCCATAATTATCACATACCACCCTGTTGTTGGACCAGATGGAAAAAGGCAAGTGAAGGAGAGATGAGGTGGAGTATTATGGCCAGGTGAGGGAGGAGCATGCAGGTTGTCCACAAGCTGGTGTGAACTGACCCTTCTGCTCCTGCAGCTTTTGTTATCTTCTCAGAGATAAGGTGGCACTGACCTTTCAATTCATTAGGGGGGAATGGGCAAATTTTCCATCCGCTTGACCTTTCGCTGAGGGCCATCTGTCTCTTTTTCTCCCTCTGTTGGCAGTGCTACCTAGAATGTTGACAATGCAAAACCATGATGTTTAGGCACATTCTGCCTTCTGTCTACTAAAGCTTGTATTTGGGACTGTAAGGCACTGCATTTATTTCTCCTGTGTAATATTTGTTTTATGAATGCCAGCATTAATTTGTCATAACCTGACTTGACATTTCATTCTGACTTAACTCTACAAAGCATTCACTCTTGGATGGGGTTGGCAGTTCTCTTATCACTTGTTCTTGCTGCAGTAATTTACAGAGTATTTGAGGTTGTTCTACAGTGCAAACTTTATAGAAGGTCACGTTCATGGTTAGTTTATCATGTTCTAGGTGGGAGTGTGCTCATGTGTACAGGGTCAGCCAATGAAAGTAGAGTTTGATAACGGACTTCTGACCCTGAGGAGTATTCGGTGTTGGCTCACTGAATGTACTCTAACCTAGTTTTTCATTTTCAGTCATATCTATTTATTCAAGCAAGATAATATCTGGCACTTATATTTATATATTATTATAAATGACTAGCTACAATTGAATGATAGCTTGTTTATACACCTGATAAATGTAGACTAACTTTATAACAGTGCACAGAAACATTTATAGTTCAGTAATGAGAAATTTCAAGCTGATACTTTTATGTCATAGGCTAGAAAAATATGTAAATACATTTGAATGACCAGAAAAGAGAAGTTGTTGGGTAGTGGAGCCCACTTCTGTTTACTGTTACAGCCGTTACAGATGAGTATTCGTCCACCCTACCCCGCCCTAAACCCCCAGACCATAGGTTTGTGTACGAAGCGTAGGTAAGCATGGGTGAACAGTTTTGTTTGACCCTATTATCAAAACACATCTGTTCACTTCCTGTTCCATTTACTGTATAAATTACCAGCTTATTGATATCTTTTAATTTCCTAAATTTAGACTTCCTTCTAATGTCCAAAAACTTTTTGATTTTGAAGTTGAGTGTGTGTATGTGTGTGTGTGTGTGTGTGTGTGTGTGTGTGTGTGTGTCTGTATCCCAGGTTTAGTGAGCAGAATAATGCTTTAATAGTCTCTGGCTGTTCGAAACTTGAAAGGTTACATCAGTAAAAGGCGAAAACACTGTTTAGCTCTGAACAAATACACTACGTATTTATATAACATCTTTTGACTGTACTGAGATGAACAATATTTCTAATTTTTCAAAATGTGTTAATTAAAACTTTGTATAAAGTGAGCTCTTAAAGAAAGTTAGGTCTAATGCTTTAACAGTTAAGCTGAGTCATTGCCTTCTTACACAAATAATCTACGCTTCTAATCACGGTGCAATTAATCAAGGAGAATAAATACAATTAGGGTTTACCCTAATAGCTTTTTGCGGAGTTTAGTTTGCACACTGGATAATTGGGAGTGCTTCAATTTGTGATGTCATAAGATTATGGGATGAATCACCGAACCTACGCATTACGCATCAGAAAGATTATATGGCTGGATCCTTTTAATATGCACATACACCAGCACATTAGCGAGGGTCTGCATTTGGAACTGACTGGAAATGACTCCAGAGATGGTGGGAGGAATTTATCATTATGATTAGTGGCTTCTCTGAAACTTCAGAGGGGTGTATTTTTTTGGGATGACATAACAAACCAAAATAATTACACCGAGAGAGTGTGGATAGAACACCATGGAAGAGATTATAGTAATCGCCTTTACTGTAAGGTTTATTGTTCTGATGTTGCAGTTTCCCCTTTCATAGTACCAAAAATGAGGTAGAGATATGATGTAAATAAAATATTAACTTTTCACTTCTGCTTCAGACAATCTTTGGAGTGTCCCTGCCTGTCCCCGATCCAGCTGCTCTGGAAGGGGTGGGGGTTTAAGGACAGTGACAGCCAATGAGAAGAAGGGGCGGTGGAACCCTTACCCGGCAACAACAAACTCTGCTCTTCCGTTGGTCTATAGCATGCAGGTGGCTGTGTGTTTGGCCCTTCAGAGCCTTAGCACACTATTGTGCCTTGACTCAGTGACTCATCATATCATTTTATGACTTGAGTTGGCTATGGTGAATACTTCTGTGTGAAATTTGGCTTCACACCAGCGAATATATTTAGCTATAGCATATGAAAGTCCAAATTAAAGTTGTTTGAGTAACTTTTAATAAATCCAAATGAAGCACATGATTAATGTTTTAAAGTAAGAACATTTGAATGTGACCACAAACGGAATCATGTCCACCATTCCTATGTTGACTTATAAAATAAGCTCAAAAAAAAAAAAAAAAAGGAGTGTTACATTTATAGACATTTAATGATAGGCTTTTAGAGTGACAGTCTATGTAGTTCATGAAATTTCAGCTGAACATGTGTAAGCCACAGTACAACTACATGTTTATGCTGTGTAAATTATTGTACAGGCTAAAAAAAAAAAAAGGTTTTCTAACTTCAAACTTAAAAAGCAGAACAGAAAAATTATCTGATAGACATGCAAATTACAGTACAGTACTATAAACGTGAATGATGAATTTTATTCAAAGATGTCAATGATTTGGGTAAAGCAAGGGCCAGTTCTGTATTAGGAGTATACAGTACATTTTTGTTCCAGTTTGAATTTTGCTACAAACTAGCTGTGGCTTTTCCTCTGTGAACGTGTGATAGTTCTTTAAAAAGACTTGTGGTCATGCATGCATTTTTGTTAGTGCATTTTTAGTGGGACTCTTCTTACATTTGCATTCTTACACTTCGTACAGTTTTACAATACACTGAGTAGACTATGCAAAGTCGAGTTAAAGAACAGGACGCACTGAACTACCTAGCTGTCATGTTTAGACTGCAAACAACACACAACTGAAGCCTTATATGGATGCATGAGTGAATGAATGGCTGCTAAACAGCCCTTATTGATGTTTGGCATTTGGGCCTGGCTAATGCAAACATGGGTTCCACTAGTACTCCATTCATTGGCCTTTTCACCTGAGAGGAAGTGGTTATGTGTAGCATGTCTGAATGCTAGGGCTGATTTTTCTAAACTGTGACTTTATTTGCAAGTCTTAGGTGCTGAAGGCCATTTTTGACATTTTGTTTTGACTTTAGAGACAGAACCGCTCAGATACAGTATGGTGTGCTATTTTTCGCTCACATGCATTTAATCTGCACTCCGAGTGTGTGTCACTTTAGGACAAGCCATACAGACCCTTTTTCTCCCCACTACCAGAGAAGCCAGTTCATTTCGGACCCCCCCCCCCCCCACACACACACAACCGCCCGACATTATTAAACATGACACTAAAATAATTAAGTCTACTAAATAAAAAGGTATTACAAAATGAATTAACATTCTTAATTTGACAAAAATTTTGGAAATTTGACAATGCAGCCTGACACTGAGAATGGAAAAGCACAGGCTTTTCAAAAGCAGTTCGCTTCTTTTTCAAATCAGACACTCATTTGAATTTTGCCCCAAGCTTAAACAGCAGAGTTATCTCTATCTCTCCATATTGTTTGTAAAGACATCTTAAGTATGAGATTTGAGAAAATTTCTCTTTGGCAAAAAAAAAAGTGATAAAATGAATCTTTGACCCCAGTCTGTACAGGCTGACTGGACTGTACTTTCAAGAAAGTCAGATGACTACAGGCGTGAAAGTATACAACTGTGAAGCCTGAAAGTGATCTGAGTATGTGCTTATCTTTGTGGAATCAGTATGGACTGCTAGACAATCCACTAGGAAGAAATTAACAAATAACTCAACCTTAACTATACTGTATGTTTAAGCATATACAGTACAACAAAGCAGGACAAAAAAAATGAAAATAAACTTATCTTTTAAAAATTTTTTTAATTTGAACTCTAACTGAATGCCCTGAAAACACTGGCACCTAAACAGAGGTAGAACTGTTAGACCAGGTAACAGGTTTCCAGTTTTCAGCTGTCTAGTTTAGTTAATCCTGTGCCCATGTGCCCACTACAGCCTCTGATTACTGTTCTTGGCAGAAATTAATGGAACCCAAAGTGATCTTCTGTTGTTGTAGCCACCTTGACATATTAATGTGTTGTGTTTCTGAGGTGCTTCTCTACTCATCATGGTAAGGAGTGTTCTTCCTTTTTTGAGATATGAGCCAACAAGCATGGAAGGCATGAACTACAATTCCCAGCAACATTCCATTCTCCATTCAAGGTCTCCTGATTACTAACCGACAACACATGTTTTTCATTACACAGCATCTACAGATCCTCTGATCCTCTGAGTTCAGTGTGAAGTATTTCAGTTCTACTCTGACATTGCCAAACATTGTTTTTGCCCTTGTAATTCGGGTTCTGATCCTGATCCTTAGTTTTGCCTATGATATTCTGATTGTGCTTTGCTTGAAGTTTATTTTATTATTTATTTTTTTAACCTTTATTCAGCTCATGTTTTGGATTGTCTAATGTTGCAAATAATTCAACCAGTGCCGATCTGCACTTGCATTCGTCTCATTATCCTGACAAAATAATTTTGTAATACCTTTAAATGAATGACACAAACAATCATTGCAAAACAATGTTGCAAATATAATCTTAAAACAACAGAATATCAACTTTAATTTTTATCTTTATGTCACAATGTTAATTTCTACACCACCCAAATTGCATGTCTGCACAACAGATCTCAGATGTTAAGTGGTACATACCTGTACATCCTTGACATGCTGATACTAGTTAGTTTTTTTTTTTTTTTTTTTTTTTTTGACTGATTCCTGATTAGGCGGCGCGGTGGTGTAGTGGTTAGCACTGTCGCCTTGCACCTCCAGGGTCTGGGTTCGATTCCCTGGCCAGGCTCGATTCCCGTCTCTGTGTGCATGGAGTTTGCATGTTCTCCCCGTGCTTGGTGGGTTTCCTCCGGGTACTCCGGTTTCCTCCCACAGTCCAAAGATATGCAGGTTAGGCTAATTGGCGTTCCTAAATTGCCCGTGGTGTGTGATTGGGTGTGTGAGTGTGTGTATGTGTGTGTGCTCTGCGATGGATTGGCACCCTGTCCAGGGTGTACCCCGCCTAGTGCCCGAAGTCTCCTGGGATAGGCTCCAGGTCCCCTGCGACCCTGAACACAGGATTAAGCGGTATAGGAAATGAATGAATGAATGAATGATTCCTGATTAAATGGTTTGGTAATTTGCAGTCTAGTATTTTTTGTTTAGAGGATTTTTATTTTTAAAGCAATATATGCTTATTTACTAGTTTTACCAGCTGGATACCTAGTTGATCAGCAATCACTGCTCTCACTGCTGTTATCTTTGTTTGAGTCCCAAGCAGCCGTACTCTCATCCCAATGTTGACTAGATGACAATGTTGCCCCAATCTCATGTAGTCAACATTGATCCAACATCATTTATCAAAGTAATTATTACTTTAAAAATAACCCAATAACAGTGGTGTTCCAATGTCCATAATGGTACCAAATTACCATTGTCAAAAAAAATCCTGCTGGGCAAAATTGTGATTGCTAGAATACTGGCAACAATGAATATCTCCAAAACAGTCTTGTGGGGTGTTTCTGATAAACAGTATTTAGTACCTACCAAAAGATGCAGTTTGTTGCACTTTGGCAACATTCTGCTCAGAAACCTTATATGTGTATACCTTATGTATACAGTATATATAAAATCACTTTGATATACACTACCAAAAAGTTTGGACACAGCATCTAATTCCATGGTCTTTCCTATTTTTATTTTTTATTTTAATTACATTGTAAAACAATGCTGAACAGGTCCAAAATATTCAATTATATTTTTGAACAGTTGATATTGAGACGTGTCTGTTATTTATGCTTTATAATGCCTTATCTGCAGTCCGTCTTTGGCATGGTCTTCATGAGAGCCAGCTTTATCGTAGTACTTGATGGGTTTTGCAAATGCACTTGACAACACTGTTCTTGCAGGAACTATTCCAGAACAGCTGACCTTACTTGCTGACCTTACTTAATGACCTAATGCCATGTGTGTTATTTCATAGTTGTTGTTTTTTTAAAATCCAGTAACGTTCTAGAAAGTAGATATTATTCCAAACTTGTGTCTAAGCCTTTTACTGGTACTGTACGTATATAAACACAAGAGTCATCTTGATTCAATCTGTGCAACACAGACAAAAGGAAAGAAAAGAGAGACAAACTGAAGGGACAGAGTGTGGGCTCTGATTAAGTGATAGATCTTGTTGGCTAAAACATTAACCCCTTGAGCCATAAATTAAGGCATTGAACCTTGTAAACAAGTTTCAGACAGACTACAGAAGCAACCAACCATGTCAATCTGCCTAGAGCAGAAGAAGATAAATTACTCATGAATAAGACCTTCTGGTTAGCTGTCATCCAACCTAGAGCCAAAAGATGCCTTGCCAACATTTGAAAACACCAAAAAATATTAGATGGAATGTACAATTTCTTTAAGTACCCTGGTATCTCCGCCTAGCTAGACTGGTTAAAGAAGCAGCAAAACTCTAAGGACAACTGATATATCTGCCAGGTGACTGACTGCATGATAGGACTAAATTGAATAATATTTGACATGAGTAATATAAGCTTGGTGGCCACATTATAATACAGCTTAACCTTGCTCACTGAGTTTTTCCTCTGGAAAGAGCAGGTGTAGGGGTGAAACTCTGGTCTCCATACTTATCTAGCAAACTATGCGTGCTTCCAAAACAGCACTTTTATTTTTGGATATGCATCTCATTAAACTGTGTTTGCACAGCAAGTCTCTGTGTTTTTCTTTACACATGATAAAGGACAAAACACGCAAACTGTCTGTCTGTCTTTCACTGAACACGAACACACTTGTTTAATTCCATAACAGAGCCATGAATTTCACTTTGTTTTTTCTTGGAAAAAGGGGTTGTATTGTTCAAGGTGTTGCAAAATGCTAAATCGAACCCTTGACCCTGGAGGTGCAAGGTGACAGTGCTGAACACTAAGCCACCATGTCGCAATTATGATCAATTTTAGCCATGAGTTATGATGCTCGAGTGAACTTTAATAGACATTATTAATTAAGTTACAGAAATTATTACCAGCACGCTAATGAGATAAAAGTCCAGCTTAAAATAAATTCAATATGTTTCCATATTAGTGTTGAAGCAGTGTCCTCTGTGTTAGTCCATATTGTCAGGCCATGATGTCACTGTGTTGGTTCTTTGAATTGACTCTTTGGATGGCAATAAATTGCAAATAGCAAATTATTCACTGCAAGAGACTTACTGCTTCATCTCCTTTGCATTATTTTGTTTGGAACAACAAAATGAAAGCCCTATCTGTCTTCCCAGGAACCTTGGCATCAGATTTCTATAAGGATCTGAAAATCACACTGGGCCAAATGGAAAGCAATACCATTCAATTGATTATAAACTAATTGGAAGCACATAACATGACTGCTGTGTAAGGATGCCCTCATATCTCTTTCACCATCCAGAGACAGATGACTACTGTTTAACAATCAGACAGTTCACTTCCCTCATGTCTGTCTCCTACATCAGTGGTTGCCAGTTTCATCACCCACAGACAGTGTCATTATTTTGCTTTAACATGACCTTAGCAGACTATACTAGTAAGTGCTGATCACTGAATTGTAATGGCATGTCGGATTGTGCATATGGAAAGGTAGGATGCAATATGGTGAAATTCCTCAGACATGATTGAAGCACTTCTTACTGCTTTACTAGATCTTTCATTAAGGTGCCTGTCCTATGCACCAAAACATTACCCGTGTAACATGAGATTTCTCTGTTAGATCCTTTTGTTTTCTTCCCCCCCCCCTTTATCTGTCTGTTCCTTCCTCCTATGTTAAACCTCATATTTCACTTGGATGTATGCTTCCATAATATTTTAGGTGCGGCTTATGTATCGATTGCATCTGCTTTCTTATCAGGGGAACAGCTTGGCAGCAGTCCCCGGCTCACTGTCCTTGAGATGTTGTATTATTTAGTGCTTCATCCTTCCTTCAGACTGTCTCCCTCCCTTCCACTCAGAGCCAGTGTACAATTCCCTCTTGTTAGACTGCAGCAAGGCAAAATAAAAAGGCTTGGCCTACCCAGTTTTCTGTCTTGTGATGTTGATTCTGCAAAATAGTTTCATGTTTTTATCCTCTGTAAGCCACCATGGTACTGTATGTGTTCCACATGCAGAGATGAATGGCAACGAGTGTAGCGGAAACTGTTGTTTACAGTTGGAAATGATTGCCATGTTTGACATCGCCTTACTTAATGATGGATACAAAAGGTTTTTGAACTTGTTTCCTTCAGACAAGAAATAGTGGTTGGTGAAAGTAATCATTAAATCAGGTTGTGTGTGAAATGAGGAAGAGAGGGATAGGGATTAACACTGTATAAGATAAATAAGATAATATTAGTAAGTATTATGACTTTTTAGGGTGAGTTACAGGACAGTGGCTTGCTCAGATATGCTGAAGAAAGCTAGCAGTGGATGGACAGTCTATATACAGTATTTAAGCTCATAGGTTGCAAAAATGGGCATAAATACAATGGTAATCACCATTGGCCTCCACGGTCCCTAGTTGGACTTCAGAGGTTTCTAGATGGATGGATGGAATAGGAACATAATAAAAGTGACAAAGTGCTTCTCAAACCCTTACTTCAAGCAGAATTACAAAATGTAATACAAACCAGATTCCAAAAAAGTTGGGACACTAAACAAATTGTGAATAAAAACTGAATGCAATGATGTGGAGATGGCAAATGTCAATATTTTATTCAGAATAGAACATAAATCTTGGAACAAAAGTTTAAACTGAGAAAATTTATCATTTTAAGGGAAAAATATGGTGAATCAAAATGTCATGGTGTCAACAAATCCCAAAAAAGTTGGGACAAGTAGCAATAAGAGGCTGGAAAAAGTACATTTGAGCATAACGAAGAGCTGGAAGACCAATTAACAGTAATTAGGTTAATTGGCAACATGATTGGGTATAAAAAGAGCTTCTCAGTGTGGCAGTGTCTCTCAGAAGCCAAGATGGGTAGAGGATCACCAATTCCCACAATGTTGCGCAGAAAGATAGTTTTTTATTCACAATTTGTTTAGTGTCCCAACTTTTTTGGAATCCAGTTTGTAAAAATCATGGACGCCATTATGTCTTTCATACTTAAGCTTGTCCCTACAGTTATACATAAACCTGACACTTGCTGCAGTCATAATTTAAAAAAAAAATCTTGACAGCAAATCAGTCTCTGTCAGTTGACCCCATCAATAAAGGCCTTTTCACTTGAAAATAGAATACAAAAGGCTGATGTGGGTGTTCCTTCTTCAAAGTCTCATGTGTAGGCTTCATTAATTCATAATTAACTATACAGTACCAACCAACTCTTTGCTGCCCTTGATCCACATCCTGATTATATATTCCTTTCCTATCCTACTAACATACTCTCGTACGTTTTCCACTCTCTATTATCCTCTTTACTCCTAAACATCACTTTCATTTATTTATTTTTTCTCCGATTACATTACTTTTGATGCATTGCCTTTTTGTGCGTGCGGTATGCTTTGCTCTTACTCTAGTCAAGGCTCTGAGCGTTGAGTTTTTGTCTCCGCTCTTAGCATTCTCCACTTCACACAGCTTCCATCAACTAAGCACAAAGGCATGAGGGACTCCTCTTCCACTGAGGCTTTTTTTCCATGGACATAGCTTCAAACAAGACTTCCATTCTTTAACAATAAGGACATTTCCCATTCAGGCTGCTCCTGTTAAAGCTGAAACCAAATGTGACACTGTCATCATAGTATAATTACAAACCCCAATAGGCTGAGCTTTGGCAAAGTAATGGCCAGTTGGAGAGTTTTAAAGGGTTTGAAGTTACAGTAGTTCCTTCTTCTGACTGATTTATAATGGACACCATTGTTATTGGGTGCCTGGAATAATTGCATGTATTATAAAATAGGAATCATAATGATTTATCATAAACCTACTGGATATTAAAAGTTTATTAAACTTGATTGACTGTGACTTGATTTGCATCAAGGTGCATATAGTATATATAGTAAAAGCTAATCTAAAAGCATAAAAACATCAAAAACTTTTTAATTTCTTGTAGGTTTGTATAATTTAATGCATAATTTGTAAATATTACAAACTCTTATGGAAGAAATCATCTATTACATATAGTATTTTACAAAAGGCTATGTTTTTGGTCAAGTGAAAACTCATTTGATTGTGATTATTCTCTTTCTTTTACCAGTTTCAGTTTCACTCAAATTTTCATCAACAGTGCTTTATATAGTAAAGGGAGGCAAAATAAATAATCCAATTGACATCAACATCAGTCTAGTCTGTGGTTCCATAAGGGTATAATCAGAGGTGGAAAGTAACGAATTACATTTACTCGCGTTACTGTAATTGAGAAGCTTTTTTGTGTATTTCTACTTTTTTAAGTAGTTTTAAAAATCTGTAATTTCACTTTTACTTAAGTACGTTTTGTTTTTCGCTACAAGTATTGTAATTCGCTACATTTTAAATCATATTCGCTACTGAGTAAAAAATAAATGAATAAAAATGCTAAAATAATGAAAATATGCTTTGTATAAATGCTCCGTTGCGCTCGCGTGTGTGTATCATGTCCTGGTCGCGCGCCGCTCCAGACTCCACTCCAGGTTTTCTGACATCGGCAGCTACCTGACCTTCCACACGGTCGCTTCCGCCCTGAGTGACGTCATCGACTAGCGCGACCATGTACAGTATAACCCGGAGAGAGACGCGGGAAAGATGAAAGAGGTTGTGATTTTGGCGTTTTGATATTTGGTTGTGTATTCTGGTTTGACTTTTTGCCTCCAATTGACTTTGATTATTGCTTTGTCCCTTTGGTTTGGTTGGTCTTTGTATATATTTGTAGATAATTTCACTGTTTTTGGTTTAGGGAGTCCGGGAAGGTACCTGTATTTTTGTTTGTGGGTTTTTTTTTGTTGTTGTTTCTTTTTGCAGGTAATCTAGCTACTAAATATAAATACCATTTTGTTTGTTATTTTGGCCTGGGTCCATCCTGAATCTGATCCTCCTCCTCCTGGTGTGTGTGTGTGTGTGTGTATATACAAACCTCATTATTTCATCAGTTAATGATTGGATCTAGTTCTTTCTGCCATATACCACCATTTCCATACAGTTTAAAATAGAACCCTGAACCATTCTTTTGCTGTTTGGCCCTAGACTGGGACGTAACACCATATTTAAGTGACCACTTTATTATGCAAAGGTGTTCCTTCAGTTAAAAACAACTAGTTTGAGATTTATATCTGCTCATCTTTTTTGAACTATGCTAGAATGCCTCATCCCACCCCCGCTGTGTGTGTGTGTTTTTTTTTTTTATATATTTAACAAAAAAAAAAAAGCAGAGCCAGATCAGTATACAATCGACACCCACAGCAAACATTTAAAAACAAACAATAATCTGTTAATATAAGAGTGAACATGGAAACACCCAAGGGCAAAACAATTCAGCAAAAGAATCACCCCCACTATTAAAAAAATTAAAATAAAAAAGTAACTCGGTAACTTTTACTCTGAGTAAATTTTTTAATGAGCTACTTTTTACTTTTATTTGAGTAGATTTTTATAAGAGTAACTTTACTTGTACTTAAGTAAAATTTCACTGAAGTAACAGTACTTGTACTTGAGTACAAAATTTTATTACTCTTTCCACCTCTGGGTATAATGAGTTCAGAAATCATGAAGGGGGCACAGCAAACATAATCAGGGGACAATAGCTTCAGGTACACATGCATTATGTCTCTTGTACACAAAATTATTCATCTCATGAATATTTTGTAGCATTATCTGCGTAATTTTAAAGAGTTTATTAAAGAGTTTGTAGAAATAGTTAAAAGGTTAACCCTAAAATTAGCTGATCAGCTTTAATGTAATCAGTGATATTATTATTCCAGGTTGAAACCCATGTACATGTCTGCCTGTCTAATTTATTAATGCAAAGGAATAAAATGTTTTAACTTTTGATTATCTTACACCTTGTTAATAAAACAATTCCAGTGCATTAAGATTCACTTCTACCATTTCAGCACTCTTATTTCAGCAGTGAAAATAAGAACAAATGCCCCAAATAACAAATCCCAAATATCTAATTAATATGTATTGGTGCAGGTGTTTGTTTATATTGAGCAAGTAACTTATTTTAAAGTAGATTATTAAATCTGTCACAAAACTGTACATAACTTTCACTTATGGTGCAGGTTAAACTTCAGGCAGATATCTAAGCACGGCAAATGTTTCATTAAAAATGTATCATGTTTTTCTACTGACAGCCTTGTGGCTCCTGCTAACAATAAATTTCCAAAATGACTGAGAAAGTCTGAAAATGGCTTTTATCTTGTTTTGCTCTCAAACTGTTCATTTATCCATGTTGATCCCACTATTAAAATCCCATGCATGGGAGACAATCAAATATATTTAAATTTAAAACTTAATCAATCAGAGAGAAAATTTTAAAACCTCTAGCCAAATTAATAAAAGTATAATAATTCATTCCTTAAACCTGTTTTGGACCCCTAGATATTACTTTAAAAATGATGGATTCATGGTATAAACATTTTTGACATCAGATCCTAACAAGCTGTTGTTTTCCATCATACACTATAATCTAAACTACACTTAAATGACTTTCTTGAACTGTATAGTTTTCCCTGTAGAGTTTTTCATTCTATGGTTTTGTAGCATCATCTGTTCTGTAGACATTCCAGGGATTCTATGTACCTTGTCTTCTGTGAGCACCATTTTGCACTTTGCAGTGTTTAGATGTGTCCCAGAGGAATTCAAACTGTTTTCAGTCTACATTAGCAAACAAAAAATGGCTTTGGTGTTTCATGTGTAACAGGAATTTCCTAAATTGAATGTTTAAAAAGTGAACTGACCACCAACTATACAACAGCTAATGGTGCCTGGATCGTTGGCACCCAAGTCTCACCCATGCTTTTGGAAACCAAAGGCCAGCCTGACAGATCTGTCTCCACAGTAAAGCCAATGCAGAACAAATTGCCAAAATTGAAGGTACCCGAACACCCAGTGCACCACAGCCCATATTGCTGGGACCCAGAAGGCAAAGAGCCCAGCACTGACAACCCCGCTTCCAAACAGTAGGGATGCCCCAAGGGACCAGAGTCACTCTGGTGGCACAAGTGGAACCGAAAATCTAAGGGGTTTAATATATTGGCTGATTGGTATACAGTACCAGTCAAAAGTTTTCCAAATGGCTTAGACAACTGGGTCAGAGCAACTGCAAAACTGCATCTTTAGTGGAATGTTCCCAGGCTGCAATGGTCAGGACATACCAAAACTGATCCAAGGAAGGAAAACTGGTGAACTGGTGACGGGGTCATGGGTGGTCAAGGTTTACACTGATGCACATGGGGAGTGAAGGCTGGCCTGTGTA
Organism: Channallabes apus; assembly: GCA_030522415.1. NCBI lineage: Eukaryota > Metazoa > Chordata > Actinopteri > Siluriformes > Clariidae > Channallabes > Channallabes apus. The sequence goes on along the minus strand of CM060121.1, from coordinate 17,177,706 downwards.
GTCTGATCCAATCGAAGAGCTCCTTTAGCTCAAATTGAGAAAAAGGTTAATGCTGTTGTTCCAAAAAAGATGTGTCACAGCAGGTCCTTACTGTTTTAGCAAAGGTGGAGCCTACTCGATATGATGCGGGTGTTCATAATATTATGGCTGATCAGTATATGTATGTGTATGTATCACACACACTCTCTCTCTCTCTCTCTCTCTCTCTTTCACACACACACACACACACACACACACACACACACACACACACACACACACGCACACACACACACACACACACACACACACACACACACACACACACACACTCTTTTTTATGTAACACTATAACACTGAACAGTAACAGCTGAAAAAAGCAAAAAAGGTACAAACATCTCTGAATGAGCTCACAGTATCCATATTATATAGCATCTACTAATCAATGAAATCAAGCTATTTATTTTTATGATTTTTTTATGACTTTTACGTGCAAGTATAGCCAGCTGCTAATAAAAATTCTTGTGAAAGCGATTTGTATAATTGCAAATGATTTTGCAGTATACAAGAACATATTGTTTGTAAAAGCTTTTAAACAGTATGCCTCCAATCAACAAATCACAACCTGCCAGCTATTATACTTGCTGATTAAACAACATCAACACAACATGTGGATTAAAAGAAAGTCGATGCCCTGCTCTTTTGGGTTTATCCTCGTCTCGAGCCTCCAAGGTTTCATGAAGCAAAGCAACACTCCTTAGATTGGGTATCAGGATGTGGGTGTGTTTATGCTTCATAATGGAGTCCATGTACTATTAATAGTTGTCATATTATGCAATATGCATGCCCATGGTAAATCACTGTGGATTCAGCTAGAAATTGACAAGTTGAGGTTCTACACAGAAGCAGAATAATAAGTCTGGAGGGTTTTGATAGTCACTTTAGATCAGGCAAGATGGCTTTTTTCCCCCAAAATGATGGTATTATGGAACAAAACACACTGTAGGAAAGAATGTGTGGAGGTGGAACAATCAAGAACATCTTATTACTCATAAGGCCATATTTAAAAATGAGTTTCTACAGTGCTTGAAATGAGGTAACAAAGTAAAATAGCGGATGAGCAAACTTGAGAGTACAATTCATAGGCCAATTCTTTCTTACAATAATCACTGGTCACATCTAGGAATTAATTTGAAATTAGCACAAATCAGGCCATAAAAAATAGCTGTTTTGAAACTATATGGGCAGAAATCACTGACTGCTTTGCATTTTGTTTTGACCACATATCACCATGGAGATTGAACTCATCCATCACTAAGTCTTAAATTAGCAGGAAGAAGCTGTGAATTTATAACTGTCTGCTGTATTCCTAGCCATTATCTGCATGGCCTTGAGCATTTCAATATCCACCATCCAGTGACATGACAAATTCACAAGACCAGTAGAAAATCCATTTAAAATTGATGAGTGATATGTGTAGGGGTGACACTGTCTTTCCAATGAGCTGACATCCCTTGCCCCGGATTTGGCATCTGCCCGTCCTCATAACCTCTGGCCCTACTCAGTGTTTCAGGAGGTCAGGTTACGTTCCTTGCGCATGATAAGCACATGAAGCAGCCGGAGCCGGTGCATTACTAAGAAAGGAAACTGTGCTTGAATGTCACCTATACAATGAAAGGAAAAAAATGAGCAAGGCGAAGGGATCTGTATGAATAGTTGCCATGGTGACTTTGACATCACTACTGCCTAACAGGCCAGAGAGCTATGCGCCTAGAGTTTATGTTCAGAAGGAAGACAGAGCTCATACCTAAGGATTAAGGGTTGCATGAATTTTTCCTCTAGTATTACAGTATATTATCAAAAGGCATTACTCTATGAATATTCTCAAGAAAGTTTGGTCAAGAGCTGTGGAGATTTTGCAGTGAATATCATTAAAGGCCACTCGCTCTCTCTCTCTCTCTCTCTCTCTCTCTCTCTCTCTGGATTGCACTGCTGCCACAGTTTATTAAAGGGCTACTTGGATTTCAGACCACACTCACAATGGATTACCTTGCTGTGCTCTGTAGATGAAACTTTGCAAGCCCTGGGTTCCCGGGGTGAGAGGTAGAACACTGTGGGTGTCATTTTCCAAAGCAGTGTAGCAGAATGTCTGAAATGGCCAATTCTTTACCTAGCAGGGTGCTGCCTACCTGAGTGACTCATCTTTATTGTGCAGTCTACTAAGATTTTGCAGTCAGTGCTGGAACATTTTAACAGAAGGTCTCATTGCAAACATTACTGCATAGAGTTACTCACATTCACTCTCCAAACCAACAACATATATGTGCATGATCATGCACACTTATTTCATTAAACACACACACACACACACACACACACACACACACACACACACACACACACACACACACACACACACACACACAATCTGATTGGCCAAATATTTGCATTTGTCACCACTGCCCTATTTTAACACTGGTGCACAAGTTCAAAGCTATAAATGCATATTATAAGCAAATACAAGTGCCGTTCAATTTTAATGGTGCCAATGTTTGAAATAATTTTGTATGTCTGTGAAATATAGAGCCCGCTGCACTCGTTCCTGTGAATAATCAGCGAGTGAAACACCTGATCCTTGATAATTGACAGATAACTTGTAGAAGAGACGCACCTGTTGGTGGAAAATGTACACACAATCATTCATGAACACCACATGCACATTATAGGAACTCAGAATTATCCCCCCCCCCCCACACACACACACATCACATTACATCCCCTGTACTGTCCTGACCTCACTCCATGTGACTTCCAACAATTTCTAGCTACAATATGGTCATTTCTATGTCATCTATCCCACTCATGATGAACTCATGCAAATTGCTTAATTATGTTAATTTCCTCTGTATATAGAGACTTTATAGGGATATCCTGTACACATGGACAATGACCAAATAATAGTAAATCCAGTTTTTTTTTTACCTGATCGCTGTTTGTGAGCTTCCATTTAGCAAATTGCAGAACTTTATTTGTATTTTATTTAATGGCCAATACATCTTTGTAGATGAAAAAGATTTCATATTGAATTTCTAAACTTGTTATTGAACTTATGAGCTTGAGTTATGGAGTTGTTTCTAAAGACCTATGTTCACAACTTATAAAATAAATAAATAAATATGAAAGTTTAACTAAAAAAGTAGTTGGATATTCTTGGTCTATTCTTTTTTATTCAGAAAATCTCCTGTGTTTTAGGGAATCACAGTACTGTATACGTCACATTTTATTGTCCATGTAGTCTTTGGGTGGTGCACCTTTGATATGTTCAAGCAGACAGAAGTTAACCAAAAAAAGATGATAAAAATACAGCAAAACAGGTTTTGCAAATACATGTTGGTGCTGAATAGTTATACGTAATGCTAATGTTATTAAAAAAAGAGCTGCTTTTAGTCCACTCCCTCAAAAGACTTGACTTTTTTCCTTTAATATATTCAGTGCCTTCTTTGATCTTAAGCAAAATCATTTAATGTGGAATTTTAAAAGTCTCTGTACACTGCAACTTGCAAGATACATCAAAAATATTACACACAGTATTGTAAAATATGCATTTAAGTCAATTGGCTTTTCCCCCCAGTTAAGAACCAATACAGGTCCTTCTCAAATAAATTAGCATATTGTGATAAAGTTCATTATTTTCTGTAATGTACTGATAAACATTAGACTTTCATATATTTTAGATTCATTACACACAACTGAAGTAGTTCAAGCCTTTTATTGTTTTAATATTGATGATTGTGGAATACAGCTCATGAAAACCCAAAATCCCCATCTCAAAACATTAGCATATTTCATAAGACCAATAAAAGAAAAGTGTTTTTAATACAAAAAAGTCAACCTTCAAATAACTATGTTCAGTTATGCACTCAATACTTGGTCGGGAATCCTTTTGCAGATTCTTGTGTCTCTCAACTTTCTCTTCACAGTATCCCACAGATTCTCTATGGGGTTCAGGTCAGGAGAGTTGGCAGGCCAATTGAGCACAGTAATACCATGGTCAGTAAACCATTTACCAGTGGTTTTGGCACTGTGAGCAGGTGCCAGGTCGTGCTGAAAAATGAAATCTTCATCTCCATAAAGCTTTTCAGCAGATGGAAGCATGAAGTGCTCCAAAATCTCCTGATAGCTAGCTGCATTGGCCCTGCCCTTGATAAAACACAGTGGACCAACACCAGCAGCTGACATGGCACCCCAGACTATCACTGACTGTGGGTACTTGACACTGGACTTCAGGCATTTTGGCATTCCCCTCTCCCCAGTCTTCCTCCAGACTCTGGCACCTTGATTTCCGAATGACGTGCAAAATTTGCAACCTGTAGCCCATTTCCTGCACACGCCTGTACATGGTGGCTCTGGATGTTTCTACTCCAGACTCAGTCCACTGCTTCCGCAGGTCCCCCAAGGTCTGGAATCGGTCCTTCTCCACAATCTTCCTCAGGGCCCGGTCACCTCTTCTCGTTGTGCAGCGTTTTCTGCTACACTTTTCCTTCCCACAGACTTCCCACTGAGGTGCCTTGATACAGCACTCTGGGAACAGCCTATTCGTTCAGAAATTTCTTTCTGTGTCTTACCCTCTTGCTTGAGGGTGTCAATGATGGCCTTCTGGACAGCAGTCAGGTCGGCAGTCTTACCCATGATTGCGATTGCGGTCTTGAGTAATGAACCAGGCTGGGAGTTTTTAAAAGCCTCAGGAATCTTTTGCAGGTGTTTAGAGTTAATTAGTTGATTCAGATGATTAGGTTAATAGCGCGTTTAGAGAACCTTTTCATGATATGATAATTTTTTGAGATAGGGATTTCATGAGTTGTATGCCACAATCATCAATATTAAAACAATAAAAGGCTTGAACTACTTCAGTTGTGTGTAATGAATCTAAAATATATGAAAGTCTAACGTTTATCAGTACATTACAGAAAATAATGAACTTTATCACAATATGCTAATTTTTTGAGAAGGACCTGTAAATCATAAAGATTATTAAATCTTTCTTTCTTTCATTCATTCATTTTCTCACAGTTAAAGCCCAAGTTCTTGCTATGTACTGTATACATCTAGCCTAGCCTATAACATGCCAAATTTGGCCTCTACAATTAGAAATACAGTACTGTGCAGGTCTTGAGCCACTCCTAATTTTTTCATGCTTTGCTTCTAAAGACATTTTTTTATTTTATATGCAGTCTTAGGACTATTTCTTCAGGCTTCTTGAAGGATTTATTTGGCTCTCTCTTTTTTGGCAGGTTTTTGGCCCTCATTTTCAGTCCAGTCCATGGGCTTGGCAAGTTTGAGGATTTTTTAAACCACACTGTGACATATGAATTACTCAAGCATTTACAAAACATCTAATTTAAGGCATGAACCAGTGAGAAACAGGTGCATATGATGACAGACGTTCAGGCCGGCGATTAGTATACTGGTGATGCTGAATGCTGAGTGGTTGGAACAGACAAGAGGGGAAATGAGGTTGCTGCTGAGGTTGTTATATAAACAACCAACTTTTAAGCTGTATTTTATACACTTTACAGCCTGTCATAGTAAAATATTTGTTCCCATGTCTTTAACTGAATGTACATCTTTTTAATTCTTTTTAATTTTAATTTCTGCATTTAATACTGTTTTACCCTAAGTTAACCACCAAACTTAGAGATCTGGATATTAACATCTCACTTTGCAATTGGATTATGGACTTTTTGACCAACAGACCCCAGCATGTTAGGTCAGGCCACATCTGCTCCACTATCATCATGCTTAACACTGGCGTACCACAGGGCTGTGTGCTAAGCCCCTTCCTTTACTCCCTCTTCACCCACGACTTAAGGCCTGTGTATGGATCTAATAACATCATCAAGTTTGCAGGCGATATCACGGTGATCGGCCTCATCAGCAACAACGATGAGTCTGCCTACAGGGAGGAGATCAAGCACCTGGCCACTTGGTGCACGGACAATAATCTGCTCCTTTACACCGATAAGACCAAGGAGCTCATTGTGGACTTAAGGAAAGGAAGAGGAGGTTCACATGAACTCATTCACATCAATGGGATGATTGTTGAGCCTGTTTCATCCTTTAAGTTCCTGGGGACCCACATTTCGGAGAACCTATCCTGGTCCACCAACACCTCAAGCCTGGTCAGGAAGGCTCACCAGCGCCTATTCTTCTTGAGAACACTTAAGACGAACCAGCTGTCCTCAACTACTCTGGTGAACTTCTATCGCTGCACAATAGAAAGCATCCTAACCAACTGTGTCACAGTCTGGTACGGAAGCTGCTCTGTTGCTGAGCGCAAGGCATTGCAGCGGGTGGTGAAAACTGCCTAGTGTATTATAGGGACTCCTCTTCCAGCCATCAAGGACATTCAAAAGAAACACTGTGTGCGTCGAGCACGCAGTATTATTAAGGATTACTCTCACCCCGCCCACAAACTGTTTTCTCTCCTGCCTTCTGGTAGGCACTTCAGGTGTCCCAGGTCAAAAACCAGCAGACTGAGGAACAGCTTCTTTCCCAGAGCTGTCTCCTTCTTGAACTCTGCCCCCCACTGACACCTGCCCATTCCTCACACACCCCTATACTCTTCCCATTACCATTACACTATTCACACTTTACACTATTTAATATGGACTGCACTACAATGGACTGCACTACAATGTACATACCTGTTTGAAAATATACTCTATACTCTTCCCATTGCCATTACACTATTTACACTTTTCACTATTTAATATGGACTGCACTACAATGTACATACCTGTTTAGAAATACAAATATCCATGCACAATACATTTGTAAACTTCTGACTGAGTATATATTCGTACATGTCTACATTATGTTCATTTTGTATATTCCTGTACATTGTCTGTACATGTCTATTTGTAAATTCCTGTCTATAGAAATAGCAACCTGTACATTATGCACATATCTATTTGCAAATTCCTGACTATAGTCAATAACAACTTGTATATATTGCTCATCCATAGTAAATTTATAATTAGAGTTACTAGCATTCTGTATATTATGCTCACATAATATCCTTCTGTAATAGATACCCATAGCTTCTCCCTGCACATATCCCTTTTAACTTATACCTTTATCCTGCACTTTCTGTTAATTGCACTCTGGTTAGACCTAAACTGCATTTCGTTGCCTTGTACTTGTATATGTGTAATGACAATAAAGTTGAATCTAATCTACTCTAAAATCTTTAAATTGAATTTAATGTGAAAAAATAAGGGGTGGCTTAAGACTTTTACACAGTACTACAAGTTTCATTGATCGGAGTTTGATGCAGTCTGTGATTATACAGTATATGCTCATCACATGTCCTGTCTGTGGGCGTTCCATGAACCCCTAACTCACACAATGGTGAACCGAAGTAAAACTGAAGGCATATACATTGCTGTGCACGTGTGTGTGTGTGTGTGTGTGTGTGTGTGTGTGTGTGTGTGTGTGTGTGTTTGTGTAAGACTGAGACAGAGAGAGAGAGAGAGAGAGAGAGAGAGAGCATGATGGGCATTACGCCATTCTTACACTGGCCTATCTGTAAACATCTGTGCAGGATGTGCCACAGAATGCAGATATTCTGGGTGGGCATGTGTTTACTTTGCCACTTGCCTTTTCCCCCTGGATTTGGTATTTTTGTTCTACTCATTAAAAGATTCTTTCAAAATTTTCCATCCTGTGCCATAAAAACAACCTTTGGAACTAATTATACAAAATATGTTTATTTTAATTTGAGTCTATGCTTTTCTTTGTTAGTCATCTTGGGTCACAAACACACGTTAATTTTAGCTGGCTAATGTGAGCGATTTAAAAGCTATTACGAGACATCTGGTCACATTAACTGGTGGTTAGTTGCTTTTTTGTCATCGCCTATCATACTTCCTATGCTGGTCTGGATAAATGGCATGTGGGAGTATTAGAATTGGGTGTAATCTAATCATTTAACTATACTTTGATATTAATTTACAGACCAGTCATTATTTATCGTAACCATTTCCAGTGTCCAGTATTTGGTATTACTTTAGTGTTGGTATTACTTAATGTTTTAGTATTTCATTCATTCATTCATCTTCTATACCGCTTAATCCTGTGTTCAGGGTCGCGGAGGACCTGGAGCCTATCCCAGGAGACTTCGGGCACTAGGCGGGGTACACCCTGGACAGGGTGCCAATCCATCGCAGGGCACACACACATACTGTACACACACTCACACACCCAATCACACACTACGGGCAATTTAGGAACGCCAATTAGCCTAACCTGCATATCTTTGGACTGTGGGAGGAAATCGGAGTACCCGGAGGAAACCCACCAAGCACGGGGAGAACATGCAAACTCCATGCACACAGAGACGGGAATCGAGCCTGGCCGGGGAATCGAACCCAGACCCTGGAGGTGCAAGGCGACAGTGCTAACCACTACACCACCGCGCCGCCTGTTTTAGTATTTATTAATTATGAATTTTTTAGGAAAATGGTTTGAGGTTGTCATTGTTAGGTTGTGTTTCAGAGCAAACGTGTCATATAGAGGTGAGTCAGGTACATATCACCAGTTCACCAGCAGGATGGTATGAGATACTACCTATGTCATGCTTCTCTCAACCTTTTCTTCCTCTTCTACTTCTTCTTCTCACTCTATGTTACTACTGTATGTCAGGAGATGTTATATTACTATTATTATTAATAATGCTTTACATACATAGAACTACATACTGTAAGTATATGTGATTGAACATCCATTATATGTAATGTAATTACATAACCGGTACATAGAGTAAGTGTGTGTAATTTGACATCTATTGCTAGCAATGTATGTCTTTTACGGTTTGCCTTTAAGCAATCTCTAAAGGTGATATTGTAGCTGAAGTGCACGAGGCATGTCTAGACATGCCTTTGTTATTGAGCAATATTCATCTCAACCCTTGTATGTGTGTATCAAAAGAAATGCAAAATAACTCATAATTGCAAGAATATACAGTATATACCATATATTATAGATATGGATTGCATATAAGGACCATTTTAAACCAACTCAAATGAAATTCTGTGGTCCTTCTTGCTTTTTTTGGTTGGTATTCCCTGAACCGTGGTGCTGTGGGCCGCAACTCTCTTATTTGTTATTTCTCAGGTTTTGCAATCAGTGTTTTTGAGAAATGCAAGTAGCATCAAATGATAAGGTCTGTCAATAATAAACAAAATTTTTCTTTCCCACAGTATTTCTTGCCTGCATTTAACCCAGAGTTACCACTACAGTTAACTCATAGCAACTGAAAACTTTAAAAGCACACTATATCTAAAAGCACTTTTAATGTGCTTTGTGACTGATTACATGCTGTGATGTCATATACTGTAGCATTAGGATGCTTAGTCTTGCATTTCTTTTCATGTCTAAACTCTATTATAGACCAGCTGAACATGAGAGCTGCATTATGAATGAGGTAGATGCTTGAACTTTCAGATGCATTAGGTGTCCATGCATTATTCCTCCACCATTAAAACAGAGCAGCTCGGTTTTCACTTCTGACGCAAAACAAAGCGATTCCTCCCTCTGTTCCTCTCACGACGTTTGCTATGCTCTGATGTTTACCCCCCTGTTTCATGTTGACTCTTAATTTGTCTATTAGTCTTAAAATGTATGTTTTGTTTAATGCTTATTCACTTTGGTTATTTGACATGCATGTTTTTCCACTTTAACTTTGGCCTTTTTGATCTACCGAACAGTAGTGTGGATGGTAATATAAAGGTTTCCCACAAGAATGATCTGGTCTAAGTGTGATATGTGGCACTGCTGCAACATAATTTATGGTCTTTATCTGCTTACAGGCTGAACAGCAGATCCATAAACCTTCCCCCAAGTAGTATTATGACCAAAGCCTCTGATCCTTGGTCCTCCTCTCACACCCTTTCTTCGTCTTCTTCTCTTCCCTTCACACCTTGTCTTCCCCTTCCGGTCAAGAGCGAGCTGTCAACTCGACACCAAAAGCAAGACTGGGGAGTCCTGCACCTTGTGAGGTGCTTTCCTTCCTCTGTCAGCAAAGCTCTCTGATCCCTTAAGGCAGGACTTTTACACCTTTTATGCCTCTCAGTTGGTTTCATCACGCCATTTTGCAGTTAACTATGAAGTCAGCTTCCTTATGTTAGCACGTCATCAAAGTACAATACACTTATATAGGCATCGTTTTGTCCATTTTTAATCCCATTTGGTCCTTTTTTGCCTTTTTTTAATGCAACCTTACTTGTCTGCCATGTTTCCCATGTAGGTTAGTGATAATACACACCCTGCCTATATGGAAATAATTTATCATTATACTGTAAGTGACATTACTTTTGTTAGCACAAACACTGAGAAAATGTTGATTCAATTACAAGAAGAAAGAGAATAAAAAAGCTACACTTCAAAAAAATAAAAAATAAATAAGTCCGAGCCAGAAAGCAGTATAAATAGAGGTGTGGATGCTGCATTAAAACTGTCACAGTGACTGAAAAATGGCACTGACTCATTTCATTTCCACAGCACAGTGTGCTTTAGATAGAAATGCATTATGGTGGATATGAAGAGCTACTGTATGAAAGGGCAATAATCCAATTTTGTGAATTTCAAAATAAAGACAAGCAGATTCAATGCATATGCTCAAAGTAGTAATTTTATGCAGTTCATTAAAGCATGCTGTGCTGCCGAGTAAAAGGAGACCATTACAATATAGCTTGTTCCCTGCTCTATGATAATACAACGTACGTATTCCTCCTCTGATCATCTTAAGACAGACCGGTAACAGTCAATGAATTTTCACACACCCACATGCACAGAAACAGCCTCCCCACACATGCACATACTGGAGCCTCATTATCACTCTTACACTACAGGCCAGAAGTAGTGGGAAAAAACCCCGACATAACTATAGAGGAAACAATCATTGATTTACAGTGATGTGTCTTCACAGTCTTTGTCCATCACAGACCAAAGAATTTACTTTTTTTAAACGATAAAAATCTGAAGCTGTCAGTTTTTTGCTTTCTTTTCTTCCAAACCTTCTTTTCTTTTGTTTGTTTTGAAGAAAATGGTTGAAATTTGAGTGATAGTTTGGTTTTATGGCTCAGGTGGACACTGTATTAGCTGACATCACAGACATCAAACTACTGACCTAGAATTCCTAATTCACTAAGCCATAATGAAAGGACTGTGATGAGAAGGCTTGAAGGCGTCACATACTGTAAGACTAATTTCCTCTCTAACATTCTTGTAGGCAGTGAGAAATATATCTATATACATAATATTTATTACATTAATGTCTAGCCCCATTTCCATTCTGATTTGCTGTTGACATCATGTGTACACTGATCTCATGCTAAACTTCCAAAATTTTCAAAAAGTAAGGATTTTATTTTGTGTTTAGGAATTTTACCCAAGAAATCCACTCATAATGTTCTTGTGGTGGAACTAGTGACCAGATGCATTTCCGAGACATTCCTGTTGCTTTGTAAGTGGGTGGAAAATATAATAGAGGCAGACTGATGGTTAAACACAAAATACCTCAACAGCTGTTAAACCCTAATTTATAAACACTTGCGCCAGTTTCCAACAAATGGTGTTCCTGTTTAGACTACATTGAAAGAAAAAATAACCTATCAAAACTAGTGTAACTCCTACAGAATACACCGTTCAGCCATAACATTAACACCAAATAACTTGATTATCACATGATTATCACATTATCACCAATTAACACATGATTATCAAATATATACCCTTAAACTTGTAAAATGATCATGGGCACCCAGGGTTCATTTATGCCTGTGCTGAACGAAGGCTAGTCTGCTTGGTGAGATCCTACAGAAAAGCCAATAAAGCCAAACTTGCTGAAAATGTCAATGGTGTCCACAAGAGAAAGGCACTGCCTAGGTCAGCAGCCCAGGTCGCACAAGGGGAACCTACTGTACACAATATTAGCCACAATGTTTTGCTGTGTCATGTTAGGGCTCATGTGTGAGCGTGTTTGCCCGATGGATTGGCTTGTGCCCAAATTCCCCTAGGACAGGCTGCAATCCTGTACATAAGATAAAACTATATAAAAGATGAGGTGTTATAGCTCATCTGTGTATATTTGACTGATATGACTGTGAACAGTAGAGGAAATCTACGAGCATTATTATGACCAGAGATTAATATAAAATAATGTTTAAAAAATGTAAACAATAAATTTATTCTCTGCAAAAACGTTTTGGTTAAAGACAAATTAACGAGTCATTTTCTGTCTTTTGACCCACCTTATACCTTTCTACAATATCAGAATATAGATATTAGAGTGCCTCGAAGTACCTTCACCTTTCTTATCACTTTTTTAAACCTTCAATTCCTACACTTATTATTAGGTTTCTATAAATTTTAATGAAAATCTGAACTACATTATTCTCCTTTGAGGAGTGCATAATTCTATCAATTCACCATCAGCTATTATTATATTTGAAATTACTTGCTGACTTTGCTGACACTGTTATTTCCCCCAGCATGTCTCTTTTTAGGACATAATTCTTGTCACTAAAACTATGAAAACAGTCAACCTCATTATGAGGCAGGGAAGCTTCTCTCTCTCCCCCTCAGTGAGGACAAGCAGTCAATAAAAACGCATATTTCATTGTTGTTGACACAAAACAGGTCATGCAGATCTTTTCAGCAAGCCCAGGCACTTTTCTGCAGCGCACTTCGACTAGGTTGAATGCACTGTTGCTGAATTACATGGGATGCTGTTTTTAGCTGATGGTGAGCCAGGTTAAGCCGTCAAAGGTGTTCATTTTGGGTAGCTCTGTGGCAATGTTTGTACCTAATGAAACATGGCAGAATTTAAATTTTTTTGATGTTTAGAGTTTAGACGACGTGCATTTTGAATACATTTTCTGTTCAAACATCTTTTATGTAGTTCTCTGGGTTGAAGGTAAAACTCAACTAAAAGAGTTGTTTCTTCATACAGGAGAATATTTAGCATGAGGGTTAGGTTTGCTTTGATATATCGCATCTCCAAATTACAAATGGTTTACTTTGGATTCCGTGGATCAGTGAATCAGTTTTTAAAGGGTAACTAAAGCCTGTTTAACCTTTAAAACTCAAGAATCATGGATCCGTACCAGGAACACAACATTGGTCATTGACCGATTTTTTGTTGTTGTTGAAACAACAGCTTATATATATGTCCCACCAGTGTGTGTCAACTTGGGAGGCTTCAGATATCAGACTGTGTATTTGGATTTTTGATTATGTTAGTTAGAACCAAAGTTATCATTACTTTTAAAATGCATACATTTTGCCTCTGCTGGAATATGGGAACATTCTAAATATGTTAAACTTACCAAATGTTCAGGTTATTACTATTAGTCTTAGAAACAACCGAAAACAATCATAAAACATGTGATTACATGTATCTACAGTATGCTACGTCTCTGTCAACTCTGTCCGGTTGTAATCATTTAAAACAAATCACATGAATGTCATACAGGCCTACAAAGACAGTCATGCTAAATACCAAAGTTTAACTAAATGTCATGTAAATTCTCACATTTCTCTTGAAAGTTTTTATAGTGATTTTAACACCTTCTTTTGCCCTTGCTTTTATCTCCCTCATGCCTACTATTCTCACACACACCCCTTCTACTGTCTGTAGATTGTACATCAAAAGAGTGGACAAGCATTTGTCCATTGTGTGAACCTTTCTCAGAGGTTTATGTTAAATAACAACAATCACTGACGTCAAAAAGAGGAAAAAAAATTCACAGCCAGAGTCTTGAGAATGAGAGTCTGGGAGGAAAGGGGGAGAAGGAGGAGTTGAAAGCAGTCAGGGCTCCATTTGTGTGTATGTGACTCTCATGTTAAACATTGTCAGTAACCAGTCCAATCAGGGAAAGTTCTCTACCCTGGCTTTTTCCTGGAAACGAGCTTGTCTTCTGTTGGCTGCAGCAAGGCAGAAATAACACAGTCATTAAACATGGCTATGCATCAGCACTGTTCCCCAGGCAACACATTATGTGACGCTATATGGATGCACTATTATAATATGGCTCATATTTTATATAACACACACACACACACACAATGTGTGCCTGTGTGCAGTTGGATTAAAAAAAATATGTACTGCCCCAATGATTGATTAAAATGTTACAATTTATTCAGCTTATTCAACAATCGTAATAAAGATTAAGCGTGTAGAGTCTTTGAGTCAACTTACATTTAAGTCTTGAAGCATATAGTAGGGGAATCCCAGCATAAAAGATCAGTGTTTGGCAGACAATGAATGTCTATTTGATTCTCCTCTAACAAGATCACACAATCATGACATGCATTTAATTCAGCAAAATTAATAGTGTTAATGAATTTTGCAATTATTAGTTCTAGGACAGAATAGTGAAAATAATAACAATAATAACATAAAAATCTAAAGCAATGGATTATAATGTCATTTGACATCTCAAAATCCCTAGTTCAGTCCCAATCTTGGATTCCTGTCTATATGGGGTTTTCCATGTTTTTTTTTCCCCTCCAGTTTTCTTTCCCTGGATTCTGTGGTTTTCTCCTTCTGTCTAAAAATAGGTGTGAATGATTGTGTGTAAATGCAATGGAACAGCACTCTCATCAGGGGTTATTTCTCATTCCTTGCATCCAGTATGCCTGGGACAGGCTCTGGTTCCACCACAAGTCCGACCAGAATAAGGCAGTTAATTAAGATGAATATGTGAGTAAATAATCAAATATAGCTACTGCTTCTATTAATAAAATGAATATTATCAGGTGATGTTTTGTCAGTGTTTCGTAACCTTTTACTATCTTTACTGTCTGGTTAATCATTACTTTGCAGGATTTTGTAGTTGATGTTATAGGTGCAGGAAGAACATGTGCAAACAACACAAACACACATATTTGCCATGTGTTTCCAAATCTCCAAAGTGTATCCTTTTCTATCCCTCAAGTTCATAGATCTTGTTTGTGCTATTGAGGTTTATTTTTTTGTTTAAGTAGTCCATTATCTATCTATCTATCTATCTATCTATCTATCTATCTATCTATCCATCCATCCATCCATCCATCCATCCATCCATCCATCCATATAAGCTCTGTCGTCTTGCACCTCCAGGGTTTGACTCCCATCTCTGATCTGTGTGCATGGAATTGGCATATTCTCCCCATGCTTGGTAAGTTTCCTTCTGGTACTCCGGTTTCCTCCTACAGTCCAAAGACATGCAGGTTAGGCTAACTGGCTAACTGTTGAGATGGCAACCTTAACAAATGACAGAAATACAGAATCTTCAGGGTGGGGAGTACTCATCGCCTGATGTGAATATAATATACTTTTTTTTAAGCGAGAGAGAGAGAGAGAGAGAGAGTGAGAGAGAGTGAAATATATACTTTAGAGCGAGGGACACTATCAGAACTTCATGATGCAATGTAAAGCACAGGCAGAGGGCTAGTAGCCAGAACACGAATGCCTACCAGTGGCAGAAGCTTTGCAGTTTGAGCCCCAGCTCCCACCGTCAGACTGCCACAGCTGGGTCCTTGAGCAAGGTCCTTAACCCTGTCTGCTCCAGGGGTGCCATATGATATGACTGGCCCTGCATTCTGATCACAGTTCTTTAAGCCAGCATATGCAAAGAAAATACGTTCACTGTGCAGTAATGTATATGTGACAGATAAAGGCTCAAGTATAAAATAAAATAATTTCATTTAATAAAGCTTGAAAATAGGATCTTACTCGAAGTTGTGCCATTTATCTTCTAATTAGTATTAACTGCTATGTGTTAAGGTCTGCAGTTTCATGTGCTTTTTAAAAACGCGGTTGTTATTATTATATGTACACCATTCCCTATAGAAGCGCTGTGCAGTTTTAAGCCAATCAGCGTTTCTATTTTTTTTCTTCCTGCTGACAACGCAGAGCCCCGCCCACTGTCAATGTATCTCTCCGCCGAGGCTCTCCCTTTGCTCCGAGCTGAGGTGTGGAAGGGGAAACTGCTAACAACTGTTTACCATTTACCGTTTAAAGTGCTTATGAAACAAAATTAAAAGAAAGTTCCACTAGCGTCGTAGCAAATGATCAGTCTATTAGAAACTTCTGGGAGAAGGAGAATTACAGCCATACTGATTAAATGTTTGAATCTTTCCTTTAACATGCACACCATTTCTTGCAAAATTATTGATTCAAGACTCTTGATTATTTATTAGGTACGCTGACCGTAAAACATAATGACAGAATATTATGTGTAACATTATGTTTTTTTTTTTTGTTTGCCAAACTTTCTGCTGAGACCCGCTGAGTGGAACTAGGTAAAGTGTGACGTCAGGTCCCTTTAACGGGCGAAACCCCGTGTAATGAAACAGGCACATTCTGTTTGACGGCAATTTAACCGAATCAGCTAAAAGAAGATCATATTTTGGGCGGGTTTATCTCCTGAGCAGAGCCAATCACATCGTCGAATCCGGTCTTCGTATTGTTTTGACCTTTGAAACCGCATCACAGCCCACCTCGTGTCGATGGCGGAGGAAAACTATAAATACAGGAGGCTGACAAGCGCTCGGAGACGAAGTTGTAAAAACACCCAGGTACTGAGGGTGGAAAGGCGCTGTTAAGAAGGTGAAACGAAAGCAAAAAAAAAAAATTTCACGTCTACAAACTGGAATACCTTTTTTTTTAATGTTCATTTGGTTAATGTGAAGAAAGTATTTATATCTACAGTTTTCTATTTGCACTAGTTAACGGTACTTCAACTACTGCGAAGCTTTTTATACGTAAAGTAAGTAGCTGTTTATTTGACGTATTTCGTATTGTTGTATTGCAACAAAGGTGACTTTTCATTGTAGAACATGCAGTACAATATTGTATGTTATGCACAGAGGCAGAGAACTTCAATATCCTGCCAAGTTACTGCGTCAGTAAGAGAGAGAGAGAGAGAGAGGTTTCAGTATCAGGGAGGGGTTGCTAACTCTAGTAAAACTCACAACCGCAAGCTTTATCGTTTATTTCATGGCTGCGGTTGTTTAATGACTGAATTTCGCTTGCATAATCGTTAAATGTCTGATTCTTTGCTCTGTTATTAACTGAAATGGACAGGGTTATTCGTGAAATTGCTTTAAAACCGCATTGTTGGGTGTATATTCATATTTCTGCTTATTGGTGAACACGCTGTGTAAATCCGCGGTTCTTGTCTTTAAAACAAGTGTTTCCTTCCGTGTTTTAGAAACATCTCAAATCTCGAATGCATGCCTCATAAAGTAGGATTTATTTCGGAGCCGCAATCAGCTGTGATGCCGTGTGCTTACTGCATACTGGAAGCTCTTTTCCCCCCAAAACAAACAAAAAAAAACACAGCACCTTTAGATTATACTCCTCGGCACATTGGGCTAAAAAGATGTTTAGAGTCGGAGGATAAGCACTGGGTTAGGTTGGCCACAGCGCTGTGGGATATTCTAGTGGAAGCTCGTTATTATGTAACGCGATCAGCCCTGAGAGCTGCGTGTCTCTGACGCCAAACTGCTTACAGCACTCACACTGACGTCGACAGGGCTGCCCGTTTTTTTTTCTTCCTTGTCTCCAGAGCAAACTGTTGCCGACGATTATGAACAGGGTCTAGCTTAAATGTAATCCAAACAAATATTCACTCTGCATCAATGTGAGCAGACTGTGCAAATATCCTTCATCTTTGTTGCTGACGTATGGTCCTGTTTGTTTTCTTGCATTTATAAACATGCAATCCGATTAAAACATTCAAATGATTTTATGGTTTGATCATAAGTAATACTGTCAAAACCTTTGTTATTGAGAATTAAAGAGCAGACTTTGTCCATGAGGTTGCAAAAAAACAGTTCACTTGGTTAGTTGAACACAAGGGCACCTGATGGTGATACATGGTGGATGATTACTCTGCTTTTTAACCTGGCTGTCTTTGCTTTTTTTTTCCTCTCCAAAGGAACTGGATCACTCATTTGTGGAAGGAGACCTTTCTTCGGCAACCAGCACTTTGTTCCTTTGCTTGGCCCCAGCTGAACCTTGTATCGTGCGAGGCTTGATACCACGTGAGATTTCAAGCAGCTTCTGGAAAATACTAATATTTTGCACCTGGTCAGTTTAGCAGCTATGCAGCTTGAAATCCAAGTAGCACTCAACTTTATTATTTCTTACTTGTACAATAAGCTGCCACGGCGTCGCGTCAACATTTTTGGTGAGGAGCTGGAGCGGCAGCTAAAACAGAAGTACGAGGGACACTGGTACCCGGACAAGCCATACAAAGGGTCTGGGTTCCGCTGTATTCACGTTGGGGAGAAAGTGGACCCGGTCGTTGAGCAAGCAGCCAAAGAGAGTGGGTTGGACATCGAAGATGTACGCAACAACCTGCCTCAGGATCTCAGCGTTTGGATCGATCCTTTTGAGGTGTCTTATCAGATTGGGGAAAAGGGACCCGTCAAGGTGCTCTATGTGGATGATAGCAATGAGAATGGGCTGGAGTTGGACAAGGAGATCAAGAACAGCTTTAACCCTGAGGCCCAGGTATTCATGCCAATCACTGAGCCTGTGGGACCCTCACCCACATCCAGCTCACCGTCCCCTCCCTTCGGCCAATCAGCTGCCGTCAGCCCCACCTTCATGCCCCGCTCCACCCAGCCTTTAACCTTTACTACTGCCACATTTGCTGCCACCAAATTTGGCTCCACGAAGATGAAGAGTAGTGGTCGCAATGGCAGCAAGGTGGCACGGAGCTCACCCACCAACCTGGGCTTGAATGTGAACAACCTCCTGAAGCAGAAAGCCATCTCCACTTCAATGCACTCACTCTATGGCCTTGGCTTGAGTGGACAGCAGCAGAAGACCTCTGCCCTGTCCCCGAATGCCAAGGAGTTTGTGTTCCCCAGCCTTCAGGGCCAGGGCAGTCCAAGTGCAATGTTCCCAGGAGAGAGCTCACTTGGCTTGAGTCTTAGCCCTCTCCAATACAGTAATGCCTTTGACGTGTTCGCCACCTATGGGGGGCTGAACGAGAAGTCCCTGATGGATGGCCTAAACTTCAGCTTGAGCAGCATGCAGTATTCTAACCAGCAATTCCAGCCAGTAATGGCCAACTAGGAAACAAAGATGCTATTACAATGACCAGAGATATGTGACTGGAAGTTGGAAGAGGGGGTGCTTATTTTCTAAAATTTTGAAAAAGTGGAAAAAAAATAGTAAAGAGCAAAAAAAAAAAAAGGAACAGCTTACACGTTAACTGTACAGTCCCAGTGTACAAGTCAAAGAGCATGAGCCCGAGGGTGAAATACTTTGCCCCCTTGAGTTTTTTCCTTTTGTTATTCTTTTTTATGATGAAGCTTGTAGTACTACATGTCCAAGCTTGGTTACCTAAACTCAACATTATCGTTTTTTTGTTTGTTTTTTGCCAACCAAGCACAAAATTATTTTTTATTGACTGTTTTAAGATAACTCTATGAGGAATTAAAACACAAGTCATGGCCTCTTACAGTATTTAAGATATAGCTGGACAGCCAATTTTCAAAGGATTGGCATAAATACTAAGTGGAAATTTTCTGGTCTTTTTTCTAATTGTATAATTTAATTTAGTACAGAGTTTGTAAAATATCAGAGTATATATTGTTTCTACAACATGGTATTGCATTTATATCTTTTTACTACTCCAGTGATCTGTGATGGCTGCAGCAGCTTTTGTGTTATTTCTTTTTTTTATTGAAATTGTAAAATGAATCCATCTTTAAAACATTGACTATTCTGAGGATTGTGTACAGAATATTCCGTAGTGGTGGGATTTAAGAATATTTGCTTTTTTTTTTTTTTTTTTGAAAAAAAGAAACAAGAGTTGTATTTTCTGTTAAAAGTTAAGATTTTTGCTATATTATGACAAAATGTAATCGTATATTAATTTTGTACCTACATTGTGCAATACTTGATAAAAACACGGTATAACAAAAGTATTGAGTCAGTGTCTTACATGTTAAGAAGGACTGATAGTTTATTAAGTTTGTATTAAAATTCTTGAAAATATTTTCTTGTCTAAACATTTATTCCAAAGAAATGCTAGGACTGTGTGTCTAATAGTGCATGGTACAAGTGGAATCTTTCCAGGGTCTGCACACTTAACTCTAACTTGTAAAGAAGTTTATGGATTTATGGAGCTATGATAAACTTAACACCATGTGCACACTTGAATTCGAGTTGTAGTTGATAAAATATTTTATGCTTGCATCAGATCCTACTTGAAGCTTTATTTTACACCATATTCTGAGCAGATCATTTGAAGCAGAGTCTTTACTAAAAAAAAAAAAAAAAGGTTTTAGTTTTTTTTTTTTTTTTTTTAAATAAACTTTCACTACAGGGAATGTATTTAAATACTACAGTCTTGACTCTCCGGTTAAGTGCTCCTTTGCTAATCGCTTTAATGTCCTTGAAATGTCAGGACAGGTTTGTTAGAACAAGCCTTGGTGGTGGGGAGGGGTGTTCCTTTGGCAGAGTATTGATGCACCCTCCAGGCTAATCTCATTTTGTCTCTACCCATGTGGCTCTGATATAGTCCTGTGGTTTGACAGATATACAGTATCATAAAGGTCGAGGATGGGGCTGGTCTTGCTGCGTCTTCCAGTCCCCCCCCCCCCCCAATGCTTACACAAATGGGTGGTGAGAGCAGTTCTTAGCAAGTTCTAAAAATGGCAACCTAGCATGACTTAATGGCTTCCCAACTACAAGAAGTAAATTCAGGCTATTTTAAGCTCACTGATTAGTAGACTTTATTGAAAAGTGACAGCTGAGTGTCAAGTTTAAATATATATTTACACATTTGCAGCAAACATGTCACATTCTGGCATGAACAGTAATTTTATTGCTAGGTTAAAATTAAACAATGTACCTTTTCAGGGGTCAGGTCTACTGTTTGGTAATGTTTTATAATTGTAGTTTGGTGGAGTATTAAAACTTGCAGAGTATTTTTTTAATTAATTAATTTTTTTTTTACTATTAGTTCGTTGTTTGCGGTTCGGACGTTCCAAATGACTGTTCCTCCATTTCGTTCACATGATGTGAAGGGAGATTGTTAGTGGCCTTATTTTGTTGACAGTGTTTTGACAATTGCAGTAGTTCTATCTTATATGGTGTCGTTTCCAAACTGTTTTCTGCATGTATTAGCCTAGTTTATAGTATCTTTGCAATCCCGATCACTCAACATTGACGAACACATCATTGAGCGTGGTTTGTGTCGAGTCCTTATTATTATAGACATTCTTAGTCTTTTTCTTATTGTTGTGAACTGGCAGACAATATTACAAATGCAGACCCAGCATAATATTTCATCAGATTAAACAACACATTTAAAAAAACCGAGCAGAGCTGATAAACATGAAAACGTAGTTAATTGAATACAGATTTTTTATAGACGAACGTCTTGTTCTGCTTATCCAGCCATATGCATTTATATAAATAATAGAGTTAAAGCTTTCTCCACAAAGCAAGGACTAGCTACAGTACATGCCTAGAGACTTTGGTTCAGAAAAGCTAGAGTTTTCACAGACTGTCAGATATTTCTCGTTGTATTCACAATGTCTTCTCTGCTTAGCAATAAAAGACAACTGTACAAAGATAAAGTGAAGAAGCTGTTACAGAGCAACTGTCTTTTTATAGACAAGCTATTTCCTAATGACTATGCATTAAAATGTAACTTACTGTTCACTGTTAGTTAAGCTTACACAGATTTTTTTTGTTTCGAGTTTAGTGTAACTGGAGATTTATACCATGTAATTATATTTTCCTGACATACTGTAGACTTTCAAAGTGGACCTTCTTACAATGTACAGTACTATATCACCCAATTGCTTCAGCAGGTGCCATTCCCTTTTTTGTTTTGGTGTGTCCTGATATTAGAAAGGGAAAGGCGTCAAGACTTCTGTGAGAAGGGTAAAAGAGACCCTTTCTCACTTCTGTGCTCTGTACTTGTGAGCAGTTTGTAGGCCTGGCAGCTCTTTCCAAGCCAGTGCCCAGTGTGAGTAAGAGGATGAGCTGTCTGAAAAGACCCAATTCAGTGTTGTAGCAAGAGATAGGATGCCACTGTTTTCATTTTTTTCCAGAAAAAAACATTTGACACCTTTAAATGAACCAAAAGCTGTATTGAAAGGCACAAAGTGGTAATGACAGAAGGGTTTGCTTAGATACTTGGATTCCTGGAGGACAGGTGTTCTGCACACTTTGGTGATTTTACTGCTCAAAGATGTCTCAAGTTAATTATCAGGTGTAGTAGGGGTGGTAGATTAACGAAACCACCAAGCTCTGCTGGACAGCATCCCTCAAGGATCAGAGTTAGCCCCCATGTCTTTGTTTAAATGCATTTCATTCTTTCAGTTTTTTTTCTCTCTCTCTCTCTCTTTCTCTGACTCGCCGTGGACTAGTGTTTGGAATATCTTTCCGTTGGCTCATAAAACCTGTCAGAAGTTTCACATCTGGTATGTTTCAGCTGGTCTCAACTCTGGAAGCTCAGTCATTTCTGCAAAATGCACACACTCATCCTCACACACCCATACACACACCTTTTGTGTAATTCTTTCTCAAATACTTTCCTTCTTTTTTTATTTTATTTTACCTTCTTCTTTCTCAGAGGAGTGAGGTGACAATAGTAAAGAGACAGAGACAGGAAGAATATTACCCCATAAAGCTGTAGTAGGCAGAAAGGAGATGAGTGTGAACCCATAAGGACTAGGGCATCTTAATAATTCAGGCAGAGGTAGTGGAGAAATATTTCCCTCAGTACTGTACATGCATTGTAAGGGGGGAAAAAACAAAAAAGATGGTCTGTAACATATGAAGCTTTGCACGTGGCCAGTGCAGATGGGAATCAGTGCCCACAACTGACTCATGGAGCTTTTGTTTTCATGCAAGCTGACATGCTATTTTATATATTTTTAAAAATCAATAATTTTATATGATATCCTGTATATGAGGTAAGATGACAAATGAGATTATCTGAGAGAAATATAGAGTTTTTTTTAAAAAAAAAACATTTTTTACATCAACATATAAGATGTTACAATAAAATAACTTATATACAAATATAATGTGTATATATTTTATATTGTGGCTTCTATGTATAATAAAATAAGATTATCTTATTGATAATTAATTTATTAATTAATTAATGCCTAGTGAAAGAATAAGTAATTTGCAGGAGCGTGGCAACACAGGGTAGCTATGCAACACAGGGTAGCTATTTTTTAACATACAAAAATATACAGTACTGTGCAAAAGTCTCAGGCCACAACTTGAATTTAATTTAATTAAAGAAATTGAAACAAATGTTTTTACTGCAACAGGCTACAGCTAAAATTACACCCAGCGTCTAATTACACAGTGCTTAAAGCTAAAATTACAAATTGGTTGTTTTACTCAGCAGCGACCTCATTTCCCCTCTCATCTGTTCCAACCACTCAGCATTCAGCATCACCAGCATATTAATCACCAGCCTGGTCATCTGTCATTATCTTCACCTGTTTCTCTCTGGTTCATGCCTTAGGTTAGATGATTTTTTATGATTGAATGATTCATAGGTCACTGTGTGGTTTAACACGCAAAATACATTCCTCTGAAACTGGTAAGGTACAGGGAATCCTGGAGAACTACATCGTAAGAATATCTTAAAATACAAGAAAGTCTGTCCCTTTTGAAAGCAAAACCTAAAGCAATGAGAGGAGGCTCAAGACTATTGCACAGTACTTTGTTATGTTTTAAATTAAATTTCTCCCAAACCCCATAGTTCATGCCCTGAGAAGTGAACAAATACAGATGCATGAAATATTGTAGCATAATTTCTCATTATACATGATGACCATACTCTGAGACCACCACATAAATGGCAGCTCGATAATATATGATTTTAATACTGTACTGTGATATTATTTTGCAGTATTTTCCAAGTCAAAACTGGTAACTGTTATAGTCCATCTGTTGGTGTGTTGGATACCTCCCTGTTTTGACTCTAGTTTGACCTGAGTGTGCGAAGCCCATCCCCACACACAAGACTGCAGAATTTGAAGTTTACCTGTGAATCTCTTGATGGACAATGGCTATATATTTTGTCATCCCATTGAGACATGTGGCCTCTTGAAACAAAAAGTTTTGTGTTGTGTTATTCGATCTAAGTACATTAAGATCTAATAACACAAAACAATAATACATCTTATACTGTATATTATTTTAAAAATGTATGCAGTATTTTTTCAGAATAAATTCCATTGTTGGACCTTCCATTGTTGAAATTCATTTTAGTATTTAAAACTATCGTTATGAATAGAGGTCTTAACACTGATTATTACACTGATAATTGTCAGCTGCAAAATTCACCATATACTAGCCTTATTGCTTAACAGCAATCATCAATTTTTCAAATCAATACCTGCAGAACAGAGAAGTATCTGCATTAAGACTATACTGGTCTTGCTGCATGGAGTGGTAGTAATATATACAGTATTTTTTAATATTTAGTGTTTTATTTAGTTAAAAAAGAAACTATAACTTAAAGTTTCCCAACAGTTTCTTTGGTTGCATACAGTATAGTGCTTATTTGGGCAGATGATATAAGCACACTTGAGGGAATGTAGGAGGAGTGGAGTGGATTTACTCGCCACCGGCATTGTTGCATAACGGCATAAATGTATGGCATTTTCCACCAATTAATGGAATGGGGGAAAAAGATTGCATCATTTCCAAATGCACTGTTGGATTGGCTGGATTGAAATCTCTGTATCTGGAACAGTGCATACTCAGAGAGAGATAAATCTAACTTAGTTGGCATTATGCCTTTAACTACTGTTTTATTCAGCTACTTTTCCATACAGAGTAATGTGTTAGGTTTTCAGCGATGAAAAGACTACAAAAACACTGACTGATAAAAGTACCACTATAGTAGTAAAAATGAACTTGAATAACAGTAAAAGTAGTGATCAAGAAACTCACTTAAATAAGAGTAAATCAGTGAGAAAAAAAAGGTTACTACTTCATAAACTAGCTTTTTATACAGTATACCTGCGGCTTACCCAAATAATCCACAAATGTTCCATATTTTAGGAATGTAACTGTAAATAATTATATTAACTAGGCATATGAACTGTGCTGAAATGAACACATCAACAGTATGTAAAGAAACCTTATGTGAGCTGGCTAACGAATTTAGCAAAATGTTGTTTGGGTGAAAGTAGCTACCTACAGTAATTTCATTAGGTATCATGGAAACTCTTACTGTAATGTTTGTAGCTGCATAGTCAAGTATTCGGCAATGATGCTCATCCATATAATCCTTAGCATAACTTATATACTCTTCATACATACAGGTCCTTCTCAAAAAATTTGCATATTGTGATGAAGTTCATTATTTTCTGTAATGTACTGATAAACATTAGACTTTCATATATTTTAGATTCATTACACACAACTGAAGTAGTTCAAGCCTTTTATTGTTTTAATATTGATGATTGTGGCATACAGCTCATGAAAACCCAAAATCACTATCTCAAAAAATTAGCATATTTCATCCGACCAATAAAAGAAAAGTGTTTTTAATACAAAAAAAAGTCAACCTTCAAATAATTATGTTCAGTTACTGTATGCACTCAATACTTGGTCGGGAATCCTTTTGCAGATTCTTGTGTCTTGTGTCTCTCAACTTTCATTCATTCATTCCTCTTCTATACCACTTTATCCTCTATTCAGGGTCGCGGGGGACCTGGAGCCCATCCCAGGAGGCTTAGGGCACAAGGCGGGGTACACCCTGGACAGGGTTCTCTCAACTTTCTCTTCACAATATCCCACAGATTCTCTATGGGGTTCAGGTCAGGAGAGTTGGCAGGCCAATTGAGCACAGTAATACTATGGTCAGTAAACCATTTACCAGTGGTTTTGGCACTGTGAGCAGGTGCCAGGTCGTGCTGAAAAATGAAATCTTCATCTCCATAAAGCTTTTCAGCAGATGGACTCAGTCCACTGCTTCCGCAGGTCCCCCAAGGTCTGGAATCGGTCCTTCTCCACAATCTTCCTCAGGGCCCGGTCACCTCTTCTCGTTGTGCAGCGTTTTCTGCCACACTTTTTCCTTCCCACAGACTTCCCACTGAGGTGCCTTGATACAGCACTCTGGGAACAGCCTATTCGTTCAGAAATTTCTTTCTGTGTCTTACCCTCTTGCTTGAGGGTGTCAATGATGGCCTTCTGGACAGCAGTCAGGTCGGCAGTCTTACCCATGATTGCGGTTTTGAGTAATGAACCAGGCTGGGAGTTTTTAAAAGCCTCAGGAATCTTTTGCAGGTGTTTAGAGTTAATTAGTTGATTCAGATGATTAGGTTAATAGCTCGTTTAGAGAACCTTTTCATGATATGCTAATTTTTTGAGATAGGGATTTTGGGTTTTCATGAGCTGTATGCCACAATCATCAATATTAAAACAATAAAAGGCTTGAACTACTTCAGTTGTGTGTAATGAATCTAAAATATATGAAAGTCTAATGTTTATCAGTACATTACAGAAAATAATGAACTTTATCACAATATGCTTATTTTTTTAGAAGGACCTGTACAGTACCTATGCCAGTGGTGTAAAAAAAAAAAAATCTTAAAATCTGTCTAGCTAGCTATCGTAACTGAGTGGGCTAGCTAATGGTTTCCCTTTTTTTTTTTTTTTTTTTATATTTACCTGTGAGATGCCCATATCTCCACAGGTTTTGGCTAGCATTTTTGCAGACCATTATCCTGCTGTTTCATTCGATTTAAAAATGAAGTTACCTGAGAAATTAGACCAAGGATACGGTCTCTGCTGTCTCAGACATTGCAGATGCTGTTGATGCATTTGGCACCTGAAATGTAGTCTTTCAGCAGGAAGCTGGCTTATTTTGATTGGATTTTAAATTGAACGATTCAAAATGGGACCCAACAGTATTACAGGATTAAGGGCATTATTTTCTGTAACATAAATGCAGCAAAATTTTTATTTTTAATACAACTCAAGTAAATGTAATTGTAAGAGCCATATCGTATTTGTTATGAATTTGTTGTTGTGTTTATTTGTTTTATTTCATATATTTGTTATATTTTCTGTACAGTTAATTTTACTAGTTAAATTTATTTCTTTAGTATTTCCTTTTTATTGATTATTTATTTTACGTACAAGCTTTTATTTTCTTTTTAAGGTCACTGGCGGTCGTGTAAGCATTTCACTGCATATTATACTGTGTATGACTGTGTATGTGACAAATTAAATTTTAATTTTAATTTTTTATTCTGTTCATTAGTTAAGCATTAAGCATTAAGTTTATTACATAAGCCATAAGCTTTGAATTTGTCAGTTAAGCATTCATTTTGACACTCGTAAGTTGGTCTGTGATGTCATTCCACTATTACATGTATCTGTATGACTATTTTATTTTATTTATTTTTTATTTATTTTATTTTATAGAACTTTATTAATCCCAGAGGGAAATTGCTCAATTTTTCACATATCCCAATTAGGAAACTGGGGTCAGAGTGCAGGGTCAGCCAGCTTACGGAGCAGCGCCCCTGGAGCAGATAGGGTTAAGGGCCTTGCTCAAGGGCTCAACAGTGGCAACTTGGCGATGCTGGGGTTCGAACCCCCGACCTTCCGATCAGTAACCCAGTAACCCACAGCCTTAACCGACTGAGCCACCACTGCCCTAAAGTTTCTATCGTATGATAGAAAGTTCAGTTTAGATGTGGAAGGCTACGGAAACACAAGCTTTTGACCGTAAGCTACAGTAAGCGTAATCCAAGATCTTAGTAAGATGTCCGCATCTACAGTAATAAGATATGATATAATTATATACAAAGTAGAGTGAACTATGTACCCTAGCATTTTGAAGAAAGCATATCTAGCGTTACCTTCCACACTTAAGGGTATTGTAGCTTTAGATGCAACGCACAAAATTGCTTACACACACCTCATACTAAATAATCAACAAAAACATGTATAATAAAATATCTTATGAAATATTTAATGCAAAAGTACTGCTAAATGAAATAAATTGCATCCACATAAATTGTTTTTTTTCTGTAGCATAGAAAATATTTGCATGTTTAATGGTTAAAAATAAACTAATGACAAATTGTAATGGCTTTCCCATTGCTTTTATTAGTTTGCATATAATGAAACATCTAAATACAGAATCATAAATTACCAGGTAATGAAGATGTCTTGGAATAAATTGTAAAAGAAACTAAATAAAAGAACTAGCATGTAAGTGCAAACATGCAAACGCGTAACAAATATAATCTGTCACAGGGAAGATGAGTGACTTCAATCTGTTGTACAAAATGTGTTTGCTAGCTTCATGTGACCCGTATGTCCTGTGCAATGTCGCTCACATGGGCCCCATCAGCGACTGATAAGGCTGGGTAGCCTCAGGTCAGCTTGGGGTCAGTGCTCCTAGGACGCCGTGTTCTCAGAGCCAGGTCTGAGACTTATTACCCACATGCCCTCTCCAAGGAGCATGAGAAAAACAGCTCTCCAACACCATGGGTAGCTGAGGTAATTTAAACTCTCTTGGTCTAATACAATCAGATGAGTTACATGAAACTCATGGTTGTACAATATAATGGCCAGTGACAATAGAATAATGCTTATGTATAAATCGTTATACTCTTCGCATGTTTTTACCCTTTGCAATCTTTAGTGTTATGGGTTGTCAGGAAACTTCAAATCATTTGGAGGAGAACGTTTGCTCTGTCATTTCCAAACTACTATAGTGTTTGCCTGATGGAAATCTTCTTTTCTCTCCTGGTAAAGTGTCTGAAGCTGAGCCAAGCAGAAGGGTTTGTGAAATCACAAATCAAACGGTTCCCCTCTCACCCAGCCCCAGGAAATTTCACGGGCGATTTCACTGTCAAGATGGACAGTGTATGACATGTGGGTGTGCAGTGGAGCATTGCGGCTTGTTGTGAAGAGCTGTTGAGAAGGTGCTGGGACCTTGTTACGTTATTTTGTGTTTTCCTGGAAAAAAAAATCAAATATGTATAAAACACATTGCACTATATGTATACTGTTGGTGTCTTCAAACCTTTATCCTAAAGAGAGTGCTGACAGTTTGTACCCAAAATTTGCTTGTGTTTTTTATCTTTTCAACATGCTTTATCCCGGCAGACTTAAAACCTGTTCCAGGAATACCTTGCACAAAGCAGGAATATACATTAATAGGACAGCAGTCAGTCTACTGCATTTTCATACACATTATTCTTAGGTTAGAAAATGAGAGAAAGCGCACTGGGCAGAGCAAGCTTTATTAGAAGCCAACATGATTTAAGGAAGCCCTTGGCAAGGCTCCAGGACACAATTCCTGCTGATGTCTGCACTGAAACCTGGCATACACAGCACATGACCTAGGTGTCAAAGCAGAAAAGGACAAAACAATAACCACTCATACATTTTTAAAAGTTAAATGTCTCTCACCAACATTGCCAGTAAGTATTGCAAGTGACAGGCTAAAAGCTTAATGTGGTAGCATGTTAGCATCTTGCTAATAGGTTCCCACTCATTTATAGACAAATTAATTATTTGATAAAGTATTGCCTAAACTGAAGCTGATTTAACTGGTAATTTCATTAGGCACTTTATTAAATCCAAGCTACAGTATGAAAAATCCCTTCAATACTTTTGCAACATGATTGACATATTGTGAAACTGAATGCTATACTCAATCTCACACAAATTTAAAAAGCATTGAATTAATGCTGTTTACAATAAAAAGATTATCATAATATTTTGTGTGATATACAAAGATATTACATATCACTGCAAACTTACAATGCTAATTTACTTTAACCATTACCATAGATATTTTGCTCTTTGCTGCCTTTTTTTAATGATTTAAAAAAATAATTTACATTTAGAGTGATGGCCAAAAGTATTAAGACAAAAGGTGAAATTCAATGTTTTATGATATTTCTTTCCCCAAACAAAGACAATAAAATTTAAATGATCAGTATTTAATATGGAGTCTTTTATTCAAAACCTGCTTGATCCAGTCAGAGTCAAAAGGCATTTGAAGTCTCTGGTGCCACTTGTTCAAGCCATGCCTGCTTGATTTCTTCCTCAAGATCATGTACAGAAGATGGTTTATTGACTGCTACTGCCTTCACCAACAGCTTTTAATGGATTTATGTTGGAAGATGACCCAGGCCATAGCTCCAGAAGGTGAATGGCCTTGTCAGTTTTTCTCTAGTTTTTCAGTTAATTAGCACAACTCTTCAGCCAGATAGGCTACAACTAATTAGTGAAATCACCTGTTTTGTGCACAGGGAGAACAAGAACACATGGCCTATTTTGTCTTAATACTTTTGACCTCCTTCATGAACTTCTACACATGCTCATGTCTTTGATTTTATATGGGAAGACTTGTTCTAGCTTGTAAAAGAACAAAGTTATAAAAAAAATGTTTTCAAGAAATCTTGTTGCATTTCCATTTTAAGAATGGCTGACCTGATGTTGGCTTACTGAAAGATTAAATGGTTTTTCAAGCAGGTGAGAAAATATACAACTAATCGGGGAAACGAGTATTACAGGCAAGAGCCCGTTATCTAAATAAGGTCAGGTCCATAGATTTTGGAACAAAATGCTAAGAATTTTGGCATCTGTCCTCTGCACACCACCACATTGAATTTGAAATGAAACATTCAAGATGTGAGCAAAGTCAAGACTTTCAGCTTTAATTCTAGGGGTTTCACAAAAATTTGTCATTAACCAATTAGGGGGTTACAGCCATTTTTATAAACACATCCCTATTTTGAGGGCTCATAAATAGTGGAACAAATTATCCCAAATGCACTCTTAAATACTTGGGTGAAAATACTTTGCAATCAATGACTAGTTCCAATGGCAGCCATACATGATTATGCCATAACACTGCCTCCACCACATTTGACAGGTGATATGGTATACTTTTAATCATGAGATGGTCCCTTCTCTCTACATAATTTTTATTCCCATCATTATGGTACAAGTTCATTCATTAATTCATTTTCTATACCGCTTAATCCTGTGTTCAGGGTCGCGGGGACCTGGAGCCTATCCCAGGAGACTTCGGGCACTAGGCAGGGTACACCCTGGACAGGGTGCCAATCCATCGCAGGGCACACACACATACACACACTCACACACCCAATCACACACTACGGGCAATTTAGGAACGCCAATTAGCCTAATCTGCATATCTTTGGACTGTGGGAGGAAACCGGAGTACCCGGAGGAAACCCACCAAGCACGGGGAGAACATGCAAACTCCATGCACACAGAGACGGGAATCGAGCCTGGCCGGGGAATCGAACCCAGACCCTGGAGGTGCAAGGCAGTGCTAACCACTACACCACCGTGCCGCTGGTACAAGTTACCTTTGGTTTTATAAGTCCAAAGAAACAGGCAAATTCTAATCTGGCCTTTCTGTTCTTGAGCAATACCAGTGGTTAGCACCTTCTCTGCATTTATTTCATAAAGCCTCCCTAGATTTTCACAGTGACACACCTACCTCCACAAAAGTGTTCTTGACTTGGGTAAATGTAGTAAAAGGACAGTATTCTATAGACAGAATTCTGCAGTCCAGGTTTTTTTCTGTTGCTGAGCTTTCTAATTCATCCCTTCTTTTTAAGAATGTTCCAAACTTTTGTGTTGGCCACTGCAAATGTTTCTGCTATCTGGCTGATGGGTTTATTTTGTTTTTCAGCCTAATGATGGCCTCATCACTTGCATAGACACCTCTTTGGACCTCATGTTGAAAGTTTGAGAGGGAGACATTAGTCATGAATTAACAAGGGAACAGGCCCCACCTGGCTATGCACCTTCTTGTCAACAATTCGTTCCATTATTTATGAGTCCCCCAAAATGGGATGTATGTATAAAAATGGGTGTAATTCCTGAATTGTTAATGCCACATGATAATTTTGACTGTACAGAGGCCTAATGCCCAAGAAATTCTTTGTTCTAAAATTTTAAAAATAAAACTGATCAGCTTCTATCAATTGTGAAATAAATGGAATCACCCTGTGTTAATCATATTGTAGAATTTCGTTAGCAATGAAAATAAATGGAACATTGAACACAAAGCGAGTTTTAACCACTGAAATATTCAGAGTGTATGATGTCCATGTAGATAAACCCCACAAGGTCCCTTGCACTTAATTTTCTGTAAACAATATCAGTACTACATATTTTACCCTCATTGTAGGTGTACATTGTTTAACCTTAAAGTAATTTAACTAAATAAATCAGTTTATGAATTATAGTGATTTTTACAGTGTCTAAGGTTTACTAGCAGCAATAACAAAATCAGTTTGGAGTTTTATATGTTCACCAATTCGTGGGTTCTATACAGTACATGGCTACACAGCTTTATCCAACTTTCTAAAATTTTGCTGGTACCTGAATTGACTAAATTGCCATGTCCTGTTGCTAAATACTGCATACCCCAGTGGTCTTGTGGAACCATGTCCATGGGGGCAAAAGTTGCCCGGCAGCACAAAAGGAACTTATACCGGGCATAATGTTTTGCATTGCAATGGTTTATTGGTGAAGATCCATCAGGGGAAAACTTCTGATTAGGGCCAGAAAAAATAACTAGATTTAATATGATTAAGGTGATTGCTTGCTGGTCTTCTACACCCTGTTTTCTGTGTTTTAATAGGGAAAAGTTTAATTTGGTTTCCGTTCTGTTTTGTTCTCTCGGAGACAATATGAACTAGCTGAATCAGTATTCCTGTTCATACTGTTTGAACGAATACAAATGCCCAATTACAATGAAAGTTATGTGAACTTTAACACCTTTCCTGTTATACTGAAGGTCCAGCATCTTCACACTTACAGTATGACTGCAAATCAATTGCTGCTATCCGCTATCACCCAAATGAGGATGGGTTCCCTGTTGGGGCTGGTTCCTCTCAAGGTTTTTTTATATTGTAACCTCAGGGGGAGTTTCTTTGCCACCATTGCCACCATCTTGCTCAACAAGGGCAAACTGATAATTATAATTTGTACACTTTTCAAACGTATTTCAATAATTTTTTAACTCTTTAAAGCTCTGTTGCATTGTTTAAAGCGCTGTTGCATTTATAAATAAAATGCAATGGTATTGAATTAACATCTTTTCCATGACCGCAGGATATATCTTCTGACATTGTTATTAAAGTAACGAGAAGCTACTTACTGCATCAGTTAGGGTTAAATAATAACTTGTTGCCTGCTGAACCAGTAATTATCCAGTGGAAGGCTCTTATCTATTTGCTTAGTTACATCCAGGTGGTTACTTTCTTTTGGCCGGACAGTGTATATACTTGCATATACACATACATAAGTTAATTTGGTTCATAGTCTTTATTTAATTTTAAATTTTGTGTAGTTAAACAGACATCCACAGCAACAAAAAAATCAGTACTCATAAGGTGTATTGTATACTCCAAATTCTTTGCTTCCCTATTGTTTCAAAACTGATAGGCTAATAAGCATTTACAGTATGTATTCAACTGAATGTGAACGTGAATTATTCATAGCCAGGCTCAGCTATCATGGTCTGCCTCTGGAGCTTGTGAAATGTATTACTAAAACAAAGATCTGAGAAAAATTGTAAACCTTTTCATTCTCTGCCTACTGGTTCCTTTTCACCTCTTGACAGCACCTTATATAAACATTCTCTTCAACCTTTCAGTTAGTGGCATTGACTTTCTCAGAAGACAATAATCGGACATTGTGTGTAACATTCCAACATAACCGCCCATCTTTCTCTCTCTCACCTCCCTCTTTCTCATCCTCCCACGTGCACAAACACACACTTTGTTTCCTGGCAACATGTAAGCGTGGGGAGAAATGTTGAAGGGCTCTCGTGTCACAGAATGCTGTAGCGTCCAGTACACACACACACACACACACACACACACACACACACACACACACACACACACACACACACACACACACACACTGATTCACTAAGTAGCTGAACACACTGCTTGGCTGTAGGACATTGAGGAACTCATTTTTATGCCACCTCCGCCATTCTAGTATAAGGTACCTTAGACGCTTCAGGACATCTTTATGTTTGCTGGCACTGGAAAGTTTGGAGCTAGTGGATTTATGGAGTTTAAATGTGTTTGCCCTGCAGTCAAAAGTTCTGCTTGTTAGTTTATAATTTGGTCACTGTTGATTACATTTCTGCATATTTTTTATTTAAAGACACAATTTACTATAAAGCATTCTCACAATGTTAAAGCTTATAAACTCACTAGAAACACTACTTTTTTGGTTCATATTGACATAATAGCATCAAGCAGTTGCTGCAGTTGTTGGCAGCACATCCAGATGCAAATTCCATTCATTCATTCATTCATTTTCTGTACCGCTTTATCCTTATATACAGGGTCGTGGGGGCCTGGAGCCTATCCCAGGAAACTTCGGGCACAAGGCGGGGTACACCCTGGACAGGGTGCCAATCCATCGCAGGGCACACACACATACTCACATACTCACAAATGTTAACTCATTCACACACTACGGGCAATTTTGAATGTCAATTAACCTAACCTACATGTCTTTGGATTGTGGGAGGAAACCGGAGTACCCGGAGGAAACCCACCAAACACGGGGAGAACATGCAAACTCCATGCAAACTCCATGCGGTGCAAGGCGACAGTGCTAACCACTACACCACCGTGCCGCCGATGCAAATTCCAATTCCATCATATTCCCAAAGTGCCCTATTGGATTGACTGACTGGTGGGGCCAGTTGGGCACAGTGAACTCATGTTGTATGTTTAGCAATGCTCTTTGGCATACCTTAGTTGAAACAAAATGGTATGCTTACTGGATATATTTACTTTTTTTCAGATCATTCTCTATAAACCCTAGAGATGGTTTTATGTGAAAATCCCAAAAGATAAGCAGTATCAGAAATACAGTACAGTACTCAGCCGTCTGGAACCAGCAACCATGTCACAAAGTCACTTAATTCACCTTTCTTGATAGTTTGAATGCCACCTGATTGTCTTGAACATCTTTACCAGCCTAAAAGCATTGAGTTGCTACCATTTGATTGGATGATTAGATATTTGTGTTAACAATTAAACAGTACATAATGAAGTTGCCCGTGAGTAGACAGTATATTTATGTTTAGGGTATATATAGTACACCTTCTTGTATGCATTCATTTTTTCTGATAGTGCTTAAAAAGTGATGTACCGTATTGCATACTTATTCATACATTTTTATGCCATTAAAAGATATTGAAGAACTGTGCTGTTCCACCATTCTACAGTATTACTACAGTATAAAGGGCTATATTTGTAAAGTTATTGTATTTTCAATACTGGCATTTCAAAATCATGGACCGAATACATACACACACACACATACACACACACACACACACACACACACACACACACACACACACACACACACACACACACACACACACACACACACACACACACAGACCTGGACTTCACCGTTGTGTACATTGTAATTTCTTCTCACTATTTTTCTTTATTAGCACGTGATAATTATAGATTTAACCAATGTCTTCAAACAGGAAACCAGTTGGCAAATGATGGAATACATAACAGTCCTCATATGAGGATCCACCAAGAATATATAGACAGTTTAGTTGAGTAAAATATCTATACAGTATACAGTATGTGCTTTTCTTTTGCCAAAGATCAGTCCCAAAGGTTAAGGCAGATGATATTTGCACCTGAGTAAGTACTGTAATATACACTTGTTGCACACACTTTAGCCGTTCCCAGTAGAATAGCTTAATCAAACATGAGCTTTTTTATACTACAGAACAAATAAGTAAATCACTACATTGTGTGTGTTAAATAGTTTGAACTTCACTATCTACTAATATCAAGTACAAATAGCTGAAGAATTAACATTTACTAATCTGTTAAAGGGGACCTTTTATACAAAATTCCCGTTTAGTCATTGGTTGACATACAGATGGGTTTCCTGTTTGTGTGTGTACAAACAAAAACATGAGAGAGAAACATTCCATACTTTTTACATGTACTTTTTCTACTGTTTTTTATATTGGCCCGGGCTTAAATAAGCCAATTTGTATTTTTCCCTATGGTGACCTCCCCCATACTTTCCCCGCCTTGTTGCTCAGCTCTGTTGTTCTCTGGTATTTGGAGATTATTTCAAGTAGTACAATAAAGCCTAGAAAAGTTAGACTTTGTGGACTGTGTGTGTGTGTGTGTGTGTGTGTGTGTGTGTGTGTACAAATAGCTGTACTGTGACCAATGCTATTTTCACCCGGTGCAAATAGACACTGCTTATTTTGATTTGTCTCTGGGTAAAACCAGGTTCACAGAGCTCTTATAATAGTCCATCTGGAATAATGCTAGAAGCAGTTTGACATATTTCAGTAATAAAAAGAGCTAACATCTTACAATAAATACATATTAAGCAACGTTTTTGGTCTAAAGAAGTTTTTATAATGGAAGATCAATGTCAAGAAACAGAGCTCCTTTACGTACAATGTAAATGAATACCAGTAAAAAGTCTGTTACGGATTATGGACTCCAGAGCAGCTCTACCTTTGCCACACCAAGTTCAACTAGGTGTTTGAATTTGAAAGTCAAATGGAGTAGTTTCAGTCTAGTGCCCAGTGTCAGAGCTAGGCTGTGCATGGGGAAAAAAAGTGCACCAAGGAATAAAAAAATACTACATTCTCATCTTCTTCGTCCTGCCTGCAGGGGATGAGCTACCAAAACTGCAATCCACTGCCTCCTGGATTATTAAGTGTGAAAAACTCACTCTCCATAAAAATGTATTGCGATGAAGCAGCAGGCTTGCCCACAGTTCCTAACAATTTTTTTTCAAGGTGTTACATCATTCTGAGTGTCCAGCCACAGTCTGTATGAGAGGTGAGTTAAAATTGCATCTGCTTCAGGTTGAACTCCAAAGCTACTGGTCTAAAGCCAGGTATTTGGTATAGCCTTGTTGTAAAGCGTGTGATCCCTGACCCAACTGCAAATCCACACAAATAATTGTTTCTCTCCAACATAAGGAGTCAGATAGAGTTTGTTTGTATATAAACAGCCTGGACTCTTTCCCCTTTATTTCCTCAGCCTGCACCCGTAGCCAAAAACAAGTCAGGGAACTGCAAATCATGCTACTGTCCTACAAAGCCGGAGGAAAATTGCAGTTGGTGTATTTCTCTTTGTTTCTGCATGCCTGTGAATGGATGTATATATATGGGGTCCAAAAGTCTTAGGCCACACAGAATTCTGAAATCCTTTAAAATAATGGAACATAATGTTCAACATCTTGAATATTCAATACAAACTAATAAGCCATAACATTTAAAAAAGCAAAAGATTATGCCCAATATTGTGTAGAAAAATACAGGGCACCGGAGTGGCTCTGGTCCCTTGAGGGTTTGCTGTTGTGTCTGGCACCAGAACATTGGCATCCTCCGTGAATCGAACTTGTTTGCTCAGTGCATTCCATAGGTTCTGATTGATTGAGATCTGGGGAGTTTGGAGGCTGTGTCAGCAGGCTTGGGCTCTTGCTAAGGCATTGCTTGCTCTCTGCTAAACCTCATGCCTGACAAGTTGTGGTGTACTGGATGTTTTGGTGCCTTTCTGTTGTTGCCAGCATTGACATGGTTCCTTTATCTTTTCTAAACCTTTGGTCACAGCTTAGATGGGCCATTGGTGCCCATCATTCTGTCACCAGTTACCTGGTATATAATTGATAATCAATGTAATAACTTAATTAACCTGGGTGTATAGATTCTGCACCATTTCTAGATCATTGTTTAAATGTAGGCATAGGCATATTGCACAAAAAGTCAGATTTTTGTCATGCTATTGAAGTTTGTGTTTAGATGACACTCTGATGAATTTTAAAGTTAATTATAAGGTTTAGTCTCAAACTTGTGGAGTCCACACTGTCATTAAAGCAAGAAGTGGGATTTACCTATACCAAAATTCTGAAATTCATTCATAATGTTTACTCATGTCACAATAATATAATTTAAAATGAATTGTATTGATAGAATATAAATTAATGCAGGATTAGAAAACAGAAGTAATTTCACCATATGATTAATACATTTCTCTAAATTATAAAGAATAGAAGAATTGAAGCATTTTCACTAGTTGTCTCAGACTTTTTGACCCCACTATATACGTACAGTATATGCACGTGTGTAGAATACAGATTATATTAAAATGTTTCTTGAACCCAAGGGACAAACGTTTGTATTGAATACAAACCTGAAAGAAACTAAGGATTAGCTTTGTGCTGCTACAGTACATTTCACTCCACTTCCTTCCTCTTTTTCTACATTGCTTTTATTGCTGCTCTTCTCACCACTTGTGAAGGGCCAAGTAAATTTCCACACTTAATTCCGATTTCTTCATGATGTAGTGCAGTCTGTCTTTGATTTTCTCCTCATCAGTCTAGCTGATTAAAAAAGAGTGGAGG
Source organism: Channallabes apus (assembly GCA_030522415.1). Lineage (NCBI taxonomy): Eukaryota > Metazoa > Chordata > Actinopteri > Siluriformes > Clariidae > Channallabes > Channallabes apus. The sequence continues at coordinate 17,139,209 of CM060121.1, read as the reverse complement.
AAGGGATGTTTAAAAAGGCAAGAAAGCTTTGTACATAAAGGGATTCTGTGAGGATATGTACTTATTCATGTTAATATAACTTTGCCCTGAGTGACTAAAAAGGTTTTCCACCAAAATCTTTAATCACACATTATGATATCTTGTAATATACTGTAATATATTAATATACTATATAATATACTGTAATATCCTGATGTTTCGATGCACAGAGAAGGGAAGTCTAACAGCATTGGGGCAGTTAATATTTCTGTTTTAGAAAATAATATATATATATTTTTTGCAAAATACCTAATTTATAAATTATTTGTGAAATATTCTGTCATATATGGTTCATATGAAGTTCTGGTTCATATGGTTTGTATAAAGTTGCATTTTTGCAAATGCAGAGGTTTGTAGACATCTGACCATCGCTCTAATTATGTGGTTCTTCTAAATCATTGCCACAAATTTGTACAGAATGACTTATACTGTAAGTCATTGTACACTGTAGCATTAAAAGTTTTTTCAATGGAACTAAGAGGCCCAAATCTGTTTCAACATGACCATGCCCCTTTGCACAAAGCCAGCTTCATGAGTGCCTGACCTCACTAATGCTCTAAAGGCATGTCCTAAAATCAAGTGAAAAGCCTTTCCAGAAGAATGGAGATTTTCAGGTTTGCAAAAGGGAGACTAAATCTGGAATTGGATGTTGTAAAATCACTGTCCGATTTTTACAAACCTTTCATCATAGAGTACTGTATATTTAAAAATTATTACTGGTAGAATTAATTAATACTACTAAAAAGAACTGCCACTAAATGTTCAATACCAATGACAATTAGGCAAATGCAAATCTTTTTAGGAACTTGTGATGCACATGCACTAGAGAAATGGTAGTAGATAGATTAATTAATACATCACATTTTCTGTAGCACTTATCATAAAACCTGGAGCCTATTCCAGGAGACTTCAACATGAGGCAGGATAAACTCTGGACAATGTGGCAGTCCATTGCAAGGCACTCACATACTCATTCACACATTGGGCTCACCAATTAGCTTAATATGCATGTCTTTGGACTGTGGGAGGAAACTGGAACACCCTGAGGAAACCCACCAAGCATGTGGAGAACATGCAAACTCCAGACACAGAGAGGGAAGGAATCAAACTCTCGACCATGTATGTACGTGAGCACAGGGTTAATCACTATGCCAACAGCATATACAACAACAAAAAAGACATAGACTTTACTAAAGACATTACACGTGTGAAATTTGACCTTGAAATCGGAAATCTTGAAAAAGCACCTGCACATACTGTAATACATTGTTCTCATGCTTAGCCAGTACAGGAATGGACACATGGGACAAAGAATGGATACTGATTACATTATTATCCTGATGACATAATATAGTGATATACATAGTGCTTTTCTGTGGAAAGGATTATGTGTTGTGGTTGTGTGAAGTTAACAACAACTGTTAGTGAACCGAACAGCTGTTAGTGGCACCTGTGGTTCCTATAGGCTGGACGTTTTCTGTGTTTACAGTAAGTGAGTGAACACAATGTGCTTCTACAAAAAAAAAAATCCCTCTACAAACCTGCTTTGCTGGTGCTGTTCTCTGCAAAGTCTGGGATAACGCTGTGCTATACAAGAGTGCATACTGTATTTCAGCTGACTCATAAGCTACAAAAAAAAAAACCACACACAGAGTGAGTGCACTTGGCCTCAATTCTTCCATGCTACTTCTCCCCTCCCCTCCACTTCCATAACCAGGATCTATGGACAGCTCATTTCTGATAGCTGTCTTATCATACAGCATTACACACAGACACATATTGTCTCTCTGTGCCACTTGGCATGAAGCAGCTGCCTATGATAATGTTTCCCCTGCTCACTCTTTCACTTACACAAACAGCCGAACTTTCTGTATAATACGAGGTTGCCCTTGTCCCTGCTGATACAGGTTTACTTTTATGTGGCTTGTAATCTGAGCTTTTCTGGCCCGGCCGGGTCTCCTCTCCCAACTGAATGGACTGCACTGTGCTCTGCCGCTGTTTCCTGAGCTTTCACTCTGCTTAGCTCGACACTATGATCATAGTAGAGCCTGTGGTGGGCTGGTTGCATTTGTGCTGAGGAGATACTGATCTCCAGGATCACCTCACACTTGCCCACACACTCACCAACATACACTGAGTTTGCAAAGATGACTAATGACTGATGGCTCATAAGGAGAAAAAGATGGTGATACAAATAGCTCAAATGGAGCAGTTAATCACAACGATTATTATTGGTAAAAAGTCTGCAGCTGCTTTTATGTATAGGAGCTACAGTATGCACATAAAAATGTCTTATTACATACTCTAAGCATCGCTGCTACCCCTCGCAATATCTGCCAAGCTTTTTAAATTGTTTTTTTTTTAAATAAAATTTTCATTGAGTGTCAGTGTCACTTATGCATCCATATAACTTTTATATTGTTATATGATTTATTGTCGTAAATAAATGCCTGTGGCTGTAATATTGCATATAATCCTGATATTTTACTACAAAGTCTGGTATGAAGTAGCATAGGTTGGTACTGCGCTATGCCCAATGGAGTGTAGTTGATGAAATTGATAAAATTTCAAATTTGATTCGAATTGTGGTAAAAATTTACTGATTCTTCTTTACTGATTTGAACACCGTCTAAGCAGTATACTGTATACTGGATAGATATATAGATATAAACATATTTCAGTAACCCGACATGATACAGAAATGAAATTGATATTAAAATGGAGCTTATAGAATGAGTCAATCTGACATTAATATGCATAACGCATATAGCCCAAAATGCCACTTAACATCTAATTTCATGTAGGAAATCTTTCTTTATGCATTGCATTTGTAGTGTAACTCTTATATATCCCCAGGTTACCACCCACTTATTACCACATTTTAACTTGCTACTCTTAATAAATTAGTAACTAATATTCAGAGTTGTGTTACTGCAGTAGTGCATGTTAAAAAAAAACGGGCAACTTTGGAGACAGAAACACTTGAAGGTGATTTGTATAATCTGATTTGATTTGCATCCCGAACCTCAACAGCTTCTTAACTCTTCTCTGAATAAGAGTATACAGTAGGACTTTTACAATATTAACAGTGATATAACAATTGAACTTATATTGCTAACTCTGAATTGGGTTCTTACTGTAGGTATGAGAGTGACATATGCAAGTCCTTGACTCACCGCCCATTCTTGTGAGATTAGTTGTTTCAGTATGTCATATTAGCATGCTTACTTTGTTTCTAAATTCATATGTAAAATACACAGAGATGACGTTTTCCTTCCAGTGTCCCCTATGGATCACTGTGCTTTTGACGGGGATAAAGCAGGTGCTAAAACTTGGCTCCCTTCTTTCCCCAGCAGACCACCTGTTTATATATGTTATTATATACAGTATATATACAGTATATAATATCTATTTGAACTCTTATATAACATAAATTAGTATATGGTTAGAGAAGATGGGAATGTTGGCTGAGACTCCTGCAAACATAGTTTTCTATCATACTATCATACATGTTAAAGCAAGCAGTACGCCCCCTCTCCCTCATCTCATCCTTTTTTCCCTCCCTCTTACTACTTTTGTTTTTATTGCTTTAATTGGCAAAGTAGCTCATGCAGACTTGTTCTCAAGGGAGCAAATTAATATTTATTCTCAAAACAACTCTGGAGTCTCAAAACAGACCAGACACTAAAGGAACTGACCAGATTTGCTGTCTGTGAGTTTTAGCATAATAATAATAATAATAATAATAATAATAATAATAAATAAAAATAAAATAATAATAATAATAATAATAATACGAATGTAATTCTACATTTGTTGTTCATTGTATTATAAGGAGGTGGCACGGTGGTGTAGTGGTTAGCACTGTCGCCTTGCACCTCCAGGGTCTGTGTTCGATTCCCCGGCCAGGCTCGATTCCCATCTCTGTGTGCATGGAGTTTGCATGTTCTCCCTGTGCTTGGTGGGTTTCCTCCGGGTACTCCGGTTTCCTCCCACAGTCCAAAGATATGCAGGTTTGGCGTTCCCAAATTGCCCGTAGTGTGTGATTGGGTGTGTGAGTGTGTGTGTATGTGTGTGTGCCCTGCGATGGATTGGCACCCTGTCCAGGGTGTACTCCGCCTAGTGCCCGAAGTCTCCTGGGATAGGCTCCAGGTCCCCCGCGACCCTGAACACAAGATTAAGCGGTATAGAAAATGAATGAATGAAAATTTATTATAAGGCATGGTGGTCACACTTTCTATAAATTACCTCTGTATAATGACCCACAAACACATTAATTCATTCATTCATTATAATTTCATTAAACATTGTTATATTTGTCTGTTGTTTATTGTGCATTAAATGATGCATTGTAAGTAAGGTTTGTAACATTATATGGATAACAGTAAAGAAAGACACTTGGTTTTAGTTTGAGTAGTCTATTGTTTAGTAGATATTTATTTTTTCATTCAATGTTTTAAGGGTAATTTTAAGCTTTACACAATTGACAAATGTAATTATAATGGTAATTAATGCCTAACTTGACCAAGGGTTTACAAACACAACTTGTGGTATTAGAAATGATATAATGATATCTGTGTTGATTATTTGCACTGATGTATGTCTTGTATGTAAAGAACATGCTATGCCATTTCCTGTAAGTCCAAGGAAAATAATAAATGCTAAGCTTCTAATGTTACATATACCTAATTATTCATAATTGACAATAAGAATCACAAGTGCAATGAATTCGTTTAAAAATGTGCTTAATGCTTTTACTTTACTATTATATGATGAGTAGGGTTACGGTACATAGATCATTAATTTATGTATATGGCCTCCATAGTACAGTAAATGTTGCATAATTTCTTGAGCAAATGTCTTTTCTCAATCCCTTCTGTGACAGATTCCTTAAATACCTTATTTCAAAATTATTCTTAAATTTCTCTTTAAGTTCTACAGTTACCTGCAAAATTATGCTTATTGTGGATGACCTGCAAAATTATGCTTATTGTGGATGACTGTTTTTATTTTTTATAAAGATAAGTATTGATGGGGAGAAAACTTGTAATCTATATTCCTATAGACTTATATTTAGTGGCTTGGTTTTCTAGTAGTTCAAAGGAGGAAAAGCAACATGGTTTTCTATTGCACAAATTAAAGTGAGCACTTTGTGCTTTTGTTGTTTACTGAAAACCTTCCATCGTATTCCCTGTGGACAAACAAGCACAAAACCTGAATTAGCAGCAGTGGAAATCCAAAGTCCCACTGGGAACAAGCTCTCTTCAGCACAGCTCTTTCCTCTAAATATAGAATTGATTTCAAATCTTGAACCAAGGCACGCTCTTAATGTGGACGACGTCTGCTCCGCTGTTTTCTCCATGACCCGCATGAACAGCTCTAATTTACATGTGAAGGACAGCACAGTAGGCAGACGCCACGAAATTCTGAATGTCTGATACGTAGGCCCTTTAACAAAACCGAGCGAAATGAAAGGAAGCCTGTTCTGGAAGGTCAAATACAAAACCCATGGCCGTGCTCTGCACATAGGCCCCCTCACGTATGCTCCGTGATTGGTTGGTTTTCTTGCTTGCATGTGGTGACAGTAGTATTGTGTGGGCATGTGTGTGTGTGTGTGTGTGTGTGTGTGTGTGTGTGTGTGTGTGTGTGTGTGTGTGTGTGTGGTGTAGCAAAGTGGATGGGATATGTTGCTAGAAAATGGGTGAGGTCAGGGTTGGAGGCCCCACAGACAGGCTGCCCTAAGCTCAGAGAAAACAAATGGGCTTTGTCAATGTGTCAACATATCTGTACAGCATTACAATGGACAGAAAGGAAAGAGAGAGAAAGTGAGAGACTTTTTATTTATTTATTCATTTGTAAGTAAAACCTCACATATTTAATATTTATTTCACTCTGAATTAAAAGAAAAATCACCTTTGTCCAGCCATGCCCTTGTCTTTTCTTTTCTGCTTTTTTTTTTTAATATAAAGAAATATATAAGTTTATATAAATGGACTCTTCTTCTATTGTGATGAGCTCATGTCCCTGAAATGTCTTAACTCCTAGCAGCAGGTCAACATTCGGTCACTGCAAAAACCTACGCACATAACCCCTCCTCCAGCCATCTACACACACACACACACACACACACAAACACAGACACGCGATTCAGTTCACTTGTTCTGGGCTTTAATTTATTGATTTAATGTCAATTACTGTATCTATAAGGGAACAGAGTGTAAATTGGATTAACTGTATAGAAAAGAGGGAGGGAGAAATTAGCTAGTTGTTAGTAATTCAACCTTGACAGCACAGCAAAGGACACTGTTATATAATGCAGATCAATTCACTGTGTACTTCTATTCCTATTTAGTGTGTATGTGTGTGCTAAAGATTATACCTCTCCCTGGGTAGCCGTTATTATAACTTTCAACAATCTTAATAAAAAGTGCATCCATTCCTGTTACCTCACCCATCTGAAATTCCTGACAAGCCATCTTACAATTACAATCTTACATCTTACTGTACATGTCTTAATATAATATTTAAGGATGTAGTTAATAGTTGAATTGTTAAAAAAAACAGTAGATGATTTAGAGCAGGACAAAATTTTCAAGCGCATGTTAATGTTCAAGCTGAGCTTTTTTATGCCTTTAGCTAGTATGAATATTTATTGTTTGTGTTTAAAAAAAAATGTCTGCCCTTCATAAGAAATCTCCTCTGAGCCAGCCAGGAGCAAGAACCTGAAAAAAGTAGTAATTTAAAGTCGACAAACATGTACACAGCGAGAATATCTGGTGGCTAATGCATTTTTAGTAATAGAAGTGGTTGTGTATTTGTGTGTACAGTATATATATATATATATATATATATATATATATATATATATATATATATATATATATATATATATATATATATACTGTGTATACAGGTTCTTCTCAAAAAAGTTCATTATTTTCTGTAATGTACTGATAAACATTAGACTTTCATATATTTGAGATTCTGATGTTTCTGATGATTGTGGCATACAGCTCATGAAAACCCAAAATCCCTATCTAAAAAAATTTGCATATTTCATCCGACCAATAAAAGAAAAATGTTTTTAATACAAAAAAGTCAACCTTCAAATAAATATGTTCAGTTATGCACTCAATACTTGGTCGGGAATCCTTTTGCAGATTCTTGTGTCTTGTGTCTCTCAACTTTCTCTTCACAATATCCCACAGATTCTCTACGGGGTTCAGGTCAGGAGAGTTGGCAGGCCAATTGAGCACAGTAATACCATGGTCAGTAAACCATTTACCAGTGGTTTTGCCACTGTGAGCAGGTGCCAGGTCGTGCTGAAAAATGAAATCTTCATCTCCATAAAGCTTTTCAGCAGATGGAAGCATGAAGTGCTCCAAAATCTCCTGATAGCTAGCTGCATTGGCCCTGCCCTTGATAAAACACAGTGGACCAACACCAGCAGCTGACATGGCACCCCAGACCATCACTGACTGTGGGTACTTGACACTGGACTTCAGGCATTTTGGCATTTCCCTCTCCCCAGTCTTCCTCCAGATTCTGGCACCTTGATTTCCGAATGACATGCAAAATTTGCAACCTGTAGCCCATTTCCTGCACACGGTGGCTCTGGATGTTTCTACTCCAGACTCAGTCCACTGCTTCCGCAGGTCCCCCAAGGTCTGGAATCGGTCCTTCTCCACAATCTTCCTCAGGGCCCGGTCACCTCTTCTCGTTGTGCAGCGTTTTCTGCCACACTTTTTCCTTCCCACAGACTTCCCACTGAGGTGCCTTGATACAGCACTCTGGGAACAGCCTATTCGTTCAGAAATTTCTCTGTGTCTTAAACTCTTGCTTGAGGGTGTCAATGATGGCCTTCTGGACAGCAGTCAGGTCGGCAGTCTTACCCATGATTGCGGTTTTGAGTAATGAACCAGGCTGGGAGTTTTTAAAAGCCTCAGGAATCTTTTGCAGGTGTTTAGAGTTAATTAGTTGATTCAGATGATTAGGTTAATAGCTCGTTTAGAGAACCTTTTCATGATATGCTAATTTTTTGAGATAGGGATTTTGGGTTTTCATGAGCTGTATGCCACAATCATCAATATTAAAACAATAAAAGGCTTGAACTACTTCAGTTGTGTGTAATGAATCTAAAATATATGAAAGTCTAATGTTTATCAGTACATTACAGAAAATAATGAACTTTATCACAATATGCTAATTTTTTTAGAAGGACCTGTATAATGTGTGAGTGTGTGTGTGTGTGTGAGAGAGAGAGAGAGAGAGAGAGAGAGAGAGAAAATTTAATTTTGCTTACACATTTTAAAGAGTTCAGAGGAAGCAGATGAGTGTAGTACAGCTGAGACCATTTTCCATCTGTGTTTTTGTCTGAAAGAAAGAGCATTCGCGAGGAAACTGTGCACCAGTTTGTTCAAGATAATCATGTGCATATTAACATGCTATCCTTTAGGGACCGCTTATCCTGATCAGGGTCGCTGTGGATTCAGAGTTGGGAACAAGGCTGAGAATACACCATGAGAATACACTATGAACATGATGCTTGTCTATGCACCGTGAACACACATTTCAAAACTTGTTCACACCTACAGTAGGAGTAGTTTAGCATAGCCAATCCAGCATGAGGGGAAAAGGAAACCGGAGAACTCAGAGGAAACCCACAAAATGATATTCTGAGCTCAAACCAGAGACCCTGGAGCTGTGATGTGGCAGCGCTACCCACTGCACCACTTTATTGCACTGTTCTTATATTATACCATGTATTTATCCCTGAACTTTGACCACAAGGTCAGTTTTGTTTTATTGCATGTGTGAGAAAATAAGATATTTTGATGAGCTGTCGCTATGGACTCCACCTGTCAAGTGCCAACTCATCCCACGGTTACATGGACAAGCAATCAGGGGAAATGAAATCAAATGTTTGCCTGAGGACACAGGCATAGTGAGCTGTTGTCATGGTGACAGTGCTTTGAGGGGCGTGATTTAGCTGACAGAGTTATCCTGTATTTGCGAGTGTTGTTTAGGGAGATTGTTTCATAAGCGCGGCTCATTATTTTTTGATGCTTGGCTGAGATTAATCGGAGTGCTCCAGATCTTCCTGGCTTTGTATTTCTACAGAATGTGATTCAAGTGAGCACAACTTTACAAACTACTAACTGGCAACAAACTGATAAAAACAACAGCGGTACTTAAAATAATAAGCCGATTAAGGGGATCCTTCATAGTTATTTCAGCCTAACGTCTTTCCGAGGAATTGTCGTCATATGCAGGATTGCCACAAACAAAGATTTTTTACACATTAGGTTGTTCCAAGAAAACAAGAAAATCTTATTTTGCTGGAACTACAAGTACACCAGATGTCTAAAGATAATTGCTGTATACTGCATATAAATTAGAATAGATGGCTGTATAATGTGATCATTATGACCTATTATTAAATGACTGTAAGGAGTGTTACTGTGTTGTAACACTCACACAGGGATGAACACAATAATAATAAATGACATTTATTATTGTGGAACACTGTGTACTAGGCCTACGGTGGTGGCCAAAAGTGCTAAGAAAATGTGCCATATGTTATACTGTAATTCTCCTTTACAGTAAGGTTTAAAATTAGTTTTAGCCTGTCTGGCTAAAAAGTTGAAAAACTTGTGAAAAAGATTCTGGATTCAGCCATTACCTTGATCATCTCCAGACCTAAACCCTATAGAGAACTGGTGGACAATGATGAAGAAACCAGTAACAATCAAATAAAGGTCTCCTTTTCTTGATCTCCAGGAAGCGATCAAGTAGCCCAGCAGGTGTTGAAAAATAAACGGCACTGGTGGCTTAGTGGTTGGTGTTTCGCCTGCCATGTGAAAGGCCCCGGCTCGATTCCTAGCCAGTGCCCAAACCACAGCCAATGGATGCAGTGCTGGTCCCAAGCCCGGGGAAAAAGGGGAAAGTTGCGTCAACAAGGGCATCCGGCGTAAAAAAAACTGTGCCAAGTTTGTATGTGCGGACCAAGTGTCCGCTGTGGTGACCCCTTGCCGGGGAGCAGCCGAAAGACCAACAACATACTGAATATTAATTGTTGTATAGAAATTTCTATCATCTTGATTGTCATTATTTAAAAAAAAATAGAAAGTTGTTAAAACATTGACTTTCACTTTTGCCTCAATACTTTTGCCAATCACTGTGAATATGTGTGGAGAGTATACAGGTATTATGACAAAATGTGAAAAGGTCTCAAGAGAAAATGTCATATGTCATATACTGTATACAGCAACCCTCTTGCTTTAAAAGAGCTTTCCTTAATGCTCACATCAAATATCAGACTGTGAGCTCAAAGACTTTGACTGGGACATGGTTGTTGTGTCCAGATGGTTTGGTGTATTTCTGAAAATGCTGATCTCCTGGGATTTTCATACACACACGTATAACATTACAACAGTCTCTAGAGTTCTACAAAAAAAAATGCAATTGCACTCTTTACTCTGGTGAAGCACGGTAGCTTGAACCTTGAGGCAGATGGGATAAAGTAGCAGAAGAGCTCATTGTGGTTCACTCTCAGCCAAGAGACGAAATCTAGGTCTATAGAAGCCACAGGTTTAAAGAAACTGGACAGTTTGACAAAAAAAAAAAAAAGAAAAAAACATTGCTTTTTCCATTTTTTAATTGTCCACTTTTGTAGGAACATACGGCTCTGCATGAAAGGACAAATAAGATCGGTATAAAAATGATTCCTATTCCTATTTATTTTTTTTCTCCAGCACTTACTCAAAAAAATGCCTGCGAAAAAAAAGTTTTAATTAAACCTGTTTTTTTGTTTTTTTGCACTCAGTACAGGAAAAGACCTCCAAACTATTTTCTATAAGCACATGTATGGTTCTCATGTGGAAGATGCAGGAGATTAGGTTGAACATGACACTTATGATGTATCAGCATTCTTGGAGACGCCACATGTATAAATTTAAAACCCTGCATGTAAACAATTTAATTTCCTGGATGGCTTGCATTTCCTGCCAGAAAAAAGGCCATAGAAAATCAGACTCAGTAATTTACATCTCTGTACCTTCTTTGGAATTGAAATTGGTTTCTATTCCTCTCTCTATAAGAATGGGTCATATTCCAGTGCTAGCTTTTGGAAGGCGTTCTACAAATTTTTTGTTAATGCTTTATTTGATTCAAGGCAAAATCTTTAATATCAGTATGGTAAATAAATACTGGATGGCATTAAATGTTGATGGCACACATACTTTACTTATGTGTGGTAATACTATCACTACTATTCAGAGAAAAATTAGTCGAGATGCCAGCGCTCAAAATGTCCTCTTCCTCTCTTTACTCTTTGATGTGGCTATTAGTTCATGTCCGAGTGCAGTTTTTTTTCCATGTTGTAGAACCTGCCATCTTCCCATATGGCATTTTGTCATCTCATGATTCCTTTAAATCTCATCCAAGGAACAGCTTGTCCTTTTGGGCCCACATTCATTTCCTCTCACACTGCTATCTTTGAAATCAAAATGGGACCGAATGTGATGCAGAGAACTTCTCTCCATGGCAGATGGTTAGCGGGTTTCATGCCAATTCAGTGCATAACTCTCAGCAAAGATTATCCCCTTCAAATCTGAGCTGCGCAGGATATTGCCCAGGGATCCCGCTATGGGAGCAAACCAGTGCCTTCGCTTTCATCCGATTGCCTGCGGACTCATGTGAACGCAGAAACAGAATAAGCAGACAACTTCGAATGACCTGGCGAGCGGTGTTGGAAGAAAAAGGGCCCAGAGGACAGATAACTCCCCCCAGTGGCTATTTGTTTGGATATTCGTTACCATTAAGCACTATGGTAGCTGGGTAATGGAGGTCTAGTTAAGATAGATGGTTGGCATGATGAAACAAACATCTACAGATATCTACTAAACACTAAAAGCACTGTGGTCAATCATTTTTCACTTACAAGATGAGATGCAGGGATTAATGTAAATAAAATCAAGTTCATTAATTTATTCAAAGACTTTATTTATGTGTCCTGGGAGAACTTTATTGGAAGTGTACCAATTCATATTAAAAAACTTTTCTGGATAGCCGATCCAGGACAGAAATTCATTATGAAGGGCTCATTTTGAATGAGGTCCCAGGATGTTTCTCTGTTCTTATGAGCCAAGCTCTGATTAACAGCATCATGATTATCCTTTTGAGACAGCAAAGTAATGGCACTGTGCTCCAGAAGAGTACAAGAGAGTAGAGAAGTCGAACAGAATGTAAACAATCCTAATTACTTGTTTTATTATTATGTACATATTAAAAACAACAAGCATCAGGAATATTTCTATATGAGTATTACAAATGATTTACTGGAGAAAGAGTGCTTATTGATCCCAATACATTTTCTTCTGCGTGGCAGAACCTGAAGTACCGTCTTGCATCATATCCTCATTTTTTTTTTTTTATTATGTGTCTGGATCATTGTTTTCCATTAGGTCTCCAGAGGCCTTCAGGAACCAAACATGGCCAGAGCTTCAGAAACTAATAATAGTCACACTGCCTTTCTCCACACCACCCGCCCAGAGCGTCAGCATGCAGCCAAGGGACACTGTGTTCAAGCCCTGAATGCATTTCATACTGTTGACGGCACACACACACACACACACACACACACACACACACACACACACACACACACACACACACACACACACACAACATATCCGAGACCATCACATGTAAACAACACGGATACTTATCAAACTGCTGTACAGCATTTGCGTTCTATATTCCTGGAATTACTGTAGTGTTCCAGCTACATATCTAATACGGGTGTGAAAGAAACACTTTCAATGTACTGTTAATGCACTAAGGCATTTTGGAAGCTCTCCAGCTTACATAATAGTTATAAAGGGTATATGTACAACACTGGAGAGCAAAAAATAAACATTAAAAATGAACAATGAACTTTGCTTGATCTCATATTTGCTCTCTCTCTCTCTCTCTCTCTCACACACACACACACACACACACACACACACACACCGCCACATATATAGAACACCACCTCATGAATATGCAACAGCATGGTTTCCTAAGGCGATGAAAAAGGTGTGAACAAGGTTCAAAAGAGGTAAATGTATTTTCCAAAGGCTTTTTATAGCACTCAGAGCTGCTATAGAGATATACACGTGCATGAGCCAGCACCATGAAGTGTTAAAAAGCCAGCATACGTCACAGGCTCTGTCATTTGATTAAGAAGCAGAGTTGCTCCTCACTGTGCTAATTATGGCCTCATTGGCAGGCAACAATGACAAAAAGGCAGTCGTTCCGTGCATGAACAGCCCAGAAGAACATGAGAACTAATTTAAATGTAAATTTACTTCTCCCACATCCTCTTATGATTCAGTGAACAGAAGCTTTATGGGGCCATTGTGGGATACTTGATGGTTCTGTAGAGAGTATTTGAATCTTTTCGACATTTTTTTGTTGTTATTCATATTATATGGTTATGCAATGAAGTCATGAAGTTGCATATGCTACTGTATGTATATTGTTGCATCTGGAGTAGAAGGTTAACTACAATTAAGGTTGCACTGGTAAAATCTTTATTTTTCTATATAATTCTCTACTATACTGATGCACTTATCCCAATGTATGATGTTTACTGCCTGCTTCATGTCTGAAATGCTGGCCTTCCAGGAACTCCTTTAACGGCCAAACATGTGGAAATCGTGGTCAGGACTGTAAAAGTGATGTGGCAATAAATCCGTTAAAAAGCTTGCACCATACCATTCAAGTGTTTTACATGAAGCTAAGAGTTTTGTCACCATGCCATGCTTGATGTCTTCTGAATCTCAATACCAATTGATTTTATGCCATAGTTCATGAGACAATTCATCATAAGTTCCCTTTGGTTGACTCATTGGTTCATTGAGATATTAGACACAACACATGTGCAGGAAATGTTAATAGTGCAAAAGAGTACCATATACAAGGTGACCCAAAGTCCATTTCCCTTATATGAAATTGAATATGTATATTTTTATTTCATACCCAAAGTTAATTTGAAACTAACAACAGAAGATCAAATAAAACCAGAACTAACATGATTTGACAGACAAATACTGTATCCTACACCTCTACATGTGGAAGTCATGTCTTTGGGGTTACATGAAGTCAGAAAGTCTGTCGAAATCAGCCCAGTATAATCATCGCACTAAAGAAGGAATCTATTTCTGTATGCAACAACATCAGTTCTGACCTATTATGAAATATTTAACATTCCTGTATGTACACAAATGGTGTGGAGTCAAAGGGCATTAATTTGAGCATTTGGTTATTTTTTTATTTTATTTTTAAGTATTTTAAACTTTTAAATAAATGTTTGCCTATGGATCCAGACTTTTGGTCCACCATGGGGAAAATATATTACAATATAGGCTTTATATGAATTTAGTTTAGCATATACCTCCTATAATGTAAGTATTTCCTATATAAATTATGACCTTAAATTCACCACTTCTTGTTTCCCTAGAGTATAAAGCTGAGATGCATGTAAAAGCACTTCATCATGGGGAAAACAACATCATGGGGAAAACAAAGTGCTTTCAGCTTAAACAGACAGATGGTTGTTGACTTGCATGAGTCAAATAATGCATATGAATAATATATACACAGGTTAAAGATACAATTAAACACAAACATGGCCATACATTGGTACGTATGCCAGGAAGAAAGCTCATGAGCAAGCAAAGATTACAGTTTCAAAACACCATTTTAGGCATTCCTAAATAATATTGACTTTAACCATGAAGTGTTTTAGTGGATTTGTCACCAAAACTGTTCATGATTGACACTTTGGGGCATCATGAATTTTTGGAGAATTTATTACAAGGACTTTTTAAACCAAATCTTGGTGAGTCTATAAAGCTTAAGACGTAATAGTAAAATACTAGTATTGACCTATAAAGCAAAATAGAGTCTTGTGCCAGCATACCTGAGTGAACTGCTAGTGCTCTACCAAACCTACTTTGATTTAGCCTGAATTTGCAGGCTGCTAGTTACTACCTTGTATTATGAAAACTATGGCAGGAGCAGAGCTTTTTCTTACGAAGCCCTAAAGTTTTGGCATAACCGTCCAATTAATGTTTGGGCCTCAGACACAGTCTTTGTTTAAAAGTAAGTCTAGGCTTTTGTGAAGAGATTTGGTTTTGATATTGAAGCAGATATGGAGGACACATGGACGTAAAGTTTTATTGTGACCTAGTATGTTAGGATGCTGTCTTCCCTCACTCTCATTGATCACTCAGGTTTGTTGATGGTGAAATGACTGGTTGCTTTAGGGAACACTTGTGTCTGTGTTTCCTTCTGGCTCACCCATTTTATGTTGTCACTTAACCTCTTTCTCTCTCTCTCTCTCTCTCATTGTCAAGCTACACATGGCACTCCTGAGTTACGAGTAATCCTGGAAGGTAAAACACTTCCTCTGGCCTCCAGGCCTGTCTAACAAAACCTGATGCCCCACTTCTGGTTGAGTACTCATTACATGTAGGCCTCTGACTGCTGCAGAGGATGGCCCTGTATGGTCTGCTTGGGGATGTGACTGGTAACTGAGGATGGTTCCACTTGATGACCATAAAGATGATCTTGGACTGGGCTGATGCACGCAGGTTTTCTGTGATGGCTTCCGACTGCAGTGACTCAATAGTTCAGGTCTGAAATTGCTACAAACTGTTTTGTTCCTGAGCTTCCATCAGTGAAAAAGGATTTTATATGAACTTAAACACTTCCGGTTATATTGAACCTTCAATCTTATAGCATACAGATATAGCAGTGATTGGTTTATGGTTATTTGATATCATTTAAATGAGGAAAGGTTCCCTTTAGAGTCTGGTTCCTTTTAAAGTTTCTTCCTCTTGTCATCTCAGGGAGTTTATCCATGCCACCATCAACCTCTGGCTTGCTCATCAGGTATATACTGATAATGATAATAATAAAAAACTGATATCATGTAAGGTGGTGTAGTGGTTAGCACTGTCGCCTTGCACCTCCAGTGTCCGAGTTCGATTCCTGTTTCTGTGTGCATGGAGTTTACATGTTCTCCCTGTGCTTGGTGGGTTTCCTCTGGGTGCTCTGGTTTCCTCCCACAGTCCAAAGACATGTAGTCTTAGGTTGATTGGTGTTCCCAACTTTCCCATAGTGTATGTGTGTTTGCCCTGCGATGAGTTGGCACCCTGTCCAGGGTGTACCCTGCCTCATGCCCTAAGCCTCCTGGGATTGGCTCCAGGTCCCTGCGACACTGAATACAGGATAAAGCGGTATAGAAGATGAGTGAGCGATATCATTCATATCCATATTTTTTATTTACAACAATGGTTATTATCAAAAGTATGCTATCCAAAATAAAATTTTATTGACTTTAATTGAAATCATACATGGATCCATCCATTTAGCCTGAAGCCTATGCTAGGAAATTCAGCACACTAGGCAGGCAACACCCCTAGATGGGGTGCCAACCAGTTGCTGGGCATAGGCACACTCACACTCCTGATCATGATCTATGGGCAATTTGGAGTTGCCACTCAGTTTACAACACATGCCTTTGGACTGAGGGGGACACTGGAGTAAACTCCTTACAGATAAAATGTAAACCCTAACCCTGGAGGTGTGAAGGCAGAAGAAAATGCAAATGTCATTATTTTTCAATTTCCAATTGGAAAAAAAAGCTGTGATCTGAAAGATCGCAAACCCAATGCACATACCTAAGAATAG
Source organism: Channallabes apus (assembly GCA_030522415.1). Lineage (NCBI taxonomy): Eukaryota > Metazoa > Chordata > Actinopteri > Siluriformes > Clariidae > Channallabes > Channallabes apus. Next base: position 17,122,427 of record CM060121.1, on the reverse strand, counting down.
AAGAATGTAAAAATGTTCTCTGAAATTTCTAGAATTATTTCTCTCACCACAACCCTTACCAGAATAAAGCAGTCACTGAAATTAAATGAACAATTAAACTTTTCTTCATTCAGGAATTTCTGCATAGACCCAGATCAGTTTAAAATGTAACTTTATCTTCATCTTCATAATGCCAAAGTAAAAAAACTTCACATGCAATATGAAGAAAACATCAGTCTTGTGAGACAGTATTATTATGTTTTATAATTTAGAGACAATCTAAATTAATCAGTAATAAATGTATGTCTTGGAACAGCATCAACATCATAAAAACTTCCTTCAAACAGTTAATTATTTCCCATCCCAGCACCTAGCACTTTCAAAGAGGGTTAGAGTGTGAGAGTGTTATTAAGGTCTCTAGTCCTAAGAGTTATGGCATGCATAACATCAACAAAATTTATGATATTTCTTCCCGAGAACCCATCAATCGAAGAAGACTGCTTAGGAGCAATAAGTCACACTAGGGTGTGAAGCTGACACCACTCTGTTTCATTTGTCTTTGAGCTCATGTCTGTATGCCTTTTTTTCCCAACCACTTTTACAATATTCTGTTTTAAGCCTTATGCAAAAGTCATCCAGAGGACTTTAAGTAATTTAAGAATCTGTTTTGGTTTTCATAGAGGACAGAAAGTTTTAGTTTGTCAGAATTCCCAATATACTTAAAGTCTTCAAATAGGACAGTAGGAGGTTTATATTTATAGCAAGCCAAAAATAAAGATTAAGGGTTTGAGTCAACATACCACTGGCCACAATTTACAGTCTCAGTCTGGAGTCTGACTTTTGTGCCAAGTCATTCATGCACTTCATATTTTCCTTTTTTTCTGCTTGACTGCTTCCTTTTAAGTCACCAAACTACATATCCCCTTCTTCAAACATGTACAGTACACACCCTGGCCACTTTATTAGGAACACCAAACTAATAATGCGTAGGATTACACTTTGCTTTCAGAACAGCCTCAACTCATTATGGCGCAGATTTCACAGGTGTTGGAAAGATCCCTTTAAAATTTCCAGTCCATGTTTGACATCTGTTATATTATCTTCTTGTCAATCTCATAACTGCTGCAGATTCATGAGCCTCACAAGCATGCTTTTAAACAAACAAAAAAAATCTAAATCTCACAGTTTCTTTAACAGATTAAGAGTTGGTGACTGAGGAGGTTACTGGAGTACATTGATGTAAATATCAAGAAGTGTAAGCAGAAATTCTGATCTATCGTCTTAAAATCATCTTTGGATCTCAAACCCGAATGCCTTTGGTGTACTGTATAACAAAAACAAAATTATTGGCCTTGCTGTTGAAATACTTTCATAGGGTACTGCATGTGACGGTAATGCTGGGAGCAGATGCTCTTACTGCTGACAATCCTGAGCTCTAAGAGCAACAGTGAAGAGGAAATGATTAGCACAGCTGTCTTTCTTATCGTTCCTTTTGGTAGTCACTGTAAATATTGTCCTTTGTGCTGTCCCCCATAAACATATTATTACTCTATGTGTCTCTCCGCGCCAGAGAATTAAATTGCATTGCTATACCTGTGAATAAAATGACCACAACCACAAGTAGTCATACAGCCTTAATAGGCTATAGTGATCGTGTGCCTTATTTCTATTTTAATGCTGCAGCGTTAATACATGTATCTAGGAATGACTAGCGTGAAATCAGCACTTAAAGCAGAGAACATCTAGCAGCAGCAAAGTCTGGTGGATGATTCATAGGCAGTGCAGCACATTCAGGACAATTTACCAAGCCATCTGCTGCAGTGCTTATGATGGTGATCCTTTACAGTGATTCCTACAAAGAGTCTCTGCACTCTTTTTGGCAGCGTTCTCTAAATATAAAGAAGCGCCTGATGATCACTCAGGAATACACACACATGCGCGCACACATGCGCGCGCACACACACACACCACATCAGAACAGTAAGAGATGTCATGGTGTGCAGTCTGGAGCTATATTTACCAATGGTCTCAAATGCAGACATAGGAAAAAGTTTCCTATGTCTATGCTTTAGGACTAAATAGTCTTATAATAGAACATGTACTGATCAGCTTTAGCATTAACACCACATAACATTAACACATTAAAATATATACCAGTGAACTGGTGACAGGATCATGGGCACTTAAAGCTTATTCATGCCTGTGGGCACCAAAGGCCAGTCCATCTGGTCTGATTCCACAGAAAAGCCAATGCATCATTGAAAAAAAAAAAAAAAGTCAATAATGGCACACAATAGTAATGCACACAAGAATACCCATCGCAGTGCATCCCATCACACATTACACAGATAAAAAGCCCAAGGTTGCTAACCAAGCCTCCAAATTCCCCACATCCCACTTCACCCAAGCACCTATGGATGTGCTGCATAAACAAATCTGATCTATGGAGGCCCCACCACACAACCCACAGCACCCAAAGGATCTGCTGCTAACATCCTGGTGCCAGACACCACGACACATCCCCAGGGGCCCTGCAGAGTCATACCCCATATTGTCAGTGAGGCCTCGGTAGCACAAGGGGAAACCTACACAATCTAGGTCATAATGTTTTGCATTGTAATGTTATGGCTGATCAGTGTATAGCTTATACTTTACCTCATAAACTGTTCACTACCTGATTAGATGTAGAAAATATTTGCAGTTACATTTTAATGTATTAAATTCTATATAATATAAGTGACAGAATAATGTGACACCTTTGATTTGTTAGAACTGTCAGCAATTCCCAATATCACACTACATATTGCGTGTAGTCTTCAGGGATCTCGGGCAGGGTTGACTGGTACAAATGGGCCAGTAGGGCTAAGCCTTTCAAGAAAAAATAAGAATGGTTTACTAAGGCCTTTTCAGCCAAAGAATCTTATTTGCTGTTAATTATGGATTCACTTTAAACATTTTGTGAAACCACTTTTAATAAGATGGAGAAAAATAAAGCATGAAGTAAAGGCTCGGGCTGAATTACATTTACATTTAGGCATTTGCTTAGACGCTCTTATCCAGAGCGACTTACATTTTTTATCTCAGTATACATTTGAGGAATTGAGGGTTAAGGGCCTTGCTCAAGGGCCCAACAGTGGCAACTTGGTGGTTGTGGTGTTTGAACCTTGGATCTTCCGAACCGTAGTCCAATGCCTTAACCACTGAGCTACCGCTGGCCCCCGAATTCTTCTTTGCCCAGACTCCATTAGAATTCTCATTAGAATTGCTGAATAATTACAGAACATTATAAATTAAAAACGCCAGCATATTTGTTTTAGCCCCAGACATTACATGGACTGAGACAATCATTGTTAACAGTTACAAACAGATGTTCAAGAACTGTTTGTAAGACTGATAGAGTGTGATGTGTCTTCCTTATCTAATGTCTGCTATATTGATTCTGATTCGCACCCAGTAAAGCAGATGATTTATGATGTTGCTCATTCATGAAATTACTCCTTATCTCATTCTCTTTCAGTTATTAGGCTGTTCACATCCCCCAGTTTTCTTCCACCTGCTACAAGCAATAAGTAATTATGGGACATGAATTTGACAAGCCGATGCACTCTCACTGGCCAATAAGGTCATCGAGCAGAGTTCACTGCCCATCTGTGCCTGCCTCCATAAAAAGAGCAGAGAGCAGCTGTGGAGTGGGATTTACAGATGTTTGATATCTTCATATTTTGAACAGACTGACAATAACAAAACAAGCAGGAGAGTAAGCATCGGGTTGCTTTAACATAGATCGAAATCAACCATTTACTATATATAAAAAGAAATCCGAAATGATTGACCTAATGTCCACCACGATGTATTTGCTACAATAGGTATATCGTGAGTGTATCTACAGTAGGAGAAATACACACACACACACTAAACAGCTGGAGGAGTGGCTTGGCACATAAATAATTCATGGGGTATTTATACATTAGATTTCAGACTCCCTGTGACAGACAGGTTTATGGAACACTCCTGACCATCCACTACCACAACGTTAGCCTTTCTCCAAGTGCAAGCGTGATATGCATTTTACAGCATATCAAATTTTGACAACAATGCATATTTTGTTTTTGCAAGAGTGAGGATTGTCACTGAGGATCCGAACCGACCAACTACCCAAAGGGTGTTTGGATACATCGCTTGCTAAGAAAACCTGTATGTTATGGGTAAATTAATGAGGCCTGTACATGTTTCAGTCACAAAAACAACTGCAAGGACAAATGAGGTCATGCCTTCTGGATCATCTCATATTTCACTCCTGTAGCCAGACTGCTTCTCCAGTACTCGGACTATTTTAACATTACCTAATCTGTAAACCTCCGATGACTAATATAGATTAGTCCACACACAATGGCACTATGAAATATACTGTGGTTGTAGGTCATTAGGTGCACATGTTAAGTAGATAATGCAGCATGTTGGTACAATATGTTTCAGTTTATTAGGTGTATCCAATAAAATGGTGGCTCAATGTAGAAAGTGATTTCTACACTAAAAGTAATTAATTAAATAAATATGAACAAGTATGACATATTTATCCTCAACCCATAAGAATAATAATCTGAATTTACAGATATTACATATGTATCATAATAACGTACTGTAAGAAAAGACAAATGCTCTATTGCCATCTAGTGTAGAAAAGAAGACAGTACGTGAGATGATGTTAACATTACACTGCCCAGCATTGAGGTAACTGGAAGGTACAGAATTTGTAAATTAGAGCACAGATCAATATAAAGGATGAAGGGAAATTCTATTTGTAGTCTAGAGCCAAAAATGTCCACCAGCAACAGCACTGTATTATCTGCCCGGTGCCCTATCTATCTTTTACCTGCAATGATTAAAGGGCTTGCAGCACTCGCAGCACTTTCCTTCTGGCCCAGAAACACAGCCAACCATGCATGAACTAAGTAAGTGGCAGAAAAGCAATCAAGGCCCATAAGGTTTAGAGAGGAGCTGATTCAGAATATTAAGAACAACTTCATGCCTATTGAAAGGAAATGTCAGCAATTATTAACTGGAGCTGATGCATTTAATGCAGTGATGTGGTCTTGCTAAAATACAGTTTTAGTAACAGTTTGCACCCCCACTTTTAATTCCACATGCTTATGTCTAAAAACATATTTTAAAAATCATCTAACTGAAGCAAGTCTTGGTAATAGCAAATACAGGCTCCGACACACAGACAAACCTTGCCACTATTCCACCAAAAAAAATAAAAGTGGGAAATACTAAATACTCTCTTACTGCTTCCACAGGTTTTAAGACGATAAGATGCAGACAGGTGGTGCTAATCATCAGCCTTTGATTAATTGTTCATCAGCAAGTTTGCAGACCTCTATAAAAGCAGAAGATTTGGCAGTTTGCTAGTCTGGAGCATTCTAGTGTGTATTAATGCCAAGAGAGAAAGATATAAGCAATGGTCTTAGAGAAGCAATCGTTGTTGCACATCAATTTGGAAAGGGTCACAAAACAATTTCATTCATGTTCATTGCACAACTGAGGTTTGGAAAAAACTGCTCAAACCACAAGACTTCTGGAACCTTTTGCTATGGACAGATGAGACAAAAATGGAGTTGTTTGGCCAAGATGCCCATTGCTATGTTTGGGGGAAACCAAACAGCATTTCAGCAGTAAAACCTGATGCTCATACTGTGGAGACGTGATGATTTGGGCTTGTTTTGCAGGTACAGGACCTTGGTAACTTGCAGTGCCCAGGTCCTGTCCACAATAAATTCTAGAGGCAAATGTGAGGCCATCTCTCCGACAGCTAAAGTTTGGTCGAAATTGGGTCATGCAACAGAACAAGGAGCAGAAGCACACCTATAAATCTACTTCAGAATGGCTGAGAAATAAAAGAATCAAGGTTTGGGAATGGCTCATATGTCAACCCAATTGAAATCCTGTGGCAGGACCATAAGGGAGCTGTGAAAAAATTTAAATCTCAAACCTGCAAAAAAACAAACACAATGAACTGAAGCAATTTTGAAAAGAAGCATGGGCCAAAATTCTTCCCCATTATTGTGAGAGACGAATGAAGTCAGACAGTTATTGCTGCTAAAGGTAGATCTATAAAATATTGATTCATGGGGGTACTTAGTATTGCCCACATTTTTTTTGGCTTCATTTTTGTTAATTAAATAATGGCACAGTGAAAAAAGTTAAATGTTGTTCACAAAGGTTACACAGAATTAAACGTTTCCGATTATATGGTCGGTTTGGTAAAGTGTATGAACTTTAGTCAGTCATAAAGGTAGATGAGGTTAAAAAAGAAGAAAAGAACAACACATTCATGTGATATCTGATCAAAAATTACTACACACTATAAACACAAATACTACAGTCAGCAGACACCAAAGTACAGTATGGACAGGTGATTACAGTAGCACTAGTATTTGGTCATATGAAATGTATTTTACTGTTTGGCCATAATGATCAGAAACCTTCAGAAGAACAACTATCTTGTATCATCACACTCAAAAAGACTTGAGGCTGTAATAGGTGTAAAAAAATAAATAAATTTAAGTTTCTCGTGGTCTAAGAGTCCTTCAGCTACCTTTTGGCAAACTCCAGACGACTTGTCATGTGCCTTTTACTGAGGGATGCCTTCCGTTTGGCCACTACCATATAGACCTGATTGGTGGAGTGCTGCAGAGATGGTTGTTCTTCTGGAATGTTCTCCTCTCTCCACAGAAAAAGACTGGAACTCCTTCAGAGTGACCATCGGGTTCTTGGTCACTTCCCTGACTAAGGCCCTTCTCCCCTGAGCGCTACTGTAAGTTTGGCTGGGTGGTCCACTCTAGGAAGAGTCCTGGTGGTTCCAAACTTCTTCCATTTATGGATGATGGAGGCCACTGTGCTCATCAGGATCTTCAATGCTGCAGAAATTTTTCTGTCCCCCTCCCCGGATCTGTGCCTTGATACAATCCTGTCTCTGTGGTCTATAGACAATTCCTTGGACTTGGCTTGGTTTGTGCTCTGACATGCACTGTTAACTGTGAGACCTTATATAGACAGGTGTGTGCCTTTCCAAATCATGTCCGATCAACTGAATTTATCACAGGTGGACTCCAATCGAGTTGTAGAAACATCTCGAGGATGATTAGTGGAAACAGGATGCACCTGAGCTCAATTTTGAGTATCATGGCAAAGACTGTGAATATTTATGTACATGTGATTTTGTCAATTTATATATATTTTTAAATTTGCAAAGATTTCCAACAAACTATTGTCACGTTGTCATTATAGGGTATTGTTTGTAGAATTTTAAGGAAAATAATTAATTGAATCAATTTTGGAATAAGGCTGTGACATACAGTAGCATTGTGAATACATTCCAGGTGCACTGTACACATTGAAAGTTCCTGGAACCATAGCTAATCATCACTAAGAGGTGTTCTATGAAACATTTCACAATGCCCTCTCAGACTAATTATAAAGAACATTAAACATTAGCCAGCATGCATAGAAACTGAATCTGGGGAGAAGACAGGACAACAAACCCCAGATATATAGCCTAAATAAATCCAAAAGCCTTTCTCTGGCCTAACAAGAAATCTGTTAACATTTTAGCTCTGTCTTCTGGTTTGAGGACTTTGTGTACATGTCGAGCTTTCCGAAAAGGCCCACAAAGGTTTTTTTTCTAAGCCTTCAGGCCCAGACCAGTCACAGTATAGCTCACACTAAGCCCTGTTTGTCACCTATGTTAATCTCCAGTCTATTCAATTCAATTCAATTCAATTCAAAGAACTTTATTAATCCCAAAGGGAAATTGCTTCAACTTCAGGTCTAGCGCCCAAATCAACAAACACAGCATGACGCTTATAATAAATTTCATCCTAGGTACCATGCCATGTCCCGGTAAAGGCCCCCAGGTGGAGCCCTGTTACAGGTCACAAGCTAAGCCCAGACACAGCACCAATGTGCTAGGAGCCATGTCTTAAGGGGTTGTTCTGTCATTTCCAGGCACTACACACCATGTAGTATTATATTATTTTTCCTCTGGCTTTACAATTTCTGTTACAATAATTCATTATTTCATTCATTCATTTACTGAGTTTAGGTGTTCCTTATGTAGTGATTATTAGTTGCTTTATTATTCTCAATTTCTTTGTCAGATTTCTGTTTTAATTTTGCAGGTGCTTATTTTCTGTAGTTTAGAGACTTCTGGTATCACTTCATGTGTTGTGCTAAAATGCTAATGCTAATAGCCACAATTTTTTGGACCATACTTCTGTTTTTTTTTTTGTTTGTTTTTTTGCATTATTATGTACTGAAATTAAACATCACCTGATCTTATATCCAGGCTCTTCATGATACTGAATGGAAAAAAGGGAGAAAAAAAAAGAGAATCTGATTTTCGTATTTCTGGACACTTTATGTGCAAATAAAACCCCCAACCCTGCAGGTGCAATGACACACCAACTGAGCACCCTGCTTCTAAAGACCTACTATGCCACTATTTGCATCTATATTCATATTTATTTTGCAAAAAAAACATGTAAAATCTGATTAATTAATCCTGCGATGGACTACACCCCATTCCAGTGTTCCTACTGCACACTTAGGGTTCGTGGGATCTACAGTACTATGAATCTGACCAGGAAAAAAGTGGTTAGTGATGATTAAATGAATTCCACTATACAAAGGTCATATGCCCTAATAATCATTAGAAACCCGGAATATTGTATATTCTGTATATTCCTCAAAGTTATAATAGGGCAGATGATATCAGATCATATTGTGTGGATTGTGCTGTGGATTATAACACAGAGAGGTTGATTAGGGGTAAATAATTCCTGAGCTGAAGATGACTGAGTAAACTGGTAACTTTGTACAGTATAAACATGACTTGGGTGTCTTTTTATTAGCATTGTATTTTTAAAAGGTTTGTGATTAGTGAAAATAAACCAAGTGAGCCAATGAACTTGAGCCTGACTGATGTACTTGACACTTGTCAACAACTTTAATGAATTCTCTCTCATACTCCCCCTTTCTCTTTCTTTCTTTCTTTTTCCCTCCTTTTCATTAGCCTCTTACAGGGTCATGGACCAGGGCCCCATTGGACAGCCTGAGGGAGCCAACATCAGAGGCCCACCTTGGGGAAAATAAGTATGTACTGGCCCTCCAGATCAAGTCAAGAGTTCAAAGAATGGACTTTAAACTAGAATGCAGTGTAAGTGTATATGTGTGTGTACACATGTGTACGAAGAAGGTTCCCCGCCAGTGCAATGTCACGGCAGGGCTGGAGTCGGGCTGAGAAGATGAGAGGGTCAGGCAGCGGGGTGCTCAGCCAACAGAGCCCCAGCGCTCACATGAAAGGTCAGGAGGAGAGGCGAGAACCCCAGACCCAGACATAACACACGGATCAGACTGCCCCCCGTGTCCCATGAGAACTCCCCCTCACCCCCACCACCGACCAGCTGGAATGTGCCTGCTCAAGTACAATGGCCAGCACTGACTAACAGCAGAGGAAAAGAACAAATAAACTAACATAAAATACCCCCCTCAAAAAAAAAAAAAAAAAAAAAAAAACCCACTAAGCTGAAGTATTAAATGTTTGCACTTCTTGGTAAAGTAAGGAAATAAAGGAAAAAAGAAAAGAAGTGAGGGATAAATTTTTTAATCATTCATTTTACAGATTAATAATTATCTCATTGATATATCGCCTGCCATGTCTTTAAACAAAATACAACTTGTAAAGCATGTCTTGGAGTATGTAATTATTCAGTAATTTTGTTTGTGAAAGGTTTAAAAAGTTAGGTTAATAAAATAAATAATATGCATATAATAAAATAAAGTTTAGATCAAAGTTGGGCATATATATTAAAATGTAAATACAAGGTGCAAAGACAAAATCAACAGGCCATTTATTAATTCAAAATGACAATGTGATAAATAAAAGGGATGAAGTTAGTCAGCAAATTTTAGCCTTTTTCATAACTGAGTTAAAAAGTTAAAGGCCATGGGATTTAGCTTTTAGTAACTGCCTATAAGGCAATCTGTCATTAGGGTTCAGATTTAAGAGCACAAGCAACTAAAATAAGGATTTCTTTTTCTTCAAACTTTTACAAAATAAGTGCTTAAAAACAGTTAAGTTCAGAGTAAATAAGTAACAATGATCAGGTATGCATGGAGATTACTGTGTATGCCTAAATTCACACATATATTGCTTGCATGATTCACACATGGGAATGGAACTGAAAGCCCTGATGTAATATGGTAATGCTGGTGCCTCACTGTGATGCATAGTGAAAGGTTTGTGGGAACGGGTACTTATGGTGTCTCTCAGAGTCCACAGCATTTCAGTGTGAGCTTATTACTATTGTGTGTTGGCAATCTCCTTGAGAAAGGCACAAGCCTTCTTGTTGATGACTTCACGGAGCTTGCGTATGCGACGGCTGCTGGAGCCTCCCACAAAGCTGTCAGGCTGCAGGACTGCCATCCCATTGTGCACCTCCCCCATTATAATAAGCTGGCCCTCAGCATTGGTGATGTTGGGACACGGACAACTCCAGTCTATGTTGAGCAGTGTCACCTCCAAGGGCTCCTGTCCAAAGAACTTTAGCCCCATCTTCTCATCCTTTAGAATCTCATCTACTGTAATAAGCGCATGGCCTGAATCTTGATCCTCTGTCAGTTCTGTAATGCGACCCAAGATTGCAAAGTCACTTTTGCAGAAGCTGGTTATCATCCTCTGTTTGGGCTTGCACAGCTTGCAGTTGTGGTTCTTGGGAAACGGGCACATGTCCTCACAGGCTTCCTTACTTTCAAAGTTGTTCTCATTGCCACCACAGCCTCCATAGACAAAAGATTGGCACTTCTTGAGGAGATGGTTGTATGCCCAACGTGGCTGGTAGGATTTGCAGGGTCCCTGGACACTAGGGAGGGAGCAAGGGGCAGCCAGTTCTGCTCCACAGGACAGCATGCATGATTTGTACGTATCAAAGTGGTTCCTATTCTTGTTGCACTGGCTATAAGTGAAAGTGAAGCAGTTGTTCCGCTTGGCTTCGTAGTACCAGCTGATGGTCTCCTCTCCACAGTCGCCCATATCAGGTGCTTTCAGGCACTCCTCAGCAGGGAGACGTGTGGAATTAATAAAGCTCTCATTCATGGCTTGATCTTGACGTATGACAGACAACATGAAGTGGGTCTGTATAGAACCACCCAAGTTTTTAGCGGTGCAGGTATAAATGCCAGCATCTTGGACCTGGGCATTATAGATGACAAGCTGAGCAATGTTAGTCACTACAATGTTACCTTGTACGTAGTTTAACTTCATGATGGTGTTCTCTTTTCCCTCCACTTGCTTCTCCCATGTGATGTCTGGTTTCGGTTTGCCACTGACTTCACACAGGAAGCTTGCTGTCTCACCCACAAACACAATGTTTTGCCCTGGATTACTGATCATTGTAGGAGCCTGGATGTCCATAGGGGTAGTTTCCAGGTAAACAGTGGTAGGAAGCATAGTCGTCTCCTCAGGAGGTGGGCTGGTGTTAGGCCACAACAGATGGAACCGGCAAGTGACCTCAGTAAGGCTGACACCCTTGGAACAGGCCTCCGCGTCCATGTAGCACTTGTTGTAGTAGGTCATTCCATCGGAGGCGCAAGTGAAGCGAGGCTCCCGCTCACAGCGGTCACGGCACTTGCACACAGGCTGTCCGTCCCAGATGTCACACTCTGAACCCTGCTGCGTGCACATGAACTTGTCACAGATGGCTTCTTTTGGCATTCCCATTGGTCCCTTATTTCCCTTTACGTCCCTATAGCGGGCAGCCACACAGCTTTTACTTCCACACACGTTTAAACAGCACTTCTCAAATGTCTCACAATCCTAAGGGATGAAAAATAAAAATTAGCAAGAATGTCCATCAGCAATGCTGTCATAGTGCAGGGGGATAATTTATATAGAAAATTATTAGACTATACATTTTGGAAGATAGGATTGTTGTTGTTGTTGTTAGTCATTCAGCTGCTCTCATTGAGGGGTCGCCACAGTGGACCATGCAATCTCAACAACTCGGAACAGGTTTTACACTGGATGCCCTTCCTGACGCAACTGTCCCATTTTATCAGGGCTTGGAACCGATTTTTAAAGATAGGATAATGAATAAAATTAACTATTCATTTCATTCATTCATCTTCTATACCGCTTTATCCTGTATTTAGGGTCACGGGGACCTAGAGCCTATCCCAGGAGACTTAGGGCACGAGGCAGGGTACACCCTGGACAGCGTGCCAATCCATCGTAGAGCACACACACACACTCTCATTCACACACTATGGTCAATTTGGGAACGCCAATTAGCCTAATCTGCATGTCTTTGGACTGTGGGAGGAAACCCACCAAACATGGGGAGAACATGCAAACTCCATGCACACATAGACGGGAATCGAGCCTGGCCGGGAATCGAACCCGGACCCTGGAGGTGCAAGGCGACAGTGCTAACCACTACACCACCGTTAAAAAATGTATAGCAAATTAAGCTAAACCAACACTTTAATTAATGTGTGTTGTGTTTAACAAATGGCAAAAGTCAGAAATTAGGCTGATTTGCAAATTTAAATCTAAATCAGTAAGTTATTAACATTTGGGAGCATACTGTAATTTAACGCATGAATTGGATTATGAATTAAATAATCATTAATCAAAATAAATTAGCATTAATTTAATAATTATTAATCAATTTCACTGACTTTAAACAAATGTAAAAATATTAAGTAGGCAAATGTTAAGTATTTTTTAAACATTTGTTTAAACGTCAATGAAATTGATTAATAATGTCCATAGGTTTACTTTTTAATGCAGTAAAAAAAAAAAGTTAGTTAAGGGAAACGTTATATATGTAAAGCACTGAAAACAGCTTGTTTCTATGTGCCTACATGAAAATGTATAGTTTTCCTGTTGCAATTTACATATTTTAAATAAGAATCTACTTTTCAGTGCGGATTATCTAGGCTGAATTATGCTAACGTGTTCGAAGTCGAGTTGCCTAAATATACAAAACTTTAAGATAAATAAAAAAAAGAGGAAAATGTGGGAAAGCATGTAGCAGTTTAAAACGACATGCACTGAGCGCAGTGCGCGTGCCACCGAAACTATCCTCACCTGATCTGACTGGCACTCGCGCATGCAGGTACTCATAGCGTCCACCCAGAGGTTCGGGTTCATCTCATTAGGACACATTCCGGCGTGAGAATACACCACCTTGGACACAGTCATTGCTCGGACCCGAAGATGCGAGCGCAAAACGCAGACATGCCCAAGGAAAAACCAAATCCATCGGGGAAACAACATCCACCACATCTTCTAGAGTTTAGTGAAACTTCAGCAAAAATCTTTCCTAAAGAGTTCAAACGCTCAGAGACGTCCTTACGCTCACGATGGTGGAAGTGAGGAGTGAACTCGATGTATAGTCACATATAGGCTTGCTCTGAGTGAACACGGGCGTGTAGGTCGGTGCAGTGAGTTAGCGAGCTGGAGAGAGAAGCCGATGCACCACGCCACCTTTAAGAGTCCTTGGAGATTATCTCGCTGTACATGAACGCTCCTGTTTAAGCGCTAGCACGGGATTTAGAAATGCTCTGTACAGATTACAGCCAACCAACGGAACTTCAACCAACTGAAGAGCATTTTGAAGTTACATTAACTTAATCTGTACGCATATGACGCTCAGGAACATCACTTAACCCTTTAATGTCCTTACATGTACAATTTAATAATTTTTAAGTATGGTTTTAAGTATTTTTAAGTCGGCCTACAACTTAATAATTTTTTAAGTTCTCCCCTCAAGACGAAGTTTCCCTGAATTGATCAACTGTAGCTACTGACGTGTAAACCAATGCTTCAAAGTGAGAAAAAAATGAACTAATACTAACTAAAAACGGTTAAATACCTACTACCAAAATGTGTTTGGTCTCATTTCTACAGTTCCATCTGTTAAAATCTGTTGAAAAGGACCATCTCCTTACACATTTTTGTGTATTTAGAACGAAAGTTATCATTACGTTTAAAACGTGTAAATTTTACGTGTAAAATCTGTGATGTCACAAAAGTGTAGAACTCTCAAAATATATCTAAAATATTAGTATAATAAAATTGTCATATTTTAGAAACAACTGAAAACAACCAGAAAAACTTGTGATCCTGTGTATCTACGTATCTATTCTACTTGTTCGCCTGTGTGACCTTTTTTTTTTTTTTTTTTGCTACATGTTTGTATAGTTGGTTAAAATGAAATAAGATTCAATTCATTATATTTTCTAGGTCGTGCTGAAAATATTGATATGTCACCACATACTGCTCAATCCTGAGCCCAGCAAAACTGGCTAAAAATGGCTAAAAAGAGTTTAAGTGCTACAAGTGCCAACCACGGGGCAATGAAATCCAAGCTGGGAGTATGGGGTCATCCGGTTAAAGGATACAGACAAAGAGGTATTAGGTCACACAAATTGGGTCACTGCACACTATTAGCATTGACTTTGAAGTATTTTGTTGAGGCATATGTGCCTCAGAAAGAGACACTTTCATCGAGGTGGATTGTAGCATAGTCAATACATTCCTGCATATTTTGGAGGAATGGGAGGAAACTGGACAACCTGGAGGAAAATGCACAGAAAGTACCTTGAGCTGAGGTGACTACATGCTATATGCACCAACACAACACAGAACAATTCTTTAAAAAAATTATCTTAATGATATGCTTAAAAATAATTATTGTATGAATGTAATTATTAAAGATACTATATCCAGTGTAATATATGTAAAACATGTCTGCTCTTCCCATGCTCAGCTCATGCTGGGTTACTGAGGCCCAGAGTCCCCTGTCCTTAACCTCTTTCAGAGACCCACTGTGTCTGCTCTCTGCACATGCACATACTTCCCTCGACACATAAACACATTGAGAGACAGAGGCAGTGAAAGGGCACTAGAGCATGCACACAAATCTAATTTACATTTTACTAAAGACCTCTCAACATTCAAAAACCTGTTTAAATAATTTTCTTACTTCTGTGAAATAATACATGGAAACATGTTAGATTTAGTGTAAGCAATCTCATATCACAGTAAAAAAAAAATTCTCACAGTATATTGTAGAGTTCTATAACCATTAATTAAATTATCTAAAGCACTTGCCGCTTGTGTTTCATAGTGTGGCCCTTAAGCCTTTAACAATTCACCCCTGGAAAGCAAAGAGCTGACATTCCTCACACATGTCTAGAAATGTGATAGATATTGGATAACAACAACTTAGAGCTCCCGCTGATGCTGAGAAAGAGAGAGAGAGAGCTCTTACTACAATACATTGACTTCCCGCCATCTCAGTTCCACCATTCAGTATTTTTCGAGAACCCTTAAACATCTCTCTCTCTTTCTCTCCCATATCTTAATGTTCTGTTCCATTATAACCCCTTATAAAAACAGCATGTGCATACAGTACTGTATATACAGCAAATCGAAACACTTACAATAACACATTTTAGTTTTCGAACCTATGTTGAATTTGAAGACATTGAAATTACCTGAAATATGTCTTTAAGCATATGTAAAAGTAAAAATTTTAAATATATTTCAGATTTTTCGAAACAAGGGCCAGATTGTTGGTCAGTCTGAGGGTGGCCTGTCTCAGAGACAAACAACTAGGCATATTAAAAAAAAAAAAAAAAAAACTTTCAGAATCATAATTTAATAAAAAGAAAAAGGTTAAACATCAAGAGTCATACCTGGGGTTTTCTAAGAGGTATCTTTGATTTTGAGATCTGTTGCTCTTAAAGCCACTATGGAAAACTTAGTATTAAACATGCATTAATAGCTGAACTTTACATGCTCAAAAATTTTATTAATTTTTGTACACACGTTTATCCCAAAACTATGAGTGTCTATTTGCTTCTTGAATGTCTATTCAGAAGCCCTGTAGCAAGTGTGACATTATTTAGACAATTAACCATTCTAGGATCTATTAGCAATAGTTTCTTAAAGAGAAACCCTCTGTTGTAGAGCCAAACAACGTTTTATGGTGTTTGATTGAGTGCACTACATACCAAGTAATCAGTCACCATAAACTGTACAGTCTATTACAGTTTGTTTAATTAGTCTTCATAATTAGCTACACATAAGGAAAAAAAACTATGAATTATGTTAATGTCCACATTCCTATTGTTTCTGTTAGGGTTCATCAAGACTCAAAATTCTTTACTTGAGCTCTTGCTAACAATAACAATTATAAGCAGAATTACCAATTCATAGTCAGAAAAGTTTTGTCTTTACATTGTTAAGAACTCGCCCTTTACTTTTCATACATTGGAGGACCCAAAACCAGTCTGAGAAAATTGTCTGTCTGTCTGTGTGTATGTACGTATAAATACGTATGAAACTTTACCAGTCATTAGGTTTGGAGTTAAACCTACAGTACGCCATAAATGAAATCAAACTGTTGAGTAGAAGGGAAGTTATGAGCAGTTATGTCCCAGATTATAAACCACAAGTTTTGACAGCATACTGTGCACACATCAAACTGTGGGCGCGTCTTAAATCGACCGCTGGACAGAATTTAATTAAACTTTTGCACTGAAGAGGTATAAATTAATTTTACTATAACATGCTTTATCCAATCTAGTTATTCTATCCCTTATCTGTGATTCACTGATTTGGCTGACAATGAAAGAAGTACAGCTTAGTGTAAACAAGGCGTAAGCTACTCAAGCTTACGGAATTTTTTTTTTAACATAAATAAGTTAAGCAAAGAGTTCTGCCATACAGAAAGACAGACAGACATGTACATGGGCTTCAGACTGAAATAATAATATCAATGATTCATTAAAGCTGATCCGCTTATTTTCAGCTTTAACCTTTTTACTATTTCTACAAACTCTTTAGCTGTCAATGATGGGTACTAATGCTAGTATCAGATATTTTAAATATTCTGCTAATTCAGAAAAAGAATTTGGAAAACGAGACTTGCTTTGGTCAGTCAGTAGTTCAGTAAGGTTATGATGCCATTAACAGCTCACTGAAATGTTTTAAGTCTCTCTTAAAATGGCAGTTTTACAACTGTTCACTTTAAAGGCAAGGTCTAAATAGAGATGACTTCACATGACTTTGAGATACAAGTAGCACTCTGTGGTGGAGTTGCTCAATTCTGTCCAACATGGGAAGGATCAGCAGTAGAGGTGGAAAGGCTTACAGTAGATAACATGGCCAGATATGAGCCAGTATATGTACTGGCCAGAAAGTGTTCTGTGCTTTGCTCTAGGGGGAACCATACTAGGCAATAAGTTGATTTGACAGGGTTAAAAAAAAAAAGTAATCTCTCCCTCTGTTGCCGGACACTGCTGAACCACTACACCCTGAAGATGTTCTGTAGGGTTAAGCCCAAGGCTATGTGCGGGCCACTTAAGTTCTTCCATAACATCCTTGGCAAATCACATCTTCATGGAGTTCATTTTGCACTGCGGCACTGTCATTGTTGAACAGGTTTGGGCCCCATTATTGCAGCAAACTCTGTGGTCACAGTTTCTGGCAATGTATAATGTATATGGTATTGATGAACAGGTGTCCATATACTTTTGGCCATACAGTGTGTCAGCAATCCTATCAATCTTGCTAACAGACATAATGACTGTAGTCAAAACTGTACTATATTCTTAGGCGCATGCAAATCCAGTGGGACAAAAAAAGTAAAACAAAAAAATGGTGGAAAATAAGTATTTGGTTAATAACAAAAGTTCATCTCAATACTTAGTTATATACCCTTTGTTGGCAATGACAGAGGTCAAACGTCAAAAGTCTTCACAAGGTTTTCACACACTTGCTGGTATTTTGGCCCATTCCTCCATGCAGATCTCTAGAGCAGTGATGTTTTGGGGTTGTCGCTGGGCAACACGGACTTTGAACTCCCTCCATAGATTTTCTATGGGGTTGAGCTCTGGAGACTGGCTAGGCCACTCCAGGAACTTGCCATTCTCTCAGTTCTCTTCTGGATCATCCACATGCTCTCTAGCAAACTTCAGACGGGCCTGGGCATGTACTGGCTTAAGCAGGGAGACACGTCTGGCACCGCAGGATTTGAGTCCCTGGCGGCGAAGTGTGTTACTGATGGTAGCCTTTGTTACTTTGGTCCCAGCTCTCTGCAGGTCATTCACTAGGTCCCCCCGTGTGGTTCTGGGATTTTTGCCCACAGTTTTTGTGATCATTTTGACCCCACAGGGAGAGATCTTGCATGGAGCGCCAGATTGAGGGAGACATCAGTGGTCTTGTATGTCTTTCATATTCTAGAAACTACCACAGTTGATTTCTTCACACCAAGCTGCAGATTCTTTCCAGCCTGGTGCAGGTCTACAATTTTGTTTCTGGTGTCCTTTGACAGCTCTTTGGTCTTGGCCATATTGGAGTTTGGAGTGTGACTGTTTGAGGTTGTGGACAAGAGTCTTTTATACTGATAACAGATGCAATTAATACAGGTAAAGAGTGGAGGACAGAGGAGCCTCTTAAAGAAGTTACAGGTCTGTGAGAGCCAGAAACCTTCTCGTTTGTAGGTGACCAAAGAATTACAGTATTTAACCAAGGAATGTACCAATTAATTCATTAAAAATCCTACAATGTGATTTTCTGGATTTTCTCCCCTTATTTCGTCTCTCATAGTTGAGGTATACCTATGATGAAATTTCAGTCCTCTCTCAACTTTTTAAGTGGGAGAACTTGCACTATTGGTGGTTGACTAAATACATTTTTGCCCCACTGTAAATGCCTTGTATGCCAAAAAAAAGCAAGTGAAGAAACTATAAAGCCCAGAAGACAGTAATTAATGAAACAAAGCCACTATTCGGGGAAACAATGCTTTGAGGACTCTTTAGTCTCAGGTATAATTTGTGCAGGAAATTATGTACTAAGTTTAATGAGCATCCAGCAGAACCACCCACTTTGACTATTGAACCTGTTTCTTTTTTGCATACAAAATTCAGCAGCTTTCTTTTTGTTTGAGTTTGAAAGTGCAAGCTTATTTATGATGTTGCTTTCTTTTCTGGCATTTTTTTATTTATTTTTTTACATATTTTGTAAATCACACAATTTTATAAATATTCCAGTCCAATATATTTATTATTTTGCTACAATTCTAAACAAACTTTTGTATAAAATAATTTGCTCTTACCACATGGGATGGTGTGCAATGCAAAACTTTCTAAATTCAATAAAAAATAAAAAATAAAAACACGATCATTGACATTCTCCACAAGGAGGGTAAGCCACAGAAGGTACTTTCACAAGTATTTAAGCATATTTGTGAAAAGTTGCCTGGAAGAAAAAAAATTGACTGGGGGAAAAAAAAGGTGAGGAAAAGATACACAGCATCAGAGATGACTACAGCCATGCACGGACTGTCAGTTGAAGCTGATTCAAGAACTTGAGAGAGCCTTGAAAGAAGTGGAGGCTGGAGTCAGCGTATCAAGGGCAACCACACACAAACATCTTTAGAAAATGGGCTCCAGCTGGTGTATTCCTACTACCAACCCACTCCTGAAGCAGAGATATCAGAAACATTTTATCTGGGCTAAGCAAAAAAAAATTAAAAAAGAACTGGACCTTTGGCTCAGTCTTCTTTTCATATGAAAGTAAATTTTGTATTACATTTGGAAATAACTGGTGTTGTTCCACTTGTCTATCAACTCCAAAGTCAACAAAACCATCTACCAGATTTTAGATCACTTCATGCTTCTATCTGCTAATAAGCTTTAAGGAGATGCTGATTGCCTTTTCCAGCAGGACTTAGTTTTGGCACTGTGGACAGGTGCTAACACTGACTAGTGTTACCATGACCATTGTGCTTGATTGGCCATCCAACTCACCCTACCTGAATGCCATAGATGCATACAGGCTGCCATTAAAGCATCCTAGTCTTCAATAACGCCTTAGCAGCGCCAAACGCTTATCGCCTTTATGCTACATTGGTGCGGTAATTTATGTTAAAAGAAGCCTTGACCAAGTATCAAGTACATAAATGTGCATAATTTTTTTTTTTAATCCTGTATTGTAAATCCTTTGTTGATAGCGTATGGTTATATACAGTACCTTTGTTATATTTTGAGATATGGCCTTTTTGATTTTCATTTGAATAAAAAAAAAGGCTTGAAATATTTCACTTTACAAGTAATAATCCTAAAACATATGAAGGTTTAATTCTTTAAATTTAAGATATGAAAAGAGAATAAAATTTTCCATGACATTCTAATTTTCTGAGAGTAAATGTGTATGAGAGAGTGAGAGAGGCAGAGAGAACACATACAATATCAGACTGGGGATGCATAGGTTAAGTCAAACTGTATTTCGTCTTCCTGTACATGATCAGTTAGTACAGCGACTTTTCCACAAAAGGGTTTTGATGCCATACATCAGTCAGAATCTTTGCAGCTTTTTCAATCAAGCATTCCCCACCTTGTGAAGAGTCAGGTTTTTATGAGCATACAGAACACAACTGATACATAGACAGGCAGACAGACAAAGACAAATGCTTGGCTCAATTTTAGCTGTAGTGTGCCTTGAAACCTCCTTTGTACAGTCACATTTATAAAATAATATCTATATATTAAAAAAAAAAAAAAAAAAAACATAGTACATTGAGTGGTACTGCAACTAAACAGACCATTTAGTTAGAGTATGAATTCTGCTTCCTAAATATAAAGCCTGTGCTGCGGTTAGGTCCAGAGAACAATATCCATTATAATAACGTTGCCCCATTTATAAACTCTCTTAAACTTTAAAGGAGAAAGTGTTTGTGGAAGCTCACATTCATTAAACCCTGTTCTTTAATCTTCTGTTCCTTTAAAAACTAAAATTTTATTAACATAACAGTGATCTTAGCTACATTATTCAGTGCAGGAGGAAAAATTATATTAAGCCTCGATACAAGATGCTTAGGGATAGCTTTCTGACTGACAGTTTTACTAGTTTTTGGTTAGCAGTGACTGAAGGAGCAGCAATGGCACCAAAACACCACTGATGTATTCAAAAAGTTCCTCCTAGTTGTGGTGATTTTTCAAAGTGCTCAGGGGATTTCCTGGCAAACGCACATACACAGAACATGAAAAACATCCCTCCTTTATAGTTTCTGAAGCTGCTGTATTTAAGTACATCAAACTACAATGGCTTTCCCAAGTGGAACTAAGAAAAGCTAACACACTTAAAAGAGGATGTTAGCAATCAAGCGAATTTGCTGTGTGCTTTGCCAGTGCAAATTAAAATAGCCTGTATTGGAATAGGAGTGCATATATGCTAATGACCAGAACTGACAATAAGAAGTGCTGGTACACGTCACAACTGTCCCTGTGAGCTGTGTGAAAAACCACACAGTGGCTTTATTAAACACAGCAGCGAGGCAGATCTGAAAACTTTACACAGGCCAGCAGCATGGGAGGTGACAGATTTGGATATACAGCCCAAAGCTAGGGTAGAACATTTTGAATATTCAAAAACAGTGACTCGTGAAAGATGGTGTCATAACCAGGAAGGATGTATAAAACCAAAGATTTTTTGACAAAACTAACCAGGATTGCAAGGATTATGAGGAGGGCTTTATCGTTCTTTTAAATGGCTATGGGGAACATGCGTGGGTGAATTATAGGCATGTGGGAGAAAAGGCATATGGAAGGTTGGCATCTGATCTGTAGAATGGCAAAAACAAAACCTAGGGATGAAATAGGCATTTTGAACTACAGTCCCAGATGGGGCAGCAAGTCAGTCCGCCTTGTGCTGGGTCTGAAGGCAGGAGCTAGTAGGTGAGCCTTGAGGCCTTCATGTTGTAGCAGGGCCTGTCATTTAGCCCTCCTGGGCCAGAAAACAAAGACAAACTCTCTGCCTTCTCCAACACCACCTCCAACTCCTGAAAATCCTGAAGCCGAGCCACATCTTTGTCCTAACACATTTAAAAGTCAAGGAGTTAAATGTTGGTCAGTCAAATCTTGGATCATACTACACATTCAGAATTCATCAATGCAACAATCTGGGTTCTAAAAATGTTATATTAAATTGAAAAATGATAGTGCACACACCTTTCTAAGCATAGTGTTGGGGAGCTTGCGTATTTTCTCCACATGCTCTGCACTAATGTCCAGTTCACGGCAGCAGACCCGCAGTAACGCCCGGTACGTCAGCTCCTGTCTGTCCAGCTCCACCTCGATGAAATCATTTTCTCTGGCATGCGGGTTTTGGATCCGCACCTTCAAAACGAGTTCTGGGAGACAGAATAAGAGAGAAAGAGGAAAAATTTATTATTTATTTGAAAATAAAATGCTACGACAGATACAGATTCCCGTGTCAATATGTGCTTTGAAACAGATCTCTATAATACATACCCCGCACGTTTACAGGGAAGGTGCTGGTGAAGAAGAAAGGCTGGAAGGCAGGCATAGAGCCCCCTGTCTGAGAGCCATTCAGCTGATGAGGAAAAGACTGCTGCCGGGTGATGGTGGGGTTTGATCCTGCACTTGCACTTGGTAATGGGGGACAAACAGGGCTGTTCTGGGCAATGCTGTGATTGTGAGGGTACTCATTATGGTTGCTGTGATGCACCTCCGGGGAGATGCTCCCATTAGTCATCTGGTTTTGCACAATGCTGCTCGGCTCTACCATGGAAACGTAGGACAACGGCGGTTGGCTCTGGCCATCTGTGTACATGCGCTGCTGCTGCTGTTGTTGTTCCCGTATGGGAGATAAAGTGGCCGGCTCTGAGACAACACCATCCAAATGTTCACTGGTGCCATTATGGGAAACATGTCGTGCTACACTTTGGTCGCTTTTATCCGTTTTGCAAAACAAGAAGGATGTGTTAGAGAGATAGTTTGGAATAATCGGCAGCTCTGCTTCCTTTACTTCAGGGTCACTCTCCTCTTCCTCCACTACAGGAAAGATTTAACAGACATGAGGCTCCATTAAACCAACAACAGAAAACATGAACCTTTTATATTATACAGTACTGGAATAGTCTCGAGCCATTCCTCATTTCATCATATTAAATGATGTAGATTAAATTAAACAAATAGGAACAAACGCCTGGAAAGTGCCCAAAGATATCATTTAAAAATTGATTGCACAACAACTTCACCAGCAACCTCATTTCTCTTTTCATCTGTTGCATCACCAGTATATCAATCACTGGCCTGATCATCTCTTATCATCTGCAACCATTTCTCACTGGTTCATGCCTTAAGCTAGATAGTTGTTTTTTTATGCCGTTTTTATGATTCACAGATCGCTGTGTGATTTAGCGTAACAACCAAAAAAAAAAAAAACTTAATTTTTTTTGGGCAAAAAAAAATAAAAAATTTAAAAAATGGAAAAGATGACGGAAAAAAAAAAAAAAAAAAAAACATTCAGGAATCCCGAATAATTATTCCTCAAGACTACAGTATATTAAAAATGCACTGAAATTTGTTAGATATTACACAAGCCTAATTTGAGCTAAACTAGTTTTTGCCCAAAATTATTATTACGGACATCATGTGATTTAAGGAAAGAAAAGTAATATTGCAAGTCTACAATAATAACATGTAGACATGTAACGTCTTGTGTTCTGTATGAATCAGCTAGGTAAAGCCCTTAAATATTACTAATATTCCTAAATCTCCTCAGGTAAACCTATTCCAGCACAAACAGGGCTTAAAGGTATTTATGTCGAGTTGGAAAACAAACCTCCAAGCAGTCTTCTGATCTCAGGTTTGGAGGTCAACTGAACGGCTAACTCCTCCTTGGAAGTGAGAATTTCTTTGTCGGCCCCAGAATTCAGAAGATATGCCACTATGTGTTTGTGGTTTCTCTTGCACGCCCAGTGTAAACACGTCCTGGGTAGAAGGATACACAACAGACAAAGTTTACCACAACTTTTCTTTCACTTTAATGTTAATTAACGACAACCTGACTGGAAAAGTGGTGATATAGAGCACAACAGCACTGAGAAGTTAAAGTTAATAACTCCTATAACTTTAACTATGATGCGTCATAACCCTTCTAACATTAATTACACGAATTGTTGGTCACCAGAATGGATGAAGGTAGGTCAACACGGTCCACAGTACTAGAAAGAGGTGAACTCATATTTACCAACATTCCACAGTAGGAAATCACTCCCACGTAGACAAAAATTCTGAGTGCTGCAATTTTGGTCATACTTTTATGAGTAAAAATTATTTATCAACATGATTCTAATAAAAAAAAAAAAATCACTTTTTTTTATCCATGAAAAGTCTAGGAGAGGTTCGGAAGTGTCCTAACTGGTTAGGATGTTCGAGAAAATGACATTCAGGCAGAGATGTGCTCGCAGAAGAGATGTTTTGGTAACATTGAAGTACAAGCAGCTCATTAAAACAAACCTTATAAAAAAAAATTGGTATTACCAAAAATTTTATACTTTTTGAGACAGATCTTGATACGAAATGAAACAGGTCCATCAAAGAACATTTCGTATGATGTCTAAACAATGATGCTATTTAAAATAAAATTTTTGTAACAGCAAAGATGCAACTGTGATGATTTGGGTTTGTCACAGCTGACAATGTCAACAATAAATCAAACTTTGCTCTTACAGCATGACAGATCAGGTGCAGATTCATACATTTCCCCGCCACGCTGCGTGAGCTCATGTATATCGCTGGTTTGCCTGGAGTTGTCAGTGTCATCCATGGCACACACATTAAATTAATCATCCCGAGCACCGATGAGAAGGCTCACGTGAACATCAGCACAGCATCAACACTCAAGAAGTTATGCAATGTGATCATAGGTTTAGTATACATAATTTATATAATTAAAATTCTATATATTAATAAAAAATTATTTGACAGCGGCACGACTTAAGATTCTCTGTTATAAGCTTAAATTTCATTGCAGCATTCCAGCACTTCATAAACAACATCGTTTTTTACACTCTCCTCAGAGATACGTGCGTCAAACTGACAGGTGGCATTGATGGTTTTACAAACTGCTGTCCATTCACTTTTTTATTCTTTAGAGGTACTGTAAGAGTAGGGCAAAATGTACCTTTAATTATTTCCATACTTTTGACTACTTGTTTTAGCAAAAGGGTCTTATCCTTTTCTCCAGTTTGGCCTTCTTTACCAAGTGATTTTATAGATCACGGCAGTCCACCACAGCTTTATTATAAGGGCTTGAAACAGCTGGGACTGGAGCGGGTTGATCATGATAACTTCATGTAGCCGTGTCAAGCATCTTTAAGTTCTAATGTGTAGCCTATTTTTCGTCTTAGTTTCGTAAACAGTGATGTCACATGATTTCCTAAAGTAAGGTAGGAAGCTTCCTAAATTAGATTAGATTAGATTAGATTCAACTTTATTGTCATTACACATGTACAAGTACAAGGCAACGAAATGCAGTTTAGGTCTAACCAGAAGTGCAATTAGCAGAAAGTGCAGGATAAAGGTATACATTTAGAAAAAAAAGGGATATGTGCAGGGAGAAGCTATGGGTAGCTATTAAAGAAAGATATTATGTGAGTATAATATACAGATTACTAGTAACTATAGTTATAAATTTACAATGGATGAACCGTATGTACAGTTGCTATTAACTGTAGGCAGGAATTTGCAAATAGATATTAACATAATGAACAGGATACTATATGATCATAGTATACAGATTGCAAGTGACTATAATTATAAATTTACAGTGTATGAACAATATATACAAGTTACTGTTACTGGGAATTTTCAAATAGATATGGGCATAATGTACAAGTTGCTATTTTCTATAGACAGGAATTTACATATGATATGAACATAATGTACATATGAACATAATGTACAGGAATTTATCAATAGACATGTGTGAATGTATATTCAACCAGAAGTTTACAAATATGTTGTGCATGGATATTTGTGTTTTCAAAATAGGTGTGTACATTGTAGTGCAGTCCATATTAAATAGTGTAAAGTGTAAATAGAGTAATGGGAAGTGTATAGGGGTGTGTGAGGGGTGGGCAGGTGTCAGTGGGGGGCAGAGTTCAATAAGGAGATAGCTCTGGGAAAGAAGCTATTCCTCAGTCTGCTAGTTCTTGACCTGGGACACCTGAAGCGCCGACCAGAAGGCATAAGAGAAAACAGTTTGTGGGCAGGGTGGGAGTAATCCTTAAGAATACTGCGTGCTCGGCGCACACAGTGCTTCCTTTGAATGTCCTCGATGACTGGAAGTGGAGTCCCTATAATACGCTGGGCAGTTTTCACCACCCGCTGCAGTGCCTTGCGCTCAGCAACAGAGCAGCTTCCATACCAAACTGTGACACAGTTGGTTAGGATGCTTTCTATTGTGCAGCGATAGAAGTTCACCAGAGTAGATGATGACAGCTGGTTCTTCTTAAGTGTTCTTAAGAAGAATAGGCGCTGGTGAGCCTTCTTGACCAGGCTAGAGGTGTTGGTGGACCAGGATAGGTTCTCTGAAATGTGGGTCCCCAGGAACTTGAAGGATGGGACAGGTTCAACAACCATTCCGTTGATGTGAACGGGTTCATGTGAAGCTCTTCCTCCTTTTCTAAAATCTACGATGAGCTCCTTGGTCTTCTTAAATTGCCCTACTCTGAGGTAGGAGTATCTTTAAATTAACTTAACATGATTCCTTAAGGGATTCTGAGACCTTAGTAAATACGGGCCTAGATAACATCATGTCATCTTAAACAACATTTCCCCCTTAATTACTGCTTCTAAGTCATTCTGGATTGTCTCTGATCCATCAGTGTTCTTTTATGTTTGACTACAAAGATAACTAGCCTCTAACACAAGGCTGGACATCAAATCCCTGTGGAACAAGGGATTGTACCATACATAGGCCACTAGCTTTCAATTTAATGCAATTTGAGATTTATCGCCAGAACCCCAGAAGTTAACTAGTATTCTAAAGTGTAATAATAGGAAATAAAAAGAGAAACTTTACAGATTTACAAGTCTCTCCACCTCCTCTAGGATATCTTCTCAACTTTTGGATACATAGTATTTAAAACTACCTTCGCCCCTGTTAATTTCATGGTTGCCAACTCCACAGTTAATGGCTAGTTCCATGGCTATTCTGCCAGGCAGAGCAAAATAAAAAAAATCATAATGTGTTGATAATAAATGGTGGTTGTGGAACCATTGTATTAAAGTAATATCACATTCAGCACGACAACCTGACCTTGACTGTGACCACAGCTGTGATATATTCGGCATATATTCGTACCGATCCCTGAGCCCTTAATTGAAACTCACCATGTGATAGTACCAGCTAGATTGTTGCCAGATTGGAGACTTTATTACTAGATTTGGCGATATTGAAGACCCTTTAAGGGAGTTAATATTTAAAAGAAAAAAGGTCTATAGCAACAAAGAGTGAGCAGATGGTCCTGACTGTCTGGCACACGATATGACTTTGCTGGCCGCATAAGCCTTTAACAGCAGGTTGATTCGATTTAGAGCCAGTGTTTAAGTTGCAGTCGCGTAAGCCAATAATCCAACAACCAATCACTGATCACTGTTATTTGACACCCTATGCACAACTTCCTTGTGTTAAACTCTAATTTTGCCTACATTTGCAAGCAAACAAAGCAACTATTCCACTGCTGCTTTTTGCCAGCATAATTGTTAGAAATAATAGCACACATATGGATGTTGTAAACAGTTTTGACTATTTGTTAAATACAAAAAACAAACAAAAAAAAGTTTTGCAAATAACATGCCTGGTACAGACTGTTATATTCCATTGTTTTATATTTGGAAACGTTATGCCTTTAAAAACATCTTGTTCGTTGTTTGGGTGGTTGATTCCAGTAGGTTACATTACCGCCAATTGTAGGTCTCACTCTCCCTCATCTTCCCTGCCTCTTAAAACCGATTTTCCAGCCCAACCTTCCTTAAAGAAGGAAAACATCTAATACATCTAAAAACATTAATACTTCCTTCCCTGGTCTTGTTCTGTATCTTAGACTCTCTGTCTGCTTTATTTGGTACTTTCAACCATTCTTTCTTCTCAACGTTTTCTTTTAGTACCACTCAGGATCTAGTTGAAGTTCTGTAGGTTAAATCACCGTCACCTATGGATCACACTCTACTCAGCTTCCCTGACCTTTAAAGCCGACTTTATAGTCCAACCTTCCACATAAAAAAACAACATTAAGTGCTTCCTTTACTAAGCAGTGATTCCACAATCTAAACGACTTTTTACTCTACTTATTGGAGCTGTGACGCCATATCTAGCCTGGAACTATCTCCTGCATCAGTCATTATGACTACTTGGCTAATATCGAGTAGGTCCCCGCCCTTTTGCCCCATAACAGTCATGCATTGTGTGTTCTGATACCTTTCTATCATAACAGCATTAGCTGTTCTATTGGATCAGATTACACAGGCCAGCCTCCGAGTGGCGCAGTAGTAAAGCGCTCGCTCTATCATCCGGAGATCGCTGGTTCGAACCCCGGGTGATGCTACCTCTCACAGCTAGAGGCCTAGAGAGCGCTGATTGGCCGAGCTCTCTCAGGGGGAAGGGATGAGAGGTACTTAGTGCTCTCACATTAATGACTGCTCTACAAGCCAATCAGGGGCGTCCGTGAGCTCGCGCAGGCGAATGGAGCGGATAGCGCTGTTCCTCTGAGTGTATTACGCCGTGCGCGAGTGAGAAGTTAGAAAAAATGGTCGGTGACATCACGTGGATCGGAGGAAACTCTCGACTGAGCGGCAGTAGAATCTTAATGTGGGAGCCTCCAGCGATTGGGAGGAATTGGACACAACTAAAAATAGTGGAGAAAATCGGAAAAAATTCCGATATAATATATGTCCTGACCACTGCAGCCTGAGAACATCCCACAAGAGCTGAAGTTTTTTTTTGTTCATTTCTTCTGCTTTCAACACATCAAAAAATTCAGAAATTGTAGCTAGTGTAAGAAGGATCTAATTGTAATGGCTAGACGACTGGGTCAGAGCAACTCCAAAACTGCAGCACCTGTTGAAGGTTGCAGGCTGCAGTGATCCTAGGAAGGAAAACCAGTGAACAGGGTGACAAATGGTGACAGGGTCATGGGCAGCCAAGGCTCACTGATGCACATGAGTGAACACACAGTGCATTACAATTTTGGTGGCAAAGGGAGTTGGGGGTGGGGGCGGCAACTCCTCAATATTAGGTGGGAGGTCATAATGTTATGGCTCATTATTGTACAAGAACAGTCTTTGGAGTGTGTATTAGCTCCTTGGCATTAGTTTACAACACTGGAAGCAGTGATAAGGTCTTTTATCTGTATGTATGAAACCAAAAGAAGTTTACTCCAACAATTACAGGTGCAAACAACTCTTATATCACACACTCTAGCTGATTAATCACAACTTCAGTGCAAAAAAATAAATAAATAAAAATTGTATTTAGCAAAGTGCATGAAGTGGAAACTGGGTTAATGGAATGAACTTAAAATGCATCATGCGGTACAGCGGCTCAGTGGTTGGCACCGTCGCCTCAAACCTCCTAGGTGCGGGTCTGAGAGCATGAATTTTGCATGTTCTTCCCATGCTTGGGGACTCTGGTTTCTTCCCACAGTCCAAATACATGCATTATTATGTTATGTTAACTGGCATTCCCAAATTGCCTGTAGAATGTGAATGAGCGCATGTACTGTACTGTGATGTCTTGGTGTACCGCGCCTAGTGCCCTACATCTCCTGGGATAGGCTCCAGGCCCCCAGTGACCCTGTACACAGGATAAAGTGGTATAGACGAGGAGTGCGTGGGCAACCATGCCTTATACTGTAACCAACATCGACAGCAGGGTTTAGGTCTTTATCTGTAGGTAAGAAACCAAGAGAAGTTTACTCCAACAAGTGCAAGTAACTCTTAAATCATACACACTAACCAGAAAAATTACGTCAGAAATGAATTAATAATAATAATAAGAAGAAGAAGAAGAAGAAGAAAAACTTGTTTGTTTCTATAAGAACTGCATTTAGCAAAGTGGAAACCAGGATAACTGAATGAACTGAAAATGCATCAGAGGAGCACAGATTAGCTGCTGCTTTAGCCAGTGAGCTAGCTTGCTAATCGTATGGAGCAGCTCATAGTGATAGTATTTCTAGTGCGTCAGTCCCTAAGCTAACTGTAGAGCTAGCAGATCCGTTGTTTAATCGGATGAAAAACATTCTCGAACCTACCATCCATTGATTTCATTCTGGGAGTTGATGTTCACTCCGCTCTCGACTAGAGTCCGCACTTCATCAAGGTCTCCAATAGCACTCGCTTCTCTCAAGCGCTCCTGCAGTTCTTTATCTAAAGACAGCGTGGACATCGTTCAGCTCCTCAATCAATCAGCACTTGATTTTCATACGAACAATCTGAAGTCCCTCTGTACAGAAGGTGTTATTCCGAAATAGCAAAACAAACTCGAGGCTCGCCGGCATCCAGTTACCAGCGCTGCTGCTGCTGTTGTTGTTTATGGCTAGCGGATAGCAATAATGCTAAATAAATCCTAAATATGTTCTATGAATTCTTTAAAATAACCCAATCTTTAAATCTAAATCTAACAATACCTATATAAATGTATTCCCGACAGCTGAAGATGAAAAAGTACCGCTTCGCCGACTAGAGAAGTCCTCTATCGGTGGAAATCATGGGGGTCACTTTTAACTGTAACAACACAGGACAAGACTTTAGGTTCCTATATCAGAACAATGCTAGTTCTCTCTATATAAAAATGTTTTTTAATAAAAAGTTTACAGTTGGAGTGGAATAGGAAGAAAATCGCACATGATAGTGTAATAACCCAATATCACGCCTTACAATGCACCTTGTTTTTTTTTTTTTTTTACTATTATGTTTAATTGCATTAATAACATGCAGCAATAATACAAACAGAGGTGTTCAAAATGCACGTGTCTGATTAACATCTTGAATAGGTATGGAATTGTTAACATGTTGAATAATTAACTGAATATGTTTTTTATTCAAAAGGGGGTGCATGATGGCATTGTGGCTTAGTGGTTAGTGTTTTCGCCTC
The DNA here is from genome assembly GCA_030522415.1 of Channallabes apus. NCBI lineage: Eukaryota > Metazoa > Chordata > Actinopteri > Siluriformes > Clariidae > Channallabes > Channallabes apus. The sequence continues at coordinate 17,091,409 of CM060121.1, read as the reverse complement.
GCACCTCCATGGTCTGGGTTTGATTCCCACCTGTGTGCATGGAGTTTGCATGTTCCCAGCGCATGCTCCCCGTTACTCCGGTTTCCTCCCACACTCCAAAGATATACAGATTAAGCTAAATGACATTCCCAAATTGCCCATAATGTGTGAACGAGTGTGTGTTTGGATTGGCACCCCATTCAGGGTGTACCAGGGTGCACTGGGGATTCCGGAGCTGGCTCCATGCCCCTTGTATACAGAATAAAGCGATATAGGTGATGCGTGAATGAGATGGATACATCATATTAGTACCCAAACCCTGGTCCTGGAGTACCTTCTGTTCTGCACAGATTGATGCTTTCCCTAGATTAACACCCCAGATAATTAGATTATTTGTTCGATCATTTGTGCTGGATCTAGAAACAAATACTGAAATGTACTGAAAAAAAGGGTTCAGGACTAAAGAACCTGTACATTAGAGACCACAGGGCATCCTGTGTTTATGAACAATAAAGTTGTTCCAGTCGTGTGGGTGAAAAGTGGTGAGATATGAAACTTGCAGAAGGAAAAAATAAAAAGTGTAAGGTGTAAAGATAATATGGGGCTGTGTTGATGACTTTTAGTATGTTTGTTAATTTCCAGTAAGTGCTTCATCCTGGTTTTAAATGACTAATTACTATATATTTTGGGAAACCTAACTAATTAACATATAAGGTGCAGAAACAATAATAACTGGGTCAATAAGCAGAAAAGGTGAAATCTGTGTCATAAAATCTCCGGAAATGTATTAATTAATGCATTTAAAAAAATAATAATTTAATAACTGGTGTTACTTCTTTTCCTGGTAACAGTAACACCACTGACAATTTAAAGAACTATTTACAAAATGACTTCCATGTATAATACAACACGGTTTTCAATGATTTCCAGAATTAATTTCTTGACATATATGATTATAAAATGAGTAACATCCATGACAGACTTAAAATTTCTAAACAATGTCAAGAGAGACATCTAAAATACCTTTTGCTTTTGTCCATTGCTCTTCATCTAGTGACCGCTGACACAGGAACAATTGTTGTGTAACAGTAACACAAATGACATACTGTAGTCTGGGGTGACTGACATTTATTTTATATTATTAATGATAATCATCTGTTGTTCCATGATTTTAGTGTTTAACTTATTTTATAAGATATTGTTAATATATGTTATTGGAATCAGATTTATTTCATGAAAGAAATATTTTTAGATGAAAAGTTATGTATGTACAGTGGTGTGAAAAACTATTTGCCCCCCTCCTGATTTCTTATTCTTTTGCATGTTTGTCACACAAAATGTTTCTGATCATCAAACACATTTAACTATTAGTCAAAGATAACACAAGTAAACACAAAATGCAGTTTTTAAATGAGGGGTTTTATTATTTAGGGAGAAAAAAAATCCAAACATACATGGCCCTGTGTGAAAAAGTAATTGCCCCCTGAACCTAATAACTGGTTGGGCCACCCTTAGGTGCAATAACTGCAATCAAGCGTTTGCGATAACTTGCAACGAGTCTTTTACAGCGCTCTGGAGGAATTGTGGCCCACTCATCTTTGCAGAATTGTTGTAATTCAGCTTTATTTGAGGGTTTTCTAGCATGAACCGCCTTTTTAAGGTCATGCCACAACATCTCAATAGGATTCCGGTCAGGACTTTGACTAGGCCACTCCAAAGTCTTCATTTGGTTTTTCTTCAGCCATTCAGAGGTGGATTTGCTGGTGTGTTTTGGGTCATTGTCCTGCTGCAGCACCAAAGATCGCTTCAGCTTGAGTTGATGAACAGATGGCCGGACATTCTCCTTCAGGATTTTTTGGTAGACAGTAGAATTCATGGTTCCATCTATCACAGCAAGCCTTCCAGGTCCTGAAGCAGCAAAATAACCCCAGACCATCACACTACCACCACCATATTTTACTGTTGGTATGATGTTCTTTTTCTGAAATGCTGTGTTACTTTTACGCCAGATGTAACGGGACACGCACCTTCCAAAAAGTTAAACTTTTGTCTCGTCGGTCCACAAGGTATTTTCCCAAAAGTCTTGGCAATCATTGAGATGTTTTTTTAGCAAAATTGAGACGAGCCTTAATGTTCTTTTTGCTTAAAAGTGGTTTGCGCCTTGGGATTCTGCCATGCAGGCCGTTTTTGCCCAGTCTCTTTTCTTATGGTGGAGTCGTGAACACTGACCTTAATTGAGGCAAGTGAGGCCTGCAGTTCTTTAGATGTTGTCCTGGGGTCTTTTGTGGCCTCTCGGATGAGTTGTCTCTGCGCTCTTGGGGTAATTTTGGTCGGCCGGCCACTCCTGGGAAGGTTCACCACTGTTCCATGTTTTTGCCATTTGTGGATAATGGCTCTCACTGTGGTTCGCTGGAGTCCCAAAGCTTTAGAAATGGCTTTATAACCTTTACCAGACTGATAGATCTCAATTACTTTTGTTCTCATTTGTTCCTGAATTTCTTTGGATCTTGGCATGATGTCTAGCTTTTGAGGTGCTTTTGGTCTACTTCTCTGTGTCAGGTAGCTCCTATTTAAGTGATTTCTTGATTGAAACAGGTGTGGCAGTAATCAGGCCTGGGGGTGACTACAGAAATTGAACTCAGGTGTGATAAACCACAGTTAAGTTATTTTTTAACAAGGGGGGCAATCACTTTTTCACATAGGGCCATGTAGATTTGGAGGTTTTTTTTCGCCCTTAATAACGTAAACCTTCATTTAAAAACTGCATTTTGTGTTCAATTATGTTATCTTTGATTAATAGTTAATGGTTTTTGATGAGCAGAAACATTTAAGTGTGACAAACATGCAAAAGAATAAGAAATCAGGAAGGGGGCAAATAGTTTTTCACACCACTGTATGTATGTAAACTTGTCTTGAATTGAAAAATTGTACAAGCAACTTGTTAAATACCTCCACCCTATCACTGGTATAGCAGGGGGAAATAAGTATTTGACACGTCAGCCTTTTTATCAGTAATTAGATTTCTAAGTGAGCTACTCAAAATTTCCACCAGATGTAGCCATCAAGCCAAATATTGAATTCATACAAAGAAATTTAAGTTATACAAGTTGAGTCATAATAAAGTGAAATGACACAGGGAATAGGTATTGAACAAGGTGCAAAATGGCATAGAAAGCCAGGAGATCACCTGAAATCTCTCAGTATTAAGAGAGAAACCCTGCCCCCTATAAGTACTAATTGATACAGTATCAGCTGCTTTAGTCCTAATTGATGGCCTATAAAGGCTTCTCATTACCCAGGAGGCACACAAGAAAGACTTCATGGTGGGTAAAAGCAAAGAACTCTCCCAAGATTTTCATAAACTTATCACTGAAAAGCATTCTGATGGGAAAAACCAGCACACAACAGCTTTCACAATTCAGCCTGCGCTTAGAAGGATGTACTGTTACTACCAGCTCAGCGGTAAAAGACCTGGGCGTAATATTAGACAGTAACTTGTCTTTTGAAAATCACATTTCAAATATCACAAAAACAGCCTTTTTCCATCTTCGAAATATTGCTAAACTTAGGAACATCTTATCCGTATCTGATGCAGAAAAACTAGTTCATGCATTCATGACCTCCAGACTGGACTATTGTAATGCATTACTAGGTGGTTGTCCTGCATCCTCAATAAACAAGCTTCAGTTAATCCAAAATGCAGCTGCCAGGGTTCTCACTAGATCCAGAAAATATGATCATATAACCCCAATATTATCATCCCTGCACTGGCTACCTGTTCAGTTTAGAATAAATTACAAAATAGTATTACTTACATACAAGGCCTTAAATGGTTTAGCTCCCACATACCTAACCAGTCTTCTGATGCGCTACAATCCACCACGCGCCTTAAGATCACAAAGCTCCGGACTTCTGGTAGTTCCCAGAATTTCAAAATCTACAAAAGGGGGTAGGGCTTTTTCATATTTAGCTCCAAAGCTTTGGAATAGCCTTCCAGACAGTGTTCGGGGAGCAGACACGGTTTCTCAGTTCAAAAGTAGACTCAAGATGCATCTTTTTAATCTGGCATACACATAACTCATCCCATAATCTCATACTCCAGTACACCTATACCGAATGGCAACTACGCTAATTCTCCCCATCTGTTCTGTATTTCTCTACACATCCCGAGGCATCTTGAGATTTTGCCAGCTTCAGTAGACAAAGGCCGACCCTGCGAGGTTCCTGAGGCATCCAGAGAAGGACCAGAGAATTGAATGATTAAAGGCGTATTTCCAGAATGCTGAACGTTCCTGTGTGCACTGTAGGGACCATTATCAGGAAATGGAAAGAGCATCAGTTCACCATAAACTGGCCACGGTCAGGTGTTCCATGTAAGATCCCTGTTGGGACCGGCACTGTATCCAGTGGCTGGGGTTTGGGCACTGGCTGGAACCGAACCCAGACCTTCCGCATGGCAGGCGAAACATCTACCACTGAGCCACCAGTGCCCGTTTAACTTCAGGAAGACCTTGCATCAACAGATACTGTTGTTTCAAAGAAAACTATAAGCAATGCACTGAAGCGCCATGGCATCCATGCACGCTCACCATGCAAGACTCCATTGCAGAACAAAAAGCATTTTGAGGGTCAGTTAAAGTTTGCAAAACAGCATTTGGAGAAGCATGTGGATTATTGGGAGACTATAGTATGGTCAGATGAAAGCAAAATTTTGTTTTTGGTAGTCGTTCTACACACCATGGTTGGAGAAGAAATGGCACTGCCCACCACCCAAAGAACACCATACCAACAGTTAAGTTTGGGGGTGGAAGCATCATGGTTTGGGGCTGCTTTTCAGCAAGGAGTACTGGCAGGCTTCATATTATTGAAGGCAGGATGAATGGAGAAATGTACCGGGACGTTCTGGATAAAACCTGCTGCCATCTACCAGAAAGCTGAAAATGAAAAGAGGGTGGACATTTCAACAAGACAATGATCCCAAACACAAGGCCAAGGAAACAATGAAGTGGTTTCAAAGAAAGAAAATCAAGTTGCTTGAATGGCCCAGTCAATCACCTGATCTAAATCCTATAGAAAATCTATGGAGAGAACTGAAGATCAAAGTTCATACAAGAGGCCCAAGGAACCTTCAAGATTTAAAGACCGTTTGTGTGAAAGAATGGGCCAGAATCACTCCTAAGCAATGTAGACGACTGGTCTCTCCATACAAGAGATGTCTAGAAGCTGTAATCACCAACCAAAAGCTTTTCTATAAAATATTAAAGTGTGTTCAATACTTATATTATTGTGTATTATAAATACTAAATATTTATTGTGACTCAACTTAAATGTTCTGATTTCTTTGCATGAATTCGATATTTGGCTTGACGGCTACATCTGGTGGAAATTTTGTGTCAGTAGCCCACTTAGAAAAATAAATAATTAAAACATCAAGATCCTGAAGTGGTTGCAGTCCTTAAAATTGTTTAATAAGTCATCAAGACATTAAAGTTTAGTTTTTCAGAGAGTGTGATGTAAGGTATGGGTGTGATTTTGTATTTGGTCAGATTTTTTGAATGTGGTTTGATCCATTAACAAAGAGAATATGGAAATAAAGATAATTCACTACTTTACATACTTTTGTATTAAAAATGAGTGTTCAGTGTTACATCAGTGTTACATGTCCAAAATACCTCCTGTCCTCCCTCACCTATTCATCACCAAGCAACCACTTTTGCAGTTAGAAGAATTTATCGTGAGTAATACATCTTATTGGAAGTTTTCATTTTCACATACTACACACTATTGTTGGGTTTAGCATGAGTGGAGTACAAGAAGAAAGCCCTAATCCTAATCTACACGTCCTTCTCAATTACCATATTGTGATAAAGTTCATTATTTTCTGTAATGTACTGATAAACATTAGACTTTCATATATTTTAGATTCATTACACACAACTGAAGTAGTTCAAGCCTTTTATTGTTTTAATATTGATTATCGTGGCATACAGCTCATGAAATCCCCAAATCCCTATCTCAAAAAATTAGCATATCATGAAAAGGTTCTCTAAACGAGCTATTAACCTAATCATCTGAATCAACTAATTAACTCTAAACACCTGCAAAACATTCCTGAGGCTTTTAAAAACTCCCAGCCTGGTTCATTACTCAAAACCGCAATCATGGGTAAGACTGCCGACCTGACTGCTGTCCAGAAGGCCATCACTGACACCCTCAAGCAAGAGAAAGAAATTTCTGAACGAATAGGCTGTTCCCAGAGTGCTGTATCAAGGCACCTCAGTGAGAAGGAAAAAGTGTGGCAGAAAACGCTGCACAACGAGAAGAGGTGACCGGGCCCTGAGGAAGATTGTGGAGAAGGACCGATTCCAGACCTTGGGGGACCTGCGGAAGCAGTGGACTGAGTCTGGAGTAGAAACATCCAGAGCCACCGTGTACAGGCGTGTGCAGGAAATGGGCTACAGGTTTACAGGGAGAGGGAAATGCCAAAATGCCTGAAGTCCAGTGTCAAGTACCCATGTCTGGGGTGCCATGTCAGCTGCTGGTGTTGGTCCACTGTGTTTTATCAAGGGGAGGGTCAATGCAGCTAGCTATCAGGAGATTTTGGAGCACTTCATCTCCATAAAGCTTTTCAGCAGATGGAAGCATGAAGATTAAATTTTTCAGCACTACCTGGCACCTGCTCACAGTGCCAAAACCACTGGTAAATGCTTTACTGACCATGGTATTACTGAGCTCAATTGGCCTGCCAACTCTCCTGACCTGAACCCCATAGAGAATCTGTGGGATATTGTGAAGGGAAAGTTGAGAGACACAAAACACAAGAATCTGCAAAAGGATTCCCGACCAAGTATTGAGTGCATAACTGAACATAATTATTTGAAGGTTGACTCTTTTTGTATTCAAAACACTTTTCTTTTATTGGTCGGATGAAATATGCTAATTTTTTGAGATAGTGATTTTGGGATTTCATGAGCTGTATGCCACAATCATCAATATTAAAACAATAAAAGGCTTGAACTACTTCAGTTGTGTGTAATGAATCTAAAATTTATGAAAGTCTAATGTTTATCAGTACATTACAGAAAATAATGAACTTTATCACAATATGCTAATTTTTTTAGAAGGACCTGTATACGCACAGACACAGAACACTTTCTTAGAGGCCTAGTTTGTCAAAACGTCCTTACAGATGGACTCCTGTATTTTTCATGCTCATTTTATGATTACAGTTTTTTTATTGTAATTAAGTGTCTGTTTTATAACAAATCTCTTGATAAGGGTAATTGTTTTTCCTCTGTAACTGAAAACTTCTTAATTTGTTTAACTTTTTTTTTTTTTTAACCTATGTTGTCATCGCCCCCTGGTGGACAGTACTGTCAAGTGTAGCTGAGCAGCTAAATTACTTCATAAAATGACTGCTAGAATTTGAGTTTAAGTCGGGAGGAAACTGGAGACCCCAGAAGAAACCCACCATGCACACAGAGTCGGGAATCAAACTTGGCTGGGAATTGAACCCGGACCCTGGAGACGCAAGGAGACAGTGCTAACCATTAAGTTGCCGTGCCGCCCTGTAAGTCTTTAATATAACTACAATAAAAAACACTGCAGACATCTTCCAATACTTTATTAGGATAGTGTATTGTAACATACAATAAAATATTTTACAACATCTTACAAATCCAAACTAAAGACAACCATAAAACTTTCACCTAAAAAAAAAAAACTCACCATAGATGAACTGCTGTCCTCCACTTAATAAATTTCAGCCATATGGAGTCTGATCTATATAAATAGTAATTAGTTAAAGTTTTGCCTTGAATGTTATAACATATTAAAGTGCAAGACAAAATGACAGCAGTGTTTGGGGAGTTTGCTGGAAAATTGCGTTACTGGTTACTTATGATTATTTATGAAATGAAGTACTCTTGGATTTTTGTATATTAGCTCTACATGCATTTACTAAAGTCTGTTCATTATATTTAGGTTATGAAATATTAAGTACTGAGAATGACAAAAACACACGTTCATTGGAAGAAAATAAACGGCATGAGTTTTCATCTAAAAGCACTGTGACATAAATCACTGGCATCCCTTTCTTTTCCTTTTTTTTCAGCCCACAACCACAAATTCTTACATAATATACTGTACAGTGTATATTAATATTATATAAATGTTCCACATTTCACAATATCATAATCATAAAATTAAAAATGGAAAACATCTGGACATAACTATTATTTTTGATAAGAAACCAACAATAATGGAACCATGAACAAATGCTTTTAAATTAACATAAAGAACCCACGTGGCCAGTGTTCATGGCTCTGGTGTTCTGGGAAAACTTTTTATCTTAATGAAACACAGAGATAAGTGCATTACTGTAGCAGGAGAAATAAAGGTAGTTTTACTCTTATAACTGTGAACCGTTATTCTGCACAATCAAAAGTCCCGGTTTGACTTGAACAACCCTAGTATATGTCACAATAATCTCATATGCAGTGAGTTATATAAATAGGAAAGTAAATATTTGATGAAAGGGTCAATAATTTATCATTGTAGTAGATAGATAGTAGATGACTAGGGGATTCTTTCTCTGAGTGTAGATAAGTTGTAATAAGTTATGTAAAAAAAGAAACCACGCAAAGATTAAAAAGTAAGCAGTTTGATCTAGAGTATTTCTGCCCTTTCGTTGTAGTGAGATAATATAACACAGACTGCATGTAGTCCTTTATGCAACACTCCTTCGCAGATATGGAACCACCTACACAGCACCTGGTTGTGCTTTAGAGCATCACATGCACATGACAATAACAGTATAGTTGACAATATATCAGACCTTTCCATTCGTTCATTCAATGATACATCCACTCACACCAGGGTTTGATTCGCAGTCAGGGAACCAACTCCAGCTACTGAGCGGATGCACATATCTGTGCACCATTAGGGCTGATCCCAAGCCCAGATAAATTGGGGAGGATTACGTCATGCAGAGCATATAGCATAAAACCTTGTCATATCAGATTCTATGCTGTACCCGGCTAAGCCAGGCTGACCTGGATAAAATCTGTAAAAAATTGCAAGCCTTTAGTATGGCTTTGTCTGAAGCCTATCCTAAGAACACTGGACACAAGGCACGAATACACCCTGAATGAACATATATTCACGGCTAGAGGCAATTTAAGCCAGTCTATCCAACATGTTTTGAGAAAATCTGAAAACCAGGTGGTAACAGTAGCTCAAGCTTAGGATTAAAGTGGGGACTGTGGAGCCCTGAGGCACTGATGCTATTTATGCTTGTCCTGCCTTAAGGACAGTTTGTGAAGACTGAATACATTTGAAAATAAGTTTTGTTCAGTCAGTGAAAGAACCACAATGCCTATGGGCATCTTTAATAACCAAATCAAGAATAGCCATAATGCCATTCTTTGTGTAAGAGAAATTATCTAATAGCTAAATGAAACAGAGTATGACATTAAATCAATGCCACAAACCTAAAATTACAGTGGAGCATTTAAAATGCATGTTATATACAGAACTACACAATACCACTATGGAGGGAAAAAAAAATCTAGATTGTAACAAAGTCAGACCCACTGTTTAAAAATGTGCAAGAAGGACAAATGATACAGCACCATATAAATAAAATATAAATCCCCGTACATAAATCATTATAGCTAAATCACTTTAAGCTACAGATCCTTGCTGATGGATATTTGTTGTGGATGATCGCACTCCAGTAAAGAACTATGGCTGTGAGGGTGTGTGATCATCGGACGGATGTTTCACAGAGGGAAGACGCTCAGCCGCTTTTGCTCTGCCTGCCAAAAACCTATCAAACTCTGCAGAAAAGATGACATAAACAAGGTTCTATCAAATAAAGAAATGTTTCTGATTAAGCGTTGGTAATGAAAAATTTGAATATTGTTCCAACTGGTTGGGCAAAATTCATGCTCTTCTACTTTACATTTATAAAAACTGCTAAAAAGATTTTAAAAAGGGAAACTTAAAGTAAATATGCATCAGAAAAGAATACCTTCACTAGTGACACCCTCATCTGCCAAATCCTTGTCATCCTGCAAAACAGAAACCAGCAGAAAGCTTATATATTCCAAATATACAAAAACAGCAGCAACATTATTACATGTTGAAAACACATCTAGTATAACATCAGAAACAGAATGCTCATTCTCATTTCCTGTGCGTGAATATGAAAGATTCTGTGATAAAAATAAAGGTTGAACAAATTACATGAATTTGCAACGGCTATGTGTCCAGATTTACGTCATAAAGAGTTATTAAAATATTCTCCTTCCAAAGGTTTTTACAACCGGAACAGATTGTACCGCATTAACTTTAACGACATATACATGTTCATTCATAAAATTTTACAGGTATATGGCCATTATTATAAATCCCACTAACTCTACAGGTCCTTCTAAAAAAATTAGCATATTGTGATAAAGTTCATTATTTTCTGTCATGTACTGATAAACATTAGACTTTCATATATTTTAGATTCATTAGACACAAACTGAAGTAGTTCAAGCCTTTTATTGTTTTAATATTGATGATTGTGGCATACAGCTCATGAAAACCCAAAATCCCCATCTCAAAAAATTAGCATATTTCATCTGACCAATAAAAGAAAAGTGTTTTTTAATACAAAAAAAGTCAACCTTCAAATAATTATGTTCAGTTATGCACTCAATACTTGGTCGGGAATCCTTTTGCAGATTCTTGTGTCTCTCAACTTTCTCTTCACAATATCCCACAGATTCTCTATGGGGTTCAGGTCAGGAGGAGTTGGCAGGCCAATTGAGCACAGTAATACCATGGTCAGTAAACCATTTACCAGTGGTTTTGGCACTGTGAGCAGGTGCCAGGTCGTGCTGAAAAATGAAATCTTCATCTCCATAAAGCTTTTCAGCAGATGGAAGCATGAAGTGCTCCAAAATCTCCTGATAGCTAGCTGCATTGACCCTGCCCTTGATAAAACACAGTGGACCAACACCAGCAGCTGACATGGCACCCCAGACCATCACTGACTGTGGGTACTTGACACTGGACTTCAGGCATTTTGGCATTCCCCTCTCCCCAGTCTTCCTCCAGACTCTGGCACCTTGATTTCCGAATGACATGCTAAATTTGCAACCTGTAGCCCATTTCCTGCACACGCCTGTACACGGTGGCTCTGGATGTTTCTACTCCAGACTCAGTCCACTGCTTCCGCAGGTCCCCCAAGGTCTGGAATCGGTCCTTCTCCACAATCTTCCTCAGGGCCCGGTCACCTCTTCTCATTGTGCAGCGTTTTCTGCCACACTTTTTCCTTCCCACAGACTTCCCACCGAGGTGCCTTGATACAGCACTCTGGGAACAGCCTATTCGTTCAGAAATTTCTTTCTGTGTCTTACCCTCTTGCTTGAGGGTGTCCATGATGGCCTTCTGGACAGCAGTCAGGTCGGCAGTCTTACCCATGATTGCGGTTTTGAGTAATGAACCAGGCTGGGAGTTTTTAAAAGCCTCAGGAATCTTTTGCAGGTGTTTAGAGTTAATTAGTTGATTCAGATGATTAGGTTAATAGCTCGTTTAGAGAACCTTTTCATGATATGCTAATTTTTTGAGATAGGGATTTTGGGATTTCATGAGCTGTATGCCACAATCATCTTTATCTTCAATATTAAAACAATAAAAGGCATGAACTACTTCAGGTGTGTGTAATGAATCTAAAATATATGAAAGTCTAATGTTTATCAGTACATTACAGAAAATAATGAACTTTATCACAATAATATGCTAATTTTTTGAGAAGGACCTGTATAGGCAGAATGGCTAATGCTGTTCTTTAGTAAACTAAGAAGCAATGTAAAGAACAAGACAATTACACACAGTTGGCCACAGTTACCCTTTACTTGAGTGTTGTAGATCAAAACCAACCAGTGCAAATCTTAAAAATTCTAAATAAAGTATTGCTTGAACTTGAATATGGTGTTTGCAAGAAAAAAAAAAGTTAATCTCAACACTAGATCTGTGCGTTTTTATCATTTTCAATCTTCTCTTGGTGAGGTTTCGAATTTCAAATCAGAAAATCATACTTTAATTATTTAGGTAAACCTACAAACGTTAAACATTATGAAACTGACAAACTCAAGAATGAAGCAAAATGCAGGAAATGAAAATGATGTGTATTTTTCAGTATTTTGTTTCATCCTTGAGTTTATGAGTGGTTGGTCCAACACTGACGCATACTGGACTGGAGTGTGGAGCAGAAGACAAAAGTTACATTTCAGTGTTTACTAAATACGTTAGTTATTTTTAATACTTCAAAACCTGTAAAAAATAGCTGCTTATAACAAATTATAATCTTAACTTCTAAACAGAAGTGCTATTGAATCAAATCAAAATGCCCAAAAATCAAAAGTTGACCCATAATTCACAGCTTTAATGCAATTTCTGGATCCCAACTCTGCAATGTGTACTGTATGTGAATGTCTTTGAATGTTAATAAGCTTTGAGTTGAATGTTTGAATGGCTGTTTTTAGGGAGGGTAAAATTGATTACCTGCACATGGCCCTGAAGGAGTTTGTCCATTTTTAACAGACACACTGAGCATTAACCTAGTAAATTAGTAAAAATATTAATTAATTCGGTCACTAGTTCCTCCTCTCAGAACGTGAAATGGTTTTGAGTGCAACAAGCACAGTTTTAGTGTTTTTGTTTCAAGTTCATGCCATGTAGTTTTTGTTTTGACATGTGCCTTTGTGTGGAATGTAGTCTTGTCTGCCCCTGGCTTATCAATGAAGTGTTTTGCAAGGGATTCAGTGTTAAGCCTGTGATTAGTTTGCCTGTTTTCACCCTCACGTTTCTTTGTGTAATTAGAAAGTCTGACTGTGCATTTGAGTCATTAAGCCAGAGATTTGTTTTCTAGTTTTCATGTTTTGTTTCCTGGATTTGACCTTCACCATCTTCCTTCCTTGGTTTTTCGATTATGTCTGCTGTTGGATTCGATTAGGCTTGAATAAACAAGCTTTGCTACTACTATACACATTCATCCAATGGAATAGTAAAGAAACTAACTGAAAATGTATGTACGAGGGGCATTCAAGTAAAACCGGGACTTACCCGAAGATTAACACTTACCGAAGATTTCAAGTACAGTACAGTACATTACATTACAGCTGTTCCTGTGAACATTCAGTGAGTGGAACACCTGATCTGATTTACAGAATGTTAAATTGTCATCAGCTTGAAGTAGAGACATCTGTCTGTGGGAACTGTACTCACATTCATTCACGAACACCACGTGAACATTAGAGGAACTCGGCTGGGAGTTACTGCCACATCCTCCATACGGTCCTGACCTGACTCCAAGTGATTTCACATGTTTGGGATAATAAAGGAGTTCCTGGCAGTAGGATCACGGCTAATCCCCTGTACAGAGAAAACCTTCTACCTTGATGGTATACAAGAACTAGTGAAAACCCTGGAATAAGTATATTAGTGGATTATATAGAGAAATAAAGGGAGTTTTTAACTCTCATAACTGCAGGGCTGATAGTGGAAAAAATTCCTGAGCCTGAACTTTTTTCCTTGCCCCCGAGGTGAGTAGGAGTGGGGGGTACTATGTATGCGACGCACTTTTAACACATAACTTATTGGCCCCTGGGCCCAAATATATAAAACAGCCTATGTATAACCCTGATCATCATTATTGTCAAGTGGCTCTTTTTAGATATTTTCATATTTGCATTATGCCCCCACTATTATTCAAGAAAACGCAGCATTTTCTTCTCAACATGTTCAGTGCCTAGATTGACATTATTAGCCCATCATAGTACAATCACTGGACGTAAATGCTACAGATGCTACAGCCATACCAAGACAGGTCACTACTGGTTCCCGTGCTGGTGTTATGCGCTAAAATGCCCCCCTGCCATGGATTCTTATAATTGTACACCACTATTATTTGTGTTGCTTGCACATAGGAATTTCACTCACATGTACTATACCTGTGTACCAGTAATGTAATGTGACAATAAAAGTGATTTGATTTGATTGCCCACCCCCCCTACATAATCGCCATCAAAGATTATATTAGAACATAAATTCATAGGTTAATGGTTTACAAATAAAAATTGCATGAGACAATGCAATAAAATAAGCAATATGAAAATAAATGTTGTACATGAAAAAATATAAATATTTATATTTTTTTCATATACTATACTTTTATATTCTTTATTTTATAATAAACTTAGTTTCATCTAATTTTTCATCATGAACAATATTTATTTTTTCATATATACTCAGCAAAAAAAGAAATGCCCCTTTTTCAGGACTGTGTATTTCAACAATAATGTTGTAAAAATCCAAATAACTTCATTGTACAGATCTTCATTGTAAAGGGTTTAAACAATGTTGTCCATGCATGTTCAATTAACCATAATCAATTAATTAACATGCACCTGTGGAATGGTCGTTAAGACCTTAACAGCTTACAGAAAGTAGGCATTTAAGGTCACAGTTCTAAAAACACAGGACACTAAAGAGACTTGTCTACCGACTGTGAAAAACACCCAAAGAAAGATGCCCAGGGTCCCTGCTCATCTGCGTGAACGTGCATTAGGCATGCTGCAGGGAGGCATGAGGACTGCTGATGTGGCTAGGGCAATAAATCGCCATGTCCGCACTGTGAGACGCCGAAGACCGCGCTACAGGGAGACAGGAAGGACAGCTGATCATCCTCGCAGTGGAAGACCACGTGTAACAACACCTGCACAGGATGAGTACATCCGAATATCACACCTGCGTGACAGGTACAGGATGGCCACAACAACTGCCCGAGTCACACCAGGAACACACAATCCCTCCATCTCACAGCAAGAACTGACAAATCTGGTCCAGTCCATGAGGAGGAGATGCACTGCAGTACTTCAAGCGGCTGGTGGCCACACCAGATACTGACTGATTTTGAGCCTCCCTTCATTCAGGGACACATTGTGAAACATTTTAGTTCATGTCTTATGGTGTTGACTCTTTTAGTGTTCATACAAATATTTACACATTAAGTTTACTGAAAGTAAAAACAGTTGAAAGTCAGAGGACGTTTCTTTTTTTGCTGAGTATATAAATGTTTATTTTGCATTTTTTGCATATTCATGTTCAAAGCCCTGAAAAATAAATGTGCCACAAAATAAACATTATGCAAGAATTTGTATTAATGGTCTTGACGGCTGTGACTTGCCTAGGGTTAATTATAATAGTAATAATATATTTGATAATAAACCTATGAATTTATGTTCTAATATAAAATTGGATAGAGATTTTAGGGGGGGCAATCCGTGGCGGGGGGGGGGGGGGGGGTCATTTTAGCGCATAACACCGGTTCTCGGTGGTTCCCAGTCCAGCACCGGCCTCAGCACCAGTGTAGTGGGAATGAGGTAAAACTCTGCTAGTCTGCCGTGACGTCACGAGCGGCGGGCGGAGTTATAGGGAGCGTTTAAAAAAAAAAAAAAAAAAAGAATTGGCGGCGACCCAAACGAATTCCTGCCACAATTCTGAGCGATTCCTGCCTGCATGCGCGTGCAACATTTATTTTCTGTGCGCGCTCGCTCAACTTTGTCCAGTGTAAAAAAAAAAAAAAAAAAAAAAAACCACACAAAACCAGCCAATCACAGACATCCACACACTACTGCTGATTGGCTGTTCCTTCTCTATCACCTGCGCATCTCAGATCTAGAGAAATGACAGATCAATATCAGCGAACCTGATCCCCCCCAGCCACAGTACGCCGGAAATCCGGCGTGGTGTTGGTGTTCTGTCGATTTTTGCTGCCTTGTCGAAAAATGCTACTGTAGCACAAATCGATAGCAGAGTCTGTCGATTTACGCTACCGCATCACTACAACTACACTGTGGACGTTAAATGTTATTAGAAGAGTTGATTATATTTATTAGCATTATCATAAATTTTATCAGAAACGCATGTCATCACGTGCGTAAGCATTTATGTATGGACTACTCTGTGCACTGAATAGTTCTGCACACCTATGATAACCACAAGATATTCAAGTATACAAAAATATGTAAACGTAGGTGTTTAAATGTGAGACCCTGAACCAGTGTTTATAAGTGTTTATTTTCCTCAACCTTAAGGCTCATTCACGACAATTTATGCAGAAACTCAAATGTTTCGGTCAAATTAAGCAAAGGAAAACGGTTTAAACCCACCGCCAACCGAAGTCTCAGCACCAAGGTAGTATGGCTTTATGGGTGTGGAAACAGTGTGCAAACTTCTGGGACTGCGCATGCGCAGATCCGGTAGTTAGCAAAAGTCGATGGGTAGCATTTTTCGATTGAACACCGGAACGCTATCACCCCTGTAACTGTGTTCTGTTATTCTGCACAATTAAAAGTACCGATTTATCTTAAATGACCTTTGTTTCAATTGATTACAGCAAACCTTTGAACACCATATAATCTCTCTCTGAGAAGGTACTGTATATGGAAACAGTTTACAATGAATAACCAGAAACTGAACACTCACCTCATCTACTTCTAGCCACTGCTCAATATTTTCCATCACTTCACTTTGATTGACGGGAATCTAAAGCACAAAACAAATTCACATGGTTTTTCACCACCCAGCAAAAACATTATCATTACCTTCTGGTATACAATATTAGCCTGAGAGCAGAAAAGGCACCAGTCATGCACAGTAATTAAGTGCCACTATACAGCCTTGCATTGCCTTTCAACAT
Organism: Channallabes apus; assembly: GCA_030522415.1. Classification (NCBI taxonomy): domain Eukaryota; kingdom Metazoa; phylum Chordata; class Actinopteri; order Siluriformes; family Clariidae; genus Channallabes; species Channallabes apus. The sequence continues at coordinate 17,074,674 of CM060121.1, read as the reverse complement.
AAAAAAAAACCTCATACACAAAAACAAGAGGCAATTATGTGATCCGCTCAGCAAATGCAATCGATATTAAAAGAGAGACCTGCCACCTGTCACCTTAGAAAAGCACTCACAGCACATCAGGTAATCATATGTACTGTACAGCTCCAGTTTGCATATTATAATGAAACAGATTCAGCCACTCCTAAAAGAAACCACATAAAAAATATCCCTTTCGGAAAATGCATGCAGGCTCAGCAATTCCAAAGGCACACTGCGTGCTTAAAACCCACCATTCCCTTTTCCAACATCCAATTAAACTGAGGAGAAGAGCCGAGGACTGGGACTCGTGGGCAGTCATCCTTCATATAGACAGACAGGTTTTTCAGTGAGTGACAGGCACAGACACTATCAGACGCTAGAGACTCACATGATTGCTATATTAATTCTGTATTTCTGCAACAAATTTTAATTCACTTAGATTGCAAACATATGTGTATAAAAAAAGAGAAAAAAAAAAGAGAGAGAAAAAAAAAAAAAAAGCACTAACACCCCAAGCTACTGTAATACTAAAGTACATAAACTACAAGCTAATATTCATATCTGGATGTCTTAATACATTTTATTATTCAGATGTTTAGAAATCATTGCTACTCACCCCTCCAGCATTGTGCATGTCGCTGCTTCCTGCTACAAGTTCATCTAATACAGATCTTTCCTGACTGTTCCTGACACGCAAACACGTACAATACTCAAATCACTTTCACAGATTGCATTTTTGTTTTACTCAATCATGAAATCAAGCTAAAGAAATCGTGCACCAACTATTTTACCGATCTTGAAGATTTCTAGAAGAGGTATTGTTTCGAATTTCATCCTTCTCCTTTGTGCCTGCAAAAAAAAACTTTACCATGTATAGCAAGTTATAGAAAGAAATTCAGTGACTGTGCAGTGTGATGGGTAGGTTCATGACCACCCTAAAGATCAATATTCTTATAAGAGTATATATATATTAAAAATATATAAGTGTATTTCCCCTTATGCCAGAGTAATATTTCAACATTTTCAACAGCTTTTTTATTTATTAAAGAATGATGTCACTAAGAAACCACAAACCCTGAATAGTTTCCTGTTCTGTAAAATGTATAGTATACCTCTTTACCTCCGAATGCTCTTGTTAACTTGCTAACTTGGTGACTCCTTTTCAAAAATTAACACATAAAAATCCCCACCATATTAATAAATGCACCTACTATTGACACCAACAATACTTTATTAGAATGTGCTTTGGTTTGGTCTATGCTGTAACTGAAAATTAATCAATACCTTCCAAACAAACAGCATTCAATAACACTAGTATTAGCAAGTTGAGCACTTTAACATTGATTGAGAAGAATAAAATATTAGTTCTTACTCAGGTGGGACATGTGACTTGACAGACTGCTGACTGTCTCACTGATTGTCTCACACGCAACAGGAGTTTCCAGTTGGGACTGGGTTTGTGGTTTACAGGAAGTTTTCAGGTCAATGAGATTGTCGCTCTGAATTAAAACAAGAATGATAAATAATTATATAATATATGAAATATAACATAATATGAGAACTATTTACATTTTCTGCCTGGCCAAAAAAAAAAATCGCCATTTTAGCAGGGTCAAATTATTGAGGTGCATCAAGCAAAGAAAACAACTAAGATATCAAATTACTGGAAGCCCTCAACACATCATCAGAATCTAGAAGGATAGTGCTAAACCTTCAACTTTGTAAACGAAATGTGGAAAGAATAGTGAAAGTAAGAGAATTTCCATACGCACACAATGTGATGCAAACTCAGGATAGAGACCAAAATGCAGTGAGGTCACTTGTTAATGAGACTAATCAGAAAAAAGGCTTCAATTTGTTACGGGTCCAAAAGATTGGACTTTGGATCAATGGAAAAATGTTATGTGATCTGAGGAGTTCGAACAGACCCTATTCCAGAGCAATACGAGTATCAGGGTCAAAATGGAAGAACATACTGTAAAGTGATGCCCCCATCATGCATAGTTGCCACTGTACAAGCCTCTGGGGGGCAGTGTTATGATCTGGGGTTGCTTCAGTTGGTCAGGTCTGGGCTCAGCAACGTTATGTGGCAATGAAACGAAGTCAGCTGATGACCTGAATGTACTTAATGACCATGTTATCACATCGACAGTATGCAGTTTTTCTTTCCTGATGGCACAGGCATAATCCGAAACTCAAACTGTAAACGAGCGGTTCTGCGACCACGAGAAATAATTTTCATACTTGAACTTGACACCAAATTATGTGCTGTAAAGAAAAGCTAAAGGTGACTGAATTAAATATTTGAGTGTGCAACTTTCTTTGGCCAGGAAAAGTTGTACTGTACACAACCCCAAATGGTGTCAAATGACTGAAACTGAATTGAATGTCCTTACCGGCTGTTCAGCACTCTGACTTTTGAGACGTTTCTCAAAACTGGAAACCAAATCAGTGTTAATAATCAATCACTGACATTTTGTGGAGAATATCACAAATGCTTGATAATAATGATCATCTGCAAACACCTGCTGCTTCTACTCTTTGTTTTGCAGTATACAGGTGGTGTTTCTATACATCATGTCTATATATACACTTCATAATCATAATATAATAAGTTTCTTCAAGCTGTGTCTTACCTGTGATATCGTGTAAAGGTTGTGTTAATGTCATCATTAACAACCAGGAGCTGATCTACCAGCTTCTCATCAGTTATTCTGGGAATGAGATGAACTACTCGGTCCTGCATCTCCTTACACGTGACGTACAACTGCTACTGACAGGGACAGAAATAAACACAACATGGCACAATGCATTTGATCTATATTCTTGCATATGAGGAAACAGAAAATGACAGGCTTATTGTTAGAGCTAATACAGGTCCTTCTCAAAAAATTAGCATATTGTGATAAAGTTCATTATTTTCTGTAATGTACTGATAAACATTAGACTTTCATATATTTTAGATTCATTACACACACCTGAAGTAGTTCAAGCCTTTTATTGTTTTAATATTGATGATTGTGGCATACAGCTCATGAAAACCCAAAATCACTATCTCAAAAAATTAGCATATTTCATCCGACCAATAAAAGAAAAGTGTTTTGAATACAAAAAAAGTCAACCTTCAAATAATTATGTTCAGTAATGCACTCAATACTTGGTCGGGAATCCTTTTGCAGATTCTTGTGTGTTGTGTCTCTCAACTTTCTCTTCACAATATCCCACAGATTCTCTATGGGGTTCAGGTCAGGAGAGTTGGCAGGCCAATTGAGCACAGTAATACCATGGTCAGTAAAGCATTTACCAGTGGTTTTGGCACTGTGAGCAGGTGCCAGGTCGTGCTGAAAAATGAAATCTTCATCTCCATGAAGCTTTTCAGCAGATGGAAGCATGAAGTGCTCCAAAATCTCCTGATAGCTAGCTGCCCTTGATAAAACACAGTGGACCAACACCAGCAGCTGACATGGCACCCCAGACCATCACTGACTGTGGGTACTTGACACTGGACTTCAGGCATTTTGGCATTCCCCTCTCCCCAGTCTTCCTCCAGATTCTGGCACCTTGATTTCTGAATGACATGCAAAATTTGCAACATGTAGCCCAATTCCTGCACACGCCTGTACACGGTGGCTCTGGATGTTTCTACTCCAGACTCAGTCCACTGCTTCCGCAGGTCCCCCAAGGTCTGGAATCGGTCCTTCTCCACAATCTTCCTCAGGGCCCGGTCACCTCTTCTCGTTGTGAAGCGTTTTCTGCCACACTTTTTCCTTCCCACAGACTTCCCACTGAGGTGCCTTGATACAGCACTCTGGGAACAGCCTATTCATTCAGAAATTTCTGTGTCTTACCCTCTTGCTTGAGGGTGTCAATGATGGCCATCTGGACAGCAGTCAGGTCGGCAGTCTTACCCATGATTGCGGTTTTGAGTAATGAACCAGGCTGGGAGGTTTTAAAAGCCTCCGGAATCTTTTGCAGGTGTTTAGAGTTAATTAGTTGATTTAGATGATTAGGTTAATAGTCGTTTAGAGAACCTTTTCATGATAGGGATTTTGGGTTCTGCTCACAGTGCCAAAACCACTGGTAAATGCATTACTGACCATGGTATTACTGAGCTCAATTGGCCTGCCAACTCTCCTGACCTGAACCCCATAGAGAATCTGTGGGATATTGTGAAGGGAAAGTTGAGAGACACAAAACACAAGAATCTGCAAAAGGATTCCCGACCAAGTATTGAGTGCATAACTGAACATAATTATTTGAAGGTTGACTCTTTTTGTATTCAAAACACTTTTCTTTTATTGGTCGGATGAAATATGCTAATTTTTTGAGATAGTGATTTTGGGATTTCATGAGCTGTATGCCACAATCATCAATATTAAAACAATAAAAGGCTTGAACTACTTCAGTTGTGTGTAATGAATCTAAAATATATGAAAGTCTAATGTTTATCAGTACATTACAGAAAATAATGAACTTTATCACAATATGCTAATTTTTGGAGAAGGACCTGTATGTAAAAACATAAGGTCGTTATTTTGGGGGGATTGTAACATATAATGTTACACAGTGCATGTACATCCTCTGACCTTCAGGAGCGCCGTATTTGACTGTTGACTGCTCCCAGAATCCATCTGACTCATTATTTCTGACATTACCCTAAGGTTACTGTGAACGGTTCCCAGGTCAGATGTTAACCTTTTCACCTGCAATCATCACAAAACAGTCTATTACTGAGAGATAATTAAGAGAAGAGAATATCAAGCACAACCAGCAGGTTACATAAGAGACATTTTCATACGCCGAGTTGTTGGTTTAAACCTACTGTAGGTTGTAGCTACAGGACACTCATTTACCAGATACAGCAATATAACAGATACAGTATACCAAACATTGTAGGTATAAAATTACTGACTGCACACCATGTGTTGCACTGCACAGCTTCACCAGCTGCACTATACCCAACTGTTGGTGGAAATGGACCACCCTTGAGCATCAATTCTTGGATATTATTCAGATATACAGTACACACAATTATTCAGATCATGTAAATACTTGCATGTGATTTTTTTTTACCACCAACACAAATCTAGAGCACTTCATGCTTTAAAAATGACTACTTTTACGAAGTTCTGAACCCATTGGATAAAGGCCTAATTGTGAAAATATACACCATATGGTCAACATTATATAAACATTGCATTCATATGTGGTTAGTTCCCAAACTATTGGACCAAAGCTTTAAGCATACAATTGATTAGAACTATGATTTCCAATTGGAATTAAGAGGCGCAAACCTCTTTCCATCACTACAATACCTCTGTGCATAAATCCAGTCCTATAAAGACATGGCTTGCCAATGAAAATGTAGAAGCCCTAAAAAGTCCCCCCAAGTCATAACCTCAACCCTACTGAACACTTCTGAGATGGATTCAAACACCATCCCGCCATGCCAGGCCTTTTTACTTGGCCATCAGTGCCCAACCTCACTAATGCTTTTGTAGCAGAATTAGTACAAATTCCCATAGTTACATTACAAAATCTAATAGAAAGCCTTCTCTGTGAGGTTAAGATTATTATAACAGCTAATAATAGAGTTGTGTTGCGGGTTGTTATTAATGCTCATGTGTTTGAAATAAGCTAACAGAGGTGTGATAATCAAGTGTTCACATACTTTAGGCCAGTGGTTCTCAACTCTGGTCCTGAAGAACACATTTGGTGTTTTCCCAGCTCCCAGAACACTTCATTTAACTATTGAGCCAATTAATAGGCTTTACTTCATTGAAGTGGGTGGCAGAGTGGAAACAATAAAATGTGTATTGCAGGTGATCATCCACAACTGAAGTTGTGGCCACGTAATGTGCCTATAGGGAAGGAACGACTAGTATATTTGCTAATTATCTGTAAATACACTCATATTGCATATTTGTAACGAAATCAAAATACCCTAAACTGTATTAAATTCACAAAGACAACAATAAGAACATTTTGGCTCGGAGTAACATAGTGTGTGCATACAAACAGTGTCCATGGGATTGATATAGCACCAGTGGGAGATATGTGAAGCTGAAGAGAAACGCAAAACACACATTTGCATAACACAACAAAGCGTTTAACCGTCATCATGGAGACGGAGTCACACACTGTTTAAGAGTACATTCAAACACGGAGAGAATTTTCTTTTCACATTATTCATCATTATCTAATCTTACATTAGTAGTGTAATGTTTGTGCACTAGTTTATTTTCCTATTATATGTACTTTATGTAGTATGAACTTTTTATTGTTAGAGTATTATAGACTTTGTTATTTCCTGTACAATAAAGATTATACTGTAGAGTGTTCTTATAAGAAGAAAGCTAGTGCTGTTGGTTTGATGAAATCATGAAATGAGACAATGAAGAGATATGTGTAGAGAGTATTAAAAAAATGCACTGTGGAATAATGCTTGTTAGCAATTATTTCAAAAAAGAGAAGAAAAGTAAGTCAACCTTGAGTTTAAGCAAAGCTTATGAGGAATTCGTCACTTTACCTGGTCAGGTGACAAAGTGATTGGACCCTCTGTGTTTTGCCAGGGGGGCGTCTGCTCTTGATGCCTGGGGGGCGTCTGCTCTTGATGCCAGGGGGGCGTCTGCTCTTCAATGTGAGCATGGTGTGTGGGTGAGACAGGAGCCTCACTTTCAGATCCAGAAAAAAAACGCTGGGGGGGGGGGGGGGGGGGAAAGTGAATGGTTTTACAGATAGGGGAAAATGACCACCACAGAAAGAACACCACAGACAAAAGGGCAGATTGCTCTGTCTCTTATGGGAGAGGAGATTCAAGAATTGCACACCTGTCTGACACCTTTATCTTATAAGGATAAGTTTATATCCTGACAAGAGTAGTCTCGTCCATGGCAACCTTGCATAAAATCAAAACGGCTCAGTGAATGGTTTAATGATTATGAAAATTATGTAAATGATATGCTACAGTATGAGCTATGGCCTTCACAGTCACCAGATCTCAAAACAACTAAAAACCCATGGGAGATTTAGGGATGACATGTTAGACTGTACTCATCACCAATAACATCACGACACTAGTGGATGGAATATCTTTTGGAAGAATAGTGTTCATCCCTCTAATTTAGTTACAGAGACCTGTAGAAGCAATCTCAAGGTACATGAAAGGTGTTCTGGGGTCATGTATTGGCCTGTCATTTTACTGGGACAGTTTATGTTGCTTTAAATGTTATTGGCCGCATGTTTCATAGTCTAAATGATGAAAGTGATCTTATCTATGAACAACAATCACAATCCATGATAAAGTGCTACAGATTAAGTAACAATTTTGCTGCGAGTCTACTCATTATTACTGAATACAGATTTATATAAAACAGCGCATTCATTTTTAATGTTTTTTCTTTGAACATACAAACTCTAGAGTCCTCTTCCTTCTGCAGTTAACCAATCTCTAATACTAGCCTTAAACCTTGGCTTATAACATATCTGTTTGTTTTGGCCTTTCAACCTGTCCTTACTGTAACCTCAGAGGTTTGTTGTCATATTGTTAGCAGTCTGCATTCAGGTTCACTGTTGAACTTCCTCTTACTGATATACTGTACAGTATGTATTGTAAAGCACAACTGGGTTACTCAAACATGCAATGTAAACTATAAACTACAGAACAAATTATGTAAATCAATTATACAGGAAAAATAATGCACAAGGCTGCAGGATTTACAGTTTTACAACGCTAAAGTATCAAAGATACAGTACAGGTGTTAAAAATAAAACAACCTTTTAAACTTGTATTCTACACTGCTCTTTCTTAACAGACCTTTCCAATAAACATGTAAAATCATGTGGACATTAAATAACTCCTTACATACAAAAAAACTTATGTATTTGATGGAATACATGCTTAGTTTTTAAAATTTCTAATAAAGGATAAAATGTAATGGTCAAAGCGATCAGGTGCAAATACTTTCCTCAGGCTACAGTACAGTATGTACCTTGTTAGGAGTGTGTATTGGGCTACACATCTCAGGCACAGGAAACTTTATTCCTTTCCTCCTGAGATCCTCATATACACAAACCACTCCAGTTAAATCTGGAGAACTGCGGAACGCATCAGCCCAGGCCTTGAAAGAGACAGAAAGAGAAAGTGATCGAGTGACTTGACACACCCTGTGCTTTGTCCGGCACAACACACTCTACAAGAGTTTCTTTATGTAAACAACATTGTGCAAGTGCTGTTGTACTAATATCAGCCAGACAGCATGATTGCTAGTGAGATATTGTTTCAGCCGATTCAATATGAGAAATTCATATTGATTGATAGATATGGACAAATATTTTGTTTACATTTGCATCATCAACAGTTCACAAAGAAATCACGGCTGGATTGATTGTTGCATGTTTCCATGCTGCACACAGAGTGACAGACAGCATGTACAAAGTGTAGTAACAGTTTAAGTTTAATGTAGTATTGCTAGAAATGGAAATTCTAGTTTAGGATTCTTGGAATGCTGTTTGTCCAGTCAAATTGGTGTAACATAGGTAACTGTAAAAGAAATAATAATCTGCCAATATTCAAACCAGTGTGACTGACAGTCCTGATTCTTACCTGTATTATAGTCAATATTCTTTCATAAACAACCAAAGGAGGATCATTTCTGGGTAAAATAGTTCGGACCAAAACCCCTTCTACAAAGTCTCTGGAAGACACTAGGACATGGAACCTGTAGCCACAGTTTTTCACACAGGCCTCCAGAACCTGAGATATACAAAAGGGAAATGAAGTAGTAAAATCATAGCCAAGGAAGAAATTTTCACGATATACAGTACATTATGGGGAAAATGGTAAAACAGATTTTGAAAAACTGGAAAACTACAAGTATACACAAAACATACAATAATACCACAAAATTACTTCTTCAACCATCTGGTAGGAAAGAAAAAATAGATATTGTAATGTATGAAGTAATCAAGTGAATGTATAATTTTATAATAGTACCATAATTTTTAACAATAGTAATATATTTATAATAACCAGCTTATTAATACTTTTTACAATATATTGTAAAATATAAAATATTAGTTCGTGACTATTAAAATAGCTAATTGGGAATATAATACAATTAATTCAGTCTGGAATTTAAAATGTCCATACACACACTCAGAAAATGGAGACCTACTTGATATCAGGCGAGTGGTCATAATGTTAAGGCTAATGAGTGTACATACACATACCGATCAGCCATGATATTGTGACCTACAGTATCTAATAATAAGTAGGACCACCTTTTGCTGCCTGACCCATAGGGGCATGTTCTCCACTAGACCTCTGAAGAGGGTACCAAGCAGTCAGTAGCAGATTCTTGCCTACATGGATCAGACTTGTTTTTCAACCACGCCCCACTTGTTTGGATAGAGATCTGGAGAATTTGGAGACCAGGGGTCCGTTCTTCGTACGTCGCTTGACACATCCGAGATGAACTGACACATCTAAGATGAGATCATCGTGCTAATTAAGACCTGGCTAAGTTGGTTCTTCGAGCACAGCTGTTGTTGATGATTAGTATGGCCGGATTGAGTTGTCTAGGATTAGTGCGCGCTCGTGCGTTGGTTTAAAAGGCGATATGCATTGACAGTAGAAACACTGATCACAAGTCCTTTGATTGGTGGACGAAATGACAAAAGAACAAGCTCAATTTTTTTTGTAACACCTGTTATGCGCTGAAATGCTTCCCTGCCATGGATCCCCCCCCACCACACACACATATTCGCTATCAAATATTATATTAGAACATAATATGCGCACATGTTTTACAAATTACATGAGACAATAAAATAAAATAAGAAATATGAAAATAAATATGTTGTATATGGAAAAATAGAAATATGAAATATTACTTTTATATTGTTTACTTTATAATAAAATTAGTTTTGTCCAATTTTTCATTATAAAAATATATTTTTATTATATATATATATATATATATATATAAATATATATTTGCATATTCATAACGAACCCCTGAAAAATAAATGTGTTACAAAACAAACATTATACAAGAATTTGAATTAATGGTCTTGAGGGCTGTCTCGTGCCTAGAGTTTATTATAATAATAAACAACCTATGAATTTAAGTTCTAATATAATATTTGACATCAATTTTATATATATATATATACACACACAGTGTATATATGCCAGGCTCGATTCCCGTCTCTGTGTGCATGGAGTTTGCATGTTCTCCCCGTGCTTGGTGGGTTTCCTCCGGGTACTCCGGTTTCCTCCCACAGTCCAAAGATATGCAGGTTAGGTTAATTGGCGTTCCTAAAAATTGCCCGTAGTGTGTGATTGGGTGTGTGTGTGCCCTGCGATGGATTGGCAGGGTGTACCCCGCCTAGTGACCGAAGTCTCCTGGGATAGGCTCCAGGTCCCCCGCGACCCTGAACACAGGATTAAGCGGTATAGAAAATGATTGAATGAATGAATGAAATGTGTATATATATATATATATATATATATATATATATATATATATATATATATATATATATATATATATATATATATATATATATATATATATACACACAGTGGTGTGAAAAACTATTTGCCCCCTTCCTGATTTCTTATTCTTTTGCATGTTTGTCACACTTAAATGTTTCTGCTCATCAAAAACCGTTAACTATTAGTCAAAGATAACATAATTGAACACAAAATGCAGTTTTTAAATGAAGGTTTACGTTATTAAGGGAGAAAAAAAACTCCAAATCTACATGGCCCTGTGTGAAAAAGTGATTGCCCCCCTTGTTAAAAAATAACTTAACTGTGGTTTATCACACCTGAGTTAAATTTCTGTAGTCACCCCCAGGCCTGATTACTGCCACACCTGTTTCAATCAAGAAATCACTTAAATAGGAGCTACATGACACAGAGAAGTAGACCAAAAGCACCTCAAAAGCTAGACATCATGCCAAGATCCAAAGAAATTCAGGAACAAATGGGAACAAAAGTAATTGAGATCTATCAGTCTGGTAAAGGTTATAAAGCCTTTTCTAAAGCTTTGGGACTCCAGCAAACCACAGTGAGAGCCATTATCCACAAATGGCAAAAACATGGAACAGTGGTGAACCTTCCCAGGAGTGGCCGGCCGACCAAAATTACCCCAAGAGCGCAGAGACAACTCATCCGAGAGGCCACAAAAGACCCCAGGACAACATCTAAAGAACTGCAGGCCTCACTTGCCTCAATTAAGGTCAGTGTTCACGACTCCACCATAAGAAAAGAGACTGGGCAAAAACAGCCTGCATGGCAGATTTCCAAGGCGCAAACCACTTTTAAGCAAAAAGAACATTAAGGCTCGTCTCAATTTTGCTAAAAAACATCTCAATGACTGCCAAGACTTTTGGGAAAATACCTTGTGGACCGATGAGAGAAAAGTTGAACTTTTTGGAAGGTGCGTGTCCCGTTACATCTGGCGTAAAAGTAACAGCATTTCAGAAAAAGAACATCATACCAACAGTAAAATATGGTGGTGGTAGTGTGATGGTCTGGGGTTGTTTTGCTGCTTCAGGACCTGGAAGGCTTGCTGTGATAGATGGAACCATGAATTCTACTGTCTACCAAAAAATCCTGAAGGAGAATGTCCGGCCATCTGTTCGTCAACTCAAGCTGAAGCGATCTTGGGTGCTGCAGCAGGACAATGACCCAAAACACACCAGCAAATCCACCTCTGAATGGCTGAAGAAAAACAAAATGAAGACTTTGGAGTGGCCTAGTCAAAGTCCTGACCTGAATCCTATTGAGATGTTGTGGCATGACCTTAAAAAGGCGGTTCATGCTAGAAAACCCTCAAATAAAGCTGAATTACAACAATTCTGCAAAGATGAGTGGGCCAAAATTCCTCCAGAGCGCTGTAAAAGACTCGTTGCAAGTTATCGCAAACGCTTGATTGCAGTTATTGCTGCTAAGGGTGGCCCAACCAGTTATTAGGTTCAGGGGGCAATTACTTTTTCACACAGGGCCATGTAGGTTTGGATTTTTTTTCTCCCTAAATAATAAAATCCCTCATTTAAAAACTGCATTTTGTGTTTACTTGTGTTATCTTTGACTAATAGTTAAATGTGTTTGATGATCAGAAACATTTTGTGTGACAAACATGCAAAAGAATAAGAAATCAGGAGGGGGGCAAATAGTTTTTCACACCACTGTATATATATATATATATATATACACACATACACACACAAGATACTTTTCTTTCCCCACGTGAGTCAGTCCACGTCAGTCATGATCTTTAACCAATCACATGTGACCCCACCATTTAAACCAATCATAACCCGGCAGGAGCGCAGCCTTAATCCTGTTTACATGAAATAAACCTGCTACCGAGCAGGTTCAAGCTTACGGGCATGTTGCTATGACAGCAAATGCGAGATGAGCATCGAGGAATGAAACAATCCAAGATCAGGACAAATCCACAACAATCAAATCCAGCTAACTGAGTTAGCGACGTACAAAGAACGGACCCCAGGTCACTGCTTCAAACGCTTTGTTGTGTTCCTCAAACCATTCTTGATCAGTTTTTGAAGTGGGGCAGAGCACATTATCCTGCTAAGAGGAGCCATTCCCATGAAGGGACATACTCAGTCAGCAACAATGTTTAGGCAGGTGCTACTGTATGTGTCAAAGTAACATCCACATGAATGCCAGGACCAAAGGATTTCCAGAAAAACATTCTCCAAAGCATAACACTGCCTCTGCCAGGTTGCCTTCATCATCCCATAGTGCATCCAGGTGCCATCTCTTCCCCAGGTAAGCGACACACATCAATATAAACTTTTGATCTCTCTACCACTCTTTTTCTCTCACTGTGTAGACACACATTGGAAAAGAGATGGTTATGGGATGGAAAAGGGATATAAAGCGAGCTACTCACTGTTAATGCCAGCATGACCTCTTTAAAATTTCTATTTCCCACAATCCTCTTTTTGATTGCTCTGACCGCATCTTTAGGGCTAAAGCAGAAAAGAAACATAGCAGTAATGTAATATATGACAAATATAAGAAAATGCTGTGTTAGTAATCGAGTGTTAGAAAATTACAAATCCAGTGCAAACAAATAATAAAATCTAGATATGACATGACACACACCCATCTTCTGTCTCACAGATGATGTCGCAGATCTCCATATTGATGCCCCAATCTTCTGTCTGCAAACTTGTAGCATGTTCTAACACACACACATGCATATCCATCATGCAGAAACCATCCAAATTTACAGATTCACACATGGTGTAGATAAAATAAGAAGCAATTAAACCATTTAAAACCGTCAGGAGTGACGGAAATCTGTTTTTTCATCTTTCAATATCAATAGCAATAAAATCATAACATAATTCTAAGCATAATTAGATCATTCTTTTTGCATACAAAATCAGTATTTGCACAGTGATAGCAAACCTCCAACATGTTCCTGTGACACCGTTTCAATATTCAATGAATGCAATGAATATCCATTAAAAACAACAACAAAAACAATACACTAAAAAGCATTGCATATCCTTTCACAGATGTTCTGTAGAGTCGACATATGCATAGACATCATCACGGTACATGCCATATAGATCTATGTTGTGTGCCCATGCTACCGGGTGCTTGTTAAATAGCCTTGGACATCTAAGGCAGCTTGTAGCCCACTGTAAAAGTGAAAGCTTGTTTCATATAGGTGACTTTTCTCTTTCACTCGTGTCATGCCAGCGCAAGACTGCGTTACGCTCAAGGTGTGGCTGTAACCTTGAAAAAGCATTGAACTGTTTGTTGGCAAAATATTTTCTCAGTACTGCTCAATTACAAATGATTTAGTCTTACATAAATGATATGTGTAGAGAGTATTTAAAAAAATGCACTGTGGAATCTTGTGGTCCAGAAGCTGCATGAGTGTTTGCTTAATGATAACGGAGAGAGGGTAAATAATAGGGAAATATCTGATGATGCATATGGTTTTTCAGCACTTCAGTCAGAGATTAATTTACAGCCTGTGTGATTACACTTCTTTGTCTTGATTTATATTAGTTCAGGGATCTGGGGAGGGCAAGCAACTCTCAGACAAAAGGCTTAAATTTTGCTATTTGGGGTTGCTCAGACTGATCCAGATTTTAGCTTTGAGCCAAGTCACTGTTGTGTTACATAAATTCATTCTTTGTTCGTTAGGTTTGGCACACTCAGTGTTACTTGGCACACTGGTTTATTCAGGCACATGAATAGATCAGCTGAAAGGGAGGAGATGGTGCTGGAATGTAGGAGAAGGGTGTGTGAAACTTTATCAGATTGTTTTAATTCTTGGACTTTTTTTTATTGGTTTTTTTTTTTTTACCATGGTGCAAAAAAAAAGATACTTTATCATTTTAGTTATGCAATATGTTTGGTACTGTAGCTCTCAGCAATAAAGAGGATGTCAGAAAAAAAAGAAAAGATAATTACACCAAAAATATGAATCTAACAATATATGCATTGTGCACTTGGACTTGGATGGTGCAAGCAGGTTTTGTCAGGAAGAAGAAAGTATTGCACAAATTATAATAACTGTATTTACAGTCCTTGCTGCAAAAGAAGAGGAAAACCACCCTCAATCATTATCAGACATCTCACAGTCAAAGTCAGATCTAATAAAAAAAGATTTACAGTAAATACATAAACACACCAATGCAATTAGACAGGTACAGCACACCGAGTTATACCGCACCAATCAGAAACAGCAGTGCAAGGTTTAAAACCCGCCTCTTGTGTGTGATTGGACAGATGCGCTGTCGGTCTGGGCTTAATCGATGCATTTGCTGTCAAGTTTTATTCCATTCGTAATACTGTGCGTTTTTAGCTATGTGTAAAACCGTAACTCGAGACAAGATATATTTCTATAATATGCTGCAAACGGAATACGTTTTAAATTAAATAGGACTGTGCTATACGTGCTCAGGCTATCGGGCTAATATTAAAAGCAACACACTCGCTAACCGGCGCGTCCAGTGTTTATTTTAACCAAGTGTTAGACTCACCTATCCGCAGGCCTACAGGTGTAGAAAAAGGGTTTCCTGTTAAAAACTCCATCTTGCCTGTCGGCTCTGTATCAAATTTCTGAAGGATATGTGACGACACCCGAAGAAAAAAAAGCAAACCCAAACAAACCCTGTTTCTGAAAGGGTTTACTCGGCAAACTGGAAACTCAGCGATGTGACGTCATCTTTTAAAGGAGACGCACCATCAAATGCATACGGTGATTGATATACAGTACTCACTCTCAAGGTGGGGTACCCACACACGCTCGTTCACACACTATGAGCAATTTGGAAACACCAGGTAACCTACTCATCAGTCAGTCTTTGGACTGTGAGAGGAAACCAGAGCACCCGAGAGGAAACCTACCAAGCACGAGGAGAACATGCAAACTCCATGCACACAGAGACGGGAATCGGGCCTGGACCCTGGAGGTGCAAGGTGACAGTGCTAACCTCTACATCACCGTGCCACCTGTATACTGTGTATATTGTCTATTTAATCATATGTTCGCTTTATTGGGTGAGCAGATATGAAATGGTTGACCAGTTGTCATGTTTTTTAAATTAATATTTGTGATTAACACAATCATCTCACTCTTCTCAGACACCATTATAAAAGCATTATAAAAGCCACTGGTTGGAAAGATTTAACACTATAGAGCTACCTCAAATTCTCAGACACAACATTATTAAACAACACATAAATGGCAAAAGCTACATAGCCATAACAAATACTGTAAAATCACTAGCAGCAAAAATTAGATTAGTCACATGCCAAACGTTTATGATGAGCTAATCATCACCTGAAAGATGTGGGGCGGGGGTGATAGTGGGGCGGGGTGTTAATGTTATGGCTGATCCGTGTATATCCTTGTATAGCCAAACTTTATATTTAAATACTGTACAGTTATTAAGTTCATAGTTATCAAGAGAAACAACAGTAGTCCAGGTGTCAGGAGGATAAATAACAACAAAAAAAAGTGTCCATGCACTACTGTATATGCTACGTTTCGCAAAACCAAAATAAATTTTTGTAGCAACATGCTCCTGTAGTTTCATTCCATCTTATGTACGAAATTAATTTCTGTATTAAATAATTGTCATTAATAAATATTGGTATAGGAAGTCAATTTTACCAGCCACAGCAGTCTGTTAGCATACTCATTTTATTTTACTAATATGATATCCTGTGAGAGAACAGGGCACTGCTAACAAGTGTGTTCTATTTAGCTTTGATCTCTGATTATGATTTGCATAATTTGTAAATTTATATAGTATCTTTCTCATATCCAGGATTGCTTTTAAATTAAATTAAAAAGAGTGTTGAAGATGAGTCATGACATACAGTACAGCTATGACAAACAATAGGGGAGAGAATGAGCAGACATGGAAAGGTTTGTTTAGCAGCAAAAGCAATAAATTCAAATAATCACCTGAAATGTCACAGCCAGGTCATAATCAGTTTTAGTTAATTAAAGCATTATGAATGTCAATAGTATTGATGAAAAATAAAGTTCAAAGGATTCAAAGTTTTTTTCCAGCCACTTTAATAGGAACATCTGTACACTTTAGAAGAAATTACTAAAGTTAATGAGAGAAGTCAGGAGAGAATTGCTAAAGTGTTAGAGATGACAAAAAGGCTATGAAAAAACTACCCTGAAAGTGTGTTAATGAGATCACATGCCCTTATTCTACTGTTTGTTGTTAAGAAGTGATGTGTTTGACTTATATCTGATGATTGGTCGATTAGATAATGGCATAAATGAATAGCTGCGGCACGGTGGTGTAGTGGTTAGCACTGTCGCCTTGCACCTCCAGGGTCCGGGTTCGATTCCTGGCCAGGCTTGATTCCCGTCTCTGTGTGCATGGAGTTTGCATGTTCTCCCCGTGCTTGGTGGGTTTCCTCCGGGTACTCCGGTTTCCTCCCACAGTCCAAAGACATGCAGATTAGGCTAATTGGCGTTCCCAAATTGACCATAGTGTGTGTATGTGTGTGCTCTGCGATGGATTGGCACGCTGTCCAGGGTGTACCCTGCCTCGTGCCCAGAGTCTCCTGGGATAGGCTCCAGGTCCCCGCGACCCTAAATACAGGATAAAGCAGTATAGAAGATGAATGAATGAATAAATGAATCGCTGTTCCTATTAAAGTGTACCATTCGGTACACTTAAATATGTAGAAATCGTCTACACATTGTACTGAAGGCACTGGCGGATTTAAATAATCCCCCTACCTTTCATGTCATTTCTTAAGAAGACTCATCTTCTTGCGCAACCAATCTACTGTACAAATCAAAAGACAATTTGTCCTTGCACCAAATGTGTTAGTTTAGATGGTGTGCCCTGTACAGTAGCAGTATGAAGTGTTTATTCATCCAACTATTTTGCTGTTGTGTTCACCTTAACATGAGCACCTACCTGATTGAATGCCACTCAGTTGCTGACTTTCATTTCGTACTAATTGTCTGCATTAGCCTTACTGTACATCAGAAGTAATTTTTGTGTGACATGTTGCTAGGGAACATGTTACTCAAAAGCATGGCACATCTCAGGCAATCCATCATGCGTGACCTTGGTCCTTACTGCGTGTCTCTATGGACACTTTGCTGAGTGGCTGCACGAGTCCCTCAGTACAAATAAAAAATATTTTTCTTTTAATTCTCCCTCTATTTTCATTCATTTTCACCATTTACTGTAACTGAACCATTTTAACCAAATATGCTGGTGCACGTGTGTATTTTTGGTCCCCAGGGTATTACTCCTGCTTTAGACGCAGTATTCCTGGGCTTCAGCTCCAACATGATCCTAACCAGATTAAGATGACTACTGAAAAACAATGAATGAACAGATATAGTTATAGGTTTTACCTTCCTATAAAGGGGGTCCTATGTGGGTTCTAGAATAGCATTCTGGATTGATGTTTTTTTTTTTTAATTGTTTCTGATATTCTTTTCATATATACAGTACATCAATAAAGCCTTATCATTACAATGCAAAATGGCCAGTTCCCATGGTGTCACATGGGCAGTTCTTACAGTACCACTCACCGCATGTCTCCAGAACTCTGGGGGTGTGCTGTGGTGTCTGGCACCAGGACATTGCCAGCTGATCCTTTGGGTGCTGTTAGTTGCAGGGTGGAGTCACCATGGATAGCACTTGTTTTTGTCTGGTGTATCCCCTTATATTGGGATCTGTGGAATTTGGAGGCTGGGTTGGGCATTGGGCAAATTGCCTTGGCAGTTTGTGCTGCATCGGCTTTAATGTGGGATCAGACTGAATGAGCTTGTCGTTGGTCCCTGCAATGATGGGTGCCCATGATTCTGTCACTAGTTTACTGGTATATAATTGATAATCAGTGTTAATGTTTGTTATTCCTGATCTGTGTATTTTGTAGTTGACGAATTGATTTTTTTGCATTGAGTATTTCTATTTTTATAGATATGGTACTGTACAGTGTAACACTTTGACCTTCCAACAACAACAAGCATACATAATTAAACATAATTATACTGACAGTCATCTTTTTAAGACATTGCATGCCTTCCTTCCTGCATCCCAATGAACCTCCCTACTCGGTGTACTGTATGAGTCATCCTGCTGCGCAGTGCAGTGGCTCAGAGCAGAACACTGAAAGGTACAAGAGCAACAACAGGTTTCCTGGTCATCCACAGTAGCTTGGGAAAAGGTCACATATTCATTCACAATGACACAATGTGATACTTGGAAACGTATCATGTGATTTCTCGTCAAAAGAAGAATATGATGCTGATCACAAATTGTAAATGTTTTATCTTAAGTAGTCAGCTACTGTTTAAACTGGTTTCCACTGTTGTTAATTAATTCTGGCTGATCAGAAGGTGTGCATTCATTTTCATTCACTTACTCATCCATTGTGTCTGCCAATTATCCTGTGTAGAGTCAAGGATGGCCTGGAGCCTAACCCAGGGAGCTCACACACAGTTGCACACCCAGTCATACATCATGGGCAATTTGTAAACATCAACCTAATGCAAATGTGTGTGGACTGCTAGAACCATAGCTCTTATAACTTAATGGCAATAGAAACTAAATAATTTCACGGATACTTTAGAACATCAAATGTAAAACTATAAACACATTAAGAAAAATTACAATGTAAAAAATGGTTATTGTATACAATACAGCCAGACTCGATTCCCGTCTCTGTGTGCATGGAGTTTGCATGTTCTCCCCGTGCTTGGTGGGTTTCCTCCGGGTACTCCGGTTTCCTCCCACAGTCCAAAGATATGCAGGTTAGGCTAATTGACGTTCCTAAATTGCCCGTAGTGTGTGATTGGGTGTGTGAGTGTGTGTATGTGTGTGCCCTGCAATGGATTGGCACCCTGTCCAGGGTGTACCCCGCCTAGTGCCCGAAGTCTCCTGGGATAGGCTCCAGGTCCCCCGCGACCCTGAACACAGGATTAAGCGGTATAGAAAATGTATGAATGAATGAATGTATACAACACACACACACAGATTAATTAAATCATTCAATAAATTTAATGCCTTTAACTCATGACACAATACCAAAATGCAAGACTCAAAAATAAACATTTGTTTAGTTTATTTAAAATTTCATTTAGTGACATTCACATGAACATCAAACTTTACAAACTGCTAACAGAGTTGAAGATGTTGCTGCTAAAAGAGAGTTCACATACTGTATAAACATGACGAAAAGTTGAAACTACTCAGCCACAACCAAAGCAAATGTTTCACATATTTAATTCAGCATGCTTTTTTAATTACATCTGTACAGGACATTTTATTAAAAATATGGATTGTTTAGCCCATTACAGTGAATTATAAACAACTAATCTGTTTTTTAGCATGGATGTTACCTGGCCTTCAGTTTTCTAGCAGCGTGGTGCTTCAGATCAGAAAAAAACTTTAAAGTTGAACTTCAGTCCTGTAGCAAATAACAGCACACAAATACAATCAAACCCTGGTTAACTGTTGTTCTTGGTTCTGTTTACTCCTCGTTGGTGTGGAGTCCATCCATCCATTTGTATTTATTCAGCCTGGTTAGTTTGTAATGTAATCTCTTTCTTGTTATTCATTCTCATCCTCCCCTCAATCTGTCTCTCAGGCACACTGGCATGTCAGTCGTGTACCCTGAAGTGAACTAGAGCTGTATTCAGGTTCTACACCAAGCTTGCACTGACAAACATAATAGAGTAAACAGCTGATTGGGGATGGGGGGGGGGGGGGTAATACATTTTAATTATTGATTACCAAACGGTTTCAATCTTCGTCAATTTCTTAGCAGGAACAAGACAGACACAAAACTATTCATAATTACAATAATTTCACTCGCACCACATTGCATAAAGTTTATCTTCTTATTTATTTAAAAATAAATTCCACAATTTGCACATCAATAATGAGACCGGTCCTCAGTCTAAAATATCTTCTTGTGCAAAAAGCCTCTTGCCTACAGATACCTTTCAGTCCCTTTCAAATTGTCACCATATTTTATTTTGTATTTTTTCTCATTCATAGTCACTCATTATCTCTTATTCTACATGACAGAACAGGTAAAACCACAGCATTCTTTAAGCAGAGTAAGGCCAGCCTTGGTCACTTGTGGAGAGGAGACCTGCTGGGCCCTAGAGGTCATTCTGTTCTTCTGAGTGGAGCCTAATTGAGAGAGAGAGAGAGAAAGAGAGAATATTATACACTCGTTACAAGTGGAAGCACACAGAATAAGGATCGTCTTTGTTTAAAAGAAGAAAAATCTTTTTAGAAAAATCTTCTTCAAAAGATTCCTTTGAGACTAGTACACTTTCTTGTACTTTTATGATAAAAACAGCAAAAATTAAGAAACTATGATTAGATTGCCACATAGTAAGATTGTACACTTCTACAAAATACATATTTACATTGTTATTTACATTCTCAGATAAACAGGCATGCTTTGACATTCCAAAAATGCTTCTTCTGATACAACACAAATCTACAAAAACATACAGTATTTATCTATATAATGCTATGTAAGTTTGGCTCAACCTTCTCTATTCGCCACAGTAGACCGACCACAACAGAGACATTGCACTACTAGTATACAGTATGTATGATGATGAGTGCTTGATAATGACTGCTACAGTACAAGGAAGTATATACAAAATTATTCTGACTGATACTCATACACTTTTATCTGATGATGAAACATTCATATTTTGCTTGGTGAGCTCTCTTCTAGAATGATAATATGCCCATCTACAGGGAACCAGAGCTCACAAAATTTGAGGTTTGATGATGTTGAAAGCAAGGTAAATCATACGCTTTGGCTCTCACAGTCAACAGATTTGATCTTAATTTGGCACTATGGGAGATTTTGGGCCAAAGTTTTAAACAGCGCTTAAATCAGCGCTGGTTTTAAACCAGCTCTACCACAATCATCAAAACAATAGTTAAGGAAATATCTTTTGTAATAATGATGGAAATCTTATACGTAGTACCATTTCAGAAACTTGATTCTGACTGGATTCTACACCGGGGTATGTTTTTTTTATTATTATTATTTTGATCAATATTATTCTTAGGGCTGTCAATATTGACAAGTTAACATGTGATTAATCTAGAAATCTTAACACATTCCTATTTTTTTTAAAACCCAAATTAATCATATGACCAAGTTTGGAGCCTTCCCATATAACAGCAGTCCGGTTAACGAGGAAACATCACCAGGTGTGCTGAACAGCCAGTTTCATTATAAAAAGCTTCTAGATGGAAGTTTAGGTAAAACCAAATCTGTACGCTCGAGCTACTGTACCTTTAAAGGGAACTTTTTTTACAAGTTAAATGCAAAATGTGTGAGTGGTGGCTCAGGTGGCTAAGGCTCTAGGTTGTTGATTTTCAGATCTGAGTTTGAGCTCTGCTGTTGGTTGGTTGCCACACCCCATATTCCCAGCCTTTGCATGCAGGGCTGGTCCCATTTGAGAGATTTTAATGTAACATTTGTTAAATGTTGATGTTTGAGATACATTATAAAACTGCATAATCTGTTTCCTCTAACCAGTTTGTCTGGTTTTTTTTGTTGTTGCAATTTTTATATTATATATTAACTAAATAAAGTGTTTTAAAGTGTATCCTAAATACTGCTTAAGCAACACTTAAAAACAAATTGTAGTTTACCACATTTTAAAACGTCATGCTTTCATTTGTGCATTATACCCACATAATAATAATAATTTTGACTACGCTTATATACAGTACATACTTTTCTTGGTAGCGCTTGCTGGAAATTTTGCACGTAAGAACTCCGCCATCTCTTTGTCCTCCTCTTGCTCCCTGTGTGGGATAGAATTATGTATATGAATAAAGCAAGCTGTCTTGATAACAAATGTACTAATGTGCACAAATAACAAGAGAGCAGAAGAAGGAGGTCACAAACACAAATCATTTTGAAGCTGAAGACACATTTATCTCCTGCACATATATTCACATACGTAAATTATAGTTCAAAGCAAAACAAAAAGTCCAAAGCAATCGTTTGCACTTCCCTTCCCGCTGACAGGAGAGGTTTAATATCGCTTCCCTTCCGACTGACATTGCTGAAAGACTCTGATATTGCTTTCAGCTCATCTCGCTATACCTTTGTGCCACCAAGCTCTTTACCAGCTGACAGCCATGACACTCAGTAGCTTTTATCAATCAACATTTATTTATATAGCACCTTACAGCAACCTAAGTTGAACCAAAGTACTTCACAGCATTAAAAAATGACAATAAAATGGCAATGCGCTAGCAATAAAACAATTAAGGAAAAAATATAAAAATTATCAAATTATAAGAAACACATGAAATTAAAGATATCAAAAGCCATTCTAAATAAGTGCATCTTAAGTTTTAAATAGAGGCAGGTCAGTAATGTACGTAGTTCAGGTGGTGTTCCAGAATTTAGGACGAGCCACTGCAAACAAGCAATCACCCCACTGTTTGTACCTTGACCAATAGTACTTATTGCCAGAACAAAAGATCAAACAGCTCAGTTGCTTTACATTTGAATTGATGGTAAAGTAATTAAAATAACTTTAAATAACTGTTTTTCAGTGTAACAATATGACTGCTTTAGAGACGTCACTACAACATAGAGAGCTACAGTAGATATACTGTAGGCCCAACATCACAAGCCACAAGACAACTGTATGTGGAAGAGGGTAGATAGCGCTTTCCTCTACATTGCCCTGTGGGACAGCATGAACAGCAGTTTAATGACACAGTGTTACCCTTCAGTCTCCCCATTTTGCAGCTGTCATATAATGGGATAACTGACTGATGAGTGGGAATTAGAAATTGGGAAGTGGGCACATGACAGAGAAGTTTAATTACTAAAACGCATCCATAACACTTCCTTAGCAGCGACTGACACACTTTTGCCAGGGTATGAATGCTTCCCTCTTCTGACTGCCAGGTATCACATTAGGAAGACTGTCACAATACAAAAACGATTTGTATTGCAATTCTGTACAAGATCTACGCTCTTATAAATTTACAGTATCGATTCGATATTAAACAAACTCAGCAAAGGATGTGACGCCAGGAGATATCAGAGGTGATGGACTGAGCTAAAAACATTGTTTTAAACCTCGGACACAATATGGAGTGTTTGACATGAGACTGAACGTGTTACATCTAAAAATGAAATACTGTAGCAAGTACACATGCAGTATACTGTATGCTTCCTAATAAAGCCTAAGAAGCAGGTGTGGGTAGGGGAAAAGTGTAATGATAACGGATGATAGACGTTGGATGATGACACCACTTCGAGACAACTGATGTCGTCTAAAGCAGGCAGTCGTCACAATGAAATAGCTAGTGCACATCTACAGTTTTAAACATGAACAATACAGCTTAGTCATCCATGACACTACATTCAATAGTTATGCATGAATGGTAGAATATAGCGATCATACACTGCACCGCTCGTTACTAAGGAGAATGACTTCAGCAAGGTACTGTAGCTAATTAGAGCGGCATCATAGTAAAACAACTTCCCCTGAACAAACATTCCGCTCTAGTCTAGTGAGCGAAACAAAAAAGAAGCGGCACCTTGTGGTGTTATTGGGTATGATTACTATTGGGTATATTACTAAACCTCTGATTGTTACAGATATTGGACAGTTGTTGTTTTGGTTTTTCAGCTGCTACTGGCAAGGGGTCGCCACAGACCAAGTGATTCGCACACAAGCTTGGGCCAGGTTTTACGCCGGATGCCTTTCCTGACACAAACCTCCCATTTTATCCAGCCTTGGGAACGGCACTCAATCCAGTGGCTGGGGTTTGGGCATTGGCTGGGAATCAAACCCCCTTCTGCATGGCACCACTCCCATTCAATTTGTTGCTATACATTATATTTTGATATATATGATAATATTATTAATATGATATTAATATAATATCAGAGGTGGAAAGAGTAATACAATTTTGTACTTACTGTAAGTAAAAGTACTATTACCTTAGTGAACATTTACTGAGGTACAAGTAAAGTTAACCTTATAAAAAATTTATTCAAGGAAAAGTAAAAAGTAGCTCATTAAAAATTTACTCGGAGTAAAAGTTACTGAGTTACTTTTTTTTAAAAATTTTTTTAATAAATAATAATAAATATATTATATAAATATATAATAAATATATATAAAAAAATAATAAATCTGTTCCCTTTGTTGTGCTTGAAATCAAAGTGGTCTCTTAAATATGACCAGGGGTTTGCTTCATAAGAATTTGTTGGCATTTCACTTTCAGTTCTGTCTGCATAGCTGGCATCTGTTTTGTCTGTCTCCATCCTTCTTGTGAATTTAGCGCGTTTGTTCTCCACGCCCAGCAATTTTTGTATTATTTTTCATTTTCATTCATTTATTTTTTACTTAGTAGCGAGTATGATTTAAAATGTAGTGAAGTACAATACTTTAAATCAAACTTTAAGTAAAATTAAAATGACAGATTTTAAAAACTACTTTAAAAAGTAGAAGTACACAAAAAATCTACTCAATTACAGTAATGCGAGTAAAAGTAATTCATTACTTTCCACCTCTGTATAATATACATCACACTACTTTTCATTTCCTGAAGTGTGTATTAATTTTTTTCCTGACTCTGTATATAACATTTAGAAGAACGGTTAAACGACTAGAAGTATAATTGTTTCTTACAGGCTCCATGACATAACTCATAAGTTCGCCAGCTTGAATATACAGGGTTTTGTTTCTGCATTTTAATAAATTATAATGAAAAGTTTAAGAAAATATTATTTCTCAGAGAAGATGCAGGAAATAATTTGTAAAATAACTCTAGGACTTGATATCATCGTAGTTGTTTTTGTATTAAGCTTGTTTTAGACTGTGTGGTATTTTATCTTACTAAATATATTCATGTTCTTTTTGCATGAACAAAGTTTGACAAAAAAGTAATTCATTCTTCTAGGAAAAATATCCTAATCTCTGTTGCCATTTCACAATGAAAAATGCACAAGTGAAGCCAACTAGTTGAAGTGAAAGCTTGACGTTAAAAAAGATTTTTGAACCCACTTTCATTTGGACTCGACCCTTACTTGGCTTTGACTCCATTAAGACACAATCTTGGCTAGTCCTGGTTTTGGACTTGTCTTGACTACTGCGCTTATTATAACATCTACACAGTATACAGTACTATAGGTTTTGGATGGCAGTGTGAACAATATACAAAGGAATTGATGATTTCTCTCTAAAAATTTTAGATGGATTTTAATAAATTGATGGAAACATCTTAAAGTTTTATCTGTGGGTGACGCTTCTCCTGTAGATTTATTAAGTCCTTGACTAAATGGCTCTGTGGATTTCCAGTCATGACAAAACAAGAATTTAACTTTTGTTTGGCATAAAGGAGATCTGCTAAAACAGCACTGCCAATTTTAACTCGCCTTGGGCTGTTGCTCTTTTTTTCCCTAGAAGCTCAGTTTCAATCAAGCTGCTGCATTTTCTTTTTTCTCTTCATCATACAGTATGTTTCAGTGAAATTTCCGAAATAATCAAATTCTTTTTTTTTTTTAAACTACAGTAAATATATATTTCACAAAACGTAGAAATCATAAAAAGTACAACACATATCTACACATGGTTTATGGCTTAGGCTAGTGTGCAAAAATAAGTTGGAGGCCAAAACCCATCGCTTTAAAAGTGTTATCTGGGGCCTCCCAGACGTTTTTCCCATAGCCATGTTTTTCTAAATATGTTACAATGTTAGAAATCACAACACGCTATTTTAAAGTGATTACACATATTTAGTATTAACTTCTTATAATAACAGGTTTGGTTAACTTTCAATGCAAGTATTGAATATTCTTTTTCAAAATGTGTTTAGTGGGTGGGAAATTCAAGAACACAAAGATTTACTAGCTCCTTTAATCATCTTATTGGACACATTTAAATCATGAGTGTTATACAGTCTGTTCAGAAAAGAAACCTACACAGATGGGATACGTGTTTTATTTTTCTTTTAAGTTAAAAATATCCTGGCTGCAAAACGTTGTTTTCTTTTGAACAAGCAATCTAGGCACAAATACATGCATTAATCTTTTAACCAAATGAGAATATCATCATTAATATAGCATCTTTGATTTTGCTTGTATACCACATTAATTTGGACATCAAACTGATTTCCACTCCTAAGTAATGCTCACATGATTGATTTGCCTTAAATTAAAATTAACGCATTTAAAATTCACTCAATCACAAGTTTTGGGCCTAGGGAATGCCATGATATTGCAGCACAAACCATCACTGATCCACCCCTATGCTTCACTCTGGGCATGCAACAGTCCGGGTGGTACGCTTCTTTGGGGCTCCTGCACACTGTAACTCTCCTGAATGTGGGAAAGTCAGTAAGGGTGGACTCATCAGAGAACAATACATGTTTCACATTGTCCACAGCCCAAGATTTTTGCTATTGGCACCATTGAAACCGATGTTTGGCATTGGCACGAGTGACCAAAGGTTTGGCTATAGCAGCCTGGCCATGAACATTGACCATGTGGAGCTCCCGACCAACAGTTTTGGTGGAAACAGGAGAGTTGAGGTGCACATTTAATTCTGCAGTGAGTTAGCAAGCTGTGTTTTTTGGATACAATCCGAGTTAGCACCTGGACATCCCTTTCAGACAGCTTCGTCTTGCGTCCACAGTTACTCCTGTTGGATGTGGTTTATCCTTTTTGGTGGTACTGTATGTTGACATTACCCTGGATACCGTGGGTCTTGATACATCACAAAGACTTGCTGTCTTGGTAACAGATGTGCTAGCAAGACGCGCCCCAACAATTTGTCCAATAACTCTGATATGTCACCCATAATGTTGTGTGCACTGGAATATTTTATGCAAACCTGTGCTATTACTCTGCTAATTAAACCTTCACACTCTGCTCTTACTGGTGGAATGTGCAATCAATGAAGACTGGTTGGTCAAGTTTAGCCATGAAACCTCCAACACTAAATTGGCCAGTGTTTCAGTTTCATTGTCCAACCTCTGTATGTCCTCATTTTATGTTTACTCTGTTGCTAGTTTATGTAACACTGAATATGATTTTACACAGTTCCGCACTCTAATGTCTGTAGCCTGCAGCACAATCATTACACAATCATTACAACCTATCTAGCAAGATACTGACTTGGTTAACTTTCATCAAAAAGGTTTATCTGAGATTATAGTGATGTCCAAAGTTATGTCAGGGGAATTTCCAATGCTGTAGGCTAACTTCAAAGGTGTTATGCTGATATATAATATCTTTGTGATATAGTATATTGAGTGTTTTGCTGTGAATTGATTAAGGAGGTTCATTTTATTTTCTGATCTAACATTTTAATAATTGTGCACCATTTGTGTTCTTCCAACTGCATGTAGTAGAAGCTTCAAGTAGAAGCTATTTCTTGTTCTTTGTCAGGGTGCTGAAAGGTAATTCAGCCAGGGCTCCATACACGCTAGACTGGTGATAGGTCTCTTCAGTCAGGTGAAAGTGTTAAATCTCCCCTGAGAGGAGATTTAATGCCCTGAGGAGGCTTAAGACATGGCTCATCAATCAGTCAAACGAGGCTGAATAATGTGGCCATATGCCATTTGCACTAGGAGAAACAGGGCAGACTGGACCTTTAAGGAACATGCCAGTCTTTTAACAAAGTCAATCATACAGTAGCTCAAAAATCCCCTCCAATGCTGACTCCATGCCTACGGCCATGCTCTGGTTAAATGTTTTGGTAGCCTTCTATAGCTCCTACTGCTTCTTAAGTGCATATGCCCTCGGGTATCATAGCTGCTATGCTGACTCGTTTATAAAAGTAAGAAGTAATAATAGTATATTACTTTTACTAAAAAGTTACTAGTAGTAGCAGTAGGGCTGCAAGATATATCGAAAAAATATCGTTATCGCGATAATGGCATGCGCGATAACCATATCGCAAAGAGTTGCGATAAATACTTTATTTGCCAAGCATTTGTGTGTCCAAATTTGACCAATCAGATGGGCCCTTACCAGTGGTGTCAAAAGTATTCACATTCATTACTTGAGTAGAAGTATAGGTACTAGGGTTCAAAAATACTTCTTTAGAAGTTGAAGTATCAACCCAAGCTTTTTACTTAAGTAAAAGTTTAAAAGTACTGGTTTCAAAACTACTTAAAGTATAAAAGTAAAAGTACCACGAGGGGCGACAAAGGTCTCGCTTTCTGATCATGCGATGGGGGGGGGGGGGGTGGTGATGTGCGTTGTGCGCGTTCTTATCATGCGACCGGGGAGGGGTGGGGTGTTGTGCGCGTACTTATCATGCGACCGGGGGGGGGAGGGGGGGCGCAGTAGTTGTGCGCGTTCTGATCATGCGACCGGGGGGGGGGGGGGGGGGCGGTTGCGCGTTCTGATCATAAAAATAGAGTAACGAGGCTATTTTTAAAATGTAAGGAGTAGAAAGTACAGATAATTGCTTAAAAATGTAAGGAGTAGAAGTAAAAAGTCGGCTGAAAAATAATTACTCCAGTAAAGTATAGATACCCAAAATTTCTACTTAAGTAAAGTAACGAAGTATTTGTACTTCGTTACTTGACACCTCTGGCCCATACTATGTTTATACCCGCTTATATCTTTTTATATATATATATATATATATACTGTATATATATATATATATATATATATATATATATATATATATATATATATATATATATAAAAATATAATATATATATATATATATATATATATATATACAGTATATATATAATATCTTTATACTTCATTCTGTCGCGAACTAAGCCCGGATGATCAGAAGACTTAGCGATTAGCCGTTAGCCTTTTGTAGCGTGGACGGTAAACCCAAACGCGGAAGCACGCGAGTAGGCAGAATAACCACGCGAATTAGTCACAGGACTCTCACAGAAGGGGAGCATGGGAAAAACACACATTTAACCCGCGTCCTATAAACACACACTCGGATCAGAAAGTAAACAATCTGAACCGACATGCGTGAACTCAGTGACTAAGCTGTATGCGATGGTTTGTTTACTCCTCTTATACTTCCGGGTTCGCACCCGCATTACAGTACTTCCGCGTCCTAGTGCCGGTCGCGGAGCGAGTGTGTGTGTGCGTGCGTGTATGTGTGTGCTTCCTTGCATGTATTTGTGTGCATGCGTGCGTGTTTGTGTGTGTGTGCGTGCGTGTGTGTGACAAATAGTATTTTTTTAATTACATTTTTGTTTAATAATATTTATTTTTATTTAAAAAAAAACAGGCAAGCCAAAGAGAATATTTAGTTTAAAAGATGCTCTTGTTTTAAGACACTATTGGTGAGTGTATGGTTACATGTAAATATAAAGTAATGTTTGAAAGTAATTAATATTGTGTTGGCAGGTTTATAGTAAGGATATCTGCTGAGGGTTTTAAGTCATTCATAGTGTTCTGAAGTCTAAATATTTAGCCTGAATTACATTTAATTACATCAGGCGAATATCTATTACCTGTTTATTTTAGTATGATCATTACATAAAAAAAAAAAGGCAATAATAATAATAAAAAAATGCATTTCTCTAGGGAAATGTTATATCTCGAGAAATATTGTTATCGCAGTATTCAACAACAATATCGCATAACGCATATTTTCCTAATATCATGCAGCCCTAAATAGCAACGTATTACGTACCTTTATAGCTAGCACAACACTGCACACAACATAGCCAAATTCTTAAATTGTTGAAACACCAAGAAACTACACACACTTTATAGCTCCTCGGCTAACTAGATCACTAGCTTACATTGACATGTATATTCCTGTTAAAATTGATTCCCATGAAATTGATTTCGTTTCTCACTTTTCTTCCTCGTCTGATGAGTTAAAAGTAAAAAATGATATTAGTGAAAAAAATTAATCGTTTGTCCCAGACATCTCACTTTCCAGGAGGCGGCCACATATTGCTAGCAGCTTCCAGACAATTGCAAATCATATAGAATGTGCCAGAAATTAATTATTTGCAAGGGAGCGAGAAATAGAATCTCTCTCTCTCTCCATTCCAGTTGAGTGTCAGTTGCAGGGCTTTGTAATGTCCCTGTGCGGTTATAATAAATAAAGCCATTCTCAGAAC
The DNA here is from genome assembly GCA_030522415.1 of Channallabes apus. NCBI lineage: Eukaryota > Metazoa > Chordata > Actinopteri > Siluriformes > Clariidae > Channallabes > Channallabes apus. The sequence goes on along the minus strand of CM060121.1, from coordinate 17,044,001 downwards.
CATTCTCTAAAGCACTGTTATGCCACCAAGTCTCTTTAAACCGTTCTTTCTGTTTACCAATCTACTGTACCTTACCTCACATACCTCTCGATTACCTCCTTCACCTACAGTATAAAGGTGAAGGAGGTAATCGAGAGGTATGTGAGTTAAGGTACAGTAGATTGGTAAACAGTCTACCTTACCGCACTATAAAACAAGTTTAGTTCTCCTGAATCAGAGCCATGGTAAGACTGGCATCAATTGTGCAAAACGTGAAGATATGAGAAAAGAATCTGTATGTGAATGGGAAGGTAAAGTAAATGGGTGTGGTATTACAACTGTTTGGACAAAACAGGCTGGAAATGGGACAGCAGGCACAAATGTCACAGACTGTCCCTTAGATCACTGGCTTGGATTCAGCACCTTGTTTGTCCTGGGACAAACAAGCACAGTTATAAAAGTACCAACCTCAGTCTCTCGAACTCCACATCATCTACCAGGAAGTCCCGAGTCTCCACCAGTTTATGAATCTGCTGCAAAAGCTCGTCCTCACGCTGCCGGTCTTCACTGGACTTCTCTTTATCTAGAAAATCATCAATTAGAGAGTGTTTTAAACTTTGCTCAGCACTTACACCATACACAGGTTATTCTAGGGACAATAATTTACAAAATAATTTGTAATTTACAAAACAGGGAAATTACCATGCTTCATTTTTAATTAAATTTTATTTGTATAGCGCTTTAAACAGTAGCAAGATGACTCAGAGCTTATTGCAGTCATTCCTGTGAACATTCAGGTAGTGAAACACCTGATCATTCAGATCAAATTAACAGATAACTTGCATTTATGTGTGGGAACTGTACACACAATCATTCATAAACACTACTTGCACATTATAGGAACTCAGCTGGGAGTTATTACCACATCCTCTGTACCGACCTGACCTCGCTCAAAGCCATTTCCACATGTCTGGGCTCCGGTGTACTGAGAAAACGTTCTACCTTGATCCTGCTTGAACGTTCTGCTTTGAGACAATGTCAATTGTTGAAAGCGCTATACAAATGAATTGAATCCTATCTAAAGCACTAATAAAATACTATGATAAGTTCATTAGTTTCATTATTGTAGCAGGGATTATACAGAGAAGTAAAGGTAGTTTTACCTCGCATAACTGTTTTCTCTTATTCTACACCATGAAAATTCCCAATGTGACTTCAATTCAATTTGCCTTTACTGAGCAAGCCAGAGGTGAGCAAGAGGTCCTTCTATACTGTAATTGTGTGCTAAATGGTAAAAAGTACAATTACTGTATATGATGTAAAATGCAAGTCCACTTGTTGAGGATACAACTAATTTCCTGATGAAAACTTGGGTACAGAACTGTTCATATGCTAAAAATATCAGAGCAATTGCTGTTTTTTTTATTTTTTTTTATGAAAGTCCATCCAAAGCCATCCTAATGGTTTCTAAATGGAACCACTGTACTTACCAAAGAATATTATTTTACCAGAAAAGTCTTGTAACTGTCAAGTATTTGAACTTTTTGGATTAAATGGTAAAAATTTCTGTCTTGCCTTTAAAGATGTGCATGTATGTAAGGGTTAACCCCTAGAGGCGCCCAGAGACTTTTTGTTTGTAGTTTGCTTTCTGTTCTGTTTGAATGTTAACTTCAGTTCCCAAGCTGCACCTCGGTCAGGTGACGCAAGCGTGCACCTGAACCGAGGAGGGCAATTAAGCCCATTATAAATAGCCCGTATTATGTTCTGTATGTTGTCTATCTTTTGTTGTTATAGTGAAGGTTATGGTTTGTGTTGGAGTTTATTTAAGTTATAAGAAAGACTTCTAGGTACGCTCATCGAAGAGCTTTCATTTTGTTTTGTGTATAAACTTGAATAAAAGACTATTATTGAACCGCCAGCTCACCTCCTGCGATTATGCCACGCACACACACACGCCATACACCGAGGAAACGTCACAGAGGGTGACAGACGTCCCCGCACCGGCCAGGAGGTACGGGCCAAGAAGGTTACGTACGGCGGTGAGGAGTGGGAAGCAGAACCCCAGGCGGAGCAGCAGTGGAGAGAGGAAAGCGATCTTGTCAGGTTGTATTCAGGTCAGGATCGGGAGCGATTACGAGATCTGTGGTAGCAGGTGGAAGAGCTCCAACACCTGATCCTCCGGTTCCGGGAGAGCCGCGAAGCAGGCTCTGAGCTTCCTCTTCCCCCGCCTGTGCTCTTCGACACGGAGAAAACGACGCTTCCGTTATCATCGCTGGACAGCGAGGAAGAGGCGTTTCTTCCGCCACCGCCACCTGTGCTCGCCGCGGAGGACTACACGCAGTGGCTGTGCTGCCAGGACGACACGTTCCCCCCGTCAGTCCCTCAGCCGCCCAAGTCCACAGACGGCGCGCAAGCTCTTGAGCTACCGAGCTCGGCAAGCTGCGCTTCAGTGCTGGAGGCGAACAGCTACACGAACGTCATGTCAGTTCCTCTGCCTCCAAGCGCCGTGGACATCATGCCGGCTCTGCCGCCGCCACGCCTCGTTCCAGCTCTGCCGCCGCCGCCACGCCTCGTTCCAGCTCTGCCGCCGCCGCCACGCCTCGTTCCAGCTCTGCCGCCGCGCCTCGTTCCAGCTCTGCCGCCGCGCCTCGTTCCAGCTCTGCCGCCGCGCCTCGTTCCAGCTCTGCCGCCGCGCCTCGTTCCAGCTCTGCCGCCGCGCCTCGTTCCAGCTCTGCCGCCGCGCCTCGTTCCAGCTCTGCCGCAGCCAGAGCCTCAGGGTCAGGAGGCAACAGTGTGAACACTGAGGTGGGAGTCCTGGACCTCCGGTGATGCTCCGGAGGAGCATTTTTGAAGGGGGGGTACTGTAAGGGTTAACGCCTAGAGGGCGCCAATGCGCCCAAAGACTTTTTGTTTGTAGTTTGCTTTCTGTTCTGTTTGTATGTTAACTTCAGTTCCCAGGCTGCACCTCGGTCAGGTGACGCAAGCGTGCACCTGAACCGAGGAGGGCAATTAAGCCCATTATAAATAGCCCGTATTAGGTTCTGTATGTTGTCTATCTTTTGTTGTTATAGTGAAGGTTATGGTTTGTGTTGGAGTTTACGTTATAAGAAAGACTTGTAGGTACACTTATCGAAGAGCTTTCATTTTGTTTTGTGTATAAACTTGAATAAAAGACTATTATTGAACCGCCAGCTAGCCTCCTGCGATTATGTCACGCACAGACATGCCATACACCGAGGAAACGTGACAATGTAATTAGCATACAGTATTTTGTTTATAGTTGAGTTTATTGCTCTATTTTGCCTCCGAGTGGAATATCAGAAATTAGATGCTTTGCTTATTAATTTGACCTTTCAATGAAACCCATTTTATTAAAGGATGGTTTCTAAATGTGTTGGACCAGAACTTTTCCAAAGACTGTTTAAGCTCATAATTAGGGCTGCATGATATTAGGAAAATATGCAATATTGTTGTTGAATATTGCGATTACGATATTTCTTGCGATATAACATTTCCCTAGAGAAATGCATTTTTTATTATTACTGCCTATTTTTTTTTATAATCTCTTTATATGTAATGATCATACTAAAATAAACAGGTAATAGATATTCGTCTGATGTAATTAAATCTAATTTAGGCTAAAAAGAAACTATACGTCAAGGAAGTTGCAAATATTTAGACTTCAAAACACTATGAATGACTTAAAACCCTCAGCAGATATTCTGATTCCTGGTTTGCTGTTACTATAGACCTGCCAACACAATATGAATTACTTTCAAACATTACAGTACTTACATTACTGACACTTATCAATAGTGTCGTAAAACAAGAGCATCTTTTAAACAAAATATTCTCTTTGGCTTGCCTGTTTTTTTTTTAAATAAAAATAAATATTATTAAACAAAAATGTAATAAAAAAATACTTTTTGTCACACACGTGCGCGCTCCGTGACCGGCACTAGGACCCGGAAGTAATGCGGTCGCGAACCATGAAGTATAAGAGGAGTAAACAAACCACCGCATATAGCTTAGTCACTGAGTTCACGCATGTCGGTTCAGATGGTTTACTTTCTGATTCGAGTGTGTGTTTATAGGACGCAGGTTAAATTTGTGTTTTTCCCTTGCTCCCCTTCTGTGAGAGTCCTTAGACTAAGTCGAGTGGTTATCCTGCCTACTCACTTGCTTCCGCGTTTGGGTTTACCGTCCACGCTACAAAAGGCTAACGGCTAATCGCTAAGTCTTCTGATCATCCGGGGTTAGTTCGCGACAGAATTAAGCATAAATAAATAAATAAATATAAAGATATAAGCGGGAATAAACATAGTGAGGGCCCATCTGATTGGTCAAATTTGGACACACAAATGCTTAGCACATAAATCAAGGATCAAGAGGCAATAGAAATGTCTTTACCTGGTTAGAAATAGAAATAGAAATATGGTTAGTTAAGGTTACTTAAAAGGTTACTTAAAACATAAAAGTGCTAACCTGTTATCTAACTAATTAACCTTGCCACGCTAATTAGAAATACATTTAGAAAGTAATCAGAATTAGATATTAGAATTAGATGCTCAATTACTTTTGAATTACAAACCAAAATTTGGGCTGGAGTTTTCGGCATGCGAAGAAGATTTGACATATAGTACAAGCCACCAGCAGAAAGCTGTTTTTTTTTTTTTTTTGGCAAGATTTAGTGAAAATATACCGTAGCACCATGAGTCCAAAAAATGCTAACAAGGATGGTACCAAAAAAAAACATTAGACACTTTCAGTGGACATTAAAAGGAAATAATGTAATCAGTAATTCTGTGTTCTGATTGACTGGAACTTGTCATAGTTTTAATGGTACTGAAAAAAATCACGATCATAATCAAAGGTTAAGTGAGGTTTAATGTCTATTTATTTTAACATTTTACCTCATTAAAATGTCTTTTCTAAATGTTTTGATTGTTTTCATATGCAAAAACTGAATAAAATGTTTTGGTATTTTTGTTAACATTTTTGAGTGGATGGAATGGATTATTCGGACATTGTTTTTTATGGGAAAATGCATTTTGCTATATAAAATTTCGAGTTACAAACTCACCTTTGGAACGGATTATATTTGTTTGGCAAGTCTCCACTTGTACAACCAGATTTCCAGGAAAGGTTAGGACATTTTTAAATTTCATAAATTTTATTAAAGGAAAACTAAAAGAAATTCAAATCACTATATACACACAATATTTTATTCACAGTAGAACATAGAGAATATACATTTTTAAACTGATTAATTTTATCCACTAAATTAACTCATTTGAAATTTGATACTGTACCTGCTAAAGGTCTCAAAATTAGTTGGGATGGGGGCATGTTTACCATGGAGTAGGATCACCTCTACTATTCAAAACACTTTGAAGAAGTCTGAGCACTGAGGTTATGAACTTTTAGAGTTTTGGTGTTGGAAATTGGTCCCATTCTTGCCTGATATACAGTAGGTTTTCAGCTGCTGAAGTGTGTGTGGTTGTCTTTGACATTTTTTGTTCAATGATGTGCCAAATCTTCTCTATAGGTGAATTATCTGGACTGCAGACAGGCCAATTCAGCACCAGGCAGTGGTGTCAAAAGTATTCACATTCATTACTTGAGTAGAAGTATAGATACTAGGGTTCAAAAATACTTCTTTAGAAGTTGAGGTATCAACCCAAGCTTTTTACTTAAGTAAAAGTTTAAAAGTACTGGTTTCAAAACTACTTAAAGTATAAAAGTAAAAGTACCGTGAGGGGCGACAAAAGCATTAAGGTCTCGCTTTCTGACCATGTGACGGGGGGGTGGGGGGCGTTGTGCGCGTTCTTATCATGCGACGGGGGGATAGGGGCGTTGTGCGCGTTTTTATCATGCGGCCGCGTGGGGGTAGTTGTGCGCGTTCTTATCATGCAAACGGGGGTTTGCGCGTTCTGATCATAAAAATAAAGTAACGAGGCTATTTTTAAAATGTAAGGAGTAGAAAGTATAGATAATTGCTTAAAAATGTAAGGAGTAGAAGTAAAAAGTCGGCTGAAAAATAATTACTCCAGTAAAGTATAGATACCCAAAATTTCTACTTAAGTAAGGTAACGAAGTATTTGTACTTCGTTACTTGACACCTCTGGCACCAGGACTCTTCTACTACGAAGCTATGCTGTTGTAATAGCTGCAGTATAGTGGTTTTGCATTGTCCTGCTGAAATACACAAGGTCTTCCCTGGAATAGACTAAAACGTCTATCTAAAACTTTTACATTCCTTTCAGAATATGCCTTCCAAAACATGAAAGCTGCCCATAATGTATGCACTTATGCACCCCCATACCATCAGAGATGCTGGCTTTTAAGCAGGAAGGTATCCATCTTTAAACCAGAGGACACGGCATCTAGGACACAATGGCGCTTCTGGACCATATGGCTTCCTTTTTGCATGGTAGAGCTTCAGTGCTTCTGTAGATCTTTTTTTACGCTCTGTTTCACAGATTGGAGAGCCTCTGCCTATCTATACTTCTGAGAGACTCTTCATCTCTAAGACATTCCTTTTATAGCTAATCATGTTACAGACTGATTTTAGATGTTCTCCCAGCTGAATCATTTTTAATTATTTTTTTTTTTTTTTGCTTTTTTTTAGCGCTTTGTTGCCCCCAGCCCAACTTTTTTAGGACCTGTAGCAGGCAACAAATTTGAAATGAGCTCATGAAGTGGATAAAAGTAAATAATTCTTCATTTAAACATTTCTCTATGTTCTATTGTGAATAAAATATTGGCTCATGTGATTTCAAAGTGTTAAAGTTAAAATTTTATTAAAATTTAAAAAACGTCTCAACTTTTACAGAATTCCAGAACTGGACACATCTGTATGAGGTGCAACACAAACGGTACTTTAATGCATTAAAATTGCCTTTGTGAGCCTACCTGGGATCGACACCAATTTCTGCAGTTCTTTTTTAAGCCTTGTGATCTCTTTACATAGTTGAATATCATCCATCCTGAAGGAAGATGATACAAAGCAAAGGAGACAAAGTGAGAAATGTATTGTTAGAAATCATACACAAATAAAATGAAGGAGTTCTTTCTCAAGTTGTCTAGTATCTTTGTGTTAAACAGATTTGTTTAGAAACATTATTACCATTAAGGCATGAAAGTAAAAATTAATTCAAAGCCAAAAAAAAAAAAAAGAATCTACAAGTCAAATAATCTTCCTTCATGCAGAGTGGATTCAGTGGATCCTGAGCCGATCCCAAGAACACTATGGAAATACAGAACAGGAGGAAATAGAGCCTGGTTGTATGCAGAGCACCGCATACACATTCACACACTTGTTCACGCATATTTAGAGAGCTAGTCCACCTACTGGCTTGTTATTGGGAGGTGGGAGGAAACAGAGAACCTGAAGGGTACTCTGCAACCACAAATAAAACAAGCTCTACTGAACCCACCTAACGTACACTGAAGATGTAAGGCAGCAACTTTCCCATCTGCCCTATTGTGCTACCAATTTACAGTATTAGATTTTCAAAAATACCATTTTTTGTATCTTAGCATCTGTTATGTGCTTTGTTGTACTCAACTCTGGTCCATTCTAACAAAAACAAAAAAGAAAATTGCAAAATGCTCCATTTCAATAGTGCTGGCATAAATGACAGGCATTAAGACTATTAGAGATTATTCTATGAGCTGATCTGATCAGAGCCTCATGGTTTATTTGCTAAAATTACTTTAACCTTTCATGGCCTCGTCTTGATGATGACTCAGTGCAAGTCTAAGTGTCTTCCCACTCTTATATCAGCTCTCTTATTTGGCCTGTCATTTTAGTTCAGGGATCAGAGATGAGATGCAAAGCATGCACACACACATGCAGGTATAAACACACACAAATAATAATAATAATAATAATAATAATAATAATGTATATATGTAAATTTGTATATTATCTAGAGTTCATTAACAGAATCTATACATGTGTAACCATCAACAAAACACATTATTTCTATTTAACCAAAGTTAATCTGTGATGAGAATCAAATATACTGTACAGTATTGGCTCTTTCCAAAATACACAAATAAGATCAGCTAAACTCAGGGTTTTTACTTTTAAGCTTATGTCAAATATTACATTCATAACGAAATTCAACATAAACGTTTTTGTTATTTGTGGTGAAAAAATTGGCTATTGTTGAGAATACAATTTCAGCAAAAAAAAAAAAAAAAAAAAGCAGGAAAACAGCCTCCAAATTCCCCAAATCACAATCTCGTCTGACCCACCACAAAGCTCAACCCCACAACCCACAGCACCCAAAGGATTTGCTGCCAACAACCGCTGCCTCAAAAATCACCAACAAACAGCACCTCAGATTAGGGCCGTTATAAAAGCTTTACAGAGCATACATGGCAGACGCATCTCAATATAAACTGTTTAAATGAGATTTTTGCATATTTTGGACGCCTTCAGCATTGGTTTACAATGTAGAAAGAAAACCAGGAAAGAACATGGAATTAGTAGGTGTGTCTAAACTTTAAAATAGTGGATTACAGTGCGACAATAATTATTGATTATACACATGGATACACACTTACATTATATGACATTTATATATATAATTTTGGTAACAGTCTATATTACTTCTATAATGACCGCTGAATAGGTATTTAACAGTGATGACATTAATTTCCTAGCAGTCTATTATTGCTGATGTTAGATTAATTCTTCTGTGACTACAGCTGCAGTTTCATTTACTAAATGGTATTTAGAAATGACTAAAGACTAAAAGCGCAACGTTATCAGAGAGAAGGAGAGCTGGAAACGAAAATGCATGTACAGTACAGTACTTTGAAAGTGAAAAGACTGTTGAAGTAATTAAATAATTTGATATCACTGAGACATTATGAAACAAGTAATGAGAGATGTTTGAGCTATCTTGGCTGAAGCAAATGTTTGAAGCAAAGGAACTAAGCATGAACAAACTTGTTTGAATCCTTAATTGAAGAGGATTTGCAACCAAGTATTTAAAAAGCATTTTTTATTTAAGATTATTTTCGTTTGCCAATTACAGTACGTGTGATCCATTAAATAGTATGCTTTGAGCTCATATTCATTTAATCTTAACTCAAACATGTTGTCTTACAGTAGTCATATGTATAGTGTGTTAGATGTACTTTTGGACCTGAATAATATAAACCGATATAAAGCATAACATTGCAATCCAAATTATTGTCATATCAGCCCAATGTTGTGTTTAGGGTTGGGTACCGAAAACCTATAGAACCAGTATGTACCGGACCGAAACAGAACCCGAATTTCGGTGCCACTTAAATGCCCGAACTGTCGATTGAAATATTTGTTCTCTAGATTAATATATTTTTGTAGATTAATAGTTTATTAGATTAAATAAAAAAATTTAAAGCACAAATCATCCGGAAATGAGAGACCATCCAAGATGCGCGTGAATGTAGTAACTAACGTTACACTCGCTCTGACGGCAGCAGGCAAGCTACCGATAGCTTAGCATGCTAAATTAAACAACTTTCGTTAAAATGCCTAAAACTAAACAGTTGAAAGTGTGGCTGTATTTCACAAGAAAGGATTCCGGCACCGCGACGTGCAGCAAATGTTTTACAGCAGTTGCGTGTAAAGGCGGAAACACGTCAAATCTAATGAAACATTCGAGGGCAGACGGAATAAAGTTAAAAGCAGAATAAATACACGGAATAAAGTTAAAAGCAGAGGGAGGCACCGTGTTTAACAGCTTGTGGACAACAGCTGGCGCTATCAGTGTGGACGACCCTCAGCCTCAGTCATACCAACAGTAGCAAAAAGGGGTCTACTGATTATGATGACCACAGCAGACTTTCCGCAGGTTAGTAGTAGGATAATGTAATGTTAATAGCAAAATGCAAATCTTGCATTCATGTCCCGTGCAGGGCAATAAGTCAGGAAAGGAGTCGTATTTTGACAGAAAAGGCAAATATGGTGAAATTTCTGCAAAAGAATTGCTAAAATTTGAAGCTTACATATTCATATATACTATAAACGTTTAGTATATTGTTCAATTTTACCGGTACCGTTTTCAAAGTATCGATTTGGCACCGGTATCGAAAAAAACCAAACGATACCCAACCCTAGTTGTGTTGCCCTTGTGCCACACGGGCATCTCTGGCACTTCAGGGCATGTCTCCTTTGGGGGTATCCTGTGATGTCAGGATGTTAGTGGTGGGTTGCAGGGTGGAGCCTCCATGGATACTCAGTTGGAATGAGATCTGGGGAATTTGGGGGTAACAACCTTAAACTCTTTGCCTACTAAACCCCATATGTGGAAGGCTGTGATGCACTGTGAGTGTTCTGATAACTTCCTACCATGAGAAGCATTGCTGTTTTCTGTGAGATCTGACTAGACGGGCTGACCTTGTATCCCTGAGGGCATGGATGAGCCTTGGGTGCCCATAATCCTATGATCGTTTTGGTGGTATATAGTTGGTGATCAACGTTACTTGTTCACTTCATCTGTCAGTGGTTATAATGTTATAGCTAACCAGTCTGTATATGCAGCATGTACTGTATGACTTATATATGTTTATATATATATATATATATATATATATATATATATATATATATATATATATATATAAATATACACATGTAAGCAAAAATACTGTACATTGATGCTTCAAAATGTCTCAAAAAAATTTATAAAAAAAAACCTGGCCTTCTGAATTTTAGTCAACTGGTTTGACAGGATCATAGCCCTTTTAGACTGAAGCTTCATTAGAAATCCATCATATCTTATGAAAGAGTCATCCCGAAGGACAATGCAGGAAAAACAGGAACTATAAAGAACATGACAAAATCTAGAAAGGAAGATCTCCTGGGAGGTTTGCTGGTGAGCATAGAACTCTTTGAACAGTGTTGAAATAATTCCTCTCTACGTCATTTACTGTAGCTGAGATGCAGGATTTCATTTATTGAAAAACAAAATTTGCAAGAAGAAGAAACAAATAAAAAAGAAAAAACATAAACAAGACAGGGTCTTATGCCAAAGACCAGAAATCTGGTCTAGGAGGAGAAGGAGAACATACTGTAGGTCTAATGAGGGCTAAATCACAGACAGGTGAGAATGAACAGTTGTAACCATAGGAACCTTCCAGAATTCCTGAGAGAATGACTTCAGAAAGAAACACATGGTATTATCAGTTTTTGGCTGAGAAAGTAGTTTTATTTATTTAGTCTTAGTATCATAATTTTTTTTCTCCCAAGAATTACTCATGTGAAGCTCCCTACAAGAGTGACCAAATACAGATAGTTAGAAGACATCTGTTTGTACACTGCCTTGTGATTGTGACATACCTTAGGTGCCCAAATGGTAAACGCTGCCTGCTAGAGCTCCACAATACAGCCGGTGGTGTCCATGGTAACATAGTCATGTACAGTATGTTGAACAACGTAACATGACATTATCATCCAGGACTGTGGTTGAAAACCACTGTTCTATACCAGCTATATAGATGACTGACAATACAAACCAACATGACTTGATTTGCTGCAGTGTGCAGTTTGCTTATTCATAATGTTCAAATAAGAGCTGAAACAGATGGAGGCAACATCTTTAATACTCTAGTGGTTAATTACATGTGGCATATGGTTTCATCCTTTTTTAAATTCCCTGATGAAAGAAGCATGTGGACAGCTTTTTATTCTGTATTTCTGCTTGAATATTAATGAAGTTAATGAAATCCTTCTACTCTTAATTAATTAAGAACAAGAAAATTTTATTTATTAGATCTTAGTTTAATTAAGCCTCTCGTTTTCTTTGGTTTGTGTGTGTGTGTGTGTGTGTGTGTGTGTGTGTGTGTGTGTGTGTGTGTGTGTGTGTGTGTGTGTGTGTGTGCCGTGATTAGCACATACCACAAATAGCCAAACAGCTCAAGTGGAATTACAGCTTGCCAGCTGTATAATTGTCAGCATGAGTCCACCACCTAATTCTTGCCAGTGCTCCTTTCCCTTCACTAGATCTTTTTCTGGCTGGACTTGCATAATCCTTCCATGTGTCTTGAAACTCCTAGAATAATGTTTGAATTCTGCCTTAAAGCACATCATGAGGGTTACCCTGCTTCGAAAAATTATTTAGCACTTTAATTAGAATCTAAATAGAAGTCTAAATAAACAAAGGATAATATAATTCAGTGCAAATAATGCATAATATGATTTTGACATGATGTGACGTCACACGGTTGAGGGGTGCGTTTACACAAATGGAGGTCATGTACTGCTGTCCAGCTGTACACAGGCTTCCTGGATAACTGCGCTTCTAAACCTCAAGTGGCACTGCAGCCTGCCTCAACACACACACACACACACACACACACACACGCACACACACCACTTCTTCTCTGTATTCCTAAGAACACCTGTCATTTTCAAAAGTCAGAGATGACTCATCTTTGTAAATGCATACACACTATGAGGTAAATAGAGACTAGTGGATTTTTCCGCCTTCATCACCACATCATCACAAAAGACGCATCTGAGTCAGATCAGAGGTGCTAAAAGTGAAATACAACACTGACTATACTTACTAAAATGAAAAATATATATATATAAAAAATTAACAACGCTCGGTATTATTTCAGGCTGCCAGTCAAGTATTTATGGGGTTTATTTCTGAAGAGGAGTGAAAAATAGCTCACATGTATCTCAGCTCAGATTCTCTCCGCACCAGCACATCTCGTATCCTCTCGATTTTGAACAGCTCTCCCTCGATATCGTCCACAGTGATGGTGGAGTCTGCCATGGACACAATGCTGTCTTCATCTGCAAGTGACAAATGAAGGGACTGAACAAGGCCATGGAGACCCTTAAATTATATAAAATAATGATATTGCTTTAATTTTTATTTCTTTATGAGCTATTTTAATTTATTTTTAAAAGTAGAAAATGCTTGGGCTACAGTTCACATTTCTATTTCATAATAAATCATATTTTATTATGATTAATGGTGATCTTATTTTATTAAATCTCAGCAGAAACAATATAATAAAATCCAATACACAAAAAATTTATTCATTAATGATCACTAATGTTTGCTACAGTACATAACTCATCATAGCCCAGAACGAAAACAGCACGACCTTGAGTATGATGTTGCTTTTATACAACGATTCTACAAATGCCATTTATTATCAACAGAATATGATTTGTTTGTTGATTTTACCAGTTATATATTGGTCTGCCAACACATATAGTATTCTTCCACAACTGGTGAAACTAATTACCCATAACTGGCAGAACAAGCATTGAGCCAGCAACTAACAGTTATCAATCGACAAGCATAGTTAACAGGGCTGAAAATAGGTAGCCAAAATGTGAGGAGATTAAAATAAATGGCAAAATGTGAGGAGCTTTAGAATATCAGCTTCTTCTGGGGTTCTGGGGTTGAATCCCAAATAGTGTAAAATGGAAAGCTAGTGAGCCATCTAAAGTGTACAATTCCTTGTTACACACACCACACAGTGGCCCCGATCAGCGGTTAGAGAGGGATTTGGGATTCAGCTTTGTATTTGGAGCTAGGAGAGGTGGGTAGAATAGCCAAAACATGTACTGAAGCTGTACAGTAAAACCTCGGATTGCGAGTAACGCAGTTTGCAAGTGTTCCACAAGATTTTTACTAAAATTTGACTTGGAAAACAAACAAGTCTTGGTTTACGAGTACCAAGTATCATGTATCACGCATGCGCATCACGTGATCACAACTGAGTCAACGGTTTCTCTCTCTCTCTTGCACTGCGGAATTATGGGTAATCGTCTTCCCTGGTGGGTCTTAGTGAGCGGCTCATACTGGTATAATCAACATCCGTGCACGCGTGTACTGTTTACTATAACACTATGACCACGTGTGTGCATGTAAAACATATTTGATTTTGTGTCTGTATGCGTGTGTGTACTGCGCGCATGTAAAGCAAAAGCAAGTCTCATTAGAGAGGCTAAAGATACATCTTTTCTCTTTAGATAGAAATTTGAGATATTTCTTGTTGATATTTCAGTGTTTATCAGTGTTTCTATTGTGTGCATGCATGAGTGTGAAAAGAGTGGAGTTTAACTTTTTTTTATAGGTAAAGTGCAGGTTAATTTGTTTTATTTTTATGTTATATTTTGTGTTAATTATTTTTATGTATTTATTTTTGGGGGTTGTGGAACGAATAATTTGAGTTTTTATTGTTTCTTATAAGAAAAATTGATTTGGTTTACGAGGTTTTGAAATACAAGACCACTTCTAGAACAAATTACTGTATGTTGTTCGTAATCCAAGGTTCCACTGTGCTTCGAAATAATATTACTCAAGTAGAAGTAAAAAAGTACTGAGTAACTGTTTTGTCGTACGGTAATATCCGAATAATTTACCTTTTATAGTAATTATGTAAGCAGCCAGGGAAAATTATGAAATAATGTACAAATTCTGACGTTTCCAAATAATAAAATAATTGAAATAAATGTAATAAAATAAATCAATAAAACTAAATATTTTTTACAAAATAGCAAATTAAGGAACAAAAAACACAAAAGTTCTAATCTCACAACATAAAGCTTTTGAAACAAATACCTACTGCAGGTAACATATGTATGTTAGACCAGTGTAAACTATTTCCAGTGTATAATAGACTGTATATTCAGTTTCCACCCAAATGGCAGAAAGAAAATAACATGTAGATAACAAATAGAACATGGGTACAAGAGATCTCACTTTACCATAAACTGTATCCAGCAGAACAAATGTAAGAAGCAAAATTTTTTTTGCCTCTATCTTATTTGCTAATTATAGATTTTAACATTGCAACATAAAATAAAACAGCTAAACTAACCACATCATGTTCCTTCACTGTCTACCACGGCTGAAGGTATGACTACACGTGGTTATTTTTATTGCAGCTGATTAGACAAACAGTCTCACGTGATTATTGTTGCTACGTCTGATTGGTGGAAACACAGTCACATGGTAGATCCACTGGCTGCATTTCTCTGGCAAAAATAGACTAATGTCTAATGTGTAGAATAAATGGTTATAAAAGTAAGTCGAGTATAGCTGAATGTAGTGGAGTAAGAGTAGCGCTTCTTCTTCGCAAATTTACTCAAGTAAAAGCAAAAAGTATGGTTCAGTGAAACTATTCATAGAAGTAATTTTTTTTTTCAAAAAGTTACTCGAGTAAATGTAATGGAGTAAATGTAACTTGTTACTCTGGAAGCTAGTTAGTAATGATGAGAAGTTTGAATCATTTTAGTGACTCGGTTCTTTGAATCTCATTCATCAAAATGAACAAATCTTTTTTTGAGTCATTTAGTTCATTTCGTTCTTTTGATCAGAAATAAATTAAAATGTTACATTTTCAACAAACAGACGCACAACAGGTCTACATACACAAATTTTAGTTATGGGTCCAGTAATGAAAATATTACAATGCAGCTCATGACATATTATGATAAACAGAATGAGCAGCTCATCTCTTATATCTTAAGTCGTCGTTCTTTGAATCTATTGCACGTGACGAACGATTCGAACCAAAGGACACAAAGGTAACTACTCATTTCTAGTGTTGGGTATCGTTTTTTTTTTTTTCGATACCGGTGCCAAATCGATACTTTGAAAACGTATACGTTTTGTATACGGTGCCAAAATGGTGCCTGAACCGATACTTTTAAGCCACAAAATTATAGGGGATGACTCAAGAATGAATTTTTATTGAACCAAAAATTTTATGCTTAAAATTTTACAATATATTAAAAGTTTATAGTATATATGAATATGTAAGCTTCAAATTTTAGCAATTCTTTTGCAGAAATTTCACCATATTTGCCTTTTCTGTCAAAATACGATTTCTTTCCTGACTTATTGCCCTGCACGGGACATGAATGCAAGATTTGCATTTTGCTATTAACTTTACATTATCCTACTACTAACCTGCGGAAAGTCTGCTGTGGTCATCATAATCAGTAGACTCCTTTTTGCTACTGTTGGTATGACTGAGGCTGAGGGTCGTCCACACTGATAGTGCCAGCTGTTGTCCACAAGCTGTTAAATACGGCGCCTCCCTCTGCTTTTAACTTTATTCCGTGTATTTATTCTGCTTTTAACTTTATTCCGTCTGCCCTCGAATGTTTCATTAGATTTGACGTGTTTCCGCCTTTACATGCAACTGCTGTAAAACATTTGCTGCACGTCGCGGTGTCGAAATCCTTTCTTGTGAAATATAGCCACACTTTCGACCGTTTAGTTTTAGGCATTTTAACGAAAGTTGTTTAATTTAGCATGCTAAGCTATCGGTAGACCGCCTGCTGCCGTCAGAGCGAGTGTAACGTTAGTTACTGCATTCACGCGTATGTCGGATGGTCTCTCGTTTCTGGATGATTTGTGCTTTTAATTTTTTTATTTAATCTAATAAACTATTAATCTACAAAAATATATGAATCTAGAGAACAAATATTTCAATCGACAGTTCGGGCATTTAAGTGGCACCAAAATGAGGCCCCGAAATTCGCGTTCTGTTTCGGTCCGGTACATACCGGTTCTATAGGTACCGGTGCCGTATTGGCATCGGTTTTCGGTACCCAGCCCTACTCATTTCTGCTTCCTGTACATAACCTACAGAGGTTTTTGTGATGCTTTGCGCATTCAATAGAAAATGTTACGTTAAAGGCTCGTTCAAAAAGAACGAATAATTCATGAACGACCCATCACTACTAGTTAGGTTTGTAGTTTGCGTTAGCCATGAACAGAACACAAACATTTCAGAGGCAATTTGGAAAAACTTGGAAGCAATTATTAAGGACACAAAGTGTATTTTAAGATGACATAACATTATCAAATGGGTCTTCTTGCTGACAGTGCCTTTGTAACTGGTTTGTAATGCGTATTTTGGCAGGCAGCTGCTCTCTCTTCTACCTAGTACTGCGGACCTACTGATCTACTTTCAACCAAACTGGTGGCTGGGAGTTATTGCAATTAATAATTGTTAAAACATATAATGAAATGGTGTGATGCATATACAGTAGTAAAATGCCACAGAGCTGTTATGCTCTATATCACCACTTATGGATTGCCTCTCGTCTAATCAAATTACTCAATCTGAACTAACTGTTACAATGGCTTATAAATAATTTAGTTTTTAAACAATTAAGACAAATTTCAGAACACGGCATTACTGTGACAGTATAAAGATGATTTTTCAGCTAAAGTACAGTGATTCAATGAATGTCTTGAAAAATCTGAATAAATGTAAATTAGACTTCTAAATGAAAGCTAAGCTGGTGGATTTACAGTAACAATGTCTAATCCGGCATGCATTCATGTTAACAAGATACGCTTTCAGTACTGGGTGGGTTTGGTGCCAGTGAGGTTTGGGGCCACAATCATAGTTTGATTGACAATTTTCCGGAACAAGATCTCATTCAGTTCACAACAATGCTAGTTACTGGCTCAGGTGTAAATTGAAGCCTAATTGGCAACGGCAGCACGGACACATTTTGAGAGCTGAAAGAAGACCTTTGATACTCAAAGTATTTCACTAATCATTTTGCACCCTGTTTGTACTTGTAGCCCTCAAGAACCAGATAGTAAAAATCTTTTCGGCCAATAATTCAGGTTTTGCAGTCGCTGGTTGTGTATGCTCTATGGATCGGTCTTTTGGTGTAGACCAGGGACTTTCCACCAACATACTGACATTTTCTCCTTAATCCATCTCCACAGAAACAAGAAGGAAATTAGCACAGGTTCTGTCATTGAGCATGGTGGGTAAGCAAGGAAAAGACATCAAGCACTAGACTCCTTATTGAACTATGACACCAGGGCCATGCGGGTGCTGTATACAGTATAATAACTGGGTATGTATTTAGTATGAAATTAAATGCTCTGATAATAAGCACTAGGAGTAGGAACAATGTGAAGAAACTGGCAAAGAAAGTGTTGCCTTGTTGTCCTACTGTAAGTTCACTAAAAACCCACACTTGGAAACAGAATGAAGAAGGAGGAAGATGAGGAAAAAGGAAATAATAAATCACATGGTCATATACAGTATACAGTACAGGAATCTCATTGCCTTTTGCATGAAAAAGCCACTCTTTCTATGAGGATAAGCAACCATTGTTTAATTCATATTCTTTGACTGATCAGTGTCTTTACTCTTTTGTGTGTGTGTAATATTATATTTTTTTTCATTACTCTTGTGCACCTTCCAGGCTCATTTCTTTCTATCAGTCTGCTTATCATCGTAAAAAACATCCTCTATGCTCCTCACTCCACACTCTGCCCCTTTGGCCCACGTCATCACCTCTGTCAATTACAATATCCATCTCTATTAAAGAGGAGCATGGATTGTGGACTATAAATAGTGCACAGTCCTAATTTGCAATTGTGGAAATATCAAAATGATGAAATATTTGAATAATATAATCGCATGACAAACCATCTCTGCTTATACATGTTTTTTTTTTTTTGCTTATACCAACAGTACTGTATATTACATCTGGTCTTACACTAAGAAGCTGTTCCCTTGGTTACAGTACGCCCTTTTCCTGACATTTTCCCCACACTCTGAGGTGAAATTTATTTCTCCTAATTAACTGGGTTTCAAAAGAAGTGTATGTGTTAAACATGAAAAAAAATGAGGAAAACTTTCTGACTACTAACGTGTGTATCACCATAAGAGTGTAAAGGTCGCACACACATAAGACTGAGCTGCTGAGTTGATGCAGCCTGAGTCATAGCACCTGAGAGACACAGGCACAGTGGGCTGTTCATCACAGCAGTCGCTTCAAACACACACATACACCCACGAATAAAAGCAAGACCTCTGTGGTTGTAGGAGTGTCTAAATGAGAATTTAATTATTCTTCAAAATACAGTTTGCATAATTATGTATTTATTAATGCCTTTAACTAGACTCAATGTAAAGTACAAGAGCTCTAAAGACAGAATGCTATCTTTTGAAAGAATGAGACTTATATTTGGATAAAGTCTCGAAGGCTAACCATAGAAAAAAAAATAACAGGAGAGGAATACAATCATCGTGAATGAAGCTTTTGTATGATGACAAATAATTTTCATGAAACTGGTCCTAATGTACTCCTTTTCCATAACCGACTGTACATTCACAGAAATAAAGGATTGTGGCACAGGATGTAATGAAGAGCATGCTCATGAAGTTTCTCCTTAAAATTTAGCAGAAAGAGGGAAAATCCCACTTTAAAATGTATTCTGATTTTAAGGCTATATACTCAAGATGTTTTCTTTTTCATCATATACTATATTAGGTATTTGGTAGCAGTGATTAAGCCCTGCTTATTTCGCAATATGTAATGATTTCCCAGCTGCCATATGTTTGCCTCATTTTCTCTGTTCTGTCAATCCTTTTGCTCACCACCTCCAGCTCTCCGATATCATTTACAGTTAAAGCGTACACCTCCTTTTGCATTGAGCATATCAAAGAGAACGAAATGCTTCATGCTTGTGTGCTGCCTCGTTAACTAGCCATAACATCACATGAGGAATGTCATCTGAGGCCAGCCTGGAAACCATCAAATTTCAGTCTTCATTATTTAATTTGGTTCGTTTGTTTGTGTGTTTTAATTGCACTTGTGTTTTTATGTGCATTTTATTAACTTGGGTTACAATCCCTTTATGTCAGTAGTGAGGTTTCCATGGACAATATTTTTTTAATCCGAATGAATTCATTCCCATTAGAGACGTCAACTTAACTGTCTTATCCGATTAGATATGCATTTACATGCACAAAGCATTTAATTAGAATATAACTTTTTGATGTGAAAAGCGGTGGCGCCCGCTGTGAAGTGTTTAATTAATTCTTCTCCAGATTTGATTTTAAAATCTTTTACAATTAACCCTTCCTTTTGCACTATTGGTTACAAAAATTCAGTCTCATTCATGATTGGTTGGATGAGTTGTTCTCAACTCTGCCCTGCACATTTTAGTCTTTTCTCAGCTCTCATCACACTTGATTTAATTAATCAGCTAATTAACAGCCTTTTCTGAATTGAATTGGGTGTGATAGGTCCTCAGTGGTGGGAGATAAGAACCAATAGAGTAGATGCTTTACTATGTGTAAAATGCGAGCCAATCAGTGTCCCATCCTCAGATACAGTAGATACCCAGTGGATGAAAGTCCCTACAGTAAGACACCTACAGTAATACGACCTGATGTTATTCCACATGCAGCAAATACAGTATGCACAGAAAGAATATAGCAACAAAAAAGGAAATGGATTGAGGATGGATGAAGTATGGATTATCAAAAGAACATATGGATATATGTAAACACACCTTAAGCTAGCCCACTAGCCTAAGTTGAAGCACCTTATGTATTACCAGGAACTGAGTGATAGCAGAGAAATATTCTTGTTCTGATTATCTGGATAGTGCTGGACCATGGCATGTGTATTAGTCGTGTGTATTAGTTTTTTTGCCTATTTAGAGGGCTTACTAAGCTAGAAACATTCCTTCTTTTTCAGCACATATTTTAATGACATTCAATTAAATTTAATTTTATTTATGTAGCACTCTTAACAATGGTCATTATCGCAAAGCAGCTTTACCTAATCAAAAACCATAATTAGGGAAATGAGTATGAAATGTTTGAGTAAATATGTATAAATATGTTTGCATGTGAGGAAAACAAATATCAGTCTGTTTCAAATAAAATTTCTTGAATTCATCTTTAACTTGCTCCTGATTTTCCTGAAATTGTGAAACCAAGCCAACATTTCAAATTAAGTCAGTAAAGCACTGACTGCTCACGACAGACCTGACTCAAACCCTGAACGTTCAATCCAAATAATTTATTATTGTATCAGTTTTTGAGGAATGCAAATGTTACATCATGCACCAAAAACATACAGAGTAACGCTACACTGCCTGGGCAAAAAGGTTTTTAAAAAATGTGTTTGGATTTAAATAAGCAAACAATAAAGAGCCTTTTACTGGATAATTATTGCAGTAATTATGTATAAATATAAATACGTATGTTTCAGTTTACTGATAAAGTCAGTAGCTTCTCATTTCTCATTTTAAGGCACACCCTATGGTTGATGATGGAGATTCTATGTTTTTGAAGGGTAAAATTATTGGGCTATACCAGTGGTTCTCAAACTTTTTCTGTCATTCCCCACTTAAGAGGGTGAGCGAATTTTCAAGCCCCACTTGTCAACAAAATAATAACGAAATCGGCCAAGTTTACTGTTTATTGAAATATCAATTCCTAAACCAATACGATCAAACAACACCAAGTTAAAAAAAAGATAAAATACACGTGCAATTGTTACAAGGCTTACGTTGTCACTTATCTTTGCATAATTGACCCCATGTTTATTAGCTGCTCTGCAATCGTTTGTAGTTTTTTTTGCACTGGCCAATTCTGTATGTAACTTTGAATGAAGCCATTTGTGCTTTGCTGTCCACTGATTCAGATGTTACCATGCGATTCTCCTGCTGTCTGTATTCTGCCAGCTTTCTTTCAAAGACGTCCAGTGGTTTATTAATGTGACTGGAGTGTGTTGTCTCTAAGTGTCTTCCTAATTTGTTGGGTCTCATGCGGTCTGCTGCCAGCAGTTTAAGACACAAAACACACACGGGTCTCTCTTCTGCCCCCACCATGAATCCAAGTTGAAGATAGGCTTCATTAGGGGTGGGTGATATAACCAAAACCTTCTATCACGGTAGAAGCAATTTTCTAACTCAATAACACAATATAGCAATTTGTATCTGAAAATGCATAAATAAAAATGAAAACACAAAGAAATTGTTTTACATAATTTCATTTATTTAATGTAATTTTATTTAAACTGTGAATTGCTGAGGTTTGCCGCATTTTTTTACTTTGGCCATATTCGATTTGTATTTCAGATGATAGAAAAGGTTTGACGTGTTTCCACCACTTGTTAAAACAGTGCACTTGCGTACCTTCCAAATCACGTTCATCTCATTCGTATCACTTTTCTTATATCCAAACTAATTCCACAACACAGACGAGGCAGCTTTTCTATTTACAATCTCCTCTTTGTTGGTTTTGTCACATGTAAGTAAACTCCCTGCTGCTGCAGCGTCTTCTTCTATTGTCGAAGTGTATGTGAAGCCAAACACGTCAAAAGTGGGACGAAACCGCGGCACCCGATTGAACCAAATATCTGCGCAAATACAGCGCAGCACAACTATCTGGATAGCGCAGTGATGATCTGGTTTATTTGCGCAGCCCGGTGGATCGCGCAGCGCCGCTCGAATCACAAACCTGCGCGACTCACTGTGTTTTATTTAAAAACAATTCATTTAAAATGTCAGGACTGTTTAATATTGTTTCCGCCTTGTCATGCCTGGATTGTACGTGCGCATCCCAGCGGGGTAAAATGTATTTTGATGGTCGGCGCGGTCTATTTCTGTCAGAGTCGCGCAGTGCTGCCCAGTGGGTCGCGCAGGTTTGTGATTCGAGCAGCGCAGCTCAAGTTTGTCCGAAGTTAAACCGTTATTGTTGCACTATGGTTCCACTTTTTCTCCCGGCCCACAACTGATGTTATTTTAAATTTACTTGTATTAATGATCCATTTATTTGTGTGTGATTGTTTAGTTTTGAGCGTACGCTCTTCATTATCAATAAAGAAAAGCATGAATTAGAATAGGAACTTTCCTGTTTTTCCTCCCGTTCATTGCGCCCCACCTGTCATGTCTGTATTCCCCACTAGTGGGGCGCGCCCCACAGTTTGAGAACCACTGGGCTATACCAAACAAAGAACATAACTTTGGAAATTGTTATAATCACTGGAATGCATGGTTTGAAAGAAAGAAAAAAGAAAGAAAGAAACATGACCATGCTCTGTGATTATTTTAATGCTTGGTGAATTTTAATTAAAAAACATTGACAGATGAAATCACAGCTGCCTTTAATGGTGAAAAGAAGAACATTTTCACACACCCACTGTGACAGGAACTTACAGGATTGGAGCTAAACAAGTGTGTTCATAAGAAAAACTTCTGTTAATGAGATCAAATAAAAAGGAATATAAAATTGGAGCAATAGAAAAAAGGTCAAGTTGTCTGATGAGTCCAGATAGACCCTATTCCAGAGTGATCGGAGGAAGGAACATGCCTGAAGCAATGCACCCATCATCATGCATAGTGGCCACTGTACAAGAATCTGGAGGCAGTGTTATGATCTGGGGCTCCTTCAATTGGCCAGGTCTAGACTTGTTCTAGAGCAATGTTACTGTATCTGGCACTAAAATGAAGTCAGCAGATCACCTGAATGTACTGAATGATCAGGTTATTACATCAATGGATCTTTTTCTCTGATAGCACAGGCATATTGCAGGGCAATAGTGGCAAGAGTCTGGACCTTAATTATTAAGAAAGTGAATTTAGGAATTACAATATTTTGTACCATAAAATGTATTGTAGCACACAAATTGTCATAGGGTCAAACAAATGAACATAATTATAAACATTGGGATTATATTTAGTACTAATTACAATCTTCACCTGCTTTCAATTGCTGCTTGTTTGTGACCTTTTCTGCCTTCAGTCTTGTCTTCATTGAGTGAGAAGCATGCTCAATTGGGTTGAGGTCAGGTGACAGACTCTGCCTTTTAATTATTTTGCATTGGATAGCTTTTGCAATTCACTTTGTGCCACTATTCATGGACATTGATGGACAGTTAAACCATATCCAATCAGCATTGCAGCATTTGACTGAATCTGAACAAAAAATATAGCTATATACACTTCAGAATTCCTAGTGCTACTTCTGTCAGCCTTTAGATCGTCATTAAACAACAGCAAACCAGTTCCCCTTTGCTGTACAAGCCAATACAAGCCAATTTCATAACACTGCCTCCAACATGATTTGCTTTGGAAAATAAGCCCTTTCTTTCCTTCTCCATTTTTCTCTTCTAATCATTCTGATATGAGTAAAATTGTTATAAGATTTGGTTAAAGTTTTATTTGGCCTTTCTGTTATTGAGTGTTACTGGTGGTTTGCCTCTCGACGTAAACTGTCTGTATTTACATTCATGAAAACTTTTCTTGATTGTAGACTTTGATAATGATATAGGTACCTCATCCAGAGTGTTCTTGACTTGGCTAGTTGTTGTGAATTAGCTTTCTTCAACAAGAAAATATTAATTACTTAATCTAAGTTGTCTTCTTTGGCCTTCGATGGCCTTTGGAGTTACTTCTGGTGAGCTTCACAGTGCAATCCTTCTTTTTAAGAATTCCAAATCCCAAATTGTTGATTTGTCCACATTTCTACTATCTCTTTGTTATATATAATATACATATATATATTTTTTTTCTTTTCTTTTTAGCCTGATGATGATGATGATGATGATGATGATTCATTTTCATCAACACCTCGTTGGGACTGCATATAAAGAGTTCTCATGATTAGCTACCAAATAAATGCAAATTCATCATGGAATCAACAGCAGACCTTTTATCTCTTTCAAAAAACCATGAAACTGACACAACTGGCCAACAAATGGTTAATCAAGCTGTTATCGACAGACAGACAGACAGACAGATAGATAGATAGATAGATTATTCCAAAAGGAAATTGTATCATTACAGCAGCCAGTTCACAGATTATACAACAAATAAGAGAGAAGCAATGATTGCAGTGAGGAAAAGGCTAATTTAATAACATATATATACATATATATATATATATATATATATATATATATATATATATATATATAATAAAATACAATTTATGGTCAAATAATATGAATATACTGTTTCTATGTACACAGGTATGATGACTGTAAATACAGGTGGGAACAGAACTATACATAAGGTGCATCAGCAAGTTAAAATAGTCTTCTTCTTCTTCTTTGTCTTTCGGCTGTTCCCTTTCAGGGGTCGCCAGAAAAATGAACCAGCAAGTTGAAATAATAATAAAAAAAGAGGATAGAATAAATGAAGGACATGAGCACAGTGCAGTGAAGTCAGAATGTATATGAGCCTACTTGTAGTGATGTTGGAGAAGGTGGAGGAGTTATTGTAAAGTCTAATTGCAGTTGGCAGAAAATATTTCCTGTGTCGATATTTTTGATCCTGTAAAAAAAAATGCTACAATTCCTAAACCATTCAACTATTTTGTTAATGCCTTTGATGTGAAGTTGGGCTTCACTTCACCAATATCTTGATTGTTCCACCTTAAATCCATTGTCCATATTTGAAAATGGGGCGCTGTCCAAATACTTATGGACATTACTGTATACTTTTAGGCTACACCGTGTGCACACAGTTTAGATGATGGTCACAGGTATAATGTTTCTTACTGTTCTTTTACACATAACAAGCCACATGACAGTTGCCCTTACATTAGGTTGCAGGTTATCAGGTTACTGTGCTCTATACAGGCGATACAGGGATGTTATTTCACACACACACACACACACACACGCCGTGATGCGCAGCTTGATGTGCTCACCTGTTCTGTGCGCGTCCTCCACGGAGCCGTACAGCTTCCTGCGCTCCTTCTGCATCGTGCCAGCGCGCGTTCGCGTGAAGCACGACCTCAGCGGCGCTCTGCAGTCCCGTAACCAACCCAACTGTCTGTCATTCAAAATCAAACGTTAGAGCGTTAATTCACTGTAGTCTTACTCTCTGGTACGTCAACACACTCGCGCGCGTGAATGTGAGTGGGCGCGCGTGTGTATGTGAGAGAGAGAGAGAGAGAAAGAGAGCGTGTGTAAAATACTACTTAATGGACTATAAATACTGAAACACGCCACCTTGTGAGCAAATGGTGTCAACTGGCACAAATCTTACAGCACGAGGCTGAAGTTAGCTCCTTATTCGCAGCTTCCGATTCGTTTGGCTTCTTATTGCGCAGCGCCTCATTCCGCGGCTGAAGTTTAGCTCCTTATTCGCCTCGTTACTAAAGGGAGTGTTCACACTGGCTAAAGCTGCGCAGTTTATCAATAAAACGTCATTTTGGTGGCTTAAACCATTCTGGCCAGGCAAATATAAACTATACAAAACACAGCAGGTACCCAACTACAGTATATAGTAAAAGTGAAATTGTGCTGGCCCAGATAGATTTTATACTTTAAAAATTAAATGGAAATATGTCATTATGCACAATAGAGTGAATAAGAAGGCAGATTTCCAAGACCATTTTAGTAGCTTAAATCTCTTTGGGCCAGGCAAATATGAACTGTACCACACCTAGCAGGTACCCAACTATATAGTAAAAGTGAAATTCTCCTGGCCCAGATTGGTTTTACACTTTAAAAAGGATGGAAATATTTGACTATTTAGCTGTATTATTAAACCGACTTTTTGAATAGAAAATTCGTTTTATTGAATTTTTTTCATTGTTATTTTTAAAATGGTAGTGATTTTAATGTCAATTCAACTTTAGAACAGAATTTTCAAGTGTATCGAGTGTATCTGACTGATTACTGAATATATGTACTATTAGCATGTCCTTCATTTCAGACAAGACAAATGAAAAATTCACTAGAATATCTTCTTTTTCATCTTCTCCAACATAGTGTGTCAAATTTACACAGGGCCTTCTCTGCTTCATCCTTGTTCATGTACAAGAGTGGAGGTGAAGCAACATTTCCACTGAAAAGCTGTTTATTTTCATTGCGCCACCTCTGAGCTTCCAAAATGCACTGATGCACGGCAAAAAAGAGAATAAAATATAGGCTGTATCTCAGTTTGTTACAAAAACCTTAAACACTGTTCAGTCTATGGCAGTAAAACATTTAATCCCATTTCTTTTGTTTAATCACTGAATATGCTGAAGACAGGACAGACAACCACACAGGACAAACAAACACAAATTAATTTAATTAGCATATATGCTACATTATACATATACTGTATTACACATATTAATATACATTATACGCATTACCATATATGGAAGCTGATCTGAATGGTAACCCACTTCTGAATTGTCCTGCTAAGATAACAGAAATTAAAATATTAATTCTACAATTAGAAGCAAAATTAGACCTGGTAGTTTGTTGATAAAATTTGAAAATGGTTGATAAAGTGTTTAAAGACATTAAAACATTTGCAAACTCTGTTCCGACACTGACTCTTGCAGTATGATGTATATTTTTATATTACTAAATGCTAATAAGGTAATGAAAGAAAGTTTATAATTAGACTTAATTAAAAGGCAACCATACTGTATAAAGAACAGTTGCAGAAATTAAATGCAGTATGTGCATACAGCTTTATCTAGGTATCTACTGGCTACTTTTTTTTTCTGTTGAGTAAACTGGGATATTTCTAGCCACAATTTCTACACAGACACTGCAAAAAGGCTCAATTATATTATATGCACTGCAAAAAGGCTCAATAATATATATATAATTGAGCCTTTATATATATATATATATATATATATATATATATATATAAAGTAGCCAGGTGGAACTTAGATAACTAGATAAAGTTGTATGCACATACACTGTAAAAAGTGATTTTTTTGACCTTGTAAATAATGGAAACATTATTTAAGTATATTTTACAAACAAATACTATTTTGTCTTTTTACTTAAAAATGGCATGTTTAATTCAGTACATTACTTGCAGTTTCTTTGTCATTTATTATACTAAAATACATATGTAAATTTAAATACAATCTCCTCAGTAATATTTACTTAGTGTTTGCTATCTAATCAAATCACACCAAAAATGAACAACTTAAAGTAAAATGTACTCGGCAAGGTAATGGACTTCGTGCACGCAGACTCGTGACGTACTTCCGCTTTGAAGTAGTCTTTGGCTCCGAAGATTGAAGTGGCGCGCACAGAGGAAAGGAAGAGAGATCTCACCACGGCAAGTTATTAATATGCTAAGTAATTATTTGAAATATGTTTGCAGAAAAGTGTAGAGTTATTAAGCTGTCTGCAGTCCCAGTGGTTTGTGCCTACCGTTTCTTTTTTTTTTATTGAGGTACAAGTGCTAAAAGTGTTCATGTTAACAGTGTTAACAGATGTTTGGATAACGTTAAAACTTAATCTTAGTTTTGTTAAAGAGAGTTAAATCATTACTAAATGAAGCTATTAATATAGTTGACAGAGTTTGCGATTTGCACCACAATTCGTTATTAGCAAACGGCATATCTGTCGAAAACAATTGTCTTAAGTTTTATATATGACCTTAATCTTGTCAGACGATTATTGTAAAAACGAGTTTTAACATCCGTGCAAACTTAGCTCGAGGCATTGCCCTGTCGTGTTCTAGCATTCTGTCCCAGTAAAGTTCGAGCTGCCGAAATTTAATAATCACCCTGTTTTTCGCGTCTTAATCACACAGGATTAACGTTAGTTTTTAAAATACACTTGTACAAGGCAAATATTACCTTGAACTTTATTTATATTGTTTACCTATACTATTGGGTATGATAGCTATATATAGAAATCGATAAGGTGACATACTTTTGCAATTACATAAGTCTAAATGCTTGTTTAAATAAATCTTAATTAACAATCAACCTTATATAAGTTGTAAAGCATATATTTTATTTCATGATGTTCTTTTACTGACCAACATCCACTTTACACGTGGTTGATGTCTGCAAGCAGTTAAAAATTAATTCTGACATGAACATTTCTTACATTCTTTTACAGATATTGCAGTCACTATTCAAGCTAATGCAAGGTAAGTTGGCAATACTTTACTACACCACACCTCACAGATAGAAAGCAAATAAGTATGTATTCACATGTGTATCGTTTAACTGTAGGTGCCCGAGAATGAGGTGGTTATCACTAAATGTTTCTATCTACTGTCTAATTGTGTATTAGTCTCATTATTGTAACTTAACAGCATACAACTATTACAGCATACAGATACTGCTGAAGAAACTGCATATTGGGTTTAAATATGCAGAAAATGCTAAATATACTGAAGACTAGTGGACAGTTTGTCTCAGAACAGGAACCCACTGAGGAAAATTGATAAAGTGATACTGTACAGTATTTTAACCACTTTGCACTGATTTGTATATTTCACAGGATGTCAGCAGCAGAGACATGATTAAGGATACTTTCTCCAGTCATGTCATGAAAAGCATTGTACTGAGCAGATCTGTAGAAGAAGAAGTTGCTAGTATATCTGATGTCATCATTGTCATCGAGGGAACTGAGGTGCTGCTGGGATGTAAAAATCTCACAAATGCATGTCTTTCACTCATGGGCTGCATTTACTCCCTAAACTTAAGCTATCCCCCAAAGCTGAGAAACACATTTGAAGTGTTTCAGAAAATCTTTCTTGGGTTAGATGCTTTAAAATTTTCTCCAAAGGTTAACTCTTTGCATAGAAAGCTTCTAATGTAATCTACTAGTTGGGCACTACTTGCACTTATTTACACTACTTATGCTGTTTTACTGTTTGTTTGTTTTTTGCAAGAAAGGTTGTTCAGAAAACAACTACAACTTCAACTACAGTACTGTTTAGCATAACCATTCTTATGCATTTTAAGTAAAGCTATTCTGCTGGAGACTATAGATGCAGAGATTTATTATTATTTTATTTGATGTTTTTGACCCTTTAGTTTAATCTTATTGAAATTAAAGTTAGTTAATGAAAGGCAGCTACTAGTTTGACATTATTTGCACTTTTATACTTTTGTATTTGATATCTGCAACTGAGATTGTTTTAAAATGTTCATGTTATATTTAAAGTTTTTATATGGTTAAATGTTTATGCATTTTAATGCACTGTGTGGTTGTTCTAAAAAAGTTTACTGGAGTAAAATGCACTATAGTGTACCATTTACCAGAACCATCAAACAAATGCACTTTTACTATTTTTTTTATTTCATGCTCTCATCTGTTAAGGAATCTCATAGAAATAAAAGATTTCAAGTAAAATGTCAGTGTTATTTTATTGACCACCATTTAAATACATAAACAACATCAAATAATGTTAAAAAAATATTTAAAGTAAAGGTTACTCTATTTAAAATAAGATAACTAGGATTATTGTGTAAAAAAAAACATTTATAAGCATTCCTTAAGTAAAATATATAAACAAACAGTCAATACAGTTTACTGGGAAATTCCAAGTAAACTTTACTTGAGATTTTCTAATTAAAGCTACAGTTCTTTGTGTTTAGTTTTTACTTGGAAATTCTATTGAAATTACTCACATTTTCTAAGTGAAAAAACTTTCCTAACTTTTTTTTAAGTAAATCCTACTCCAATTTTTTTTTCAGTGTACTGCATTTAATTTCTGTAACTGATCTTTATCTGGTTGCCTTTTAATTAAGTCTAATTATAAACTTTCTTTATGCATAATGACAAATTTCCATTTTATTTTTAAAGTATAAAATCAATCTGGGCCAGGACAATTTCACTTTTCCTATATAGTTGGGTACCTGCTGTTGTGTAGTTCATATTTGCCTGGCCCAAAGAGATTTAAGCTACTAAAATGGTCTTGGAAATCTGGCTTCTTATTCACATTATTGTGCATAATGACATATTTCCATTTGATTTTTAAAGTATAAAATCAATCTGGGCCAGCACAATTTCACTTTTACTATATAGTTGGGTACCTGCTAGGTGTGGTACAGTTCATATTTGCCTGGCCCAAAGAGATTTAAGCTACTAAACTGGTCTTGGAAATCTGGATTCTTATTCACACTATTGTGCATAATGACATATTTCCATTTGATTTTTAAAGTATAAAATCTATCTGGGCCAGCACAATTTCACTTTTACTATATACTGTAGTTGGGTACCTGCTGTGTTTTGTATAGTTTATATTTGCCTGGCCAGAACAGTTTAAGCCACCAAAATGCCGTTTTATTGATAAACTGCGCAGCTTTCGCCAGTGTGAACACTCCCTTTAGTAACGAGGCGAATAAGGAGCTAACTTCAGCCGCGGAATGAGGCGCTGCGCAATAAGAAGCCAAACGAATCGGAAGCTGCGAATAAGGAGCTAACTTCAGCCTCGTTCTCACAGCTGAATGAAGGATGGATCCATTTATTACGGGGTTAACAGACGTGTGTATGATTTTCAGATATTGTAAATGACCTGCTTTCTGCTGATATGGAATGTTCCAGCAAGGAGTCCATAAACCCCAGTGAAAAAAAAACACTTTAGTGTATTACACATATATTGAAATCCTCGATAATACATTGCTAATATACTAACAAAATATTGTACCATCACTTAATATATAAAAAGTATACAAACATCATGCTTTTACCAAATTTTGGAATTAAACTTTCAATATACTTTAATATAATTGTATTATAGTACACTTTCTAAAAATATATTATTGGAAAATATACTTTAAGTGAAAGGTTGGTCTAATTTCCAAAGTATACTTATTTAAACTTGTTTTTCCATGTATTTTTGGTATATTTAAAAAAATATATGCTCGAAATAATCATTGTACAAATGTACAGAAAGTATACATTAGAATACAATTTTAATATACGGTAGTCTCAGTATATTATGAGTTAAATTTAAATGTACTTATTAATATGTACTTATATTTAGTGCACTACTCTCTCGTGCGTGCGCACTTTTAGACTAGTTTTTGCACGCTGAATCTCTCTCCCTCGCGCGCGCGATCTCAAACTCATTCTTGCGCGCTGAAAATCACTTTTACCGTTCAAGATAATTTATGTTTGCACTCTCTCACTCTTCTGTCCGCTCACTGTCATAAAGCGACACTTACACAAACTGCAGCAGCGTTGTGAACTCTGCAACTATTCCAGCCAACCGGAGACTAGAATCTGCGCCCCACCAGCCAATCAGAGACTGGAGGCGGGCAGATTCAGACTGTCCGTTCTCTGATTGGCTCCCCAGTTCTCCACTTCTAGTTTGAATTAATGGCTGAAGCTGCATCATCGCGTGCGTTTGTTCATATCGTTATTATTTTATTTTCATCGGCACAAGGTAAATTTAACAGTTTTTGTTAGGTAATTCATCGTTAAGTACATACTTTATGCTATAAAATGTATTGTCTATTGTGTTGTTGCTAAATCTTATGTACTTTGCTTGTGGTATAATCGCTCTGTAGCTCTCGGCCTGTTTTCAGTCTCTGTGTAACAGAATCAACACACCAGGTTTAAACTAATACTGTACCTATATTTTCTAATACTAATGTCTATCTGTGTTCATACACCAGGTTTAAACTAATACTGAACCTATATATTCTAATACTAATGTCTGTGTTCATACACCAGGTTTAAACTAATACTGTACCTATATATTCTAATACTAATGTCTGTGCTCATACACCAGGTTTAAACTAATACTGTACCTATATTGTCAGAACTAACCCGATGACGACCAGAAAGACGTAGCTTAGCAGTTAGCCCTGTAGCGTGAATGGTAAACCCAAACGCGGATGGACACGAGCAGGCAGGATAGTCACGCAATTTGCTCTAAGAACTCTCAAAGTAAATGAGTAAAGGAAAGACACAATCTAACCCTCGTTCTATAAACACACACTCAGTCTGGAAGCAAACCCAAGAAAGTGAGTACTCACGTGAACGGGAACGATTCCGAAATGACATGGGCAAAACTCAAGAGAGGGTGCTCGCTGCAGAGCCAAATGGGAGGAGCTGGAGCTCCAGCTCCCCCTCGCTGGAGCTCTAGCTCCCCCTCGCTAGATCTAGTGGGCGGGGCTTCAGACATCATTGGGCCAGGTAGATCGCCGCACAGTTAGAGTCCGTTCGAACTAGATGTACCTGTATCGCACAGTAAGAAAACTGTACTTTAAAGATGCACTGACATTAACATCCACTTGGTAGCGCTTGATAGCGTCTCAAGCCCCGCCCACTAGATCTAGCGAGGGGGAGCTAGAGCTCCAGCGAGGGGGAGCTGGAGCTCCAGCTCCTCCCATTTGGCTCTGCAGCGAGCACCACTTGAAACTCAATGACAGAGCGATGTGCGGCGCCATCTTGTTTTCTTTTATGCTTTCTGGTTCGCGACCGTCTTACTTCCGGGTCCTAATGCCGGTCGCATGACAGTACCCCCCTGAGTGCGCATGACAGTACCCCCCTGTCCAGGACCGACTCCGGACGGTCCAGGGGTGGAGAATACCCGGTGATGGTAGTCCCTAATGAGCCCGGGGTCGAGGATGAAGCGAGCTGGAACCCAGGACCGCTCCTCGAGGGCGCGAGTCAAGGATCCGTCGCACGGTGTAAGCGGGACCACCGTCAATGATACGGGGTAGGAACAGGGGGGGTGGGTGGAATCATGGGTGAGGTGATGAACGGTTTTAGCTGGGAGGTGTGGAAGACGGGGTGGATCCGGAGCGCCGCAGGCAGCTGGAGCCGGTAGGTGACAGGATTGATCCTGAGGGTGATGCGGTAGGGTCCAATGAATCTTGGTGACAGTTTTCGTGACTCTGTGTGCAGGTGGAGGTTTCTGGTGGACAGCCATACCTTGTCACCTACGTGGTACAACCATCCCGGAGGGTGCCGGCGGCGGTGTCGAGTCGCATAATTGGTGTTGGTGCGTCGGATGGCAAGATTGGCTTGATGCCATAGCCGCCGGCACCGGCGAACCAACTGTTGGGCCGATGGTACGTCAACCTCCGGTTCTTGGTGAGTGAACATCGGAGGCTGGAAACCATAGCATACCTCAAATGGGCTCAAGTTGGTAGCTGAGGACACGTGGAGGTTGTGAGACAACTCGGCCCACTTGAGGTAGCGGGCCCAAAAGCGTTGACGATCCGACACGAAACACCTTAGGTAACGCTCCAGCTGTTGGTTGGTTCGCTCCGCCTGACCATTCGTCTGGGGGTGGTAACCAGAAGACAGACTGCAGGACGAATTGATCAGATGGCAGAAAGCCTTCCAGAACCGGGCGGTGAACTGGGGGCCTCTGTCCGAGACGATGTCCTTTGGGAACCCATGCAATCCGACTATGTGCTCCAATATCAGCTCGGCTGTGTCTTTACTTGACGGGTGTCCGGTGAGGGCCACCAGGTGCACTGCCTTGGAGAAGCGATCAACAATAGTGAGAATAACGTCCTTTCCTTCCGAGACTGGCAGGCCCGTGATGAAGTCAACGGCAATGTGCGGCCAGGGCCGACGGGGGACTGGGAGTGGTTGGAGCTCCCCCGGTGTTGGTTGGAGTCCTTCGCTCTGGCGCACACTGGGCACACCCGGACGAACTCAATGACCTCCCTCCTCATCGAGGGCCACCAGAAAGCCCATCCCACGAAGGTGAGAGTTCTTCGGGCTCCCTGGTGTCCTGCGACAGGCGAAGAATGGCCCCACTGGAGGACTTCGGGCCTTAGCTGATCTGGGACAAAAAGTCGTCCGGGCGGCACGCCTACCGGTGCGGGTCAGTGCCTGGCAGACCCTCGTCTCCATATCCCAGTGAAGGGGTGCGATGATCTGGGTGGGTGGAAGGACAGGCACGGGCTCCTGTCCTGTCGCTCGTACTGACGGGAGAGGGCGTCGGCCTTGGTGTTCTTGTACCCCGGGCGGTATGAGAGATGGAAATCGTACTGTTCGAAGAACAGGGCCCACCGTGCCTGTCGTGGGTTTAGTTGTTTGAGGTTGCGGATGGTGAGTAGGTTCTGGTGGTCCATCCAGACGATGAATGGCTCACTGGCGCCCTGGAGCCAGTGACGCCATTCCTCCAAAGCCCACTTTATGCCCAACAGTTCACGGTCCCCTACTCCGTATCGCTGCTGAGTGGGGTTAAATGTTTTGGAGTAGAAGCCACATGGGTGTAGCTTCTGGTCTGGACCTCGTTGAGAGAGAACAGCGCCGGCGCCCACTTCCGACGCGTCCACCTTCACAACGAATGGTTGGCTGGCATCCAGATTGAGAAAAATAGGTGCGGTGGTGAAGAGGTGGCAGAGTTTATGGAAAGCTGAGATGGCGGTCGGGTTGAGTTGGAAGGAATGGGTGGAGAGCCTGGTCAGTGCAGTGAGTGGTGCTGCAACTGTACTGTAGCCCCGGATAAAGCGACGATAAAAATTTGCAAACCCGATAAAGCGTTGGAGCTGCTTTAGTGTCCTGGGTAGGGGCCAGTGACGTACAACCTCCAGCTTCTGCGGGTCCATGGCCACACCCTGGGGCGAGATGACAAAACCCAGGAACGTGGTGGAGTGCTCGTGAAAAGCACACTTTTTCAGCTTACAGTACAGCTGGTGGGCGAGCAATCTCTTCAGAACAGCCCTAACGTGTCTGGTGTGTTCTTCGATGGTGCGAGAGTATATCAGTATGTCATCGAGATATACGAACGCCCATTGGCCTAGCATGTCCCTGAGAACATCATTGATGAATCGTTGGAAGGCCGAGGGTGCGTTGCAGAGTCCAAAATGAATAACCAGGCTCTCGTAATGTCCGGTGGGGGTGATGAAGGTCGTCTTTCACTCATCACCCTCCCTGATGCGCACCAAGTTGTAGGCGCTCCGGAGGTCCAACTTAGTGAACACGGTGGAACCAGAGAGGGCGTCCAGGGCTGAGTTGGTAAGAGGCAGCGGGTGATGGTTCCTGATAGTAATCTTATTTAGCCCCCAATAGTCGACACATGGACGAAGTTCGCCCCCCTTTCTTTTTCATGAAGAAGAACCCCGCGGCTGCCGGCGAGGAGGAGGGCCGGATGGTGCCGTGTTGTAGGGCGCTGGCGACATATTCCTCCATCGCCTGGGTCTCGCTGTTGGAAAGTGAGTAGAGATGGCCGCTGGGGGGGTTGGAACCCGGCTGAAGTTCGATAGCTAGGTCATATCGACGGTGAGGTGGCAGGTGGTTGGCCCGGCGTTTACAGAACACCTCAGCCAGGTCCCGATAAGGTGGAGGGATGGCGTGGATGTCGACGTCGGGGGCCTCGGACTCCATGGAGCACGTCCCAGCCTGGGCCCGTAGGCAGAGATCGGTGCAGGTCGGCCCCCACTGAAGGATCCGGTTTTGTGTCCATGAAATCAGGGGGTCGTGTCGTAGTAGCCAGGAGTATCCAAGGATGAGAGGTGGAGAGGAAATGGGAGTGAGGTGTAATTGGAGAGATTCTTGGTGCTGACCGAGGACAAGAGTGATGGGTTGGGTCTGCTGGGTGATGGGGCTAGATGAAAGGGGCCGCCCGTCGACAGAGGTGATTTTCATCGGCTGGGATAACGCCTCAATCTTTACCCCCAACCCTTTGGCGTATGTACTGTAGAGTCAATGAAGTTACCCGCGGCACCGGAATCGATGAACGCGGTACTTCGGACCCGTTTGTGGCCAAGGTGGAGGGTTACCGTGGGTGAACCGTGAGTCTTGAGGTGGTGGTTTCGGTGGTGGCGGAGAGATGGATGGTGCCCGGTGAGTCTCTCCTGTCATTCACTGGGGTTGGGCGTTTCCCGGACGGGAGGGACAGGTCGCTCGGTGGTGCGCCGCACAATCCCTCGCGGTAATGCCTCTCGCGTGCCGCCACGGTCAGGGAGGCGCGCCCTAGCTGCATGGGTTCCCCGGCTCCGGTGTCAACCACGGCAGGGGGTGGAGGTCCGACACGTCCGGTGAAGGGGGGGTGACGGTGGGTGGTGGTCTGGATACAGTGTAAGCATAGGTGGGAGCTGGCGGCAGGGTTCGAGGTGCTGGCTTTGGACGGGAGAGGAGGCGCTGCTCAATGCGGAGGGCCAATTGGATCAGCCCCTCCAGTGTGGCTGGGAGCTCTCGTCCAGCTAGCTCATCCTTAATATGGGTAGCCAGACCCTCGAAGTAGGATGTCCGGAGGGCTGCGTCTCCCCACGAGGTCTGGATGGCGAGGGTGCGGAAGTCCGCAGTGTACCGGCTCACAGACAATCCTCCCTGCCGCAGATGGTAGAGCTTCGTGTCGGTCTCCACCTCGCCCACAGGATGCTCGAAAGTTAGTTTGAGCTGACGGGTGAACTCGTTGTAGGAGTGCGCGGTGTTGGTGTCAGCGCGCAGGACTGCCGGGGCCCACTCTGCTGCCTGCCGTGATAGCAACGAGACGAGTAGTGCAATGCGTAGCCGGTCGGTGGAGTATTTGGTGGCATTAAACTCGAACACCAGTTCCAGCGATGTTAAAAACACACTGCATTTCCCATCCGAGCCATCCCATTTATCCGGAAGTGCTAGAAAAACATCGGAAGGGGGGGGGGAGGTTGGTGCGGGGCCGCGGCTGCTGTGGCGGGCGGACCGCTAGCCATGCCATCAACAGCCACCCGGAGGCTCGCGTTCTCCCGCCTAAGCTCCGCCACCTCGCGGCGCAAGGCCACGACGTCTTGGACACTCCGGCGCAGAGAATCGAGCTCCCCGGTTAGCTTATCGATAAGCACAGCATGCTGGTCAACCACATCGCACAGGCGCGCGTGATCCGCTGGGTTTACTGCTCTGGGCTCTGTCATTCTGTCAGAACTAACCCGATGACGACCAGAAAGATGTAGCTTAGCAGTTAGCCCTGTAGCGTGAATGGTAAACCCAAACGCGGATGGACACGAGCGGGCAGGATAATCACGCGATTTGCTCTAAGAACTCTCAAAGTAAATGAGTAAAGGAAAGGCACAATCTAACCCTCATTCTATAAACACACACTCAGTCTGAAAGCAAACCCAAGAAAGTGAGTACTCACGTGAACGGGAACGATTCGGAAATGACATGGGCAAAACTCAATGACAGAGCGATGTGCGGCGCCATCTTGTTTCCTTTTATGCTTTCAGGTTCGCGACCGTCTTACTTCCGGGTCCTAATGCAGGTCGCGGCTGAGTGCGCATGACATATATATTCTAATACTAATGTCTGTGTTCACACACCAGATTTAAACTAATACTGTACCTGTATATTCTAATACTAATGCCTATCTGTGTTCATACACAAGTTTATATTTTAGTTTGTGTGTTTGTAAGATGTGCTTTTTCGTAACCTTGTGCAAATTAAATCTGTTGAACTCATGAATAAAATCTGCCTCATAATTACTGATGTAGTGTGTTTCAAAAACATGTTATAGTGTAGAAAATACATTTAGCCTTTGTAAATTAGCCTAAACACTTAATGTGCTGGTAATACATTTATAGTAGGTTGTGTGTGCTGTATGATAGAATAAAGTATATTCGTATTAACCACTAAGTGTACTTTTTTAGTATTTGTAATTGTCCAGAAGTGCTACTGCTGCAATAAGAATATACTCGAAGTATATTAATCATGTATTTGTAATACAGCAAAAATAGCTGTAATGTACTTATAATACATTAAATATACAGGTCCTTCTCAAAAAAATTAGCATATTGTGATAAAGTTCATTATTTTCTGTAATGTACTGATAAACATTAGACTTTCATATATTTTAGATTCATTACACACAACTGAAGTAGTTCAAGCCTTTTATTGTTTTAATATTGATGATGTGTGTAATGAATCTAAAATATATGAAAGTCTATTGTTTATCAGTACATTACAGAAAATAATGAACTTTATCCATCCATCCATCCATCCATTTTCTTCCGCTTATCCGAGGTCACAATATGCTAATTTTTTGAGAAGGACCTGTATACTTAAAATGTATTAATTACTGTCAGGTATGTACGTTAGTACACACACAGCCATATACTTTAAGTGTACTAAGTATACTTAAAGTTGTTCCACTTTAGCACACAAAAGTATACTTAATACACTTAAAATTGTGCTTTTGTACGATTTAATTACAACTTAAATACTGTACACTTAATACAAAATTAGTTGTTCCAAAATAGCAAACTTCAAGTATACTAGTCATTAGTCTGGCTGCAAGTACATTTAAGTATGCTTTGGCATGCTAGGATTTAATATACTTAGCATACTTTTTTTTTTTTTACTAGGGAAGACTTCACTTAACTGCTCAAGTTTTACTCTAGCTTCAACTACTGTAAAGTTTGACCTGGACAGTGCTGCTGCTGTATAGACCCACTGTGGTGACATTGTTTGAAGAAAATTTTCTGTGGCTATGACTTAGTAAGGCGTGGGTATGAGATACAGCTTTGGATTTTTAAAAAAAACTGCAAAATAATAATTTTTTCATGTTTTTTTTTCTTACAGGTGCATGTATTGGTGAGATGAACAGTTTTGTTAAATTTTTTGTGAACTACTGACAAAATCTCTCCTAAATTCCAAACTCACTCAACCATCTTCTATACTGCTTTATCTTGTATTCAGTGTCACGGGGGCCTGGAGCTTATCCAAGGAGGCTTTGGGCATGAGGTTGGGTACACCCTAGACAGTCCGCCAATCCATCGCAGGGCACACACACTCCGTGCAATTTGGGAACGCCAATTAGACTAATCTGGATGTCTTTGGACTGTGGGAGGAAACCCACAAAGCACGGGGAGAACATGCAAACTCAGCACACACAGATGGGCCTGGATCATTGTTCATTGTTCTTGAAATCATTGTTCTTCCATTGTTAACCATGGTGACCTGCAAAGAAACGCGTGCAGCCATCATTGCGTTGCATAAAAATGGCTTCACAGGCAAGGATATTGTGGCTACTAAGATTGCACCTAAAATCAACAATTTATAGGATCATCAAGAACTACAAGGAAAGAGGTTCAATTCTTGTTAAGAAGGCTTCAGGGCGTCCAAGAAAGTCCAGCAAGCGCCAGGATCGTCTCCTAAAGAGGATTCAGCTGCGGGATCGCAGTGCCACCAGTGCAGAGCTTGCTCAGGAATGGCAGCAGGCAGGTGTGAGCGCATCTGCACGCACAGTGAGGCGAAGACTTTTGGAAGATGGCCTGGTGTCAAGAAGGACAGCAAAGCAGCCACTTCTCTCCAAAAAAAAAAACATCAGGGACAGATTGATCTTCTGCAGAAAATATGGTGAATGGACTGCTGAGGACTGGGGCAAAGTCATATTCTCAGATGAAGCCACTTTCCGATTGTTTGGGGCATCTGGAAAAAGGCTTGTCCGGAGAAGAAAAGGTGAGCGCTACCATCAGTCCTGTGTCATGCCAACAGTAAAGCATCCTGAGACCATTCATGTGTGGGGTTGCTTCTTATCCAAGGGAGTGGGCTCACTCACAATTTTGCCCAAAAACACAGCCATGAATAAAGAATGGTACCAACTTCTTCCAACAATCAAACAACAGTTTGGTGAAGAACAATGCATTTTCCAGCACGATGGAGCACCGTGGCATAAGGCAAAAGTGATAACTAAGTGCCTCGGGGACCAAAATGTTGAAATTTTGGGTCCATGGCCTGGAAACTCCCCAGATCTTCATCCCATTGAGAACTTGTGGTCAATCCTCAAGAGGCGGGTGGACAAACAAAAACCCACTAATTCTGAAAACCTCCAAGAAGTGATTATGAAAGAATGGGTTGCCATCAGTCAGGATTTGGCCCAGAAGTTGATTGAGAGCCCAGTCGAATTGCAGAGGTCCTGAAAAAGAAGGGCCAACACTGCAAATACTGACTCTTTGCATAAATGTCATGTAATTGTCGCTAAAAGCCTTTGAAACATATGAAGTTCTTGTAATTATATTTCAGTGCATCACAGAAACAATTGGAACAAAGAGCTAAAAGCAGTTTAGCAGCAAACTTTGTGAAAACTAATATTTGTATCATTTTCAAAACTTTTGGCCACGTATACTGTAGTGGCAATACTAATGTATACTTTTTCTATACACCCTTTATGCGATACAGTATCAACATCTCCTCCAAAAGTTTAGCTATTTCTACTCTCTTTAAAAGGAATAGGTTCATATACAGTAGTGTATTGGGCTTGTTCAACTCTAGGAGTCCTAGAAAGTATTTAGGTTGAACATTACAACAGTAGTTCTTAATCAGAAAGTATGCAAATGATAACCTTTTGTTGTAATAGTGTACCAACAGAAGGCAAATCCTCCCAGATTGCTGTCTGAATAACAACTCAGTTAGACTGTCAAATGGTTATTTAACACCTGTTAAAACACATGATCCGTGCTGATCATGAAGTGCAGAGATTGATAAAATTATTGTATTTTTATAGCCCTTTTTCAACACAAGTGTCATTCCATCAGCCCTGAGTAAGGAGATCAACTGCCACTGTTTCAAAGAAAGTCTCTCTGAAATAATCTAAAGGAAAATCAGCTTCAAAAGAATCAGGATTGAACAATGGCAGTATGTCTTACACTGGACAGTGCTGTGAATCATGAGTTTTAATGCAAGTAACCAGAGCCCCAAGTAAACTTCCTGTAGCTAACCAGAAATAGATAAATAGATGAAACACACACACACACACGCACGCACACCTAACAGTGTTTGGCCTCAAGATTAATGCCCCTGTGAGGGTTGCCCACTAGAGGGCAGTGTTTTTACTTTGTAGTTTTGGTTCCTAGACTCAGTTTCCCAGAAGCCTCCTCGGTCAGGTGACATGGATACTCACCTGAACTGAGGAGGCTCATTAGCACTTTTATAAATACCTGTTTGTTCTGGGAAACTGGGTCGAGCATTAATTTCTGTTATGTGGGTTTTGTTTCCTTGTTTTAGTTTGATTTCATTATAGTTGGCATTTAGTTTCTGGAGCTCTTTAAGTTTGTATTTGCTTTGATTTAGTTTATGTCTCTTTGTCTCTGTGTCTCCTAGCAGGATTAGCCTCTAGGAGAATTAGGCCTTTTGTGTTTACCCTTTTGTGTAAGTAACCCCCATTGCATGTTTAGCTAGTAGTCTGTTTCAATACTAATGAGGGTGATACTAACATGTCTAGATCTTAGTCTGTCTAGTCTTCGTGTCTGTCTAGTCTCATTGTCTGCTTAGCTCTTAGTCTGTTTAGGTACTAACATCTTTAGCCACTAACCTTTAGAGTTCTTAGTCTGTTTCATACCTAGTCTGCTGTGTACCTTGTCTGTTCATTCCCTTGTGTCTCAGGCTACTGGCTGGTGTAGCCATTAGTCTGATTAGCTATGAGCTAGCTTAGCAGCTAATGTGCAGCTCAGCCAATAGACCTAGCCAAGCCTGTCTTGTGTTTGTTTATCCCTTGCATGCATAGTCCCTAATGTTTAGTCCGTTAGACTGTTTCGTGTGTCTTGTCTTGTCCAGTTTGTATCCCATGTCTGTATTGTGAGTCAATGTATGTAATCCCTAGTCTTATGTCTAAGTGTTTGAGTTCTGTTACAATATGCTCCCAAGTTTAAGCCAACTTCCTTATTTCATGTTTTGTTCATGTTTTCATTTTATTATTAAAGACTCTTTGCGTTTCACTGCATCCCCTCTGCATCTATGCCTCAACACCCAGCCCACAGTCCAACACCATAGCAGAACGTGACAGCCCCTTTATCATTGCTTTGATAAAACAGACCCTTTACCACCTGTACCCTTCCTCTTTGTGTCAAGCCTGATAGTGGTTAAGATGTGAATGAAATGAAACATTTTTTTCTTTTTCTCACAGCAGTGTGGAAATAATTGATTACACCAAAATCCAAATGTACAATAGACAAATTTCTTATCCTTTATCTGGAGGTTCTGCAAGTCATTTTCTCACATCCACTGAGAACAATGCAAACAACTGGCCACAGAAAGCAGAGAGATATTAAAAAAATAAATAACTACAAAATCTCACCTATTGTTTAACAAGACATTCCAGAGATGGCAGCATATTGTGAAGATTGTCAGCGACAACAGTCTGTGAAAAGTCTCATTAAAATTACAATTTTATCATATGTCTGCAGCTTGGTACTAAATTGATTTCTTGCATTTCTGTTCAAGCTTTTATTGTCATATATTTTCTTGCCTGTCTTTGAAGGAACTGGAAAAATAAGTGTCTTGCAGTAAAGTTTAGTCACCGTATCTACATGGCCTCTACCAGGTACAGTACATTCATGTTATACTTGTACAAGTGGTACCACATGGTTTTAGTGTAATAAATCCCAGTCAAAGTATGTTATTGAACTAGACTGGGAGCTTAGTACTTGTGCAAGCACAGAGTGTGCAAATACAGTTTCCCCTGGATGTTTACCATGCCCTAGCACCCTAAAAGCAAATATTATTACAGTGCTTTTGCTTGCTGAAAGCTCCCTTATCTTTAACTACAGTGCGGTAGTGGCAGCCTGGTTTAACCCTGCTGCCAAGGATCAACAGGAAGAAACACTAGCTGTTCTGATACGATGCCATGTCAAATTATCGATTGGTGAATAACATGCGTTATAAAAGATAAGACGAATGGAAAGAAGTTGGAGATGATGGATATGATCCATTTAAACAGATGTGCCACTCACTGATAAGTTGGGTTGGACATATTGTATTACGATAATTTAACCTTGGTGTGTATATTTTCTGCCCTTTTGGAAATTTATGGCTAGAAAGATGGAAAACTAAACATAAATTTCTAAAAGGACGTAAAATATGCACAGCAAGGCCAAATTTTCTTAATAATTGTATGCGGCATTCACTGTGTTTATCTATCATCTAACTTTAAGGGGTGTTCAAGTCATACCAGGGATCTTGAGAAGTGTCAAACTGACATTTATCGAAGACTTCAAGCACAGTACAGTGTGAGATTCTTAGCCGCAGTAAAACATTTGAATAGTGCAAACGTTTCAAAGAATCGAAGACAAACACCACTTGCACATTACAGAACCTTGGCTCAGAGTTACTGCCACATCACTGCAAATCATTTCCACATGTTTCGGCCATTAAAGAAGCTCCTGTAATGTGCAAGTGGTGTTTGTGAATGATTATGTGTACAGTTCCCACAGACAACACAGTGTGTACAAATCTTTTAAAGTTCAGGCGTTGCACAGTCTGAAAAGTCTTGGGAACGACTGCGTTGCTTTCCATGCCACATTCTTTATACTTTCATTCACAAGTCCTGGTTTGACTTGAACACTCCTCAAAATGAGATGGATGAAAACAGTGAATGCCACATAATCCAGGGAAAAAAAATCTTGGATACCGTTTTGTGTTGTCACTGCAGCTAAATTTTAGAAAACAAACAATTTATGAAAAAAAAGAGAAAAAACATTTTGACCAAAATTGTCTGAAAGGTCATGTGTACTCATTTGAGTGTGTGTCAGTAATACAGGTCCTTCTCAAAAAATTAGCATATTGTGATAAAGTTCATTATTTTCTGTAATGTACTGATAAACATTAGACTTTCATATATTTTAGATTCATTACACACAACTGAAGTAGTTCAAGCCTTTTATTGTTTTAATATTGATGATTGTGGCATACAGCTCATGAAAACCCAAAATCCATATCTCAAAAAATTAGCATATTTCATCCGACCAATAAAAGAAAAGTGTTTTTAATACAAAAAAGTCAACATTCAAATAATTATGTTCAGTTATGCACTCAATACTTGGTCGGAAATCCTTTTGCAGATTCTTGTGTCTCTCAACTTTCTCTTCACAATATCCCACAGATTCTCTATGGGGTTCAGGTCAGGAGAGTTGGCAGGCCAATTGAGCACAGTAATACCATGGTCAGTAAACCATTTACCAGTGGTTTTGGCACTGTGAGCAGGTGCC
Organism: Channallabes apus; assembly: GCA_030522415.1. Classification (NCBI taxonomy): domain Eukaryota; kingdom Metazoa; phylum Chordata; class Actinopteri; order Siluriformes; family Clariidae; genus Channallabes; species Channallabes apus. The sequence continues at coordinate 16,999,613 of CM060121.1, read as the reverse complement.
AGGTCGTGCTGAAAAATGAAATCTTCATCTCCATAAAGCTTTTCAGCAGATGGAAGCATGAAGTGCTCCAAAATCTCCTGATAGCTAGCTGCATTGACCCTGCCCTTGATAAAACACAGTGGACCAACACCAGCAGCTGACATGGCACCCCAGGCCATCACTGACTGTGGGTACTTGACACTGGACTTCAGGCATTTTGGCATTTCCCTCTCCCCAGTCTTCCTCCAGACTCTGGCACCTTGATTTCTGAATGACATGCAAAATTTGCAACCTGTAGCCCATTTCCTGCACACGCCTGTACACGGTGGCTCTGGATGTTTCTACTCCAGACTCAGTCCACTGCTTCCGCAGGTCCCCCAAGGTCTGGAATCGGTCCTTCTCCACAATCTTCCTCAGGGCCCGGTCACCTCTTCTCGTTGTGCAGCGTTTTCTGCCACACTTTTTCCTTCCCACAGACTTCCCGCTGAGGTGCCTTGATACAGCACTCTGGGAACAGCCTATTCGTTCAGAAATTTCTCTCTGTGTCTTACCCTCTTGCTTGAGGGTGTCAATGATGGCCTTCTGGACAGCAGTCAGGTCGGCAGTCTTACCCATGATTGCGGTTTTGAGTAATGAACCAGGCTGGGAGTTTTTAAAAGCCTCCGGAATCTTTTGCAGGTGTTTAGAGTTAATTAGTTGATTCAGATGATTAGGTTAATAGCTCGTTTAGAGAACCTTTTCATGATATGCTAATTTTTTGAGATAGGGATTTTGGGTTTTCATGAGCTGTATGCCACAATCATCAATATTAAAACTACTTCAGTTGTGTGTAATGAATCTAAAATATATGAAAGTCTAATGTTTATCAATACATTACAGAAAATAATGAACTTTATCACAATATGCTAATTTTTTGAGAAGGACCTGTATACATTGCCATATCTTCTTTAAGAAATAAAAAAGTGCATAGGGAAAAAGTCTGCCTAAAAATGTCTAGGAACTTGCTAGCTAAGTCTGATTTTCCCACCCAGATGTTGGATATGTGTGCCTAAATCTGGCAAAATATCTGTGACAGTCCTGTGCTATTACAGGATAGAAAAATAGATACTTTATTGATCCCAAAGGAAACTTCCTTATTAAAAAAAAATAAGAAGAGCACTTGTATACCCACATGTTTAAATTACCTAATAAAATATGTTTTCGCACAGATCATGAGACTGATGATGATAATTACTGATATCTACATTACATGTCCAAAAGTTTGTGGACATCACCTTCATACTGTATGTGTGAGAAACACACAAAGGTTTTGGTATGCTATAGTTTTACAAATTCACCTTCACTGGAACTAAGAGATCCAAACCTGTTCCAGCATGTTAAAGCTCATGTCCAGAAAGTGCCAAACCTCTTCACCTGATATTCGTGCCTGACCTCTAACACCCTTGTAGCTGAATGTCCCCAGAGCCACATGTCCCCAGAGCCACATCAAAAAACTATTGGAAAACCTTCACACATTATGGAAGGTTTTTATAACAGCAGAGACAAAATAAGACACGAATAGGTTCAGTTACATGTTGTGATTCTTTTGTGTGCCATTTTATGTATGTATGTACTTTTAATACTTACTTCTTAATTTATATACAGTATGTCTGCTTATGAGATTGTAAAATGTTGTAGTTCCTCTATAAACCTACAAATGGTGCACTCATTTTTACACATTGTCAGGCAGTGTAATTTCCCTTTGTTAAAGTTGTCAATAATGATTATTGTATATTAAGGAGATTTATAAATGTAAAAGTAAACTATAAATGTAATGGTGGCCAAGGCATCTTCAATAAAATTGTTGAGAAACCAGAATTTATTTCTGCTTGAGAAACCCGCCCAAGAAAAAGAAATCAGTTCAAGAAAACTTGTGGTTTTCATCACTACTATATAATGTATAGTAGAAAAGGTGACCGAGGGTTTCCCCAGTCTACCACATATGATTTTGACTGTACAGGATGCATTGCAAAAAAAAAAAAAAAAAAAAGTGCAGATTTTTACTAAACTGTCTTGAGTAACTTAAGTATACTGTTACCAATGTGTAAGAATCAGACAAGGGGTGCTTTACAGTCATACCACTTGTCTGAAAAACTGAAAATATAGTGAAATCTTACACTCTATGTATTAGTTTCTGTTTGCTCTATGAGGAGTTGTATTTGCACTGTGGAAACAAAGGTAGTTCGGCAACATTCCTACGTGGAGAACAGAAACAAAACAGAACAGGAAAAAGTCTATTAATGTAAGAGCTAACTGTAGATACTGTATTAAATCATGTCTACACTGTAAAAAATAAGTAACAAACAAATGTGCTGGTTCACACAATGTTACTGTAGCTCTGAGATAACAATTTCTATCTATTATAGAACAGAATCCTATTTATATATCCTGTAGGTTCATTTAATTCTGTGCATGTCTTAATATTTACATTTACAACAGCCATTCCTTTACCAGTCTCTCCTTTTTCCTCTTTCAGTTAACAAGGTCAGAAAGCTTAAAGTTACAGCTTTATCTCTAAATCTTACAAAGAATTGCCACTGGAAACTACTTCCAAAAATGCTAAAAGCCTCCTTACAGAAAGGATCACCATACGGTATAAACAATTACATACTGTAAGTGCACACGCAACCAATGATTATGTTGTTAAGTTGTTAATAAAAAGCTTTTGTAAAATATTATTATATTATTTAAAAAATAATCAACACCTTGGGACGAATCGGAATCAAGAATTTTCCAGCTCTGTGGTATAATTGCATATTTTGCCTAATCTATTGTGGAAGTGATATTTCTATTTTAATAAAGCAATAAAAACATATACTTTATTTCATTGCTTTTGAAATGGAATAAGACTCAATGGATTTCTGAGGTTTAAGAAGCAATAAAGAAGGGACAGTTATGTAAGCTTTACTTTGCTTTATAAGGATGTAGATTAGCAAACTTCCCAACAATGTGTAATTAAAGTTAATCATTTCAGCATTATGAAAGCTGAGACAAACTGCAGCTCATGCAGCATCCAGCTGTGACAGTTTGAGCAACAGAAGAAAAGCAACTGTGATTGAATGTTCTTGCATATTGTTCTTAAAACTGTTAAGGACAATCTGAAATAAAGTACAGTATTTTAAACTACTGGCTTGCTCTGAGTCCTTCACATTTCAACATCTTTGACTTTGTCAGTCACTCAGCAGGTTTTCTAACTTTTTTTTTGTGGAAGAACATTTATTATATGTATTAATCCCGCCGCCTCCAATTATTGTTCCCTTTGTCCTCCTCCATGGCTTTCTCCAACCAGTCATTGTCCTGCTCAGACTCTGACTCACTCATTTCACTTGCATCAGCAGCCAGAAGGCGTGAATAATTTATCCTGCGCTGGCGAGGGATCCTCCATTGCAGTATGGCTAAAGAAATGCACCACACTCCAAGCATCACTGCTGTACCCTGAAAAAGGACCTTAATCCCAAAGTTCTGCACCACAAACCCACTTAATACACTGCCTATTCCGGCACCAAGATCTATATAAAGGGCTTCAAACACTCGCTTTACTGCCAGCTCTGTCCCTGGAGAGGCTATGTCTGCAGATTGAGCCTCTAATGACCACCAGAGGGCGCCAAAGCTGATTCCAGCCAACACCTGAGCAGGAAGTACTGCCCACGGAGCCTGCATGAAAGAATAGGAAAGACACTGCAGAGTCAGACCCAGGATACCAAGAGGCAGGAGCCGGCCATGGGACTTCAGAAGACGAGTTAAACATCCATTCAGCGGGGCAAAAGCAGCCTGGCACAGAGGAACAGCGGCCAAAGTAATACCCATTTGAAGCTCAGTAGCTTTGTGATCTTGCATCTGCCACAGGAGGAAGTCCGATACAGCTGAACCTGCCATGCCAGTAAGAACAGCAGTGATGGCACAGAGGAGTGCCTGCGAGTCTCCTCGCACTAGGTGCAGTGCCTTCAAGCCAGCCCCGGGAACATGTTCACGTTTATGCCGGTAAAGAGGTAACAAAGCAACAAGCGGCACTGTTAAAACCGTCAGTAAAGTGTATGTGTAAAAATGCAACACTGTTCCAATTAAACAGTAAAAGATGCTTACTAGAATACCAGAACATCCCATACCACCAGCAGTCCCTAACAATCTCCATGGTTTAACGGCACCGTGACGTTCTGTGGCGTCCACTAAATCAAGGTACTCATGCAGTCCATCGTCAGCTGTCCATGTCAGCGGAGCAGCCAGAATCTCCCATAGGCTTATGATGATCATGATCAAGAAAAACATCTGATGTTGTGTGTCCATGACTTTCAAACTCTCAAGGAACCCATATCGAGTCTCGTCCACCTCCTGCTGCTTTTGTTCGCGCTTTATTAAAGATCTGCTCCTTTTACCTGCTGAGGGCGTATGAACTTTTTTTGTTTCCAAAGAGTCTTGTTTGTTGCTTTGACTACTTGTGGTAAGTTGATGTGATACTGTGATGTTGAATGGCTTTGCAGATATATTTTGCACAGTTTTACTGTGCTCTTGCCTTATCTTGTGCTGTGTTGAGTACGCAACAGGTGCAGAGAATGTTTGTCGAGTTGTCTGGGGTTTCAGAGTAGTAGAGCTTTGTTCCGTGTTCAGATGACTAATATTACAGCTTCTGTTCTCTGTGTTCTTTCCTGTGGGTGGGAAGAACAGAATTGCTAACGCGACTGCTGCTGAACAAACCAGAGAGGCTGTTATGATCATGCGCCGTTTGTTATGACGTCTGGCAAGGATGCAGGAGAGAGGCCTCCAGACCAGAGCAACTGTGTGTTTGACAGCCATGATGGTTCCTGTCATGACGGCAGTGAGGCCAAGGTGCCTGAAGTAAAGGGTGAGGAAAGGCAAAAGGCAGCCTATAGCACAAGAATAGAGGAAATGGAAGAAAGCTGCAAAGTTTACAGCTCCTCTGACGTCCCACTGTTTGGTCCTCTTCATGGCTGCTCCCTGTGTTACACCAAACAGTCATAAGATCTCTGTGAACGAAAGAAAAAAACAAGTAAGTAAGTATGACGGTAAGTAACCAAAAAAAGAAAAATAAAAAAATCTAAAGCATGAAAGAAAAAAGAAAAACAGTCAGATAAAAACCTTTGCATATCACCCATGATGAGAGCGGGACTGCTTGTTAATATAATGATATATAATACATAATAATAATTATTATAATAATATAGTTTCATATTAATTTAACAATAAAAAACATATGTATTTTTATATTTACAATATATTTATAGTGGTATACTTCACTAGCCAAGCATGAAACAAAGTAGTAGGCTAGGCAGACTAAGTCAAAGCTGAGTAAATGCATCCGTCTTCAGCTGTTTGCTTACAGTATTTATATGCGTAATGTTCATGTGTTTAACAATCCATGCCATTGGTTTCCTTTAAAGAAAATTTGTTTACTTGTTGTGTGGTGGATGTTTAGATACAGGGTGGCCCCAAAGTCTGGACCCATGGGCGACTAAGCAAATTCGTAAATTAAACTTCAGCCTTAACTTCTTTATATAAAGAAGAAAGAAGAGAATGAGAACGAGAAGAAAACGAGTTATATTCAATCCTTTATTATTAGTTTCAATGCCATTATGGATCTGAAAAAAAAAAAAAAAAAACAAACATATAAGGAATAATGCATATGGATCGAAACTTTGGGACCACCCTGTACTGTAACTACCAAAATACAATTGCTTTGTTATAACTATAATCCAAGCTTTTAATGAAGCATAAGCAACCAGTTTTACACTCCAATCCAAACATTAAATATACAAAAAAAAAATTCAAACAGTTTTTTTTACTAAAAATTCTGAAAGGCAGAGTCTATTTTAGAGAGCTCAGGGAACAATGGAGAGGATACACTGGGTTGGATGACAACCTGTTGCAGAGCACAAGCACACCCAGTCACACAATCATACACTATGGGCAATTTGGAAACACCAATCAGCAAAAAATTTAAGATTTCGTAGAAACTGGAGTACATAGAAAATACCCACCAACATGCAAACTCCATGTGCAAAGAACTGAAGGTCAGACTCAACTATCAGTCCTGAAACTGTGAGGAGACGATGCTAACCACTAAACCACAGTTCTAAGTAATCAAAAAATTATGAAATCTTTTGATCATTAGTATATGCACTCCAGAAAACTGGCTATAACTAAATAATCACTAAAGAAAAGTCTGTAACTAAATAATCATAAAATAATATGATTTTAGCCAGACTAATTGTAAAATATGATACAGTTTGCTTCTTTTCTGCATGAGTGTGGGTTCAGCAGTTCAGCATATTGTTTTACAACGTTGCTCTTCAGTACTGTGCAAAAGTCTTAGTCACCCAGTGTTTTTTTTTTTTTTTGGATGATTTTTATTTTTAGGATTTTATTATTGCGTTAGTACAAAAACATTTCAGACATCAGTATTCCAACACAAACCTACAGTAAAAGTTAAAGAAAAATACCTGTATGCCAGAAAAGCCAGCAACACATAATATAAGTGATCACTTTTCAGAACAAAAAAACAAAAACTAATGCCTTAGAGGAACACAGGGGGGCCTGGAGACAATCGCAGGGTACGAGGCGGGATACACCCTGAACAGGATGCAAACTCATCACAAGGCACACACTCACACACTACATGCAATTTGGGAACGCCAATTAGCCTAATCTGCCCTAGTCTTTGGACCATGGGAGGAAACCAGAGTAAACCCACTCTGAAGAACCGGAGAAAACCCACCAAGCACGGGGAGACCCAAGGTGGGAATCGAACCTGGACCCTTCAGGGGTTGCTAGGCAACTAAATGAAGGCTGCTGGATTTTTACATGCAAAAACAGAAGCAGGTGCAACAGTGGAAATCCTCAGAAGAACTGTGTGTGTGTGGTTTTGCAGTAACTTAGTGGATTTTTTTTTTATTATAAAACTGCAAAATTGAACCAGAAACTAAAGTATCCTCAAAGCTTCATCACATCAAATACTTATTTTATTTACTTCATTACAGTTTGCATGGCTTTGTATTTATTTATTTATTTATTTTTCCCTTTGCTCTAAAGCATTTATTTACATGTGCTTAATATTTTTTATATATACAGTACATTATAACTTTAAGCACAGAGATGTACATAAATACTCCTTCTAAAAATCTGTGTATAGGTTTTATGGAACATGGTATAAGTCCATACTGTATTCAAGTGAAAGTGCTGGAGCTGAGTTTCCGGACTTGGAGCAGGAACTGGATTTACATACCGGATCACGCAGCACAGGCTGCATTTAAAATGCCACACCACAAGATTTACAACACCGTGACTGTGACCATGTTCCCGTACTGTATGTTAGGTGAGATTTAGTAAATAAGTTACACTGCCTGAGCAGGAAGTAGACAAAGCGAAAATATCCACTTTATCCAAACTGTCATAAAGACGGAATGTTATCCAGACTCTGTCTAGTTCACCAGCGGAAAAGACCCGGATGTGAGCGTAACGCACTATTATTACCTGTACAATTGTTTCGGTGTTTTTGTACACGTCATGCTGGAAAACAAAAAAAAACATTTAATTATTTACCTTTACACAGTCTCCTAATGCCACAGTGGAGGCATTCTACTCAGGTGTGGAAATTAAAATTTATTATTATTAATAATAAATCCTGTTGTATCCGTTGAGTGTGAAAGTTGTCCGCGTCCGTCTGATAGCGAGTGAGAGACAGTGGAGTGGATCCAGCCAGTGCGGCTTTACCTTACTACATGTTTTTACTCACCAGTGCCCCCTGTCGACGGTCACTAATATAACAGCCCAACATGGCGGAGTGTAAAGTAAAAACAGTGTTTAAACAGCCCGGGATCCTGATAGGGGGGAGTGTGTGGAAATTGTGCCATTGTTACAGCAATTTATAATTTCGACACAAGTTTGGATGTATTATCAACATTCTAGAGCACTACTGGATTTTAGTTAAAAACTACATACGAAATAACATATTACATGAGGTGATTAAAGTAACAACAACAAAAACAGTCAGTTTTAAGATAGGAGGGTCTGCTGCTCTGGAATAGTTCTTGTAAGGACAGTATTGTCAAAGTGCATTTGCAAAATTCATCAAACAACATGATGAAACTGGCTATTCCTGAAGACCCTCAGCATTTTTTTTTTTTTTACAATGTAGAAAGAAAGAAAAATCAGAAACGACCATGGAAATTAGAAGGTGTGTCCAAACTTTTGACTACTAGTACATATATTGTGTGTGCGCACACAAAAATGTGTGCGTGAGGTGTTAAGCTGTCATATTTAAATGAAAATAAACCAAGATTTGCATATGCCAGATACAATTACAGTAACAACTGCATTTCACGTGTTAATTTATTGGACTCATTTTAAGTTATTATCAAAGAGAGAACGTAACACGTCTTGAATCAGTTGTGAAGATCATAAATATTTAGAAACAGATGTCCAAGACATGCAGTTATACAGAGATATGATATGTAAAATAGACATTTTGACAGTAACAATATCCTTATTTTGTGAAAAAGCTAGAATGACATCCAGATACTGTACGTGCATAGTCTGGCCTTCTCACAGTCACCAGTTCTGAACTCATGTAAATAACAGATTCTGGAGCCATGTGTTAGGTAGCACCATCCTTCACCATCATCAAATCTGTAGGGATACTTTTTGCAAAAATAGTGATCATACCCTCAGTACAATGTCAGCAAAGAGACATCAAACTGTAAATGTACACCAAGACACACTGAAGCTGTTTTGTGGTTGTTTTTTTCTTTCTGTAATTTGTTACGTCTTACAGAACAACAGAATGGCAGCAGAGTGTAAGCTTCAGGTATTGTGAAAAATAAATATTTCTACATGTATTAACTAATTAACATAACATCATACTACCTATTATGATTAAACAATAAATTACATTTTTATATATTTTTGTGCTTTTTTTAATTCAGTGATTTTATGCATATGGTGCTTGTTTTCTGTCTATCTTCTAATTTAATTTGTGAATTAGATAAAGGAGAGTAGGAAAGGATTAAAACTTCACCCTCAAGACCTGAAAATAAAGACCTGATCTCATAAACCTTAAATATTAATATTTATTTTTATCACAGAAATCATTAGTAAATTAAAATATGAAAGGAGTATTCTTTAAAAGTGGTTGACTTAATACCATATCGGGACTATACCAAAAATCCACAAGACAACACAAAATCAGACACAGAATAGCAGTAACAAGAAATTGTTTTTGTGCAATACTGTATCTGTACTGGCTGAGATGCTACATTCATAGGCACAGACACATGTACAGAGGTATGTGATTTCAGCCCGCAGAGGTCTTGATCAGTTGGAAGAGTGTGCATGACTTCTATATTATTGTCAGTGAGCAGCTCCAGAAAAGGTGTTGATTGGTAAACAAAAAGTCTTGCTCAGAAATTTGCCCAGTCCTGAGTCTTCATCCAGGCTGTGCTTAGACTTGCTGCTCTGAAGAGCGTATCCAGGATCTGTACACGGAGACACCTCTATGCTACAGAACAGAGATGCTAAATTATATAGTTATCTTAGGACTTAGCACTGTCATATACAAAACAAACGTAAACAATTAAAATACTGATATAGATACTGATATATAGTACACAATACACAAATCATCTTCTTTGTCTTTCGGCTGTTCCCTTTCAGGGGTCGCCACAGCGAATCATCTGCCTCCATCTAACCCTATCATCTGCATCCTCTTTTCTCACACCAACTAAATACACCAATCATAATAATATTACAGAAAAAATTAAGCTCAATATTGTTTGGGTTCCCCTTGTTACAAGGCATGACTTCACAAGACGGTGTGCTCTGGTGTTTGGCACCGGGTGGTTCACAGTGGATCCTTTGGGTGCTGTGGGTTGTGTGGTATGGCCTTAATGGATTAGAATAAGGGATTAGACTTGTTTTTCTATAGCATTCCATTGATGCTCAGTTGGATTAAGATCTGGGGAATTTAAAAGCCAAATCAACAACTTTTAACTGTTCATGACAGGCTATGGTGCACTGAGTGTTTAGATACCTTTGTATAATGGCCAGCATTGACTTTAGCATAGCAATTTGTGCTATGTTAGATTTTCTAAGATTGGATAGGCTGGCCTTTGGCCCAACAGGCATAGATGAGCCTTGCGTGCCCATGATCCTGTCACCAGTTTACTGATACAGTGGAACCTCAGATTGCGAGTAACTCGTTTTGCAAGCAATCCCGCAAGACATGCAAAAATTCTTAATTTTGAATAAATATAAATCATGATATAGTCGTACCAAGTATTGTTGAGTAGCATGTGGCACACATGGGCTTCTAGTTTTTGAGCGTCACGTGAGCACAACTGAGCCAATGGTTCTTCTCGTTCTCGCGCTGCGGAATTGTGGGTAATCGTCTCCCATGCTTTGTCTCAGTGTGTGCGCGACGCTTACATAGTCAACGTTCGTGCACGCTTCTACTGTTTACTACTATACTTACACTGTTTACTATAACAATGTGGCCATGTGCACGTAAAGCATCTTTTATTTTGTATTTGTATGCGTGTGTGTGGAAAGGACGACTTTCACACACACCCACACCAGGTTTTTTTCCCAGAATACAGATTTACCCGAGCAAGTAAGTCTCTATTCAGTAAACTGGAGTGTGTATGTGTGAAAGTCGTCCTACACAGCAGCCACCCCCTTGTATGCAAGCTTGTGTGTGTGTGTGTGTGTCCATGTGTCTGTGTGTGTGGGTGGGTTGAGTGAGTCATTCTACACAGCAGCCCCTTTCCCCCCCTTCCTCCTCTCCCCTCTCTGGTCTTAATCACTACAACCACGATACTTTTCACAGGTAAAGTGCAGGTTAATTTGTTTTATTAGGGCCCAAGCATTATAGGGTGCACAGGACCCTCTTGTTTTCCCAAGGATTATGTTTTCAACCACCCTGTTGGACTTTTTCGGGGTCCTAACATGCTCAAAAACTTAAAAACAGATTGGAATCTGCTGCCATTAGGATGACTAAGAGTCTGGTACACATTTAGAGCTCATTGAGCCAAGTAACTTTCGCACTGCATGTCCTGAGTTCAACTCAACAGGAAGCCAGTTATTTTTGGGTTGTTCGCAAAAACGCACCTGATGGATTTTGATATACTCCTCCTAGGGTATTTATACAATCGCCACCAAACTGGGCCGAAGTGATCTAAACTTAAATTGTAAAAGGATTTTTGATATCTCAAACGGGTCAGCTGTGACGATGCCTTAGACTTGTGCTAAAATATTATTAATAACTTCCTACATTCAGTGACATTATATTCAGTGACATCACATTGAATAACATGATAGTGTGATGCTTTTTGCATCTGCCGCCTATTCTACACACGTACACATCACAAATGTTAACACTCACACACCCACAGTCACACATCTCTCACACACGCACCCGCACGCACGCACGCACGCACACGCACACACACACACACACACACACACACAATATTTAGGGCCTAATCGGATGTGTGCAAGTTGTGCTGTGCACCATGGCGGCAATGGCTTTTTGTAGGTCTTAATACACTCAAATAACACACTGGTTGTGCGTTGCACCCGGGGTGGCAACTATATTTTTTACTTTATATTTTGCATTAATAATTTTTAGATGAATATTTTTGGGTTGTTGAATGAACCGTCAGAGTTTCCATTATTTCTTATGGGGAAAATTCACTATCATATGCGAACACGCTTCCGGAACGAATTATGCTTGCAACCCAAGGTTCCACTGTTATCCACATTATCATTTAAATGTTAATTAGTTCACCTGGAAGTGAACTGTAAAGTGAACTATCAGTGGTTGTGGTTGGTCAGGTAGAACTGAATCATCAAAGGCAACTTTCCAGATTCATGTCACTGCTGATTTTAACAAATTTCATTGTCCTTGAGTCCAGGAAGCTGTTTGCTTTTGTTAGTGAGAATATTTTTTATATACACATCTTTCCACGTGATGCTTCTATTTAAAGAGCCTACCATATGTTCCTATTCCTATTTAAAAAAAAAAAAAAAAAACTCCTAGAAGACATGTTCAATATTAGCCTCCTTTTACAGGTGTTTTATTAGCTGTTAGTAGATTTAACCATTATCTATAACAATACAATGCAATATGTAAAAATGTATCGTCACTAAATAGCAAATTTAGTAAAATATTAGAGCAAGATTCAAGAGCAAGGCTAGAGCTGCATTTCTCCTTATTGTATTGTATATTGTGGCCAGGTGTTCATGCATGAACAGCAGCTAATGCAGCATCTAAATGTGTTATGGTATAATATGGCTACCTGACTTTATTTACCTCTGGACGTTTTTGAAGGTCCTGCATGAGTCTTTGTCCAGACATACAGTAAATGATTTCTTCTCCAGAGCTCTGATGCTAATGTTGGTGACTCTAAGGGTAGCCTATTAAAAGAAATAATAAAACACACACACACACACACACACACACACACACACACACACACACACACACACACACACACACACTATTAGATGACGCTTACAATACATTACTACAAAAGTGTCATAAAGTAGGACAAATCCTAGAAAGACATTAATTTTTTAATTTCTTAAAATATTACATCATCATCCATATTTAGCTGCAATCACTTAAAGCCTAATCAGCATTCTGGGTAGAGTTTCTTGGCAGACATGACAAGTACATATCCTCCGAAGGAAACTATAGGATTCTATTTTTCAAATTTAGCTTCACAATGCTTTTCCTCATTGTAGGAAAAAACTAATGTTAAAACTGTCAGCTAAATGGCCATAGCTATAGGTACTGTAGTACATGCTGTAATACTGCACTTGTCTGAAGTTCTTGTCTGACTGTCCTACGCACAAACATTCTTATCTGGCAAGGTCAACCATAAAACAAACAATCCAATATCCATTTAAAACCTGCAAAAAGCTGATATATATATATATATAAATGTTCAGCCATCAACATTCAGACAAAACAAAACCATCCCGTGCCAGCACACCACATGAAGGCTAATACTGGAAAACCTTGAACTAAACAACACTATCAACTGGTGTGTCTCCAGGGTAAAAAAGGAGGCGACACACAGTGATGATGGCAACTAAAAAACAATGTTGTTCCAGGAACATCAAAGGGGTGTATAAATCAAGAAAGTTTCTACTTGAAGGCTAAATACTTAGCAAAATTATTGTTTTAAAAACCTCACAACAAATTTTTTAGAGCATATTTAGAAACAGTATATAAAACTACACATACTTACCATAGGAGCTCTGGTAGGATTTGGATCATGAAAATCTACATTGAGGCTTTCAAGACCTGTAAAAAAATGAATCTTGATAAAAATGAAAACCCCATATGGCAAACAAATTGTCAAAAAGAATTTCAGTGTTTTTCTTCTTATCTTAAATTACATACTTTTAGTTGTACTGAACAGAGCTGAACTGATCGACACGCCGCACATTACTAGAGACATTCCTCTGTCCATTTCTCGATTGCTTATGGAGGCCTGAAAGTTCAAACAGCACAAAAGCAGCCACTATGTCAACAGACACCTTCAGAATTTGCTCTTCATTTATTTCCTTACTGCTGAAGTAAAAGTAGATATAGTTCACTAGAGGTTTCAGAGTATTTTAAATGGATTGTATAGAAATGATAGGCACCTTCCTGTAGTTCACAGCCACAACTACACCACACTCTTCTTGCAAGGTTTTCTTATACCGTACTGATCCTGCAAAAATAAATCAATGAATAACATAAAATTATAATCATTTTAAAATAATAATCATTAATGTCATTCAGAAAGTGAAACAGTTCATAACTACTTCATACTGCTGTTAAAATATATGCTCTCACCCCTGATTGTGTCTTTAAATGTAACTCGCAGAGGCTTGAACCCTGGAAAGTCCATGTCAAGCTGACATACAAACACCTCCTCCACAGCTTTAGATTCCAAACCACTGAAGGAAATCTAGACACATGAAGTGCGAAGACGTCTCAAATACATAGCAATGTGTTGTCTGTATGCTTATTTAGTTGATTAGTTAAATTTTTTCCTGTAAAAAATTTGTGACATTTTGGATTTTTTTTGTTTGGTTGCATGTGAGATTCAAGAGGGTGAAAAACTGCTAATTTGTTAGAAACAGACACTACCTAATATATATAGCCACTGTACACTTTATTAATAACACTTATACCCATGCTTGGAATTTTATTCATGTAATTAGCCAATCATTTGGTTACTCTTTCAGCTGCTGAAAAGGGGTCATCACAGCGGATCATTCGGTCTGCACATCAACTTGGCACACGTTTTATGCCGGACGCCCTTTCTGACACAACCCTCCCGTTTTGTCCGGGCTTGGGACCAGCACTGCATCCAGTGTTGACTGAGAATCAAACCAGGGCCTTAAATCATGGCAGGCGGGAGACCTACTGTACCACTGAGCCACCAGTGCCCCTATTTGGCAGCAGGATAATCAGATCGGTAATGTTTATGTAATCTCACCAAAATTGGACACATAACCATTTGATTTCCAAATCTGTAATGGTCCGGTTTATGTAAATCTCCCCACTGTAGTTTCAGAATCCTGTTCTTTCCAGCAGTGGAATCTGATTTTGGTCTTCTGCTGTTTTAGGAGCTGTGTGTTCTGGGACCCTTTTCTGCTCACAATGGTTGTAAAGAGTATTTAAGTTACAGCAGTCTCCTTGTCTGTTAAAAACCAGTCTGACCCTTCTTATCTGACTACTCTTATTAGCAAGTTATTTCCATCTGCTGCTCACTTGAAGTTTCTTGTCTCCTTTCATGTCTCTCACAGCATTCTGTTTAACCCAAGAGAATAAAAATCCCAGCAGTTTCTGAAATTCTAAAATCAGCGCATCTGGCACCAACAACTTCATCACAGTCACATTTTCCCCATTCTGATGTGAGCATTATCTCTAGCTCTTCAATGGAATCTGCATGATTTAATGCATTACACTGCTGCTATTGTATGTGATATGATGATTGGATAATTGCATAAATTGTTTGTTCCTGATAAAGTGGATGTTGAGTGCATTTATACAATCATAAGGACATTTGCGTGTTAAAATAAAAGCATACATCTTTTTTCCCCCCTTTGGCCCTTTGACTATGCGTCTGGTCAGGAGGAAATTTCACATTTATTCAATCTTGTGGAATGTTGAATGTTCAGTCAGACCTTAACAGAGTAAATGGGGATGTGGATAGGCAGCTGTGCTGTTCGTGTGTAATAGGAGATGATGTCCAAAAGAAAGGAGTTGGGCTCTGAAGAGCCAATGTCACTGACGTGCTGTAATCCAAAGAACAAACATAAATAAATTTTTTTTAAAAACAGTTTTTCACCAGCTAACAGGATATTTTATGCATACGCTGATTATGTTCACTTTTATTTAATTAAATATCTCAAATACACTATTTATTTTACTATAACAACAACAATAATAATAATAATAGTAAACAGAAACCAAGAAAATTTTGTGTAATCAAACTGAAGAGGGTTCAAGTAGTAATTACCGTTTGAGCTAGTTTCAGGATCATGGCTCCTAGACTATTAATGTTGGAGTCATACCATGGATCCACACTGCCCAAGGACGTTGCAAGTGAAAGCATGTTTACATCTGCTGGAACATTTTCCTGAAAGAAACCATCATAAAGGAAGAATATCATACTTACTATCATATCTTTTTATATTTGCCAATATTTTAACATTTATATTGCTGATATATAATTAACTGGTAACTGTCATCAAATTAATGAACATTGAAGAAGTCTATATTGCATTTTAGAAAGTCTTCACACTTCACAAAACCAGAGTTTATTTGAGGGGGAAAAAAGGCATCTTTTGGGAGTTAAAAAGGAAAAGTAATAATCTACAATATTTTTTATTTTTCTGTGGTCGGGAATTTATTCAAGGCAACAGTCTACCAACTCAGCATATCTATATTGCAATTTGTTTGTTTGTTATCCTTGAAAAAAAGCCCCCAGGAATGAGGGGCATGTACAGATGCGAATGCAGATTAGCGTTTTTTGAATGGAAACAATTCTGGCAGTCAAATCCAAGATATAAGGCAGAATCATAAACAGAAGCAGACAGAAGGTCAGTCTAAGAGCAAACAGTCAGGCATGACTGACTAACGTCAGACGTGAGCATACTGAGTAATTACTTTGCAATGTGCTTGACTCAAGTGTGTGCTTTACAGTATGAAACCTGTGAGTGATTACAAACAGGTTTTCATGATAAGAACTCAGGTGAGTGTGTAAGTGACTGTGTAGTGCAGTGTTAGGAATTATAGCCTGTAGCGGGCATCCTTGTAGGCTGTGATGTACAGTATGAGTATTGCAGTTTACGGCACATTCTGACTTTTTTAGTTTAAAATTAGTTATTAAATTACAAGTGGATTTCCATTCCACTCATTTTTAATAGAATTTACATCTGTTCTCTAATTCCAAAACGTGGATTCTCTTCTTCAGAAGACATTATTTTTATTGAGCATGCTAGAATGGTATTTATTTTTTGCCAGAATGAGTTGATTTCCTCTATCTTTACTACAGTAGATCGCCAGTCCCAGCTGAAGAGAAGCAGCCAGGCAGCATGATGCCACCATCACCATGCTTCATTGTGATGGTTCACTTTTGATGATAAGCTGTTTTTTTTTTCATTAAACATAGAATTAGGCTCAAAAGTGTTACCTTGGATTCATCAGCCAATCAATTATTTTGCCACATGATTCAAAGTGATTTTTTGTATGTTTTCGCAAAATGTGTATTTTGTTTTCCTTCTAGCCAAGGACTCATTTAAGTCAAATCGGGGCATCTGATTAAATTTCTCACGAATGAAGCCGAAAAATTTTTGACATTTAAAGAAGACCTCTAACCCAGTTCACGGATGAGACAATTTTTACTTGTTTTACTTGCCGCAGTAAAATGTTTGAATGATGTTTTAAAGAAGTTTGTACATTCATGAATGACAATCCTGGCTGAGCTTACTCAGAGCTCACTGCAGTCATTCCCATGAAGGAATGCCTCATCTTTGAAAACTGAATTTGTCATCAACTTGCAGAACAGACACAATTTTCTATGGAAAATGAACCCACAATAATTCAAGGACCCCACATTAGTACATTGCAGGAACTTGGCTGACAATTATTGCCACATCTCAGTATAGTAATGACCTCACTCCAAGTGATTTCCACATGTTTGGACCATTAAAGAAGTTCCTGAGAGGCCAACATTGAAGACATGAAGCAGGCAGACTGATCATGGCCCCCGGCTTCCTAAGAGAATTTTTAAATTTTGATGGTATCCAAGCACTAGTGAAACGCTGGGATACGTGAATGAATGCTATTGACTGATTCTGAGCACAGTCAAATGGCCCAGAAGTCTAGTGAAACCCTACAGTAGGTCTGCTAAGTGTTCCCTGCTTTTCTATTCAATTTCTGGGGGGTTCAGATCTGGTGACTAAGCTGGCCAAGCCATCATCAAGAGTATTCCACCTCCATGATTCAGTGATGGTGTTGTGCAGGTATGCATCATCTTTTCATGAACTCAGACTCGTTAGTCCACAAAACTTGGTTCCTGTCATCTAAAGTACACTGTTTGTGCATCTTGCCCCACTACTACCTTTTCTTCTGATTTTCCAACCTCTGTGTGGGTATTTTCTCAGCAACTCTGCTCATAAGGCCAGCTGACCTACTGTACAGTAAGTCTCCTACAAACAGTGTCAGTGCACACTGGTGTCTACCTTGTTCTATTCAACATTGCAGCCAATTAAGGAGCAGTGGGGTGTTTGTTTCTCAAGAAGGACACTCATAAGCACTTGTTTTCTTGGACAGATATGCACTTGAGGCTTCCACTGAATCTTCTGTCCTAATTGGATCTAGTTGCAGCATGTGTCTAAAAACAATAGACCATAGACCTTTTAACGAAATCTTTAATTTCTTGGCCATATCACATAGAGAATAACCTTCCATTCTCAAGGCATGTATAGACAGAATAATAAAAGCTTTTTTGTTTGGCTATTTCTAGTTCTAATCTACACTGAAACTGACATCACTATGGGGAAAGGGGCAAGGTACTCAAAGTATTGGTTTTGTTCAGAATTAACTTTTTTTTTTTTTTACATGTTTTAACACCTTGCATGATCCATCTAAAACCATTCACACTTCAATTTCTGGAAAAACAGTTCGTTGCAAAACCTTGGGTATTACTCTTTTGCCCAACAATTGTTCAATAGTTATCAGGTGTAAAGAAACAACAACAATGAGGATAAATTAAGTTAGACAACATTAGAGTTTGGGTCTGAGGAAGTTATAATAGTGCACACTTGTTCCACCAGGACATGTTATCCCCAGATGTCGCTGCACACCAACTGGACTATGTTTTGGAGCGTTTATGTTGACACAGAGGCTTATTGTTTCCTAGTTTCTGTTGCAAAGGTATTCTCAGTTCATTATTTTTAGTTTCTACTAGGTTTCACTTGGTCTAGAACTTGCATTTGTTGCTTTCTGCTATTGTTTATCTGTTTTTATCCTGCGGTTTCTCTGTAGGTTTACCAGTTGCTTGCTGTGTTTATGTCATGTTATGATTCAAAAAAATTATATGTTTATGCCTATTTCATGATCAGACCTTAACCTGACAAATACAGTATACTTAGGTGGCAGCTAGCATCGGAGAGCTCACACAGGGAGTGACTAGGCAGACTATTGCCTCATGTTACAGAGAAAGATGGTTGGCAATAAGGAGTGCACAAGCAAAGCCAAGTGTGCACCTCCTCACATGGTGCTCCAATGAGCTGGCACTAGCTCTGAGCAAGCAAGGAAGCCTGACTGGGTGGGCTCTCGGCTCATGATCTGATGAGAAAGTGGCAATAAAGAATGCAAAAGAAAGCACAAAGGGTGGCTTCTTGTATACCGGTCCAACCTAAGCCTGGCAATAAGGAGCGTGTGAGGTCAGCCAAAAGGGAGGCTCTGTACACGGCATTCTGACAAGAGCCTGACAACACCACGGAAAAGAAATCCATAGCACAGTGAAGCAAAACATGCAGAGGGAGGCTGGGAGGGCGGTTTAGCATCATTGGCTGCACACTGTTCAGTGGTGAGCACAGGAGGCCACCACTTTAGCTATGTACTGAGCTCCCTTGTTTTTTTTTCTGCTTGAATTTTAATCGTAATGGCAAAGAAGCAGCAATAAAATACAACAATTAAATAAAGCTTACAGATGGAGGGTGGCAATTACACAAGTAAAGTTGCTATACTGTTACAGCTGAAAACTGAGATTACGTCTGTGGTGAAGAGGCGTGATCAAGTGATGGGGCGTGGTCAACTGAAGTGAAGTGTGAAATGCCTGACAATTAAAAAATTTCTGAGGAAAATATGGCAAATTTGTGTGTGTGTGTGTGTGTGTGTGTTGCTGTAAGCTGAGAAAAGTGGACAGCACAACACTCTGTGTGTAGTGTGTGTGTGTGCATGAGAGAGATCAAACAACAGCAAGAAAGTGCGAGCGCGAGTGAGTTGTGGGTGTTGCTGTGAGCTGAAAAAAAGAGTAAAGTGCAACAGTGTGTGAGAGAGAAAACGCATATACAAATCTAAATAAGGTGTGTGTGTGTGTGTGTGTGTGTGTGCGTGTGTGTGTGTGTGTGTATGTTGTGCGCATGTGTGAATCTCACTTAAAAAGGTTCACTGAGGAGAACTGGAAATAAAAACCAGACTCACAGCAACACATTCACAAATGATCCGCATTCTTTTTATACAGTATGTGAATCCTTTCCCATTACTTGACCTGTCCTTCACAAGTGCCACTTGGCCACGCCCCCACCCGCACAAAATTTTTCCATCTGATTAAGAGTGAAATGTGGCTACAATTATGAGATTTTTGAAATTGTGTTCGCCACCATGCTATTACTCACTTTAATCCTAAAGTCTAACACCTACATGTAAGTGTGTTCACAGTTTGTGCGAGAATAAAGAGCATTGACGTCATCAACTAATTGACAATTCAAATTGTTTCCAGCTAATCTGATTATTGTTTTTAGTTGACAACAATGATTATTCTTTGTACCCCCAATGTACTGCATCTGCTTCAGAGAGAAACATAAAACAATAATATTTTATCAGAATACCACAAATTACTGCATTATACAGTAATAGACCATTTTGTGTCATTTGTGCAAATTCTACCACTTCAGAAATGTAAGAAGTTAGTAATTGAAATAACAAGTCTCAGATTAATGTCTTAAAATGAAATGTGTGGGTAATAAGAATGAATCAGCTACCAATTTTACTGTTTTCTATTTTTCATAAAAAGACAATAAACAGACCCCCTCCTTGAACCACCACCTTATCGTGGTGGAGGGGTTTGCGTGTCCCAATGATCCTGGGAGCTATGTTGTCGGGGGCTTCATGCCCCTGGCATGGTCACCCATGGCAATCTGGTCCTAGGTGAGGGAACAAACAAAGAGTGGTTGAGACGACCTCTTATGTTGAGTAAAACCCTTGGAAAACGTTTTCCCTCGCCCGGACGTGGGTCACCGGGGCCTCCCTCTGGAGCCAGGCCTGGAGGTGGGGCCCGATGGCGAGCGCCTGGTGGTCGGGCCTGCACCCATGGGGCCCAGCCGGGCACAGCCCGAAGAGGCAGCGTGGGTCCCCCTTCCCATGGGCTCACCACCTGTAGGAGGGGCCAAAGAGGTCGGGTGCAGTGTGAGCTGGGCGGTGGCCAAAGACAGGGGCCTTGGCGGTCTGATCCTCGGCTGCAGAAGCTGGCTCTAGGGACGTGGAATGTCACCTCTCTGGCATGGAAGGAGCCTGAGCTAGTGCGTGAGGTTGAGAAGTTCCCGCTAGATATAGTTGGACCCACCTCGACGCACAGCTTGGACTCTGGAACCAGTCTCCTTGAGAGGGGCTGGACTCTCTTCTACTCTGGAGTTGCCACCGGTGAGAGGCGACGAGCAGGTGTGGGCATACTTATTGCCCCCCCGGCTCGGGGCCTGTACATTGGGGTTCACCGCAGTGGACGAGAGTGGTGAGTTGGCTCCGTTGGCGGGGTAGGATGCTGGTCAGGCCTGGTAGACTCAAACGTATTGTGAGGGTCTGCTGGGAACGTCTGGCAGAGTCCCCTGTCAGGACGAGCTTCAACTCCCACCTCCGGCAAAGCATCAATCACGTCCTGGAGGAGGTGGGGGACGTTGAGTCAGAATGGACTATGTTCTCCATTGTCGAGGCAGCCGACCGGAGCTGTGGCCATAAGGTGGTCGGTGCCTGTCGCGGTGGCAATCCAAGAACCCGTTGGTGGACCGGAGAGTGTGTTCCAACTACAGAGGGATCGCACTCCTCTGGAAAGTCTATTCAGGGGTCCTGGAAAGGAGGGTCCGTCGGATAGTCGAAACTCGGATTCAGGAGGAGCATTGTGGTTTTCGTCCAGGTCGCGGAACAGTGGACCAGCTCTACACCCTTAGTTTGTCCAACCAGTCTACATGTGCTTTGTGGACTTGGAGAAGGCATTCGACCGTGTCCCTCTGGGAGTCTTGTGGGGGGTACGCCGGGAGTATGGGATATCGGATTCCCTGTTAAGGGCTGTCCGGTCTCTGTACAACCGGTGTCGGAGCTTGCCGGTAGTAAGTCAGACCTGTTTCCGGTGAGAGTAGAACTCCGTCAGGGCTGCCCTTTGTCACCGATCCTGTTCATAATTTTTATGGACAGGATTTCTAGGCGCAGCCAGGACGTTGAGGGGGTACAGTTTTGTGGGCTCAGGATTGGGTCACTGCTTTTTGCAGATGACGTTGTTCTGTTGGCCTCATCATCCTGCGACCTACAGCTCTCACTGGATCGGTTCGCAGCCGAGTGTGAAGCGGCTGGGATGAGAATCAGCACCTCCAAATCTGAGGCCATGGTCCTCAGCCGGAAAAGGGTGGAGTCCCCTCTCAGGGTTGGGAGTGAGATCCGGCCCCAAGTGGAGGAGTTTAAGTATCTCGGGGTCTTGTTCACGAGTGAAGGTAAAATGGAACGGGAGATCGACAGGCGGATCGGGGCAGCGTCTGCAGTGATGCGGGCTCTGTATCGGTCCGTCATGGTGAAGAAGGAGCTGAGCCAAAAGGCAAAGCTCTCAATTTACCGATCGATCTACGTTCCTACCCTCACCTATGGTCATGAGCTGTGGGTAGTGACCGAAAGAACAAGATCGCGAATACAAGCGGCCGAAATGAGTTTCCTCCGCAGGGTGTCTGGGCTCTCCCTTAGAGATAGGGTGAGAAGCTCAGTCATCCGGGAGGGGCTCAGAGTAGAGTCGCTGCTCCTCCGCATCGAGAGGAGCCAGATGAGGTGGCTTGGGCATATATTTAGGATGCCCCCTGGACGCCTCCCTTGTGAGTTGTTCCGGACACACCCCACCGGTAAGAGACCCCGGGGAAGACCCAGGACACGCTGGAGGGACTATGTCTCTCGGCTGGCCTGGGAACGCCTTGGGATCCCCCTGGAAGAGCTTGAAGAAGTGGCCAGGGAGAGGGAAGTCTGGGCATCCCTGCTGAAGCTGCTGCCCCCACGACCCGACCTCGGATAAGCGGAAGAAGATGGATGGATGGATGGATGGATGGATGGATGGATGGACAATAAACAGACCTCATAATCTTTTATATCGTACTGTACTTTCATAAATGTGCAGCATTGTTTCATTAAATATAGTGTTCTTCTTATGCATATAAATGTATTACTAGGGTATTCAAATGAACTTATTTAACTAATAAAAACATTTCTTTTTTTTGGTCTATAATGAGATCAGTGAATAGTCACCTGGACTGGAGAAGTACTGGACTGGCTAGTGACAGGAATGTAGTATATTTCCAAGTTGACCCTCTTCGTCACAAATGAATTCCGCATCTCCTTTTTTCTGCACATGTGATCAAAAGTAAGGAGTGTCTTTATGTTTAAACAGTGTTTAAAAAGTGTATTTATTTTGAATATTGAGGACTTTTCCCATCCCATGAGTGAGAAAGCGCTCAAAATACAATAACAATCGTTCATACCGTATACTGTGATAAGCCTTGGCCAGCCTACCCAGAGTGCTGTCATCACCCATGACCACAACACGAGCGGTAAAGTTCTTCTCGTCTTTAAGAATAGAGGTTCCACTTCCTCCTGTTCCGCCACTTTCCTTAATGGCCTCCAGCATTAAAGTCATTCTGTTCCCAGCCTTTGGCCATCTCACACATGGCCTCCTGGAAAATGGTAAACTCTTCTGCTGTTCCTGGACCTCCGGAACACCAGAGGGCTCAACCATTAAAAAGGAGAACTCATTCAAAGTCAAATCTCCCTCTATGCCACTGTCTCTGGATATGGTGGAGACGACGGACGCACGTTTGGCGTTTTCGTCTTCGTCTTCTTCGAGAAATGCAGAGTTCCGATTGCTAGAGCTCAGCATCAGAGCAAAATTTATCATCTCGTTCCCTGTTTAAAAATATCACAAGTGTTAGAAATAATTAAACCAACAGAGACACCATCATCAATATTAGGCCACATATCTCAATGCTCACATATTTCATCTTCTTTCATCCAGACATGGAAGCTAACCTCAGGACTAGGTAGTGGAATTCCAACCAGACTGGCAGGACATGATTGTTCTGAAGGGAGAAATCACACAACAAGTTTTAATTGCAAAAAAAAAAAAGAGTTTTAACTCATTGGGTCACAAAACTCAAAACTTTAATAAAGTTTTTAAGGAAATGCTGCATCAAAAAAATTTTTTTTACCTATGTTAGCAGAGCAAAGAATTTCATCATAGAGTTGCTGTAGTCTTGCTTTGTACTGGTCACATTCTGAACCACCATCCATCATTCTCTCCTCTACAGTGGCCACAACATCCTGGAAGTATTTTTCCAAGTCTTCACCTAAATCCTGGAACCACCATATTTAATAAATTAGTAAATGTCTTTATTTATGAAATAACTACAGTTAAACCATGGATTGCGAGCCTAATTCGTTCTGGAAGCAAAATACTCATATATCAAAGTGAATTCCCCCATAAGAAATAATGAATCCGCTCCACAACCCAGAAATATTCATATAAAAATAATTAAGACAAAATGTAAAGTAAAATAAAACAAATTAAACTGAACTTAATCTTTGAAAAGTATCCTGACAGAGCAGTGTTTCCGTTGGTGTGTGTGTGTGTGTGTGTGTGTGTGTGTGTGTGTGAAAGAGAGAAGCTGATGTAAGTCGAGAGGAGGGAGGGGACTACTGTGTAGGACGCCTCTCTCGCTCCCCCTCTCGTCTTAGACAGTACCCCCCCCTTCTATCAAATAAACTATACAAGTGTCTGAGCATGGGAAACGATTACCTATAATCTTGTAGCGTGCAAGAGAAAAGAAGCATTGGCTCAGTTGTGATCATGTAACGCTCAGAAGAGAAAGCGCATGTGTACTACTCGTACAGTATATCAAGCCCTCACTCGTTTATTAAAAAATTTTGCTCATCTTGAAAAACGCTTGCAGACCAAGTTACTCCAATCCAAGGTTCCACTGTATACGTATCTAAAAGGGTCTGTGATCCTGGTTTATTAAAACCAAAGTAAAACACTAAAGTTAAGTATGTAGTCTGATCAAGCTAGTATGCAAATAATCGTGTTCTGTGTACTTTGCAATTGTACAAATAATTTCTCAAATCGAAATGCCCCAAATTCATTAATGTACATTAATGCACAAAATGTATAAGACATGCCAATTTGTGACTATAAAAGACATAACCACATAAAAGACATACTGTAAGATGTTACACATTGAAATATTTTGTACCTCAAAGGCTGCTTTGTGATCACTTATCACTGCCACCTCTTACCTTGAGACAAATGATGTTTAAAAACACAACACAAGCACACAGATACGGACCTCTAGCGCTTGTGAAAGTTGTTTCCCATGGCACTCTCTTCCCAATCCAGCTTGTAGTGTGTGCAGTAGAACCCGGCGCTGAGGGGTCAGTGTGTCCCAGTCCAAAGCCCCACACTCCATATCAGCTCTTATTGCATTTAACAATGGTTCTGGAAACACGGCTGGATCCAAAAACACAAACACTCTGTGTGACACACAAACAAAGAAGGATAAGATATTTAAGTATTTTTGTCCCCCAAATTCTTTTACAAAGCATGATTGAGAGAAAAAAAAAATCAAGAAATTAAAACTAATGGCTTCCCGTTTTGTAAACATCATGTTGGGAGACCTCATAGAAAAGATGTTGACATTGTTTCGGAAGGGCCAAATTATTGGTCAGCCTCAAGCAAAGAAAACAACTAAGTACACTGCAGAAATTACTGTAATTGGGTTAATTCAACATTAGAAATTCATTATTAAAGTGCTGAACCCTCAACCTCACTGAAGAAATGTGATTGGACAAAAATTATGACCATAATTAGAGACCAGAGGAAAATTTTACTACTCAAAGCTTGATATTTCTTAACTCGGGAGATGAAATTGTGATTCTCATTTCAGCCTCAATTTAGTTTCTGTTTGGTCTTATATGTTTCTGATGTGTTTATTCTAAAATTCACTAGAAGAAACAGGGGAGACAGGACAATTAGCAACACTCAGTGTATTTAACCTTTCTAACCCCTATTCATCCATCCATCCATCTACTGTAGGAAACTCTGGAGTTCAACTAGGGATCATTACCTTACAGTATATATCTAAGGTAAGGTAAGGGTCCTTCCAGATGCCATCAGGCACATCAGGTTAGAGATACAGTACTCCCCTCCATGAAGACATGTCCTTTATTTCAGTGGCAGTTTCATAGAAAGGCAGGTCTGCTTGTCAAGAACCTTGCTCAAGGACCTAAGAGTGGCAGCTCGGTGGTGCTGGGGCTCAAACGTACAGTAGGACCTCCAGAGCAGCAATCCAACTTAATCACTACATTAAGTTACCTCTGCCCAGTTCATTATTATATACTCCCTACTGTGTTTGCTTCATGCAGCTTTCCGGGACTTTCAGGTGATTAAAGGCACATCCGGTCTGATCCCCAAAGAGCCAATGCAACACAACTTGCTGAAAACACAACTTGTTAGTCAATGCTGGGATATAAATATATACAGTACTGAAACTCGCACATCTTGCATTGTGCGTTTGTCAACGTGGCATAGCTCCAGCCGCATTTGTTCCCAGTAGTGAAAGGGAAGTTGTGTCGTGCATTTGTTGTTGGACGGAAGACAAAGTATTCATAGTTGAGTCTTATTTCCTGCTCAGACAGAAGTGGTTGTAAATGGGGACCAAGTTTGAAAAAGGTGGCAGAACAATTTCTTCCCATACCCGTCCCATTCCCCCTGATCTTAAAGAGTGCTTTTTATCAATTCAATTCAATATGTATAGCGCTTTTAACAATTGTCATTGTCACAAAGCAGCTTTACACAATCAAAAGAAATTCGTTGAAATTGTGCAATTCTTTTAAAACTTAAAGGAAGATTTTTGCATCTTTTATTTCTTGAGAAAAAAAACAGAGTGACATGGGAGATTCCCTACAGTCTCTTTTTGGTTTGAAAAATAAGCGATAACATTTTTAAGAGCTCTTTATATCTTTCTTGTTCTCTGGGAACAAGATTCATCAGTATGCTGTATCAATTGGAGAAGACACAAAATGAATACAAGATAATGCAACTGTTAACATAATTAAAACCCTTAAAACCCTAGCGGCATAGGATAGCATAGGTCAATGACGATTAAAAAATATATATGCATTTATATTTATTTATATAGAAGCCTTTGTGGAGTGTGTTAACTGGGAGTCTTTAGACATCAAACTGTGTATTTGGGTTTTCAGATACTGTACTGTATGTCACGCAGAACAAAAGTAATCATTACTTTTATAAAGGGTACATTTTACCACTACCAGAAAATGTGAATGAAGTTGTAAAAATTAAGAACCCACAAAATTATCTTTTTTTTTTTTTTTTTTTGTTATAGAAACAACTGAAAACAACCATAGAAACATGATTGTGATTGTGTGCTATTTCTTTGCCTTCGTGACCCAGTTTAAAATTTTTCACTCAGTCGTGTTTGGGGAAGTTGGTTAAAATGCAATGAAATTGCAATGATATGTCACTCTTTACTGACCTGACATACAGTATCTGAAAACCCAAATACAATCCGGAGCTCTATATACAGTACTGTATGTTTATTAAAACATTTTTTTTTAAAAACAGCAAAAGAAATTGTGTCTAAAATGCTTTGAGCTTTAAGGGCCACATGCTATGAGGTTGTATAAGGTTGAAAGAGTATCACAGCAAATGCACCCTGTAATAAAATCTAAACTCCTTCAATAGATTTCAAATAAACGTTTTCTGACTAAATGCTCTGCTTAGTAACAACATGCTCTTAATCCACTCAGATTATTTGGAGCATGTAAATTAGCTTACTGTAGATACTGTATGATCATATATTTGAATAAAAGTATTCATCTTGAGAGATATCTGAAGGTTTGACCTATTTATATGGCATAAACATGTTTAACAGGAAGTTTGACTGCCAGTACCAATATGCATTTATACATTATGCTCATCTAATGATTTGTACTGTATACTAAATAAATGAGTGCTGATCAAGCTAACGACACTCTATGGCTATGTTGGCTATAATACCAACGTACTGTATTGATCACTTCTTTCGTTTGCTGTGTATGACTGAAACAGTCTCACATTTCTGCTACATATTTGATTCTTTTTTTTCCTCTAGTGAATATCAACAAGATTATATGTTTCATTATGCATAAATTCTGTTATGCACTATCAGTTAAACTGTATGGATCTGCCGTGTTCACTCAGCTTAAATGAATAAACCATGCATCTCCAAAATATGTAACACAGGAAAATCACAGGAAGTTTATTTGTGTGTTATGGACCTTTCAGAAACAGCACAATGCCATCTGACAAAAAAGAATAAAGTAGTAGTGATGCAGGGTTTTATAAAGGTTTAGAAAGTACAGTATAGTTACCTCTCATGAAGGGTATAATGTTCATTCTTTAGGCTGTGCTCTGCAATGACTCTCCTTTGATACAGAGCACCTGGAAGCCATAAGACAACACACCTGTTAGACTACTACATACAGTATATTGTGCGATAGTTTGTATTTCATTTTCTCAAGAGAAATGGAAATAGATTTTCATGAAAACACTTCATGCTCAGATACATTTAAGAATCGCTCAGCTAACATCAAACAGCATCATTAACTTAAAGAAATGTCTAATATTATAAAGAAATGCTTGCGGTTAGACTATATTCAATTGCAGAAATAATTACCTGGGATATTTTGTTCTGTTTTCATGTGTTTCGCATAATTAAAGCCAACGCTGCAGTAAGGTTCCGGTAGTGTAATCAGACGTTTTAGGCACACGTATATCCTCTCACACAACTCGTCTGGAATATAAGCACACTGCAGAGCAGAACAGAATGTTTATGAGAACTTGACAGTTCTTGTTGCGAACAGCAAGGTTATAAAATAGAACTTTTCAAAATATGATTTCTACAACTGAAACCACTGAAACTACAAGCTGGTTAATTATGAAATGTTATTTTAGCCATAAACCCAGCCATAAAGGGAAGAAAACCTACCTGTATTACTGCATAGGATAGAGTGTGCAACAAAGGAATAATGCGAATTTTGCAATCAGTCCTCTCTGCCTGAGGAAAAAATTTTTTACATAATCAGTCTAACTTTATCTGTATTATCATTAGCAGAGGTGGAAAGTAACGAATTACATTTACTCGCGTTACTGTAATTGGGTATTTTTTTGTGTATTTCTACTTTTTAAAGTAGTTTTTAAAATCTGTCATTTTACTTTTACTTAAGTACGTTTTGTTTGAAGTATTGTAATTCGCTACATTTTAAATCATATTCGCTACTGAGTAAAAAATAAATGAATGAAAATGCTAAAATAATACAAATATTATGCTTTTGCGCTCGCGTGTGTGTATCATGTCCTGGTCACGCGCCGCTCCAGACTCCACTCCAGGTTTTCTGACATCGGCAGCTACCTGACCTTCCACACGGTCGCTTCCGCCCTGAGAGTGACGTCATCGACTAGCGCGACCATATACAAACCGGAGAGAGACGCGGGGAAAGAGGTTGTGATTTTGCCGTTTTGATATTTGGTTGTGTATTCTGGTTTTTACTTTTTGCCTCCAATTGACTTTGATTATTGCTTTGTCCCTTTGGTTTGGTTGGTCTTTGTATATATTTGTAGATAATTTCACTGTTCTTGATTTAGGGAGTCCGGGAAGGTACCTGTATTTTTGTTTGTGTGTTTTTTTTGTTTGTTTTTTGCAGATAATCTAGCTACTAAATATAAATACCATTTTGTTTATTATTTTGGCCTGGGTCCACCCTGAATCTGATCCTCCTCCTGGGGGGTGTTCTTCGTACGTCGCTTGAAACATCCGGGATGAATTGACACATCTAAGATGAGATCATCGTGCTAATTAAGACCTGGCTAAGTTGGTTCTTCCAGCACACCTGTTGTTGATGATTAGTATGGCCGGATTGAGTTGTCTAGGATTATTGCGCGTTCGTCTGTTGGTTTAAAAGGCGATATGCATCGACAGTAGAAACACTGATCACAAGCTCTTTGATTGGTTGACGAAATGACAAAAGAACGAGCTCAATTTTTTTTGAACACCTGTAACACGCTGAAATCCTCCCCCCCACGTGTTATGCGCTGAAATGCTTCCCTGCCATGGAAGCATTGTGCCATGCCTACCACACACACACATAATCGCTATCAAATATTATATTAGAACATAATGTGCGCATATGTTTTACAAATTACATGAGACAATAAAATAAGAAATATGAAAATAAATATGTTGTATATGGAAAAATAGAAATATGAATATGAAACATGTATACTTTTATATTGTTTACTTTATAATAAAATGAGTTTTGTCCAATTTTTCATTATAAAAATGTTTTTTATTATAAATATATATATATATATATTTGCATATTCATAACGAACCCCTGAAAAATAAATGTGTTACAAAATAAACATTATACAAGAATTTTAATTAATGGTCTTGAGGGCTGTCTCGTGCCTAGAGTTTACTATAATAATAAAAAAAACCTATGAATTTATGTTCTAATAAAATATTTGATATGGCAAGCCGTGTATATATATATATATATATATATATATATGCAAGATACTTTTCTTTCCCCACGTGAGTCAGTCCACGTCAGTCGTGCTCTTTAACCAATCAGATGTGACCTCACCATTTCAACCAATCATAACCCGGCAGGAGCGCAGCCTTAATCCTGTTTACATGAAATAAACCTGCTACCGAGCAGGTTCAAGCTTACGGACATGTTGCTATGACAGCAAATGCGAGATGAGCATCGAAGAACGAAACAATCCAAGATCAGGACAAATCCACAACAATCAAATCCAGCTAACTGAGTTAGCGACGTACGAAGAACACCCCCCTGGTGTGTGTGTGTGTGTGTGTATATACAAACCTCATTATTTTATCAGTTAATGATTGGATCTAGTTCTTTCTGCCATATACCAACATTTCCATACAGTTTAAAATAGAACCCTGAACCAGTCTTTTGCTGTATGGCCCTAGACTGGGACGTATGGGAGGTGTTCCTTCTGTTAAAAACAACTAGTTTGAGATTTATATCTGCTCATCTTTTTTGAACTATGCTAGAATGCCTCATCCCACCCCCGCTGTTAAAAAAATAAAAATAAAAAAGTAACTCGGTAACTTTTACTCTCAGTAAATTTTTTAATGAGCTACTTTTTACTTGAGTAGATTTTTATAATGGTAACTTTACTTGTACGTAAGTAAAATTTCACTGAAGTAACAGTACTTGTACTTGAGTACAAAATTTTATTACTCTTTCCACCTCTGATCATTAGCATTAACAACATTCTAATGCTATTTGGTTTCCTGCTGCAATTAAAACAATGCAACTTTGAAGTAATGGTAACCAATATACACACACCAGCCACTTCATTAAGTACAACAACTGTTTAACTGGGTGTTAAAGCAAATATCCATATACTGTACACTCAAAAAAAATAACTCGTTGAATGAACATAATTAAATTATGGAAAGAATTTCCACCTGATTTAATGGCTTTCATTCAGCATTAAGCAATTTTGTTGGCCCAACTTAATGTTTTTAGGTTCCGTCAAAGTAATGTTATTAGGTTCATTTAACTTATTTAGTACAGCTGCATCCAACATAATTTAATACTGTTAACATAAATGAATAGGGTTGGTACAACAAATTTTTCAGTTGTAAATTAAGTTGATCCAACTCAAGTAAATTTAAATTTCAAGCCCTGGTCAACAGAATTCTGTGAAGGAAGGAAACAGACAAACGGGATAAAACAGATATTTTTATTTTACACCAGGAGCAACTTACAAATGAGGTCTCAATTTGAAAAGATGTACAAAACATAAAACACCACAAATAAGTATTAATTATAAAAATAAAAAAAAACACCAACAGAAACGTTTAGTACTTTATAACTGTAGATTATGACTTTTAAATATGACCGTTAGATACGTTGGTCAGGAAACTCCTGAAGTCAGATGCAGACACACTTTCAGTCACAAACTCCTGTGAAAAAATACAGAGATAGATATTCAATTAAAATTCATGATACGTAATTTAGCAAATGAACAATATTTATACTTTGTTCCTCTCGCTTCACAACTCATGAGAACAGACCGAAACCAGAACCGAACTGCAGATTAAACACGCGCATATAACCGTCGGTATTTTAAGTGTGATTAAAAATACAAGAAATAACTTAAACCAAAATAACGTGACTAAACATCGCTAAACAACAGGTGACATTTATGTTAAGTATTTCGTTTCTATCTAGAAAGATGGGAATTAATTCGTGCTTACCTTTTCCACAAGCCCGCCAACGTTTGTCTTCTGTGTTCTCTTCTCGCGATGTCTTCTCGCGATATTTCCGGTTTTGCTATTTCCGGTTTTAGTATTGACAAGATCTCGTTGGTTTATCTCAACATGATTGAACCTAGTACATGTTAAGTTGTTGAATTTCATGCAAATACAACATAACTTATTCATGTTTAGCTTGGAAACATGAAATTATTATGTACAAAACAAATATTACATTTTAGTACATGTAACATGTAGCCATGTTAATTTTTTTGAGTGTATCACCCAATCACATATAGCATATATCATAAAGCATATATCATCCTGCATGTCAAATCAATACAGTACATTTAGGCATGCAGACCTGGTCAAGACGATCTGCTGAAGTTCAAACTAAGCATCAAAATGAGAAATTGAAATGATTTTGAATGTGACATGGCTGTTAGTGCCAGACAGACTGGTTATTTCTGCTTTGTCCAAAACTGCTGATATACTGGGATTTGTATGCATAACCATCTCTGTGGTTTTAAAAAGAATGGTTTGAAAACGTCCAGTGATCAGCAGTTCTCTGTGTAACAATGCCTTATTGATGCCAGAGGTAAAAGCAACAGTAACTCAAATAACTTCTTGTTTCACCCAAGTTATACCGAGGGCATGTCTGAATGCACAACACGTCATACCTTGAAGCAGGAGAATACCACACCAGGTGGCAAGACAGGAAACAGAAAACTGCGGCTGACCAAAATTGTACAACAGAAGATTGCATGGTCTAATAAGTTGTATGGTCTAATAAGTTGCTATTTCTGTTGTGACATTCAGATGGTAGGGTCAGAACTTAACAAATGTTTCCAGTACCTTGTTGAATTTATGCCATGCAGAATTAACACAGTTTTGAGGGCAAAAAAGGGCTGAACCCAATACTTGCAAGGTGAACCTTATGAAGTGACTGGTGATTGTATAAGTCATTCTAATATCATCAAACAAACAAGAACAAACATACAAGAAAAGGCATTGCGCACAATTAACTAAGCAATAATTATGTGTACATATTTTACATATCAATATCAAACAAATCGATTGCATTAACATATCTTCAATTATCAACAATTTACTTCTTTCTCTTACTTCCTTCTCATTAAAAATTATTATTAATTGCTAGAGACTCGAACAATTCCAGTTCGGTGCTTTAACAGTTAATATCTAAAATTAAACAAGATGTAATAATGCTCCCCACATTTAGTAAATAAATGGGTTAATATAGCTTAATCTACACAATTTAGGATATTGAGCCACAACATGTTGACCTCTACTGAGATCAATGTATATTAAATTTGTATGATTAATATGATAAAGCACTAATTTCTCATAGAATTTCACCATAAAAAGTGGCTCATTATTGTAATCTATTTAAATTTGAAACACTGACTCTTGTAATAACTCAATATTAAGTCTAAGATCAATGTTAAGTCTATGAGAAGGACACAGTAACAGCTGTTATTAGTATTTCATCTTTCATCATGAAAGAACACAAAGCTCACATTTTGTTAATTAACATTGATGTTAACAATAAATAAGGAATATTTTCTATAGATAAATATTCACTTGCTGTGTAGGAGAAATGTGTTTCTGCTCATCATCACCACATAAAATGTGTTAGAACCAGAAATGTGTTATACATTTTTACAATTAGTTTTATAGTAAAACCAGATTTTAAAAAGACTAACCTTTTCAAGCTCCTTAACAAGGACCCTTAGCAGAGAGATGCTAGTACAGGGATTATTCTCCACCTTTTTATGCAGGGTCCATCTTAGCATCCCTTGCAGGAGAGAGTTATATAAAAAGTTATTGTTTTAATATTATGTTGAATTTTTGTGCTAACAATAAAGCCTGAAGCTTCTGTTACTCTAATCAAAGCACTGTAGCATTTCGATCACTAATGTGAAATGATGTAAATTCTCTATACAAAGTCTTACATTGTTTGACATGTACAGTACATAAAACTTATTTTCATTTAATTCAAAGAGTCCTTATGCACCTTTATTGCAGGCTGAGACACCTTGAGCATGCGTGTCCAGTTCCCTGAGCATGGCATGAACACGTTGAAAAAGGCTCGACTCTACATCGGATGATACATCACCTGCTACAGAATGAGTTCAGAATTTTCAGCACACAACATAATATTGCAATTTATAATTATTTTTTCTATGGTAGATCATTGTGAAAAAGCACCTCTTTTCTCCATCAGAGATCTTAACTTGCTAAAAGAGGTAGCACCACATAACATGAAAGGCATGAGTCATACTGCAACTCAAATGGCCTCCAACCTGCAACCCAAAAAAAACCCTTTGGTTTCATATACACTCACAGAAAACACATGTACGCTAACAAAGACAGTGACTGTATGCCATTCATAATTAGGACAGTTCATAATAAAATCATGGTAAAGTCGGACAAACTATATTGTTGCAAAATAGAAAGATGTTTACATATCTGCTGATGAATAAAAAGATGAGGAAATAGAAACTAAAAGTTACTTCAAAGCTTGACACATAATACACCAGTGAGGTTTGTGAATACCAAGAGATAAGAACACATTGTGTATAGCTCGTTATTTTTTTAAATTATTTACAGCATTTTAATAACGCAGAAATGATTGCAATATATTTTGTTAAACTTTATTTCTTTTAACAATAAACACAATGGTAGTGCTGCAGGTGTCGGAGAATTAATATTCAGGTTTGCAGCTGGGATGCAGCTGGGTCACTATTAGTCATATTTTCATATGAGTGTATTCATTATTCATTCTGTGCACAACAGCTGAGATCTCTAATGATAATGTTTGCATCTATGATAATGCACTACATAGGCACTGTCTGCAATATTAAAGCAAAGACTGTGTCTGGCTTTTTGAAATTCATTTTGCTATTTATAAATGCTATTAATATTAATACTTTCCATTTTAAGAAGCCCTTTGCAATGTTTTGACAAGTTGTATAATCTTCTGTCTAACTGGACTGAGTAAGTTAGTAACGTAAACATAAGTTACATTAACATAAGGTAAGTTAACCATAGACACCCTATGATATTTAATAAAATTTCACCATATAAGATTATAGAGAAAATGTCACTATTAGAATGCACTTCAAAAGCTATGGAACAGTGCTGCTGCTTGTCTAAATGGGCCGCTTGCACTCACTGCAGTATGACGCATTTCCATCTTGCACTATTTTAGCTCTCACATTTCCTTTACCTCATTACTTAATTGATGGAATTACATCCCTTAGTTTGTCCTTCATGATCCAATTAAAAAGAGTGTCTGCCATAAAGTATTTAAGACCAAAGATTTGCAAACCAAAATGAAGAAATATCATCAACACTGCTGCGTTTCTCTCTCTCTCTCTCTCTCTCTCTCTCTGTTCTAAGCTTCCATGGGTTCCATGTTTAGAATGAGCTTGGGAGACAATGATTACCAAACCTACGTCATAATCCTGTTCACCGTTTCCACAAATGAACGTCCGCCTTTAATTCTTATTTAGCAATGAACAAAATGAATTAAATGGATATTTTATAAAAACCCCAGCAGAGATACAGAAATGATAAGAAGTACCGTATTCTGTCTAGTATAAAGTAGTCACTACAGAAACATTCTGTTAGTTTCCTTGTCTTGGAAAGCTAATTCTTGGGATTTTAGAATGTAGTATGGAATGATAGGGCACCAACATGGACAAAAAGTGGCCTGTGATACTTGTGTTGATAAAAATATTAGTAATCGAATAGAAATGTAGTAGTGAGAATATTTATAATCAGTCCAGAATAATTAACATTTATAGTACACACAGGGTATGATCAGTCCAAAGTCTGGTTGTAATTCATCAGCGTTTCTCTTAAGTTTAAATTGTAACGTTTAAAAAGTTTAATATTCAAGCAGTAATCTGAGTTCCAAATCAACATGTATTTGTCTCTATAATGTACTGTGTGTGCAAACATGTTAAGGCAAAACTGAAAATAAACCACACAGAAAGCAAATAAAACAAAGTTCTACCGATCGGTGATCATGATATTGATCAAGATATTAAAGATGTGATATAGTGGTAACATCAGTCAGTAGTCTCACTACTGCTCTTGTACACAATATTAACCCGGTCATCAGAACAATAAAAGCAACTACTGAAACACATAAACTCCTTGTACTTTACATTCATTTGTATTACAATTCATTTGACACACGCTACTGTGCTACTGTACTAAGGCTGTAATGTTTTCAAGTTTTAAAGTGTTAAAAAGAGCAATGTCGAGAAAGCATGATGTACAATTGTGAGAAATGAAGTGTCACATACCCTGAAGGAAAAAGCAATGTTTAATCCAAATCCAGCAGGTTTTAGATACCTTCCTTAGTGCAGCTGGCTGTAAGCAGCTTTACATTGATCTCTTTGTCTCTAGGTTTCTCTTCCTCAAAATATTAGCATGTGTGAAACTTGCGTGAGTTTTGCTAGAGATGGGGCCTGGCAGCGAGACGGACATGTAGCGAGTAGCTGCCAAAGGCCAAATACACACCAACTCTCACAGAAACCCATACATGCTCGTCCCCACTTCCTATTTTCTTATACACTTGCAAGATTAGGTTTCCTGTCTTCTAAATGTGTGGGTGTACATGTGGGTCTGACATGACATATTTTTAGTCTGAACTTAAGCTTTTACAATGCTGCGAGACAGCTTTTCAAGCTCATTAAATTGGTTGGTTTCTGAGATAAAATATCCAGAAGGAAAAAAAACATACAGTACATGAAGAAACGTTCAAACTTTAAGAAGAAGCAAAATATAAACTTGCTGGTGGGCAGAGCTGTAGTAAATCTACACGGGGGTTATTTAGTAACACAGGTAGGAGGAAGTTCCACCTGGGGGTTTTTCAGTTCTGTTGCACATGTAAGTAATATGAGCTGTTTTGAGGTGATTTAAATTTGAGGATGTGGATAAAGACATTACGATCACTGTAATACCTATTTCCCCTTTTATCACCAAATGCAGTCACAAGCAACAAAGATCAGTTTCTCTCAGGGTGATATTATTAAAATTATCATTAGATAAGTGCAAATTATGTAACATGCATTCTGGGACGCCCATAGATAAGAATTTTTACTTTAATTTCCTGATACTTACTGTACATCTACAGAAGTTGTGTTAAAATATAGCATATTATGTTTGAACACACCCATATGACTGACAGTTGTTTCTTGTTGCCCACATGTACCAAGTTAGAATGATTGTTTAATCTTGCTGTAAGCCATGCATTTCTCCCTTAAAGGCTACATTCGTTGTAGTCACGCAGAATTGAAGGCAAATTACACATCCCAAATCATATTGCAACCTACAGACATGGCCACCATTTAAACCCCGGCACTACACCCTGCTGCAACTATGTAGCACTACATAGCTACTGTAACTTAGTACTGATCTCAATCTCTTTCTTAGCCTGTATATGCATATATATACATATACTGTATGCACAATGTATATACATTATACTAAAGTTTCACATAGGCCTTGCATTCCCTGTTTAAATTTTCTTTATTTTTATGATTCTGATTATTATTTTATTATTTAAAGAATTAATTAATAAAATAATTTTTTAACAAGAAGATCAGAGAGTTGTCTATACACTGTACAGGATATATATATATATATATATATATATATAGAGAGAGAGAGAGAGAGAGAGAGAACTAACGCTCTAATCTTCTCATAGATTTATAAAGTATATATATAGGCGTTGGAGGAAGGTGAAATCATCGGCTGAACGCACAGTGGTTTACATTTAGGCGTTTTGCAGATGCCCATATCCAGGGCAACTTACATTTTTATCGCTTTATACATCTAGAGTAAGCAGTTGTGGGTCACAGGCCTTGCTCAATGGAAACTTGGAGATGGTGGGGTTTGAACCTGGGACCTTCCAGCCTTCCAAACTTCTTATAAAATATTAACATACTAGTTTATCATGTCCTTCAGAGTCCTGTGCAGTTTCAAATAGATTGATCTGGACTTCCCCTTTTCTAAAAAGAGCATCAATGATACCTTGTCTTGTACTGTATGTACTTTGCTGATAACTTCAACTTCCTCTACTAAAAGTGTAGTTCGGTAGTACTTAAAGACACAAGAAACACTAATAAAACACTAATGAAACATTAATAAAAGAAGTTTTATTAATGGCTTGATATGGCACTTTTAGGTTACAGTATATAGGGTCTATTATATTATTTATTATAGTAATTTTTAGAATATAATAATTTCTACAGTAAAAAAAAAATTTAGTTCAGGTTCAGGTTTGTGATTTTGCAGAAGCTAAATAAACGATAGCCCCTTCTCAAACTTTTTCCATATTAAAGCCATTTAAATATGTAGTAACAGAACGTGGTGCCCAAATGTCAGACACACAGGGTGGGTTTACATTATATTATTTATAGTTCATCTGTCATTCAGGAGGTTCTGCATTCACTACTGTAATCCTAATGGTGAAACAGGAAGTGATTTAGACAGTGATTTTAAATAAAGTCTATGAATTTATTTGAAGCAAGAATATGTTGAGCAGCAAAAGGGCCAGCTGCTTTTTGTATCTTTAAGCTTTATGGGAAAAAACATCGCAAACCCAGCCATGGTACAATATTAAAGGGGAACTTCTGTCCACACATATTTTACAACCCTTCCAGTAACTTACTAGTGCTGTTAGTGGGTGAGAATGCAAAAGATTTCCATTGCTTGGCATCACTGTATAGACCCCAGTTGTTCAGAAGAAAAAACATAAATACCATTCATAATGAAAAAGAGGAAAGGCGGACTTCCACCTACCATAGAGTTATTTCCCTCTTAATAACACGTAAACTTTGGGGGAGATAACAACTGATGACTATGGCTGATTTTTAAAATATATGAAAATTGAACACAATCAAGCAGAGTATGTTCAGTGTAGTGTCTGTGTTACCATTTTCTTTCTGAACGATCTTACAGGGGAAAAATCTGTTATGTTTTACTAAGTTTATAAAATATTTATATTTTATGTACAATCTGAGTTGCATTTTATAAACATATTTTCATCATAATTCTTTAAAAACTTTCCAGTAAGTGGATCAGATACATTTAATTGCCCTAAGTGTGAATTAATGTACGTACATGTATGAATGTGTGTATGGTTGTATCCCCTATTGTTTTAAGCGATCACTGAACAGCTAATTACCCGGAAGTAACTCATACAGAAATGTAGAGAACATGTGAAACTTCACACCTATAAACCTCAACATTACAGTGCAAGAAATAAGCCCAGTATGTGTCACCGAGGCAGCTCTGCCCCCTTTAGGGCATGACTCCACTAGACCTCTGGGAGTATGCTGTGGTGTCTGGCACCAGGACACTGGCAGCATATCCTTTGGGTGCTGTGGGTTGCAGGGTGGGGCCTCTGGGAATCAGACTTGTTTGTCTGCATACTCAGATTGAGACACAGGCATAGATGAGTCTACAGTAGATTTACACTCAATGTTAATAAAATTTATGTGCTGGTAATATTATGACTTATCATTGTATATCCTGTATGGTCAAAAGTATGTGGACATATAGACATTCTGTATACTGTTGACATTTTAAAAAATTTTGAATTTAAAGAGTTGGTACTATCTTTTGAACATGACCATATATTAATGCTCCCTTTTTTTTAGAACTCTGACTTTATCATTCAAGGTCAAACATTAAACATAACAGTCACCAGTCAGTAATTAGTCATTTATCTAGGCCTGTATAATACTGCTGGCTTACTGTTCAGCATTTGTATAATAATAATAATAATAATAATAATAATAATAATAATAATAATAATAATAAATAAAAAAACAAGTATAAATCATGTATGAGGTGTTTTTTGAAGAACATGTTTTTGAGTAATTCTAACTTTGGTGACATGGTGGTTTACTTTCACCTTGCACCTACAGTGGTTCACATCTCACCTCCAGTCTGTGTGCATAAGGTTTGCATGTTCTCCATTGGCTTAGTGGTTTTCTTTCAGGTACTCTGGTTTCACTCACAGTCCAAAGACATGCATGATAGGGTGATTTAGGTTTAGAAGCAGCTCTCCAACCGTATACTGTATACGTATACATCACTTCTTTTAAAAATCTGGTTGGTACTGGATCTTACAAGCACGTTGTTGATTTAGCCGAGTGGATAAGTTTACACAGCTCTTCCTGTCCTATACCTGTAAAGCACTGAAAATCTAAATGTGAAGCTTTAGACTGGACTGGATCATGAGATGCGGTTAGAGGTTGAACTTATCGATTTTTTCATTGAAGAAGCCCATAAAGTCTTCACTTCTAAACTGTGATGGAATACTCTCTGCAAGCATCATAGGTTTTGTTAGGCAAGCCACTGTACTATATAAGAACCTGGGATTGTTTTGGTTTCTTGCTATCAGTCGGTTCAGATGCTCAGCCTTAGCAGCTTTAGAACTTTAGTCTTTTTTATTTTTATATCTAATGGGAGCCACAGCGTCTAATGTACTGGTAAAAATTGTGCCCATGCTTCATCTAGATTGTCTGCATTTAGGGGTCTAATAAGAAATTGAGACAGATCCGGCAGATTACTTTAGAATGATTAAAGTGGAGAGTTGCTCCATTTATATTTGTTTACCCCAAAGGAATTTAGAAAGCCCATAAATGCGAGTGCTAAAGCGTCATTAGCATCATCTACATGAATGTTAAAGTCTCCTACTATCAATTCAGTTATAGATCAACATTCAATGATCAACATAGGTCACTGATAGTTATACGACACTTTGCAGCCAACTTCACACTGAGTTCCCATACAGTATCTCAATTAAAAGGTAAAAATATGACACTTAAGTTTTTAAGTATTTATTTTTGTGGCGTAATTTCTTGAGGTATTGTTGATGACTGGACCATTTGACTTGCTCTTCTGAAACCTGCTCTGCGTCATTTTCAACCTGGTGTTTGTTGAGCTGTATCCTCCAGTACACATCTATGCACTCTGATGGATTGTTCTGTGTCTCACCACACGATGTCGCTGTCGCATTAACATGTGGTGCTCCGAGTGAGTCATTAACACAGGTGGAAGATGATTATTTGCGCATTGGGTGGTCAACAAGTGTTTTGTCATATATATGTCTGTTAAGAATAGAATACCTACTAATATTGTATTTCCAGTTTTTTTAAATGCTGATTGAACTGTAGCTTACTGATGTTATATTGTTTGTTTGACAAAACAACCAAAAAAAGTTTCTTCACTGATTGGATTCTTGGTACTTTGCAATACTTAACAGCATATACTACATATGATTTGAGTTGTAATCCTCAACATATTCCACTTACAGGGGGAGAAAGGTGCTGTTGGGTGCTGATTGCATTTCACTATGGAGGATACATCTACGACATTAAAACCTGGAATATTCTATCAAAGTACTTTTAGGTACCAAATTAGTATGTGAGGGCAATTGTTGTACCTTGAATAAGTTCTAAAATTAAAGGTATAATTACAATCACAGACAAAAGATAAGACTAAACTAATTGCAACTAGGACAATCCCCTTGAAGTATGCCTTTTGTATCATTAGTATGTATCTTTGACTTGGATAAGTTTCTTTTTTTTTTTTTATCATGAAACACCCATATAACATGATCACATGCTTACATTAAGGTTCACTTCACGTGTGTTCATAATACACATGTATTATTGTATTAATTTTGCTTATACATCATGGTTAACATGTTTGTTTGTTTGTTTGTTTTTTCAAATGTGATGATCTCACATTAATCTTTTTTGTTTTTCAAATGTAATCACATTTTACTCACATGATGTCACAATGTGCAATTTCTTGAATAGACATCTGGGTGGGATGTTAGTCTATCACAGTGCACCATGCACACTCACACTGATTCAGACATAAATCTGGATGTAATTCCTT
Source organism: Channallabes apus (assembly GCA_030522415.1). NCBI lineage: Eukaryota > Metazoa > Chordata > Actinopteri > Siluriformes > Clariidae > Channallabes > Channallabes apus. Next base: position 16,957,748 of record CM060121.1, on the reverse strand, counting down.
CACACACAGACACTCACACTCATTCAGGTATGCACATAATAAAAATAAATGAATTAAAAATTGTTAGATGTGCTTCATTTACTCAAAATAAAAATCTTCAATATTGATAGATAAATATTTCAAGGTGCACTTCAACACGATAGATAGATAGATAGATAGATAGATAGATAGATAGATAGATAGATAGATAGATAGATAGATAGATAGATAGATAGATAGATAGAGTTTAAGGATACAATCTGGGTATTGATGTAGTTTACAAAGCTCATGTCGGTAATCACAATTCAAATCTGTATAAGGAACAGGGATTAGTGATATGACTTGGTTGAGTGTTACTAATCACCTGCCTGTGGATGCCCCCTTTGGCGTGTATCCTATTCTCTGAGCTCAAACTCAGCTGAATGCCTGGATTCTGTTCACACAGCGGCAGCGCAGAGTGACACACACACACACACACACACACACTCAGAGACACACTTGGAGACATGACGGTGTGAATGAGTGGGGGGGAGTGAAAGAGAGAAAGCTGTACTAGGAAAAAGTAATAGCAGGTTTTCTTTCATCTCGTTGGCGTTAGGTTGAAGGGGGAAAGAGTGCGAGATTACACCATATCCGGGCGAAAGTGAGTAAGAGTGAAAAGAAAAAGGGAGCGCACCCTGTCATTTCTCTAAGCCGCTGGCCAAACTCCTCAGCCCGGTTCAAGCTGTTTCTCCGACTGCACAGTTCCTCGATCGACTCGGCAGATTTTGATCGCCTGTTCGCCCACTGCTGGGGTGTACACTTCTCTACAAAGGTGTGCATTTGGCAAAGTTTTAGCTCAGAGTAAACCGGGACTCCAGTTTGATTTGGAGTAACTTATTCAATTTTTTGAAGAGTTCTCGATAGTCTGCTTTTCATGCAGAAAGCACGTGCACTAAATTGACAAGTCTCTTGATTGCATGCGCAGAGGATCCGATCCGTCTGGAGTTTGAAATCGCGCGCGCGGAGAAAAAAAAAGGGGGGAAACAGCCAAAAACTTCTGTCTTTCTTCGCAAACGGCCGTGCGTCGAGAGCAAGCCTCCTGAGGGACGATGTTGCGGCTGTTCGTGGCTTGGAGCACGCTCGTGGCTCTGTGCGTGATGGTGGAGGGAGCGCGCGGCGGCGGCGGGTACGGCATGAGCATGTTCGCCGCGCAGTCCTCGCCGCCCGACCCGTGCTACGACGAGAACGGCAACCCGCGACGCTGCATCCCCGACTTCGTGAACGCGGCGTTCGGTAAGGACGTTCGCGCGTCCAGCACGTGCGGCACTCCGGCGGCGCGCTACTGTGTGGTGAGCGAGAAGGGCGACGAGAGGACGCGCGACTGCCACACGTGCGACGCTACCGACCCGAAGAAGGCGCATCCGGCCGCGTACCTCACCGACCTCAACAACCCGCACAACCTGACGTGCTGGCAGTCCGAGAGCTACGTGCAGCACCCGCAGAACGTCACCCTCACGCTCTCGCTGGGCAAAAAGTTCGAGGTGACCTACGTGAGCCTGCAGTTCTGCTCTCCGCGGCCCGAGTCCATGGCCATCTACAAGTCGATGGACTACGGTAAGACATGGACGCCTTTCCAGTTCTACTCGACGCAGTGCAAAAAGATGTACAACCGACCGAGTCGCGCGGCCATCACTAAGCAGAACGAGCAGGAGGCGATCTGCACCGACTCGCACACGGACATGCAGCCGCTCGCGGGCGGCCTCATCGCGTTCAGCACTCTGGACGGCAGGCCGTCGGCGCACGACTTCGATAACTCCCCCGTGCTGCAGGACTGGGTCACGGCCACTGATATCAAGGTGACTTTCAGTCGCTTGCACACGTTCGGCGACGAGAACGAGGACGACTCGGAGCTCGCCAGGGACTCGTACTTCTACTCGGTGTCTGATCTGCAGGTGGGAGGCCGCTGCAAGTGTAACGGACACGCGTCGAAGTGCGTGCGCGACCGCGACGGCAACCTGGTGTGCGAGTGCAAACATAACACTGCGGGACCCGAGTGCGACAGGTGCAAACCCTTCCACTATGACCGGCCATGGCAGCGCGCGACAGCCAGGGAGGCCAACGAGTGCGTCCGTAAGTTCACCTCAGTCTTATCACGGATTTAAAAAAAGTTTATCTTAATTTATTGGCCTTATAATAAAAAAAAAACTGATGAAAAACTGAAAACAGCTGTAGAAATGTTTAGGCTTCAGGAAGCGACATGAGGACCTAGAAGCGCACAAATTCACTCTCAAAAAAGTGAAGAGACAGAACTGAGACCACTGCGCATAAACAAACATGTCAAACCTTCCCACGTTCTTGTGGGGGATCATTTAGGTCCAAATAAAACATCTAACAAGGCAGCAGCATTTACTCAGGGAAAGGCAATAAGTGTGTTGATCAAACAGAAATGACATCAAATAGCCCGACCAAGTTTGTGTTAGATATTTCTTATAATTGTGTGCATTAGACAAGGACACAGTGTGTAAATAACAACATTTGTGTATCCAGTGAAAACAAAACTATTTACCTTTCTTAATGTATTGGTACTGATTATTTATGTATAATATTAAACATAGACATAATTTCATCCTTTAGTGCAACAATTGTTCTGGGATGTTTCTAACTACTGATAGATAAGCACTGAAAAAAGTCGAGGGTGTTAGGTCTTTTTCTGGTTTAGTTTCAAAGCTGTCTTTGGTCTAAAATAAAAAAGAAAATTAAATTTCATATAAGGTAAAATGCCTGTGGATGCAGATTTTGGGCAGTCTATTCATGTTTCAGGTACAAAATAAATGATAGAATTATAAATTTTTCTTGCTACATGATAGAATTATAGATCTATACATGATGGAAAATGAATCTTGCATGAAATTTAACACTATATGTAAAGCTGAATAATAAATCGCTGCCGAGCCTCTACATTTGATATTGCCATTATCCTGCTGTTATTGTTTGCCCACACAGTTAAATACTGAGTGACACAAAGGTGGCGATTAAACACAGGACGTTTTTTCCTCTCAAGCCCTGTCAGCTGCTGTAACGCTGTAAGTTTAGTCTGCACTGTTTCTTAAGGAAGGAAACCTTCACACCACAGAGGTTTTAACATCGACTCATGCGTAAAATGTTATTCCATGGCAGGTGTCTTTATCAGATCGAGGATGAGATTATATCAGCTTTGTTGACATTTTTGGCATGCAAGGAATAAACTGCTACTTTCCGCCAAATAAATTACACAGGACAGGGGCTGTGTTTCCTGATCAGATCTTAGATTCTTCTGATCAAATGTACAACTCCCTTGTGTACAACAAGGGAGTGAAATAGACTATTAATTGATCTACTATTGTGTGCTACATAACTGACAAGTTTCACTACTGAGCGAGTTGTTCTCAGGTCAGGTCTGACAATCAGAACTGAGACCTGTATCCGTTTCTGAACTTTTCCAACTTTACCTTGTCACCATTTGGATCTACAATGTTTTTTTGGTCATGTGCCATGTAGAATCAGGTTTGCTATCAAAGATGATCTTGTACCTTTGTGTGTGTGAGAGAGGGTGAGAGAGAGAGAGAGAGAGTGTGTGAGAATAAGGCCCATCTGGAAGACTGAATGCTGCTGCTACAGTCCAGTGATTAGATATAAAGGAGTGAATAGGTTCCTGCTCTGCATTGGAGGAAAATGCGTCAGTGTCTCTCAACAAGAGAGCTGCAGGTATGAGCGTGAGGATAACAAAGTAAGATTCCCGTGAGCTGGCATATGGGGGCACCTTTATTTGCAGAACTGTGTGATGACCAACATTCCAGTCTGCTTTTTGCACGCAATGTTTTGGATTCTGATACAGGGGATTGGTCTAGTAAAGGTAGTTTTGGGACATAGTGTGAAAGAAAAAAAGCTTATTATATGTAAGTTAATCCCTAAATAGTCATACTCATCTTGCATATGTAGATTTGTAGGTTTGGGAAAGAACGTACATGACGCAATATGTTCCTATGGGACCTATAAACCCATAAAAATGTATCAAGGATACAGCTTGCTCAAAATATACAGAGTGTGTTCTCATCTCACAGACTGTCTTTCCTTGATCAGTAAAAAAAAAAAAAAACCCTTTTAGTCATTTGAACAATAAAATTGGTTTTTAGGGTTTATAGGTTTTTATCTCACAGTACTCTTGAATTGTTAAATCTGTCAGAAGGTTTAATTTTCCCTTAGCTAGCTGTAATTCAAACTTGGATTACATTAATGTACCTGGTCTAATATCTTTTGGTTCTATATCAAACAAGTTATTACCCTCTACCTGACCCTCTCACACATTCTTTTTCACTATGCCCTGTAGTGCTATATTCCTTACATAAACTATAATTGGAATTTTTTAACCATACCTATGCCATCTATTATAATTATTATTATTAACCTACAGTTAATTTGTAAACAGGTTGTGGATTGTAACTTTTATAACTTGGAGAGTTTTTCCCCCTGTAACCGTGCCCTAATGATATCCATGATGAAATTGACCTTTTTTGACTCTGTTCTGTGTGTCATTATGGTTAATATTATAGTCTCAGCACTCAGTAAAGCAAATACCACCAGCATAGTTCGCCATCTTTTAGACATGTTTGTATGCTTCTGAGCCAGAGACAGGTCATTCAGTGAACGGCACTCTGTCTGTATACACACTATCAGTGCCAGAACGAAGGATGATCAGCCAGCGGCGTCACACACATGCCTGGCTCGACCTGCGTGCTATGTAAGCCCACCACCCTGGCGTAAATAGTCCTGCAGGCGCCTTTTTGCCTGATAAATTTGTCCCTCGGTCTTTCACTAAGGAAAATAATTTATCCCATACAGAGACCATATCTGTCAGCCTCCATGCGAGATCAGAGAGAAGGAAAATAGCAATAATATGTCACAAAATAAGCTTGAGGGTTTCTGAGCCCTTTCTCTCACAAGGCTTTAATAATAATAATAATAATAATTAAAAAAATGTTTTGAAGTCTTTGCCTGAGCATCCTTATCGTCATGTTTATTTGAGAGGACGTTTGGTTACCATCAACTTAAACAGAAGTCTTCCTCCGTGTGCAAAAACATGTCCACAGCAAGCGGTGAAGTTTTGAAGGGCCCGTGATTATATCAGTAGCAAATTGGCTTTTCTCCCAGTCAAACCAGTATTGTTCTCAGTGCAGAGCCCTAAAAATAGACCAGGCATGGTGGTCTTCAGATTTTGTCTGTTTTAACCATTGTAAACTCTTAATTGGCGTTAATCCACAGTTGTTTTGCTTGTAGACTGTGGTTTTGCGAAATACACCACTGGTTTGAAAGACATAAAAAAAAAAAAGTTATAATTTATATAATTGAAAATGATTAGTTTCTATTCCTCCAAAAGTAATCATTTTTCAGGCTTTCCTAAACTGCTGTTTGTGTGTATGTAATCTAAACCAGTGCACTTACAGTATTTTATTGAAGTAACTGAAACATGTGGGGTTTCTGCTAAATCTGGAGCAGCTCGTTGGGAATTGTGGGTCTGCGGAGCATCTGTGGGCTCCATCGTGCTGATATTGGATCACGAGGCGGCTGAAAGAATTTTGTAAAAAGATGACATCAGGACCACGTGGATGTGAAGCTCTCCAGCATCGCAGCCTTCTGCTGCCAGGCATTAAATTTAGTGCAGTCCTTTGTGTGTTTTGGTGTGTATTTACATGTGGACAGTAAGCTATCAGTATTAAATTTACAGATGTTCTGGCAACAGCATATTCACAAACCTCATGCATTACACCGGCAAATCTTTTAGTTTCAAATTTTATGTCGCAATCACAACTAGACTGAAAGTTCGTTTCACAAAGATCTGCAGTGGAAGTGTATTTTCTTCCTGACAGCGTTTCTCGAAAAAATCTTTCAGCATTGCACAAAAACAGGAAATGAAATTTAGCAAATTGACATAAAAATGCCTCCCTGTCATCCTTGAACGCTGTCTCGACATGAAAAGAAAATGGGCCCGTATGAAACGGGGGGGAAAAAATCACAAAAATGAAAACAAACATATAGCACAGAGAGAAAAGGGGAGGAATGAGAGGGAGAGAGCGAGAGAGAGTCAAACGTTGTTAATCGGAAGCAGGTGGCTTTCTGGTCAGCTTTTTGGGGAGTAAATTCTGACACAGATTTGGCGATTCTTGGCCACATGGAAATTTAGACACCTACTAATACCCAATCAGGCCTTCACTGCCTGCAGAGACTGCTCACTGACTTCCTGGCAGAGGGGCTCGGGGTGAGTGATCCAGCCACTGGAGAACATGAGCACATTAGCAGGCTAAGGGAGAAAACATGTACTCAGCGTTTGGGGTATTGAGAGCTTGAATGCCTGAGACAGCTATAATACTGCAAGCTGACACTTAAATATACAAGACAGTTACAAGGTTTTCAGTGGGGACCTTTTTCTTTCTATTTTGTTGCAAGTTGGGCATGGAATAAAGTGCTTTGGATGGTGTTTTTTTATATTAGCATTAAAAAAATTTTTATAAAATGTAAAAAAAAAAGTAGAATAGGCACAATTTCTAAGCAAACCACAAGTATTGTTTTAGGATTTTACATCCCCATAATATTGATTTAGACAGTGCTTTTTACCATCGCTTAGCTCTGAGCCTGAAAACACACATAAGGAGGGGAAAAATAAATGCAAAAGAGATGTATTTCGGGATTTCCAAATCTAAACCCAGGTGGAACTGAGAGTCCTCTGGGCAAAGAGCTGCGTGTTTTTGCGATTTTGTTTTGCTGAGCTCATAATTCAACACAGACACGACGTACAAGCCAAACGTCTTCAGGAGCAATCCTGCTTTTCTTAAGCGCAGTCCAGAGGGACGATCCATGCCCTTCCGGAGACACATGCGAGGCTTAGACCTTTATGTACGAAGTTGTTTAGCTGGCTAATACTAGTGTTCAATCTGTGTTTTGTTTTGTGTGTGAGATTGCTGTGCTTTTCAGGAACTTTATCACTGTGGTACCGCATTTAACAGGTTCTTCTAATAAAACAATAATGCTTCGCAGATAAGCGGGTTGTATCTTGGGTCGTTGAACATTATAAAATCGTACCAGCACAAAACGTACAGTGTGAGCATGGCACACCTTCAGGGTGGTTGTGTGAAGACGGATTGAATAACGTGCATGAGGGAAATGGCAGCCAGTCATGAATGTCTGGTGGTCTGGGAAAACCCGTCAAATGTGAGTGTGGGTATCTGTATGTGTGTGTGCCGATGAATTCTTGAAAACAGCTAAAAGTGATGAAAAATCTTTTTTTTTTTTATGTTCGTCTGTCAATAATTTACCTGATTTTAGAAAACATGAATATATATTATTACATAATACAGTATAATATATAATACGCATATATTTCCATCCAGAATTCTTAGTAATATAATATTTCACAATTGATTTCAAAATTAGTTTTCAAATGCAACCATAAAGCTATAAATATCAATCCTGCTAGTATTTTTCCTCTTGATCGAATAGTCAATCAAATACTGGTTTGTGGATCTATACATAAAAATTGAAAGACCTCCTGAGATTATAATTTAGCACACTTTCAGTGGTATACATGGAATTAATTAATAAGGACAACCAGAAGACAACAGAAAGAAAGTGAAAAAGTGTGTGTGTGGTGAGTAGGTTTATGTGAGAAGATAGTAAAATGAAAGAGATGATTCATGCTCACTACTATGCTTAGACAGTTATGTACTGTATCTGGTGCTGTTTCTCTCTGTGTGTGTGTGTGTGTGTGTGTGTGTGTGTGTGTGTGTGTGTGTGTGTGTGTGTGTGTGTGTGTGTGTGTGTGTGTGTGTGACAGTCGTATGGCTGCTGATAGGACCACCCTGTGTGAGTGTGGGTTTGTGTGCCTTTTAGTGCAAAAGGAAGATTGGAAAATGATTAATGGTTAAGTGGGCTGCCATATTTCATGCACGCACATGCACAACCACACACACACACATACAGTATACACATGCACATGCTTGAACATACACATAGTGCACACATCATCACTCTCCTCAACACCATGGACCTCTTGCTGGGTCTCATGCTGTGTTCCCAATCGCTTATGCCAGAGACAATACACACACATACACAGGATACAGTATATACACACACACACACAGATTTTTTTTACATTAATGCTATCAGCACAAGGGTATCAGCTTTTGTGATAGCTAAACACAAGATTAGCAGGTGGACAAAAACAAATCTAAGGTAAGATCGAACCTGAACTTACTAAAACAGCACTCGAGGACCATAAGGAATTTATAAATACAGGCCCGTGTGCAGTAAATGCACAGAATAAACTGTGAAATGCCATTTATATGGTGGTGCCTGACCCAGAAAGGCAGGTGTGGTGGAGCTGAACTATGCACAGTACAAAAAGCAAGATTTACAAATGTCAGCCTTTTATAATGTTTATAAATTCACAACTCCTTACATTTTGACTGAGCAACTATTGGAACATTTTATTTTCTATTAAACAGGTTTGACTACCACACACCATTTAGCTCAACAGGATTATTATTGTACTGTACCTAATGGTCGAAAAACACACTTACAGGACCATTGGGACAAGAATCACGCTGCCCTACACCCATAATTTATACAAGCTTTGTTTTTTGGTGTGAAGGGACAGGAGGCTGATTTATATATACGGTTTTCTTTAATTTCTTAAAAACATGAATTTAAACAAGCTGTCAATATGAACACCCCTTTTTTTCTTTAGTCCATAGTTTTTAGTCCTTTATCTGGTTAGAAACGTTGTGATTAACAAGTTTAATGTGCATTCTTGTAACTAGACTGACCAAAATCTATACAGTATTCATGATCTGTATTGAAATGGAAAGTATGAGCATATTTTATAGATAATGTGTTAGCTATAGTAGTCAGCAGTTATTTAATATGTTTACTGTAAAACCAAAATTATCTGTTTTGCAGATTATTTAATTATATTTCTAAACCTCTCTTGCATTAAGCTAGATCATTCAACCATTAACACTTGTTAACAGTCTTTATTTTATAACTACTAGCATGTGGAATTAACATACTGTACGTTGCTAAGTAACGTTGTCAGCTCTGATAATCGTCTATACACAATAGATCTATTTGCTCTTAAAATTTATTTCTCACTAGTGGAGTACAGTGAAAGAAACAGTACATGTTATCATCTTGGGAATTTATTCATTCCTGGTGCTCAGTGCAGGAAAACCTCCACCGTGTATGCGTGAGCCAACTGATGGTGGGAGATCAGTAAAGCGTGAGCAGTGCGTCCAGTGGGTGTTCCTGCACATCTCTATTTACTGACAGTTTTACTGGCTGTGGAGGAGATGATTAAGAGACAGTGACTCTTCCATGCATCATAGAATGTAAATCCTGTCCCATATCGGAATTTTCTCCTTTAGATGGAAACATTTGGTCAAAGGTTATTTCAGCTTGTATATGAACACTGTTATAAAAAGGGGTTCTTTAAGGGTTCATGGGATAATTAATGGTTCTCGGCCTTAAAAAGGGAAAGGGTTCTTCTTGGAACTTTTCTGATTGGCAGACGTTGATATAGGGTCCGACTTTTTTTTGAGCGGATATAGAAGTCGCTTTACAGCAGTTCCATTTAAATCCAAACGACCCATTTATACTTTACTATCTTTCTACTTGTAGTAAAAAATAGCTTTTCCAACATAGAGGTTTATAGCCTTGGCTCGATTTTGTTGAACAATAAAAAAAAATGTTGTTTTTCAGCTCCTGTCATATTTCTTCCATATTTCACAGTAGATGCGCTGGCACCTGCAAATAAAAGAATTCCAAAAAGAAGAGAGTTATACTTGTATATAAATCAATGCTATTTACATAAAGACATTGTTAATATTATTTACATTATATACTATTAGTAATAAATAATTAAACTCCTTATAATAATCGATATAATGGGTAAATATTGAGACTTCAAGTGAAGATTATTTCCTAACTTAGCATGCTTCCTTTGCATTTACCTTTCTTTCATATAGTGTGCACATCCTGTACAGTATGAACAAGGGCTTAACTGATCTGTAACTGATCTGTGTCACACTAGCGCAACAAGTAGCCTTGCCACCTCGCCACACATTTGGATACACTAAATTGGCCATAGGTGTGAATGAGTGTGAGAATGCGTGTGTGATACACTGCTGTTCCATCCACAGTGTATTCCAGCCTTACACTCAGTCAACTGCTCCCAGGAACGGCTTCAGCTCTGACCAGGATAAAGGTCTTACTGAGGATGAATGAATAATTAATCTTCCCAGTGCAACAAAACATGAGCATCTGAGACTGATTAAGAGATTATTCCCTAATCTCTTGTTATATTTTTTTGAATGAAGATTTACTGAAGAATCAATCACTATCTCATAACTAATTAGTCTAGCAGAACAAGGTCTACTTGATGGATTTGATTTGGGAGAGAAAAATTGCAAGACGGACTGAGAGGAGGTCCATGAGGAATAGAGAGAGAACGTAACTCAGTCCCCATAAGGTCTGTAAATATTCCTGTAGAAGCAGGGGATCCATTCATCATTGTGGCTAGGAGAAAATGACATGTATGGTGTGTGTATGTGTATGCAAGCACACACTTGTGTAAGACTTAATATTGTTAGACTCATCAAGAGGGCGACAAAGATTTCTCAGTCAAAGTCATGGATGCTGCTTGTGTCATTTATCAATGAAAACATTTCATGCAATACAAAGTGACAAATTTAATGTTAAGCATTTTACAGAGTACAGGGGTAGGAACTGTGGAACTTCTATGGTGTGAGTCACAAACTCGGCAGGTATTTAATATAGTACGTTTGTATGATGCATACTGTACCATATACTGTAAGATTCATCAGTGGAATAATATAGTACAGGCAGTACCATATTATTGTAGGTAATTTTAAGATTTAAGGTTAAACATACGCTACAGTATTTAATTAATGTTACATACTATATAAATGGTACCATACTTTATAAACATTATACATTACCATTATAGTACGTAAACATGTTTTGCATATTTTTGACAATATTCTAGTACGTGTTCCAGAGTACCGTACTACTGTATAGGTTAGAACCATGTTTAACCAAGACTATAGTACATGTACTGTTGTACCGAAATATGTACCATGGTAGAACCATGTACAGTACCATGTTCTATGTCAGCAATTAAGTACTATGGCTAATAGTCAGAAATACAGTGGTACTATGTATCATAGAATACTGCTGGAATCAGACTACTATGATCCCTATTCCATGGTAAGAATTTCTCATGAGATAAATTATAGCATTAATATGCAAGAATATCTATTAAAGTTTAGTTTTCTTAAACAAACAAACAAAAAGTCTTGCGTTGAATGTTTTTTTGGGAAAATGTTAAACTCTCTCTAGATGTTTAAAAAATCTAAAAAACTTTAGATGTTTAAAAAACTCCCTAGTTCTTAAAAAAATAAAATTAATCTAAACCCCTTTGGCCATAATCCATCAGAGGTCTCATTTATTCAGATAAAATGTATGCACCCAAGTTTAATTCACCTGCATTATTCAAAGAATACTGCAATGCTACTGTATATTATATTATAATTAGCTAATGATAATAAGCAAATCAGGTCTATTTCAAAACATTTTAGTTAATTCAAATTTGGCTTTGTTATAGACCCTTTTGATATACAGTATGTACATCAGGATTGTTAAAAGTCTAATCACTGGTTGTGTGTACTGGCTAAGGTATTAGTTAACTAAAGGGTGTTTCCAGGCACAACTCAGTTTTGGCCTTCCACAGGAAGTTCTCACCCTCTTCCTGTCTTGCCCAGCTGCTGAAAGCCACCTAGCTACAAGGGTGTTTGGGGATGTTTTGGGAGGTATGTGGCAAAAAAGGAAAAAAATAACACGTATATAGAGTTATATACTGTATAATAGTCTTCTTCATTTCTTTAGACATGTTCTCCTACCACACTTTCATCTGTGCACTCTTTTATCCAACAATTAGTCATTTTTTAAATTTGGCGTAAAAATGACTTACATTTCTTTTGAAACATCAGAGGAAACTTGCTCTCCTCCTCACTGTTGCAGAGAAGATTCATATCACAAGGAGGGATTTAGCTCAGTTATATATGACATTCCTGTGACAGGCTTGGCGAAAAGGTACAATAAAGACGCCACACTGAGGATGGATGGTCACCTGGTGTTAGTAATTTACAGCTTGGCCGCTTCCTGCTACACTCCCAGTCCGCTATGGGCTAGACTGCAGTCGGCGCGTGTGGCACATCAGCAGGGAAATCCTAGAACTTAGCCCGCTGTCACTCCTCCATGCTGAGCCTCAGACAAACGCCTCCAGCCAGGCTAAGTGTTTACTTACCGTTATCCCAGTGAACATGCTGGAGACCCTGGGGAATTACAGGTACTCTAGAATAGCTTCTGAAGCTAAGACCGTTCAGAGCTACGTAAAGTCATGTCAGCTTTCTTGCCATAATACAGTACAGGATTAAATAACATATACACATTCACCGGCTACAGAAAGCGATACCCCTGGTCATTCATGCAGTTATATTCAGGTAATCACGTGTCAGAAACAGATCAGAAACTTTAGTTAATGTTCACATCAAACACATCCACTAAGTGGCAATTCTGTGGGTGGAAATGACCTTGTTGATGAGAGAGGTCAGGGGAAATTGCCAGACTAGTCTGAGCTGACAGGAAGCCTATGGTAACTCAAACAATCACTCTTTACGACCACAGTGAGCAGGAAAGCAACTCCAAATGCACAAGCTGTCAAATCTTTAGTCAGATGGGCATTGTGTTACAGTACTGTCAGCCCAGAACGGGAACTCGAGGCTAGAATGGGCACAGACTCACCAAAGCTGGACAGGTGAGGGTTGGAAAAACATAACCTGGTCTTTTTCCAGATGTTAACTTCCATTATATATGCAAGGTGACAAGATTTAAGATGGAATGCAGAAGTGCAAGGTTAAAAGTTCTGTCAGTATTCAACAATAATTTTAGTCCAGAACTAGAACAAGAAAATGTTTTTTGAACACAACCCCTCACCGACAGTACAATTTAGTCTCAGATTAGTCTTATCCGGAGATGGAGAACGAGGCTTTTCTAAGGTAACTCATAAGCCAAAATGAAGTGCAAAATTAAACCACTAGCCCAAGAAAATAACTCTTTGGCATGTCATCCAGGTCTATCTTCCAGCCCTTATTGGTCCAATGTGGTTCTTAATTGAATTGCCTCTAGCTTAACTCTGCCAATAAAAGCAAACGGCTCAAGGTAACCTCTAAATTCCCAATAGCTCCTAATATCCAGAAGAACCTCACACTTCATTCCAAAGTGTAGCTGAAGCATGTAAGGCCCTCTGCAACAAACCAGTCCCCGCAACCACCCAAGTCAAATTCACGCCTAGTAAACCTTACCAAAGGAGCCCTCCCCAGCTGCAAAGGTCACGTTCCAATAAAGCAGCATCAATGAGGCTTCTTATTGCCCTTCAGGGATTGTAAATCTCCTCCAGAATGAACAGGGCTGTAGGTGTCATGGGCTGATGACACCTGCAGCAGGGACGAGTCAGTCCACCACCACGTCCACTAGCCCCCAGTATGCCTCTATAATGCGTCACTTATGGCGTAGGCGTAAGAGCAACAGAGTGAAATTCCTATTTACAGATCATTGGACGGCTGATTTCTGAACATCGTGATGTAGTTTGGTTTTAGAAAAATGGAGCTGATGGGCCACACATCTGCAAACTGGCCTGTCAAAGGACTGATTTACTCTGGGCCGGAGAGAAGCAGGAATGCAGGCTGGGAAAGGAAGAGCTTACACTGTGCCCCTGCACTCCTCCTCATGTCCGGATCTTATTTATGACCTGTCTATTCATGCCAAATCCTGAATCCTGAAACATCTTAGGTCATTTAAATAATGTGTGATTTTGCACCAGTTTTTTTTTTTTAAATATATCTCATATTGATCACATCTGCTTACACGGTCTGCACTGACAGTTGAAATATCATTTGTCCTAAGCAACAAATTTAGAATTTTTTAGAATTACTGTACAATCAGCTTAGACGTTTTCTTTCTAAGAATGTTTACTCATATAAAACCCTTTTGTATCTGAGCCTTTGATTTCCTGTGCCAAGGTTGCTATAAACATTCCATGAATAAAAAAATTAAAGGAATTTATACACAGTTAGAAACACAGGATTTTCAAGAGACTTGTATAAGTAGTAGTAAAAAGAAATATTTGGAACCTCCTTTGCTTAGGAAAACATGCAGTTGTAGGGTTCTTCATAGAATATTTAAGAGTTTTACCAGAGGGGAGTGCTAAAGAACCTATTTCTAAAGTTAACTTTTTTTTAAAAACATATAAAACATATTTGTAGAACATTTTTAGATATCTAGATCAGGGTATTTTAGTCGTTGTTGTTGCCATAGCTTTTGGTTAGCTGTGATAGCTTTTCAATTCAGTTCAGTTTATATATATATATATATATATATATATACAGTATATATATATATATATATTCATATTTATATAAAATGTATGTATATATGTATGTATACAAAATCAAAAAAAGTTATGGAAAAGTGATTAAAAAAAAAAAGTGTGAGGATATGCAGTATGTATAAAATCAAGAAGGACTGGAGAAAGCAAAATACCCCACATATTTCAATGCATTTGTGTAACAAGTATAATTTTTTTTAACCAACAGAAAATGTAATGGTAGATTTTGTTTATTACGGTAACCCACATTTGAAATATTTTAACATTTATAATATTCACCATCTCATTTCGGCAACAGATAGGATAGAGCAGATAGTTTTCACTATAGATATTCTTTTAAATATCTTCTTACATAACACCATACTACAGAACAAACTAAGCTATGTGCTTAAAAAAATAATAATGTATAAATAAACAGGGAACAAATACAGAGCTTTTGGAGAAGTTGCAGAAAATGACACAGACTCTAAACTCAATGAGGCATTAAACTATCTCTTTGGGCCATTCTCAAAACTTAAATGGCATGACAAATGAAGTAGTGAGTAGTGTCATTAAATGTACTATTACCTCTGACGATGGGCTTCCAGGCACCAAATTTTTTTGTTAATGCTCTCTTAAAAATGCAACTTAATCAGGTTTCTGTATTTGATTTACAGTTATTCTTCAAGTAAGACCGAACAAGCTGAGAATAAAATGCTCTAACCTGCGCAAATACATCTAGATGAGCTCATCAGAGAGAAAAATCACGGTGATTAACACCAGCATTGTGTTACTTTCCTGAGGCAAGAGTTGGAAAGATTAATTTTGTTTATGTATCCAATGAAATGTTGAGAAATGAATATACAACTGTGATCCTAGGATAATCCCCCCTGAATCATGTGCAAAAAGTAAGCAAAAGGCTAAGAAGTTTCACTTGCCCGCACATGTCCAGGAATGACACTTTTACAACAATTTTTGTACGAAACAGGGGAGAAAAAAATCTCCAGGTAGTCTTTTCCCCCACCCCTGTCTTTGGGCGAATCTCAGTCTGGTTTCCGAGTAATTGTATTTGTTGAGACATTGCATCTCACTTTCTCTAGGCAACTGTGGCGTTTACGAGCGGTTACTCACACAAAAGCAGGGAGGTCTGATTGCTCAGCTAATTGGTGTCGGCCAGAGATCACAGAGCGGGCCTCATAAAATCCCATGCTCCTCTACCCCATTACATCACAGCACACTGGATCAGGCGAGCAACAAACCTCTCATTGCTGGTTTCAGAAAAATGTCGAAATTTAAGCATTTTATGGTCTTTTCTGCTGCAAAGCTTCGTCTCCTGTGCAGTGTTCCCCCATCAAAATAAACCCAAACAGATCTCTTTATCTTCTTGTTGCTAAAACATTCAGCTAGAGATGTTTTCATGCTCATTAACCTTTCTTATCTTTTAATCTTTAATCCTGTCTCCCAGCACAAAATGCACTCCGGTTAGTGGTGGACAGGTATTGAAAGCGACTAGAAGTCAGATTAGAGATAGATTATTTAACCTTTGAAGGGAACGCTACTGCAATTTATCCCCAAAGGCGATAGGAGGAATACCTCGTGTTAGCTACACTAAAGAGATTCACAGCTTTGCTCTTATCCCTGTCACCTTTAGGGAGTTTTCACAACACGCTGAAACAGAGCAACCACACCGGGAGAGATTAGTGAAAATATCTACATCATAATGAAGGTGTTGATGAATTTATGCAACCAAGATTAGCTGTCAGGTGCAAAAACCTTGAAACATGACTAATTAAGGAGCTTCCAATTTATGAAAAAATTGGTGATAAGTTTTTTTAAGTAGAATTATTATAAACAAAATGTACAATCCATGCGTTAAATCTCAACTTAAAATCTGTGACCCTAATTTAATTTAATAAGCTTAACCAAGTAGACCCTAGATTTAACACCTGAATAACCAAAGAAATAACAACATGTTACTCAATAGCAGATAAAGGACAACTACAAGATTTCCAAATTAAAATTCACCCTGGAAAAGAAAGACTTCTGTAGGTTTTTATGATCACATCATCATGTTGGTTAAGTTATAAAATATTTGACCCAGTGCCGAAAGAAGTTTTTGGAGCATGTCATCCAGAGTCAAACTGAAGTATTATATAAAATCTCATTCCACAGACTTTGTCAAAATCAATCAGAAAAGAAAGAGAAATTAGAGATTTCAAATGAGAATAAAGTTTAACTGTTGTGGTTTTCAGTTCAGTGGAAGTGCACTAACACACACATACACACACACGCACACGCACACACACACACACACACACCTGGTGAGAATTTGGTTGGAAGTGCTTAATTAGATTCTTTATTACCCCAAAGCAGAAAGTATAGTTCACAGGGGAAGACTCTCACTACTGGAGACTCACAGTGAGTTACTGATGGGAAGGTCGGCGGTTCGAGCCCCAGCTCCGCCTAGTCGCCGCTGTTGGGCCCTTTAGCAAGGCCCTTAACCCTGTCTGCTCCAAGGGTGCCGTATAATGGCTGACCCTGCACTCTGACTCCACCTACTAAAAAAAAAAGCTGTGGTATACGAAGAATAAAATTTTTTACTTTGCAGTAATGTATACAGTATGTGAGGAATAAAGCCTGAACATATATTTTAGGAATTCCCAGTAATAAAAAACGTCTTGTCAGAGATGTGGAAAACATTAGAAAGTACAGAGGATGCAAATATTACCTTCCATTTTTGTGCTTCTTGTTTTGTCTAGGGAAGGTTGACTTTTGCTCAGGACACTCCCATGTATTTCTTTATTTGTAGTCCTGACATGTGCTTTAAAAAAGAAAGAAAAGAAAAGAAAAAAAAACACTAGGCACTAGCTGTTCCCTGAACATTAAAAAAAAACAATAAAGTAAAAAATAATAATAATACAAAGGAAAAATCGCCATACTTGTAGTGTAATGAGTGATTTAACGAGGCATTTAATTAGCCTCGTTGGCACTTTAATTGGCACTTTCTGGCTAAGTGCCATCTTGTGATCTAGTTCTAAGTTCACTCACCTGCATATCAACAAGACCTGTATGTACTGTAGTAATGTTACAGTTGAACATAATGGAAATAAAGCAATCTGCATCAGAAAACCGTGTAAATTCTGCTTCGAGAGTGATCCCTCCAGTATGACTCAAGTAAACAGAAAAAAAAAATCCCTGCATCTATCACTACCAGGTTCCCTTCATCTATAATTGTTTCATAAAATGCCAAGGTGATTCTGTGCCAAAGGCATGTCTATGAAACAAAGAAATCAAATAAATCAGTCTACTCGCAGCTAGCCAATATGTTTCTTTTTACAATTGCCATCAAAAGCATTCCAGAAAGTTGTAAAGAAAATTAATTGTGTTGATGTCACCCTGCCCAAGCTGTTGTTGTAATTCCCTCTGCCAAAGAAGCAGCAGCTGGTTTTTGAAATGTGTTGACAGTGTCTGGGGTAGAAAAAGAGAGAATCTGAATATTTTACAAATGTTACATCGATACTGTTTGTTTTAGTCTTTTTTATACTTGCTCTCAAGAACGTTATTTTAATTGTTATTAAATGTCTCTCCATGGGATAAATAAATAAATAAAAAGGCTGTACAAGGATACATATCATGACTTAATACTTAAAATAGAATAATTGTTGCCCGTGTGCATCCCTAAGTACCCCAAAGTGTTGATGATTTAATGCAAGCTCTCAGAATTTAAATAGATGTCTCACCCACATAGTACTCTTGAGTTACATTATGCAAGTCATACAAGTGCTTTGTGTGGGCTTCGGAATAAATGTTCCTAATAAAGTTCTACTTCTATCATTTATTTTTTTTTTTAACTGCCCTTCAGAGTTTTTTAGTTTAACTTGTCTGCACACCGGCGCTTGTGTTTTCCTCAGGATCCTGATACAAAACCTGTTGACAGCCTGCAACACTCATGCAATTTTCCATGTTCTCATTCAAGCAGGGAAATTCGGAGATGTCCCCCAGACAGGGACACTCAGACAGGGCTAGACAAGATCTCACCTGCACACACTCACCCAACCAGACATAGCACAGTCTCACTCAAACCCCACCCTCTCCTTTAACCAAACTCCAAATACAAAAGGAGATTTGTGGCATTAAAACTGCTTACAGTAAGCACAACCACGTAGCTGGGGGAAAAAGAAAACTGATAAAAGCAAAGTGATTTTGAAATCGCAATGCGATTAAGCATTGCGACAGAGTGAAAGTGTGCTCCAGGATGCGGAGAGAGTGTTTCTGACACAAGTGTTAATCCGGTGACGATTGAAATGTCAGTCTCTCACATCATAGTGTGTCAAGAAGATGAGCGTTTTGTTTAACTTGGCACCTCACCACACGACCATAATGGCCCAACGGTAATTACGGACTTCAGGCAGTGAGAGGTTAATTGATCTGTGATAAACAGCTATTTCGGAGGAATGCCTTTCTTTGCCCAAACTTTTGGAAAGAGACTTTCGTCTGTCTGTGGCTGAATCAGAGAACACCTGTAGCTCTAGCCGGATCCAGGTAGAGTGATAAATATTTACCTTAATTTGTCAGACACTGTTATCCAAGTGACTTGCATCCGAGCCAGTATCTAATCCCATCATATCCCATATCCCATAGTAGAGTTGATGGTAACACTGCTTTAGACACAAATGCTTTAGAGCTGTGATGTCTGGGAACCAGGTGTTTGTGAGGAATGGCCAAGGGCTCTGTAATTATTATTTTTTTTAATTTACTTGCAGAGATGGAACTCACAACCCACCATTAACGTACAACTTAATACCTTAGTTATTAATTGATTTGACTGGTCACTTAAATTTAGTAGGTTTACAGTAAATCACACTGTACCTTACAAAACAAGCAGGGCTATTAATAATGTCAACTTTGGGTGTGCGTTGCCATGTCCGTGGAAAGTTTAGGAAGGAAAATATTTATGGTCCCAATAAGCAGCTTGAATATTATTGAATTTGAATAGTTTAATAAAATAGTAAAATAAAATTGTCCTCACCTGGATTTCTTTTTTTCTTTTACATCTAAAGTCCAAAATTCTAAGAACTCCTAAATCTCAACAATACAACAGCCATCTACAGAGTGCAATCCTAGAAAGCAAAACAGTCCATGCTCTTGGCAATCTCTCTCTCCTGTCAATCATGGTGGATGTTTGTGAATTAATGTATGTGTGAAACAGAGCAGACAGTGTTTTCCTCTGCCCTCATGCAACATGAGCACCAGTTCAAAAAGATGCAGTTGGCCGACACTGTATGTCACTGTAGAGGAAGCACATGTTAACCTTCACCTTCCCTGGTTGGTAGCTGTTGTGGGATACAGGACAGGTGACCCAATTGGAAAGGAAACTGGCTATGGGTGGAATACAAGATATTTATAGCAAGAATATATGTGAACACCACAGCTTTTATAAGTGCTAGACACATTTGTTAATACAGTGGTGTGAAAAACTATTTGCCCCCTTCCTGATTTCTTATTCTTTTGCATGTTTGTCACACTTAAATGTTTCTGCTCATCAAAAACCGTTAACCATTAGTCAAAGATAACATAATTGAACACAAAATGCAGTTTTTAAATGAAGGTTTACGTTATTAAGGGAGAAAAAAAACTCCAAATCTACATGGCCCTGTGTGAAAAAGTGATTGCCCCCCCTTGTTAAAAAATAACTTAACTGTGGTTTATCACACCTGAGTTCAATTTCTGTAGTCATCCCCAGGCCTGATTACTGCCACACCTGTTTCAATCAAGAAATCACTTAAATAGGAGCTACCTGACACAGAGAAGTAGACCAAAAGCACCTCAAAAGCTGGACATCATGTCAAGATCCAAAGAAATTCAGGAACAAATGAGAACAAAAGTAATTGAGATCTATCAGTCTGGTAAAGGTTATAAAGCCATTTCTAAAGCTTTGGGACTCCAGCGAACCACAGTGAGAGCCATTATCCACAAATGGCAAAAACATGGAACAGTGGTGAACCTTCCCAGGAGTGGCTGGCCGACCAAAATTACCCCAAGAGCGCAGAGACGACTCATCCGAGAGGCCACGAAAGACCCCAGGACAACATCTAAAGAACTGCAGGCCTCACTTGCCTCAATTAAGGTCAGTGTTCACGACTCCACCATAAGAAAGAGACTGGGCAAAAACGGCCTGCATGGCAGATTTCCAAGGCGCAAACCACTTTTAAGCAAAAAGAACATTAAGGCTCGTTTCAATTTTGCTAAAAAACATCTCAATGATTGCCAAGACTTTTGGGAAAATACCTTGTGGACCGACGAGACAAAAGTTGAACTTTTTGGAAGGTGCGTGTCCCGTTACATCTGGCGTAAAAGTAACACAGCATTTCAGAAAAAGAACATCATACCAACAGTAAAATATGGTGGTGGTAGTGTGATGGTCTGGGGTTGTTTTGCTGCTTCAGGACCTGGAAGGCTTGCTGTGATAGATGGAACCATGAATTCTACTGTCTACCAAAAAATCCTGAAGGAGAATGTCCGGCCATCTGTTCGTCAACTCAAGCTGAAGCGATTTTGGGTGCTGCAGCAGGACAATGACCCAAAACACACCAGCAAATCCACCTCTGAATGGCTGAAGAAAGACAAAATGAAGACTTTGGAGTGGCCTAGTCAAAGTCCTGACCTGAATCCTATTGAGATGTTGTGGCATGACCTTAAAAAGGCGGTTCATGCTAGAAAACCCTCAAATAAAGCTGAATTACAACAATTCTGCAAAGATGAGTGGGACAAAATTCCTCCAGAGCGCTGTAAAAGACTCGTTGCAAGTTATCGCAAACGCTTGATTGCAGTTATTGCTGCTAAGGGTGGCCCAACCAGTTATTAGGTTCAGGGGGCAATTACTTTTTCACACAGGGCCATGTAGGTTTGGATTTTTTTCCTCCCTAAATAATAAAACCCCTCATTTAAAAACTGCATTTTGTGTTTACTTGTGTTATCTTTGACTAATAGTTAAATGTGTTTGATGATCAGAAACATTTTGTGCGACAAACATGCAAAAGAATAAGAAATCAGGAGGGGGGCAAATAGTTTTTCACATCACTGTATATGGAGCTGAACTACAAATCTTACTACTGCATGTTAATAATGTTAATTTATATATAGATATAGATACAACTTTATTGTCATTGCGTAATACATGTACTGGATCGTGGAATACTAGAAAGTGTGTAATGTTTTATCTGTGTTGGTTTGTTATACTGCATACTGTTTTCCTTATTTTCATCTTCTGAAGTACTTCAACTCTGGAAGCTGGTAGGGGGTCCAGACCAGCATTGTTGCTGTAGTTGATCCATGAGATTATGATAACTTAGCAGCGCAGTTTTATATTCTATGAGGCCCAATCTGATCTTCCTGCGGTTGGTAAAGTCAGGCTAGTTACTGATTATTACCAGGGCTAAACCTGAAAATAATGCAAAAGTCGGCATAACTTTTAGATTAACTGACATAGGTTGTTCAAAACGTTTGCTTTATATACAGTAAAGGTACTACTCAACATGGTCTCCATCACAAGCCATGCACTTGTGCCATCATTGAACCCAGTTGTTGAATCCTCTTTGAAAATCCCCTTTGTCACAGCTGATGGTCTCCCACTGTGTGGTTTGTCTTCAATGCTGGTTTCCTGTTCTTTAAACGTCTTCATTCATCTTTGCACATTGCTCTTGTTAATAGTGTCATCTTCCTAAATATTCTGTAGCACCATGGGAGACCATCAACTGTGACAAAGGGGATTTTCAAAGAGGTATTCAATGGGTTTAGTGATGGTGCAAATGCATGACTTACGGAGACTATGTCGAGTACTACTGTTGTATAGAGTTACTCTACCAACCTGGGTAGGTCGAACAATGTTCATCAGTCAATATAAAAAATTTTTTTTAAATCTGCTTTACTTTCCGCTTAGCCCTGGTAAAAATTTTAATCCATATTTAAGCTAATAGAGAAAAAGATCAATGAAATATATAAATAGTTACAAGTGGCAATAAAGGTAAAAATAAAAATATTTGTACATTATAATCACGGTCCATCTGATTTTATACCATGTCAAAAAGAACCCAGCACGGTGGTGGGGTAATGGTTAGCACTGTGGCCTTGCACCTTCAGGGTCTGTGTTTGATTCCTGTCTTAATGTCTGGGTGCATGAAGTTTGTATGTTCTCCCTGTGCTTGGTGGGTTTCCTTTGGGAACTCCAGTTTCTTCCCACAGTCCATAAATATGCAAATTAGGCTAATCAGCTTTACTAAATTGCCTGTAGTGTAAATGAGTGTGTAAGTATGGGTGTACAGGTATGCGTGTGTGCCCTTCTATAGATTGGCACCCCGTCCAGGGTGTACCCTGCCTCCCTGCGACCCTGTATACAGGATAAAGTGGTATAGATGATCAGTGAGTGACAGATTGACAGTTTGTATATACAGTATATTAGTGATGGGTTGTTCATGAATGATTCGTTCTTTTTGAACGAGACTTTAACGTGACTCAGAAGAACGAGTAGTCTCAGAGAGTGATTTGTTCATTTTCTATTGGACGTGCATGAGCTAGTCGTCATAAAATCTCTGTAGGTTATGTACAGGAAACAGAAATGAGTACCTCTCGAGTCTTGATCCGAATCCTCGAGTCGTTCGTTCTTTTGTCAAGTGACTCCCATATACGATATGCAGTGCAATAGATTTAAAATAATGAATGACTCGGACAAGACTTATGAGAAGAACCGCTCAGTTCTGTTTCCTGTGTAACGCTCTGCATAGCGTCTATAGGAGTCACGTGACAAATTAACGAACGTTTTGGACCAGAAGATATGAGATGAGTTGCTTTGTTTGTATGTGTAGACGTGTGTATGTACAGTAGTTCTGGTTACTGAAAATGTAACACTTTATTTTATTTATATATATATATATATATATATATATATATATATATATATACTGTATATACACACACACACTACCGTTCAAAAGTTTATATACTTTTATATATATATATATATATATATATATATATATATATATATATATATATATATATATATATATATGTACATATATATATATATATATCAGTGGCGGCTGCTAGCTTTTGAAACTGGGGAAGCTCATATTAGGCCTTCATCATAAAATTCATTATGTTATTTGTATGTAAATTCTGTCTAGTTTGCCCTTCCACGAGCTACTTTAATTATATGAACGAACTAACTTTTACAATGCTGAAACAAGGAGCAAAGTCAAGAACGCTATAATATGTTTTTTTTTATTATTTAATGAATGATTTGTACAAACAAAAATGGTTTATATCACCAGTAAACAATACAGAGTGCCGCAGTTCGTCGTACCACTTCACCTGCAAATCCGCATGGGACTGAACTCGAATTTCTGTAGCGCTGATGTATACTTAAGATATGCTGTCAATCAAAAAGGGGTTCGCCCTTTAAACAGCTCCTCCAATCATCATGCAGCAGCCCAGCGTCCTGGCCCGCCCACTGCTCCATTCACTCCCAGAGAAGCTGAGCTTCCCTGGAAGTGATGATTTTGGTGCATTTTTCGAATTACCGTCCAGCTTTTCTGCAATGAAAAAAGCTCCTCTGTGCTGCCCATAGAGCTCCAGTGAAGCTGGGCTTCAGGAGGGTTTAACGTGCTGTGCTGCACGGAAATGTATGACAAGAAAATCGCGTCAAACAATCAACAATAAATACCTGATTCTGAACGAGCTAATCATGAAGTTGAACACGTACTAGCGCACTTTTATTAAAACCAATATAAATACTACAGTGCATATATGAGCGTTTATTTTCTGACATACAGTAGTAGAGGAAGCGGAGCTTCCCTTGTAGTCTTAGAGCAGCCGCCACTGATATATATATAATGTGTGTGTGTGTGTGTGTGTGTGTGTATGGTACTGTATGTGTGTATACCTCACCATTTACTCATGAATGAAATTAATACTAATAGATAATTTGATTGCATGTGATATAAGAAGAGAATTACAATACCTTGTCAGCTTCTTGAAAAGTTAAAAATAGAATAAAGCTTTAATAGTGCTCTTAATAAAGATGGAATAATAGCACATACAGTATAGTGGATATATGAACATTATATACTGTATGAATTAATAGGATCATAAAAACTCAAAGCAAAAACAGAGATTTGTTGCCTGACGCTGTAAACATAATCATTTTACTCATGTTAAAAATGATTGACAATGTTGAACATATTGGCCATGAAGTTGAAGTTGAAAAATCACGATAAAGCAGAATTTGCATGTTAGACTTCCGGCACGTAATTCAATTTTAAACAACAGCAGGAACGGAAACGCAAAAAAAAAACTTAAACAAACACACCATGGCATAGCAGTCAAAGCTTTTTGACCTGGATATTCAGGATATTTTACCGAAACTGGAATAAAAACATCCGCCGTCTCTGCCCCTGTGGTCATCCAGGGTTCTGTGACTCAAATCATTTCTGGCCTGTTGCTCTAAATATGGCTTATCGGAGCAGCAACTTATCGGCGCTGAGAGACAGTTAGCTGGAGATAGACAGCATTGCAGTGTGGTAGAGATAGCACAGTCCTCATTAAAAGAGCCTCTGGCCAGCTGCTATGATAATGCTTTAATAATCACTCTTTCAGTATTCACACACGCAAAGTTAGGCTTGCTCAAATTATATTTTAAAACGGTTTATGGCAGTTAATAAGAGAGAAAATTTAGCGTGTCATGTAATCAAGAAGCTGCAAAGCCTTCGTTCATGAACACTTTCCCATGTTGGAAGAATAAAAGGTACAGCTCGACTAATGAGTGTAAGTACTGACATTAAAGCCTCCTTACAAAAATGGCAAAAAATTAATAAATAAATAACCACAGAAAATTATGCCCTGTTAATAAAAGAGCATGTTTTTAATCAATTTGGAGCAAGTGGCGTGCCAAGTAAATAAGTTGTTACTACAGAAACAATAGCATATAGAACAAAACCGTCCAGATCCGGATCGAGCTTTCGGCAGTGTCTTGGTGTAATGCGTTTTTAGAATAGAGGTGGTAAATTTACACCAACTCTTAAGACCCGCTTCAGCTTTCTTATATTCAAAGTGTTGTAAAAACAAAGGCAGCACTTTACTCTAAAGTACAATTGCTTTGGAACACTGAGCCATTTTCTCATTTGCACAAAAAAGACTGGAAATCTTTTTTGGAAATGAATGGTGTCTGATATCAGAGGGCGAGACAAAGAGCGTAAGATAAAAGCCTGGATTTTGTATACTGACGTGCTGAGTGGTCCAAGTGCTCGAGGTGTGTGCGGATAAAAAACTTGACAGCTGCCTCACACCTTCTTCCTGTAGGCATGTGTGTGTGTGTGTGTGTGTGTGTGTGTGTGTGTGTGTGTGTGTGTGTGTGTGTGTGTGTGTGTGTGTGCGTGCCTACGTTTTTATGCTCGTGTAATGACCCCCATGCAGCCAGTAACTGCTGCCTGCCTTCTGAAGCAGGTGTGAGCTGGACCAGAGCACTGTGTATTATATGGGCTGAACAGTGTGTTTTTGTGGCATGTAGCGTTTTAGTCTATCGCTTCCATCTTGGAGCAGTAACCTCAAAGCCAAAGCCACAGATGGAGAGGTTAAAAGAGAATGAGCCGTGATGAGGGCCTTTCTCCTCCGCACCTGCATGCACACGAGTTGGTTCTGCTGCGTGAAAGACAGCCTCATAAATAATCACTGAAGCAGAACTACAAAAACGTGGAATTCCTTTCTGCAGAAACATAGTCATTCTGTTTCCCTTCGGAAAATGTTTCATATTATTGGTGATCTGCCCAAGCCCAAAACAGTTATCCGTAACATAATCTGAAAGATTACACTGCCTTGTATCATACCGTGATTGCATTTCAATGCTTTCGATTGAATTTCCATTTAAGGGCCATGCGCTGAATTATAAAACTGGCCATATTTCCATCTGATGAATGCTTTCCTAGTAGAACACATGCTCAGTGTCTGTTCGCCATACGCCACGTTTCACTCCACTTTTTTTTTTTTTTGAGGGAAAATATGAAGCTCAAACATTTCTCCACTTTACTACTATTCTTCCATTTTAAAAAAATCTCACTAATCTGATTGCATCACTGCACATGCCCTTTAGTTATGAATAGACAGTAGGAATATAAAAAAAAGTTATAACAAAACAAATATACCAAGTATATTCACCATATGATATCTTTTCTTATGTAATATTCATTAAGCATGTGCTATATGTAGCAATGATTTACTAGCTTACAGGAATATGGTTTTACTCAAAGGATATCAAAAACTTTAATTATTGCGTCCATAAAAGGTTGAGATCTCATGGGGGGGGGGGGGTCTCAATTTCATACCTGATGTCAGTGGCTGGGAAAGTTCATGGGTCAAATCCATGAGCAGGTGTGTGTGTGTGTGTGTGTGTACATGCAGCATGTATGAGAGAGAGCACAAGAGACAGAAAAAGTAATATTCTTGCTTCTTGTACTCCTGCCCATTCGTTTTATGAAGCATTTGTCTTTTAATAAATTGCTGGAATGGACGAAATCCCAAAGATCCAGTGAAGTCATGAAAATAGCTAAGTTTTCTCAGGACTCCAGGATACGTCTCTGTTCTTACTATGAACTTTTCTCAGCCCGGCTCAGCTCACTGAAACATGTCATTATGCTTTGGCCAGAGGGCTAGCGGTATTATGCTGTGACTGTTGAAAAATCAATTAGAAGTATTGTGCCAAAACCAGCCATGTTGAGAGGTGTGATTAATGTTAGCAGGAATCATGCATTTTGGGCTAGCTGTATTATTTAGGATTATAAATCCTTGCTGTTTTTAAAATGTACTGTCCAGTAGCTCTGTTATTATTCTTTCAGGGTTGTCTTGTATCTCTTATTTGTGGAGAGATTCTTTTTGAGTTATATTTGCTACACCTGAGATCATGTTAGCATCTTCTTGTTTTCATCTTCTTTATTTGAACATGTCAATTTTTTGTCCCTTCTTATTTCTTTAGCTTGTCACTGTAACCTACACGCTCGGCGCTGTCGGTTCAACATGGAGCTGTATAAGCTCTCAGGACGCAGGAGCGGAGGAGTTTGCCTCAACTGCAGACACAACACCGCCGGGCGCCACTGTCACTACTGCAAAGAGGGCTACTACCGAGACATGACAAAGCCCATCTCTCACAGACGAGCCTGCAAAGGTATGTGGAAAGAATTTAGGAAAAACTCAACACGATAAAGGTGTAATCAATTTCTTTCAATTAATTTTATGTTTATATAAAGTTTTTAACAGTGGACGTTGTCACAAAACAACTTTACAGAAATACATATTAAATTAAATTAAATGATGTATTAAATATATTAAATTGAGCGAATGTAAACAAACTTTTTACTGCGACTGGCTGCAATGTGCCTACAGATATAATAAAAAAATTGGTTGTTTTGGTAACAACCTCAGCAGCAACCTCATTTCCCCTCTCGTTTGTTCCGGCCAGATCATCTGAATGTGAATGATTCATACGTCACTTTGTGTTTTACCATACAAGAAACATTACACTAAAACCTAAAAACCCTAACCCTAGAAAAATTTTATAACATTAACTAGTAAATAACTTTAAAACAATATTTCATGTTTTTAATATTTTTTCATTTGACTACAAGTTTTATGTTGAGTGAAGCAATTTACAGTAAACAATCAGGAAAACATAAAAAAAAAGTAAATTTGTACTTTTAGCACAGGAAGCAAGCAAACACACTTTACTTCCACAGACAAAGCACTGAAGTCACCTGAAAAGTGGGGAATATGGACACCAAATAGGGACAAAACACCTGGAGACATGGTAAAATAGGAGTCTTCAAACAGTCGACAATACCGACAGGGTACCAGACAACAGAGACCGACACTATCCAGTCCAAAACCTGAACCCCTAGTAACCCTGACACCAAGTAGAAACTAGTTACAGCCTGAGGTTAACAGTTTAGCATGACTCTTATACAAATACTGTAAAGTAAGATTGACAGAAACTAACAGAAATATCAACAGATACATATTTCGGATGTATTGATAAATAATCTGAACAAAAAGAAAAGCTCAGATTTAAATTCTCGATTTAATTACTTGTAGCATTAAGTGCAAATCCGACTTCTATGCTGCCATACTGAGATTGAGTATGCCTGTCCAGGTTATGATTACTGCAATGCAATTTCATTTGGATTACATAAATCTCAGGAGATTTTCAGACACATTAGTTTGATATTGTTATAAGTGTAAATGAAGCCATGTTTGATCAAATAAATAGCCTTCAGAATAACACGCGAGTGCTGTAAGATGTCATTTTTAAGGAAAGGAAAAATAGAACATTGCACGTTTTTTATTAAAAAACAAAAAAAAACTTTTTTTGACTAAAACAAAAAATGTGCAATGTGATGCGTTTCACAGTACACACAATACATCAGACAGATTTCACTGTGCTTAACTGGAAACACATTTGACTACAAGTGTAGAAGCATGTGGTTAAAATCTTATCAGGAATCAATCCAGATGATATCCAGGAGTCAAAATGTCTGGGATCACTTGAAGAACTGCACTTATTTAATCAGTTTTGAAAAAACGATTCGGCAACATGACACAAAATTACATATTTAAAAATAAACCACAGCCAATATCCAGTTTTGGTTGATAATATATAAGAGCCTTCTAGCAGTATGTGTGTTACTTTCATTTATGTGTGACCTATTGCAACTGATCCGCCAGCACTGTATACAGCAGCGCTATCATTAGTATAACATAAATGATAGGTTTATGTTACTGTATGATTATAGAAATAGCTAATTCACAGGGACCTGTACAGTGTACACTTCACATAATTTAAGAGTAATAATAAATGGATTCAGAAAATGTGATGTTATTAAGCAAAGAAAAGCATATAATCATTGATAGATTTTTCTGTTAGGAGACAGTTATTTACCATTTGTGAATGAAATGTTCAGTGTCAGCACTTTGAAACAGTCAGTTTTCCATCACAGGAAAGTGTTCAGGAAAGAGGAGGTTGTGCTTTCTCTACATTGTCTCAGTAACATGACAAGATTTGTGGCCAAAACAAAAAGTTGCTCTAATACGTGGTTCGACCGCCTTTAACTTTGAGTACGGCAATCTGGTGACCAGTTTATGTGTGAAAATTATTCTTCATATTCTCAGATTCTTCATATTCTCTCTTTCACAATCTCACTTTGGGAATGTGCCTGTGCTGTCAGAGAAGGAAAAAAAATCATTATTTGGATAACTTGGTACATTCAGTATATTCAGGTAGTCAGCTAACTTATAACTTTGGTGAGCCTAGACATGACCAACTTGAAGTAGATTGTAATCATAGAGTACATCAAAAGAACTGGACAAACACCCCATCATGTCACCCAAAGTTTTCTGAACATTAGTTTTATGGCTTAATTGTGGGAGCTCTAGTTGTTAACATCGTGGCAGGAGCTGTCTCCGACCAAATAATTTTATTTTAACCTGGCCACTGGTTGGAACATGTCTATGTACCTCATTACAACAAGCTAGCTAGCTTAGCATTAAATTAGCTTAAATGCCAAAGTAGCTAATGATAACATTAAATACAAATTTAAATGCTAACATTTCTGCTAACAAATCTGCCATCCATACACACCTTCCTGTGTTAACACTTATATTTTTAGTTAGTTTTTTAGTTTTAAGTTAAATAAAAATTTTCGGGTTAGCTAAAATGATGTATAGCAGAAAGCTAGCAGCTAGCTTGCCCCTATTTATGTGTAATTTGAATGGCTTGATATAATTTTAACGGATGTGTTACAAAAAAATTCAGTTTTCATAAATGGAAAATCTAGCTACAGTACTGTATGGAGACCAAAAACATTTCTTGTACCAGGAAGTAAACATGTTTATTTCTGTTGTAATGTTGGCCATTTCAACATGGGAGTCTGTGGGGATTGACTCACGTTTGGAGGCAGCTCAGAGTTAACATCCAGGAACTGCACATTTTACTTGCCACATCTATATTGGCTTTATTTTTCAGAACTGGAGGTTGGCTCTTGATCATAACACTGCCTCGAGAGGTTTGTACAGTGGGTATGCATGATGGGTGCATCACTTCATGTACAGTACTACCCTTCTTACCCTGATGCACCCATCCCTTGGAATATGGTCAGTCTGGACTCAGACCACATGACCTTATTCCAATGCTTCAAAATCCAATCTTTATGCTCTCTAGCAAACTGAAGCATTTTTTTTCTGATTAGTCTCACTAACAAGTGGTTTCCTTATGGTCACACAGCTGTTTAGTTCCAATCCTGTGAGTTCTTGTCACATTGTGCATGTGGAAAAGCTTTTACTGTACTTTGAAGATGAAACACAGTTGTTTTTTTTCTACTGATGCAATCACCAAGTTTAATTGAAGGTTTTTTTTTTCTGACCACATTACTTCTATGAAGTTGACAGTTCAGCATCCTTCCAAGTTTTAATGATGCCTCGGAGGGTCCTAGTCATTTCAAATCACATTAGTTGTTTGCTGCAACTTCTTTGGGGGGAGGGAGGCCAAATATGTATATGTAACTTTCTGAAAAAAACTTAAGAGGGATTTAGTTCAATAAAGAAAAGTTAATTGAAAGACATAATGCACAACAGCTCGGTCTACCATCTAATTTCTATAAGATGTGAAAAGAAAGCAGCTGAAATACTGCTACAGTAAATTACCCCATGCCCACCTGCTCCTATTCCAGTTAATCTTATAGCTAACTGAGTATCAGATAACACAAAGTAGAACAAATCAAAGCACAGTGTGTCTAATTCCTGTTCATAGCGCACCTGCACATGGATACACATGTACACATACACACGCACGTGTACACACACACACACACACACACACACACACACACACACACACACCAGTGCATGGTGGTATTTAGTAAAAATATTGCCATGAGGCAATCTTTATTATGCTAGTTGTTACTGTACCATTCCTGGCAGAATTTATTAATTCTTATTCTCATTAATTTTTTTTTTCTTCAGTTTGTGCTTTAACCTGGTCAGGGTCATATCAAATCTGGGAAAACTGAATGTATTTGATGGAATGCCAGTCCATTTCAGGGCACCATGCACACAGCACACACGCATTCACATATTTTTTTGGAGGAAACCGGAAAACCCAAAGGAAGCCTTTTATTTTACAGCTCCCTTAACATGCATGTAGTCGAAATTTACTCAGTGTAAATTTCCATCATTAGAAGAGAGAAAGTTGTAATATTTATGGCTCAAGAAACCAGGCTCTCTATTATTTTACTGGATTGTATTCATTTAACTTGGAGAAGGATAAAGCACATAAACCGCATGCGAGCACAAAGTGACGTGTGCAAAGCAAGAAAACAGAGAGCTGCATAAAAATTCTAACCAGAAGTGAATGTTAACAATCACCTCCTAAACAAAATGGTAGATCTTTCCATAGAGAAAACCTTTTACCTGACTCATTTCTTTATAAAAAAATTATTATTTTTTATTTCATATTTTTACTACTTCTGTAATGAAATTTGGTGTTTTTGAGGTTTATAGGGGAAAAGAAATATTTAATCTAGTAGAAAGCTGTATCTGATTGAAGGGATGCCAGCATGAAATGCAACAAAGGACAATGTAAACTTGCAAAACTTTCAGGCAAGAGATCTTGTCAAACTTATTTATCATTTGCCCATTGGAGCCATCACATATTTTATAGTAAGTGCAGCTGCTGAAGAGTTTGTGAACAAACCACAGTGTGGTTTTTATCCACCGCCATGTTTGCATTCCATTTGGCCCTGAGCTGGATTCCACAGTTTCAGTCTAAGTGTGCCCTTCTGCCTGTTATCTTGTTAACTAACACACACACACATAGACACACAATATGGGCAGAAGCTTTATTCTCACTTGACTTCAGCTAATGTGCTTTGGCTTGGCTGAAAGCATCAACAAACTTCAACATAACCGATATAAGCAGTTGCTTACGCACTCACTTAACTCGCTTAATTTTCCTTGGTTTGGTCGATCCCAGACCCAGGGTTTAATTGATGGCCAATACGGCCCCATGCTTGACTGTCATCACTTTATATTCTCACCAGAGGAATGCCGCTGATTCATAAAGAGGTTCCAAATGGTTTTCAGAGTCACTCCTGCCAGCGCAAACATTTACACAGGCTATATTTGGGATGCTCAGAGGGCAGAAGGGAAAGGATACGGCTATGCTAGTTACAGCGTTTCATGCCTCTTTCATAATGGGCCTAACATGTAGCCGCCATAATGCAGCAGCTGTTAATACGAGGGCTGACAGCTTCCAGTCCCTCACTCTCATTTGTTTAGCTGTGGACCGATGGGACCGAAAGGTAAACAGCCTGATTGCCGCGCTCTCCTCCGGTGACAAACTCTGAACTCGTGACGTTGGTATTTATTGTTCGAGTCAGCCAACCATCTCGACTTGCTTGTTTTGGATGGGAAATGGGTCATCATGCCAGAGGCGCTCAGGAGAAAATCGGGAACTCATTCCCGCAAACGTGGCGTACAGTATGCGGCTGTCCGTGAAAGACCGAGCAGGGAATAAGGTTCAGAACCAAATCCCCCTCCAGTGGCAGTGTGGAATGCCTCATGCTTTATTTCCCTGATCAACTACTTCATTTTTCATCAAGGGCAATGTAAACAATATGTCACTTTCCACAGTTATACCCTTTTGTTTTAATTTCTTCATCTCTCTTTCTCTCTCGCGCCTTCTGTTTCTTTTGCTCTCTGCCGTCTACCTTACCTATATCACAGCCTGTAATCTTCTCTTTTTTTTGTGTGTTTCGGTATGTTTTCCTCTCTGATGGAACATTTCTGACTACACTCCACTGCCTCGCCAACAGCTCCTTACACCCCACTTTCAACCTTCATTAGTACTTCTGCTTTGCTCTGTGGTGGGCTGTGCGGGGGGGGGGGGGGAAGTGCTTTAATATAATAGCAGGTAGGCTTGCTGGTGGGTGGCTCAAGTACACAAATCTAGCTATGACTAATATGAAGTGTCCATGTCAAGTGTACACTGAAATTCCAAACACCTTGGCTCAAAATCCTACCATATCTCTGTTACTCTGAAGTGCACTTTAATCACAATTGATCACTTCATAGGTTAAAATAGAACAAAGGAAAAAATACACAGATGAAAATGGTTAAAATTTGCTAGACTTTCATTCTACTCATGTCAACAGTATCGGCTTATACCATATGTCCTGCTGGTTTTAAAATATCCACTTCTCCTGAGGACTTTTCCAAATAGACCAGCCACTCATTTGGTTTAAGTCATGTCTCCATCCCATTGTTTCTTGTCCCATTTCATTTATAATTGTCCTATATGTTCTGCATCTACTCAGACAGGATTTTCACATCAGAGTAAGTCTGAGGAACATAATTTATGTTCATGCTGGAAAGGGCAACAATGGGGGAAAAAACAATGCCTATTTCATGAAGTCATAGTTGTACAGTAACAGACTGGGTTTAATTTAGCATGGAAAGTGTGATTTTTTTTTTCTTTTGTTCTTCAATATAATCATGCACAAAAGTAAGAGATAAAAAAGTAGTCATTGTAATGTTACCAAACACTTCCCTCACCCTATTCACTGTACCCTAACAGTGTCAGGATATTGTCTTGTTTAAATTCCCTGAGTGATGTCTGATCTTCACGGGTGCCTCCCAGCCCTCACTAATTGCTCAACAGATTTCCTGAGACTGGCTCGCCTCAAGCAGTTTTCAAATTACTTCTCGGTTCCATAAAAACCTACCGGCCTGATGAAGAGGTCTGGCCAGGGACTTCAAACATGCAACTTTATGGTAAACGTTTGGCAGCACGAGCACGCAACGAAATTCTCACTTTTAATGTCCGATCCTCCTAACTAAAGGCTTAAGCAGAGCGGCTTTGAAGTGCGCCGCGCTGCCCCGTTAATGGTGAATGTTATTCAGGCTTTATTTGCAACGGCTGCGCCTGCCAAGAGCCTTTACATTGGAAACTCAATCAAAGAAGGCTGCAAGAGGTCTACATGACAGATCACAAACCTACAGTGAAGCACAAAGGGATTTAAAACACACAGAGATACACATATGCGAGAACAGGCCCAGTGACAATGTGCAACCCACACATACATTGGCATGCAGTGTGTGGGCCCTACACATGAAAGTAGGAAACTTACACACACACACACACGTATACATTTCCTCTCACTATCCTTGTGAGGACCTTCCATTGACTTTAATTAATAATGCAGTACAAGCAAGAATGTCCCCACATGGTCAAAGTTGTCTGATATGCCTATGCTCACACACCATGAGTTTGACGGCCTCGTTCCAGATGAACTTGCCTACACTCAAATGTTCACAGGTGCAGGCCATAAATGTGCAATCCTGAATCCTGAAAAGGAGATTTCTCTTTAGTGGGTTCTCCAAATAAAGTTCCAGACTATATACTAGTTCAGAGGGCAATTCACTCTGCAAGCTTAAATAGCCCCAAGCCTAAGTTTCAATATGTGCACTCATGAAGAGCACTGCAGTTCCCTTTTCGAGGCTTCACTCAATGCTGCGTTAGAACGCTTATGGGAACTATCTTGTCGCATTGCCGGCCATGAAGCATGTGTGGAAAAACGCCATTATCTGGCTACATATAACCTCGGTCAGGTGACGTCATCTGATTAGATCAGGTGGAGGTTATAAATACCGGAAAGCCGGCAACAAAACCTCAGATCATTTGTCTTCATGCCGACTTGTGATCGCGTGTGTGCAGCAAGCATTTAAAAAAAAAAAAAGGATATATAAGAAACCATTCTTAACAGAGAAAAAAAAAAAAAAAAAAAAACTCACCAGATATAATGGCCGAGTTCAGTCTATCATGCCCGTGCGGTAACCGTCTTTCTCAAGACGATAGCCATAATCTCTGTTTTGAGTGTTTGGGTGAAAGCCACGCTCTCCTTGGACTTGAAGGAGAGTGTGAGCACTGTGATAATCTCCAGATGAAAGTGCTACGAGCGCGTCTCGCGTTCTTTAGGGAGCCACGAGCCGCTCTGCACTCCTGGGGCTCACAGGTTGATTTGGCCGAGGCACGAGAGACGGAGCCCCTCCTCTCTCTCGTTTCCTCCCCCGATCTCTCTCTCTCCCCCCCCACTTCGCGAGCGCACTTCGGTGCTTCTCGGGAGTGTTTGAGGGAGACTCACTCGCTTGCTTCAGTTGAAATGGATGTAGCTACCTCAGAACGATCCTCTAGGGATGATAGAGAGTATGAGGAATTAATTGAGGTTATAACACGCGCAGTTGAACGTTTACATATTGACTGGCCACAAGAGCAAGCTCATACAAAACGTTCCAAACTGGATGACAGATTTCTATCGGGTGGCCAGGAGATGGCGTCACAACGCCGTTCTCTCCCCTTTTTTGATGATCTCCACAACGAGTTATCTCGTTCATGGAGACGTCCCTTTTCTTCCCGTATTTTTGTACCTTCAACTTCATTTTATTCGAATATTGTTGATGCAAAAGCACAGGGTTATGTGATGATGCCCCAGATTGAGGAGACGCTCGCGGGCTATCTCGCTCCTGGAACATCATCTTCATTAAAAAAGCCAACCCTTCCCTCCAAGGCATGTAGAACTTCTTCTACCCTGTTAGGGAAGGCGTTCCAAGCAGCTGGTCAGGCCGGCGCTTCCTTGCACACCATGGCGGTTTTGCAGGCGTATCAGGCCGACCTGCTGAATGATCTGAGCACGAGCGGCAATATGAATCAGGAAGCGTTCATAGAATTACGCCGGGCTACTGATCTGTCCCTGCGTGCGACGAAACAGACAGCCCGTGCTA
The DNA here is from genome assembly GCA_030522415.1 of Channallabes apus. NCBI lineage: Eukaryota > Metazoa > Chordata > Actinopteri > Siluriformes > Clariidae > Channallabes > Channallabes apus. Next base: position 16,921,387 of record CM060121.1, on the reverse strand, counting down.
TTGGCCGTTCTATGGCATCCCTGGTGTCTGCAGAGAGACACCTCTGGCTAAATCTAACTGGCATTAAGGACAAAGATCGGGCATTCCTTCTCGATGCTCCCATCTCACCCTCAGGCCTATTTGGCGAAGCTGTAAATACTGTCGCTACCAGATTTAGAGAGGCCAGTCTCTATGAACAAGCTTTTGGGAAATTTATCCCACGCCGTGCCCAGGTGTCGAGGCCATCGGCCACCCAACCTCGACCCGATCTCAGTCTCGCTAGACGAGAGGCGCAGAAGGAAAGCGTCAGTAGCCGCGCACCCCCCCGTAAGGACTGGGGTACGGCTCGGCGCCCCCCTCAGGCCGCCCCCAAAAAAATAGACCGCTCTGTCTTCTTCGCGAAGAAGCGTCCCTGATAGCAGAGCTCAGGACCGTGGGGGTGACCCCCCCTGGGGATGGGCACATAGGAGCATGCCCCCCTGGGCACCCCCAGGAGATCGATGTTCAGTTTCCGCCGCCTTTGGTGTTTCGGACAACACCGGTCTCCGACACGTTAGTCCTTCGGTCGCATCCTGCTATATTCCAGGACACCGAACCACTAACACCCCCCAGCCCAGTAGAAGTACTTGCACCCCTTTCGGAGAAGCTGGCAGCGTGGAAGCTACTGCCAGGCATATCCCCCTGGGTTTTAAAGACTGTAGAGAAAGGATACAGGATCCAGTTTGCATATCGCCCTCCGCGTTTCAACGGCGTGGTCTCCACTTCCGTGATACCGGAAAGGGCGCGTTTTCTGAGTTCCGAACTCCAGAAATTACTGCAGAAGGGAGCCATAGAACAGGTTCCTCCTCCAGACATGGAGTCAGGTTACTACAGTCGGTACTTCCTGGTCCCCAAAAAGGACGGGGGTCTGCGTCCAATTCTGGATCTTCGCGGTTTGAACCGCTATCTCAAAAAATGCAACTTCAAAATGTTGACCATAAAGACTATTGTTTCACAAATCCAACCACAGGATTGGTTTGTGACAGTAGATTTAAAGGACGCATATTTCCACATAGAAATTTTGCCACAGCACAGGAAGTTCCTGAGGTTCGCCTTTGGGGGAAAAGCCTACCAATTTCGGGTTCTTCCATTCGGTCTAGCCTTATCACCCCGCACATATACAAAATGCATGGATGCAGTTCTGGCTCCTTTGAGACTCCAGGGCATCCGCATTCTGAATTACATAGACGACTGGCTAATACTGGCCCAGTCTCAGCAGCTAGCACTTCGACACCGAGATGTCGTCCTAGCTCACCTTCACTTGCTGGGATTGAGACTCAACGCCACGAAAAGCGTTCTCTTTCCAGCACAAGTGACAACCTACTTGGGCGTCAGGTGGAATTCGATCGCTATGCAGGCACATCTGTCTCCTGCTCGCGTCGAATCCATAAACAACGCTCTGAAGGAAATCAGACTAGACCAAGAAGTGACTGTACATCACTTACAAAAATGTTTAGGCCTCATGGCAGCTGCGTCCATGGTGATACCCTTGGGTCTCCTGCACATGAGAGCGTTTCAGCTGTGGTTAAGAGCCAGGGGAGTTCACACGAGAACAAATCCCCGAAGGCGGATAAGGGTTACGCGCAAAGGACTTCGTACCCTTTCTATGTGGTTCAGACCCCGGTTTCTCGCCTTGGGTCCCACTCTAGGTCCGTCTTGTCGTCGCAAAATGCTAACGACAGACGCTTCCCTTACCGGCTGGGGCGCGGTCTTGGATGGCCGTCCAGCCCAAGGGGTCTGGAGAGGCCACCTTTTCGCATGGCACATCAATTGCCTCGAAATGATGGCTCTATTTTTAGCTCTACAGCATTTCCTCCAGCAGCTGAGAGGCTACCATGTCCTAGTGCGGGTGGACAGCACATCAGTAGTCTCCTATATAAATCGCCAGGGCGGCCTGCGCTCACGACGCTTGAACCAGCTAGCACATCAGGTTCTGCTCTGGGCTCAGGACAAGTTCCTGTCCCTCAGGGCGATTCACATTCCAGGGTACAGGAATGTGGGAGCAGACTTTCTGTCCAGACGAGCTGTGAATCACGGGGAATGGAAACTCCACCCCGAAGTAGTCACTCAAATCTGGGAGAGATTCTCTACAGCGGAGGTGGACCTCTTTGCCTCACAGGAGACTGCACAATGTCCCCTCTACTACTCTCTGACTCATCCAGCTCCCCTGGGTCTGGACGCGATGGCCCATACGTGGCCCAATTTACGCCTCTATGCGTACCCTCCGATAGCTCTGCTCCCGGGAGTCCTGGCGAGGGTCCGTCAACACGGTTTGCGCCTCTTATTGATAGCGCCCCGTTGGCCGGCCCGAGTATGGTTCTCAGAAATAATATCACTCCTCGACGGCTCACCTTGGATGATTCCAGTGAGGAGGGATCTTCTATCTCAGGCGCAGGGGACAATATTTCATCCCCGGCCCGAGCTTTGGAACCTTCACGCTTGGCCCCTGAACGGGACCAATTGAGTCAAGCCGGCCTTTCAGCCGGCGTAATTGACACCATCCTAAGTGCTAGGGCTCCCTCCACTAGAAGGATTTATGCCTTCAAATGGAAGGTATTCGAGAGCTGGTGCATGGCTAAGCAGGTGGACCCAGTCCACTGCCGAATTGTTTCAGTGCTAGAATTCCTGCAAGAGAAATTGTCCTCGGGCTTGTGCCCTAGTACCCTCAGAACGTACGTGGCCGCTATTTCAGCCTGCCACGTCCTGTCTGAAGGGGCTACTGTAGGAAATCACCCTTTAGTTGCCCGTTTCATTCGTGGAGCTAAACGGTTGAGGCCACCCACTAGAGTCACGGCTCCCTCTTGGGATTTATCTATCGTGCTCGAAGGTTTGATCGAGACTCCTTTTGAACCGCTAGAGTCAGCGCCCGACAGGCTTCTGACTCTCAAGATGGTTCTTCTTATGGCCATCACCTCTCTAAAGAGGATCGGAGACCTGCGTGCATTGTCAGTCTCCCCATCCTGCCTGGACTTTGCCCCTGGGCTAGTCAAGGCCATTCTGCATCCTCACCCAAACTATCTACCGAAAGTTCCTTTCTCTACCATGCACCCTGTCATCCTGGAAGCCTTCTGTCCTCCGCCCTTTGCGGATTCGGAGCAGGAGAAACTTCACCTACTGTGCCCAGTACGTGCTCTTCAGGCTTATGTCCACCGCACCAGCCAGTGGCGTAAGTCAGAGCAACTCTTTATATGTTATGGAGGCCGCAACCGGGGGGCGGCCGCCACCACACATACTCTGTCACACTGGGTGAGAGATGCTATTGCCCTCTCCTATGAGGCGCGTGGACACACTTCGCCCCTAGGAGTCAGGGCTCATTCAACCAGAGGGGTCGCCTCATCTATTGCTCTTGCAAGAGGTACTCCCCTGCAACAAGTGTGTGACGCAGCGGGTTGGTCCTCTCCGCACACATTTATAAGATTTTATAGTCTGGATGTCCATGCCACCCCAGGCTCACGAGTCCTCGGTTCAGCTTCCCGGACATGAATCTGAGACCTTCTCGGCCTTGTGCGCACACGCTACACAACCTTGGGGTCCAGACACCTGTAGTGCGGCGGCGTTGGTATTCTCGTTCCCATAAGCGTTCTAACGCAGCATTGAGTGAAGCCTCGAAAAGGGAACGTCTCGGGTTACTTTGCAGTAACCCTGTTCCCTGAGAGGCGGGAACGAGATGCTGCGTCCGAACGCCGCACTACCATGTGACCGGACGTCCATTCAGACAAATAATCTGAGGTTTTGTTGCCGGCTTTCCGGTATTTATAACCTCCACCTGATCTAATCAGATGACGTCACCTGACCGAGGTTATATGTAGCCAGATAATGGCGTTTTTCCACACATGCTTCATGGCCGGCAATGCGACAAGATAGTTCCCATAAGCGTTCTAACGCAGCATCTCGTTCCCGCCTCTCAGGGAACAGGGTTACTGCAAAGTAACCCGAGACGTTTTCAGAGCACTTCGTCTAGGTAACACTTTGTAATGACTATTGTTAAAAGATCATTAACAAACAGATGATTAGTTGATAGACTTTATAACACACTCATAAATCTAATTGGTCAAAAGGAGTACATTATTTTTATACAGTATAACAGCTCATCTATAACCTCATTTTAGAAGGTTTAAACTTCCATGTCTTAAGCAAACCATGAAGTTGACACCTGGTTTTTGAGCATTTTGGATTTCTTTCATTTTGCTGTCAACTTCATGTTTTATATATAGACTATTTGTTTTATATATGTATATATACTAATTTGTAGACAGGCATGTGGCTAGCACTGTGCTTTCACACCTCTAGAATTGGAAAGGGTTCGATTCCCAATTTGGGTCTGTGTGCATGGAGTTCTCCCCGTGCTTGGTGGATTTCCCCCATGCACTTCTGTTTCTTCCCACAGTCCAAAGACATGCAGTCTAGTCTAATTGGAATTTCCAAATTGCCTGCAGTGTGTAAGTGTGTGTGTGTGTGTGTGTGTGTGTGTGTGTGTGTGTGTGTGCGTGTGTGTGCGTGCTTGTCCCTTGCAATGAATTAGCACCCCTTCCAGGGTGTACCTCCTCCCTGCGACGCTGTACAGGATAAGCACTATAGAGAATGAGTAAGAGAGTGACAGAGATATTTATTTGTTTCTTTAAAACAAGCTATAAAACATTAGTACATATGTAAAAGTAATTTCATTTTAGTGAGTGTCAGATAGATAGATAGATAGATAGATAGATAGATAGATAGATAGATGTATATTATCATCACTATAAATTAAGTTTTGGTTAGTTTTGGTCAAAACGATTACAGTCATGCAAAAGTTGTTAAATCTATAAATAAATAAATACTAGGGGAAATTATTTTAATTCTTTAAGACAATGTAAATGGTTGGGTTTCTGTGAATAAATAGATTAAAACTAAAAAGCCTTTAGTAAATACTGTAAATGTAGATACCTGCTAGCTTAGTCAGAGTAATTATGTAATTGCTCAATTGATTCTACACATGAACTTAATTCTCTCTATCCATGTGGAAGGGGTCTAAAAAGTGTAATGTTTTAGATTTTCTTAATTAGAAAATGTTCCAAATGTTCCACTGCTTTTTTAAAAACTTTTCTTTAAACTGAAAATATCATGTCCTTTTTTAGCATGTGACTGTCACCCAGTCGGTGCTGCAGGGAAGACATGTAACCAGACCACAGGCCAGTGTCCGTGCAAGGATGGTGTGACTGGTATTACCTGCAACCGCTGTGCTAAAGGCTACCAGCAGAGTCGCTCACCCATCGCCCCCTGCATCAGTAAGTGAACCCCCCCCCCCCTCTCTCTCTCTCATGCCTCTGTGTGACACAGTGGAAAAGCGAAGTGTAATAAAAATCATATTATTTCTTATATGAGTGTAATACCTTATATTGGTTATAGGAAGTGTTTAAATGTGTCTCAGGGTAGCATTGCGTTTTAGCAACAGAGGTGAAGGTGGAATATTTAACAAAACAATGAAAATAAATATTAAATGATTGTTGATGTGCTGGTATCTATTGACATTGCTGTCTTTAATAGTGCCTGAAATGTCCTGCACTAAGAAATATGTGATAATGGCAGTTAAACAATTAACAGATCGATTGCAACATACCTTAACTACTGTACCTTAAAGCTAAAATATATCTCAGTACTATTTGTACAGCAAGTCATTGTTCGAAAAGATTTATCTCAGCACTCCCACGGGAATGTAGTGGATGACGCCCTAAAGAAAGTTTACCTAAACACTTACTATTCATGAATTCATGGCCTTTTCATTTCCGACTGCGTCCCCCCCCCCACCCCCCCACCCGTTCCTCAGAGAGACGTTCTGCTGTTTGACCTGCGCTAAAGCAAACAGTCCATACAGGACCAACTGACAGCACAGGGCCTGGTGCGCTCTCAGTGATAGCTCATCAAAGCCATGAATCTACAGTAATGGTCCGCTCTACAGCCATGATCAGTGATATGTTTATTGGCAGTATCAACAAGGCTGCAGATTCCGTCTCCGTGGTGATAAACAGACAGCAGCGGGAGGAAAAGGTGGAGGGGGCGACTGGCACTCTCCCCTTCCTAGCTGGCATCGCTTGATAACATAATGCCAGAAACACTATGCAAGGCTGTTAGCGTTCATTTCTACTCTCCATTCATATTCTAACGCATGTTATTTTCAACGCGAGTCAGTTTGGTCCTTAGACAAAGCTATCTAGAATATGGAACTGTTCTAATATGTTTGGCAAGGTTTCACTAAAGCGAAAGAAACTCAGGGACCCTGTGGAATTAGGTTTTCCTTCATTTTACTGCGAAAGTAACAAATCTACTGTAAAACCTCAGGAGCAAGCCCTAGCGCTAGAGCTGCAAAGATTATGTTTCTTATATATTTTGTGAGATAATGTGTTTTAGTTTTAATAGGTTGCTTTAAAAAAACTGTATCAAACATTTTGCCAGCTGAGCTTTTTTTTTTTTTTTTTTTTACTTTCGCTGGACTCCCGAGTGGTGTATAGCTTACAAAAGCTAACCATGTAGAACATAAAGAGTTTGCTTCAAGAAGCAAAACCTATTAAAACCAAATACATGATTTTTCATCAGCGATCAATAACATGGCTATTTAAAAGGGCCTTGAGACTCTCAGGTCTTAATAAATCATTAGACAATATATTATGTTCTTAAAGAGGATAATTTGATCAATCCTTCTGCCTGCAAAAAGAAAGCCCAGGTAAAAAAAGAAAAGAGCTGTGGCATTGAGAGAGAGAAAAAAAAAACAGTTGGTCATTGTTGTGTCTTCCTGCCTACAGAGATTCCAGTCGCATCCCCCACTGCAACGTACATCAGTCCTGAAGAACCATCAGGTGAGTAAAAGTAAAAAATAAATCAAGTTTCTATACTGTAGGTTGATACGTTTCTATAGTTGAAGAAAAAAATAGGACGCTTCATCTAAAATACTATCAGGCCTCATACTGGACGCAACCAAGTGGAACATTGTAGCACAATGTCATTTGCATTTATTTAAGCAGCTTGTTGTTTCTTTTTTTTCCATCTCTTCTACTTTTTCTTTCATCTTCATTCTCACTTAAACTTAAAACCATAACCATAGCAAGACATATAAAGCATGCCAAAAAGTAATTCTCAGGATTTTTCCCCCCTTTTACAAAGCTTTTCTTCGGCAGCTGTACATGGTTTTCATTCCCATTTGTTTTTCCACAATGGAAAATGCAACCTGCATACTGAACAAGCGGCCAGTCCTTACCAAAGTTCATTCCAGACTCAGTGATTCTTCATGAAATCTATTCATATTAATATACAACAAGGCGTTCTCATTTGTCTGCGTTTTACTGACATTTATTAAATTATAATGTTCAGGTTCTTTTGACGTGTTTAAGCACATCGCCAGCTGCTGTTTGCCAAAAGCAGATGGATTCTTAATCTGATTACATGCTTCATTTGCTTGGGTTTGTTTCTCAGTCACACTTTTAACTAGACACAATGCGCTCGTGCTCCTTTTCACACCTTATTATCTCATCAGGCTGGTCACTGGCAGATCCAAAGGAGCCTAGTAATCACCATTGTGTCCAGCAAATCAACTAAAGATAACACAATCAGATGGAATTTTTAGGTAATTTGCTGCTTGACAATGAAGTGTGAAGTACAGTATGTAGAAGGTTATGATATATAATTGGTTAGCGGATATTGAGAAAAGTGGATTTGCAATGCACTATGAAACTATTCCCCATTCAGTCATTATGGCAGCAGCAACATGTAGTGAATCAACCTCTGGTGTGGTCCCCTGGTGGAGCAGCAGACTGTAACATGGCCTCTGTCGAGAGCCTCTACAAAGCGGGCATTTGTCTCGCAGCAGGGGCCGGGTGTTAATGAGGCCTGTGGGTGTGATGGGCAGCACTGGGCTTTGTGTTGCCCCCCTAATGGCAGCCTGGGTGTATCAAAGAGGGGCAGGATGGAGGCGGACGGGGCTCACGGGCTCACAAAGCCATCCCATTCCTCCACACTACATTTACATGAAAATGAGGCGTGGTCGATGTGGTTTCATCAAATTCATTCGCTTTTCGTGTCTCCCTCTCTTGTTCCTGCTTTCTCCTTCTTTCTCACACTATGTTACTATCAGACATTTTTCTTTCATCTTTAAATGTCTCAAATGTTATTAAAAATTTTGTTGTTCTTCTGAATCTCTCCATACGTCTTCTCTATTTCTTACTCCCTTTCCAGCCCCCCAACCCCCTCGTACTCCCCCTTTAAATTTCTTTTTGGTGTGGCGTTTTTTTCCCGCCCCACCATTGCCCAGGCAACCTCATTCACATGGAATAGAAAGGGCCATGAAAAGGGAGGGCTAAACGGAGACCTGGAGAAAATAATGAAGTTTGTCCATATTCAGGCGAAAGCTGAAAGGTCCCCTTTCTCCCATTTCCCTCTCTCCTTCTCTTCTTCTTCTTCCTCCTCCCCCCTCCACTGCACCCCCAACATCCCCATCCGCCTCAGAAAACGAGAAGCCTTCAGGTTATTACCGCTATGTGAGGTAGTCACACCGGGAGACGTTCTGGTTCCAATTTCTGTCAGTCGAGAGACGTCAGAGGAGTCATTTTCCTGCTCAGTCTGGCCTCGGTGGAGTTCAGCGTCTGTCCAAAATTGCCTCAACAAGGCAGCGGTCATCACTGAGGTTGATGTCTGATGATTCCAGAACTCTGGACACGTTCAGAAAGAAATGCTAACTTCAGGTGGTATTAATCAAAAACCTGGAGTCTGATTAATGCAGCCCAAGATTCACTCTACCATGTGATATCTAGACCAGGTTCTGCAACTGAAAGAAGTGTAGCCTAATTTAATTCTGCTGATTTGAATTAAATTACGGGCCTTGGAGGGAAGACCTCTCTCAGCAGCGCTTCCCAATCCTCTCAATGGCCTTCCATTGAGTTTAAATGACCTCTTTACTTCCAGCACTGACATCGTTAATATTGAGCCCGAGACAGAGTGGGGGATGAAGAAGCTAGACTGAATAATAACAGTGAGAAAAGAGCTTAGATCTGATCTAATGTGGCACTCATTGGGGTATTTGATGTGTGGATTGAACAATACTACTTTAGACACTATCTACAATAAGAATGGCATAACAACAATAAAAGTACATTTTGCAGCATTGGACAGCTGTGTAAAAAGGAAGGGATGAGAATCAGAGAATAAAATGTTGTCAACTAATGTAACCTAAATCAAAATCTAGGCTTTCCAGATGCCTTAAATGTGCTTAAATGCATTATATGGCTCCACCCACAATATATTTTCACCCCTGAAAAGACAGATTGAATTCGTATAATTTGAACGTACCAAAGTCTTATGTTGGTTATTCCTCTCTTAAATCTCTGCCTGATTTGTTTTCTTCATCTCTTTCCTTTCACAGATTGCGAATCCCATTGCAAGGCCTCCAAGGGCAAAATGAAGGTCACCATGAAGAAATATTGCAAGAAGGACTTTGGTAAGTGACTGACACTCTAGACACATCGCTTTCTGAGTGATGGACATCGCATTGTGGCACAAGAGTTTGACAATGAAACCAAGGTTTTTTTAGTGTTCTATTTTATCCATTCCATCCATCCATCCATCCATCCATTCAAGCTGACTTCACTGAGCGATGGTTGGCCGCCATGACCTATGACTCCTCACCAGTATTCATTGTTATAGAGGAAGTTACATTGCTGAGGATCTCAATCACCGCCAACCCACAGATGTGTGTGTGTGTGTATATATATATATATATATATATATATATATATATATATATATATATATATATATATATATACTGTATATACGTATACACACAAATGTTTGGGGTCACTTTCTAACTCCATGATCGGTCCTGATTTTTATTTCTTTCTACATTGTAAAGGAATGCTGAAGGCGTCCAAAAATGCATTCTACGTTGCGATGTGTCTGCTACTTATGCTCTGTAAAGACTTCATAACGCCTTTAATCTGAGGTGCTGTTAATTGGTCATTTTTCAGGCTGATAACTCTAAATGAACTGGGACGGCCTTCATGAGAGCCAGTTTCATTATGGTGCTTGACGGATTTTGCAAATGCACCTGACAATACTGTTCTTGCAAGGACTATTACAGAAAGGCTGACCTCTGTGTCTTAAAATAAGTTGTTGTTGTTGTTGTTATGTAATTACCTAATTCCATATGTGTTATTTTATAGTTAATATATAGTAAGTTTTATAGCATGTTATTTTATCCCCAGTAGAAATGTAGAATGTAGAAAATAAATCACTAAACAAAAACAAAGATATTTACAAGTGACCCCAAACTTTTGAACGGTAGTGTGTGTGTGTGTGTGTGTGTGTGTGTGTGTATATATATATATATATATATATATATATATATATATATATATACACACACACGAACTCACACAATCCAATTAAACAATAGAGGCAATTTGTAAATGCCAAGCAGCCTATGTGGTCATCACTAAGCCACCATGCCAATCAGTTTACTTAACCAATGTTAATTACTGAATTATTTAACATTAAAAAGTCATGTTAAAAATATCAAAGCAACTTAATATTTGTTTAACTTGCAGTACTTTGTTTAAATGGTTACAGGCTGTGGCTAAAAATAAATCCACAAAAATTAGCAACTATTAAATTACAGCTTGTTCATACAGTACACAGCTCTGGTCTCTACAGTATAAAGATCGGAACTGGGTTTTCAACTTCATTTATGTATATTAGCAGATAATATCCATAAACAGAAGTTTTCCTTTCGGGCATTAGCATTGGTTATTGCAGGAATTCATCTTTTTGACTTACAGTAATACAGTGTTCAGTTCTTTTTCATTGGAGTGTGTAAAAATGCTAGTTAAGACAAACGTAATGTTTTACTTTAAGTCTTACTTAGGCATTACTGTACATAGTTGCAGTAGTGTAGTGAATGTTGAAATTAGGAATGCTAACTGTTAAACAGTTGTGACATATCTTAAAACATTTACTCCCAGGTCAACCTGACACATACTCCAAGTGAAAATCATATCCATGTCCCTCCTCTTTCTAACCTCTATCTGTCTCACCTCTATATTTCCCATGGTTTATTCATGGGATCTGGGTTGAAGTTTGTAGCATCAAAGCTTACGGCCCAGCACGAATCGCCTGATGCACATGCTCAGACTGTCTCACTGCCTGCAGAGGACAAAGGGGACAGCTGGTTCCTGTTGGAATCCCAGACGTGCAGGCAGTTCCTGAGCACAAATTCTTGTATAAGTATTGATAGACATTAAAGGATTTATAAACGTCGTAAAACGACCAACAACAACACAGATACTGAGCTGATCTAAATTGATTGATTCAGTTTGATATTTTATTTGAAAGATTCAAATAAATATATCAGCTTTTCGTACTTGGTTTCATTGTGATAATACTACAAATGGACCATGCTATTCCTACTGTATACAGGGCTCTCAGCCGCCCAGAAAGCGTCACAATTCATCAGTCAAAGCCGTGGAGAAGAAATGGTCACAAGGAGTTTGTAACTGTCTTAAACGCATATGAGTAACGATAACCCTTGGATACAGAACATTTAGGAAAAAGATTATTAAATTCAAACTTCAGTATGACTGAAATAATAAAGGTTATATGAGAACTTTTCATTAAAAAAGCATATTCTTAAACCATAAAACCATATTTTTATGTTTAATGACTGATGAGTAACCTTACCCAAAACCATTGTAAAGAGATAAAAGAAAAAAATATGATGATACAGGTAAAAATTATTATTCATAAATACTGTGTCCACTTCCAAGAAAACACAGCAAAATGTATTTATATATTTTCTGATTTATTCAAATTGCTTTCCAAGTCAGTGAATTACATAATAATAATAATACTAATAATAATAATAATTATTATTATATTATTATTATTATTATTATTATTATTATTATTATTCGTCTGGTTAGCAAGAATAAGTACAACAATAATGATGATGATGATTAAACAAAATTTCAAAATCAAAACCAGAACCTGGAACAAAAGCAAAAAACAAAAGCATGAAAAAGGCACATTAATAAATAAATCCAAGTAAATACACACACTCAGACAAACACAGCATCAGGCCATTCAGAGTGCATCTTGTCTTTAGATCAGAAGCATATCAATATTAATGTCTCGTTGCCTCTGATTAGTTTTAATCAGTTATTTAAAATCAGCTCACAGCTGTCTCATTGTGTGTTCTGCTTTCCTGATATCCTGCTGTTCAAAACGAGAAATATTAATTTATCCCTATTTGGATAGACGCAACAGAAGAAATACAGAAGAGAGCAGTTCCTGTTTGTTAGTGGTTATACAGTACATGTCTGCTTTAATGCTTTGAACCTAGAAGTGTGGATTAATTAGTTATCTTATTGTCATTCATTTTTGATTTATTCTCATTAAGGGGGGCATTTTATGCTGATCTAATGGAGGAAAGACCGAACGAGTAAAAAAGACGCAGCCGTGCGGTGAGGGCTCAGCTCTCAATCTGGCTTTGGTTACAAGGTTCTTCAGTGTGTGCGTCTGTGAGCCCTTACCAAGTTCCTTTTCTTTAGGCAATAAAATTTCACTCCCAATTTCTGGCACGAATCAATGTATCTATCAATCCATCATTTGATATTGTGTCCGTGATACCATGCCAGTTCTCTAGAGGAAGGCTTTGGCTGACTGATAGAAATTTCCTTACTGTGTAATTCAAAACAGTTCAAAGCTCATAGTTTCACACAATCTGTTCTATAGTTTTCTGTTATATTAGTGTAAAATCTGTTTTAGTTTTTTTACCTTTCTATTTTTTTTTTCTACTTCCATGAAACACTTGCTTCACTCAGCAATTAATGTGTGCAAATAAAAAGCACTGGTCATCCCTTTGTTTTTGACTCGAAAGACAAAGTGAAAAGCTTCCACGGACTATTCAGGTTCCTCAGCAAGCGTTCTGGGCAGCTGGGTAATTTTGTGAGACGCATCACATGCAGCAAATGGACCATGCTATTCCTATACAGGGCTGTCAGCCGCCCAGAAAGCTTCACAATTCATCAGTCAAAGCCGTGGAGAAGAAATGGTCACAAGCGCTTTCAAATGAGTCCAAATAAGCATGGAAATATATCTTCTGTTTTCCTCATTCATAAGGCAATAAAATGCAAAGGAGAAAATGTGATCCGTCTGAAACAACTTGACAGAAGAAAAAAAAACAAGTTGTCATATTCATTCTCTTAATGATTTTTTAATGTGCGCTTAGCTATTTTTCATTTTCGACCTTTATGGGGGACTGAAAATCTTTTCTGCCATCTTGCCTGGTGAACGTACTTTTTTTTTTTTTCGTTCCTGATGGGCTGCGCTTTTCTAAACTCTTCACGCCTAAATCTGAGCCTAAGAGTTTTAGTCACGTCTCTTTGTGTGGCTGTGTTTGCACACCCTAAAACATCTTTTGTGTCTGTTTGTGTTCTGGTCTCCGAGTTCCAGTTTAAACAGAGCCCAGGCTGCCTCAATGCTCCGCCGCCAGCTGACATCAAGTGCTAAATCTGCCCTCTACTGACAATAAGAAATAGATAAAAAGAAATATTTGCTGCTCATCCTTTTTTGTTCTCTGTCTCTACGGAGACAGCAAGCATAAAGAGCTACATTTTCAGCCACCGACCCCTTAGTCCCAGACTGGGAGCGGCGCACAATGAATCAAAGCGCCGTGTGTGTGTGTGACAGCGTGTCAGTGTACATGTGGGCCCTGAACCGTGCCACACACACTCGCGACAAGGCCAGCAGTCAGTATGGTGATAAGCGTCTGGGCGTAGGGTGGCCCAGCGGGGGTGTGAGCATGAGCTTCATGCTGCTAATCAAGCGCACTAATTAGATTAGCCGGGACTTGTGTGGGGCGAGTGGGTCACGGCCCAGTACACCGCTCAAACACATACAGGAGCTGGCAGGGCTCTCGTGCCACTCATCACCCTGCCTTTATTTCTAGTGATCTGTTGGCACTGTGCCTCACTAGTATGCATTTATAGCTCACTGATGCTTTAATGAATGCTACCCATGAGCTCATGGGTGGCTCACCAGTGGCTCCTGCAGAGCTCTAATGAAGCTCCTGGATTGGATTCTCACGGTGCTCTTGAAGCGGGTGCTTGGACCCCGCAGGCTCGGTGAGCCGATGAGGTCGGAACACTTCTGCTCAATTCTACTAGAATCTTCTCTGTAGCTGGGAAGATAAATAGTGGTTTCCCATCCAGAAGCGCCAAACCTCACCACACTCTTCTCTATTCTTTTTTATCTCTTGCTCTGTCTTTGGCTGCAAAAGTGGGCTCGAGCCCAGAGAGCCAGCAGGGATGAATGGGGAGCCCGTGGGAGTGCACTCTCCTCACACCGACACTGCTCTTTTCTTCTCTCAAATTGGGTGCAATTTGCTCACAGCAGGCCCCCTGCTGCCAAGCCAGGACATTCCACTGTGTTAGAGGGGACGATTCATGCCCGTGTCACTAAAGAGTGCAACAGCGGAGAAAAAGAATAGAAATTGAGCACTTCCCATGTCAATTTTACATAATGTCCCTAATGGCGTATTTCTCAAACATGATTCACCTTTAATTAGCAGGTGGGTCAGCGTCACTCATTTTGCAAGATTATTGTATGTTTTTTATTATTATTATTATTATTATTAACATTTTCTTCCTTGGATGATTTGTGAGGTTCACACCACAAAGCATGGTCTCACTTCCAAACGAGGTCAATTTTCCCTAATTGTGAAATAAGGACTCTTAGCTAGGCCCCCTCTGGGCCCTTTGGGCCTTTCTGGAACATTCCCCCACGAAACCACTTCATCATGAGCACAGATTAGCTCATGAGCTCGGACTCTGTGTGTGCAGAATGATGTGACGCTGGCTTAGCTTTGCACCATTAGGTCTTGTTTGTTTGACGGACTAATATACACTTGTATTTCCTAAAGTTTATAAGATTCAGTGATTTTATTTTATTTATTTATTTATTTTGCCTACTGCCAACTTCACCTGTTTTGACTTTTGTGGTTATGAAAAACCTCCAGCCTTCTTGCATTTCCTATGCATACACCATGAGGCTGTCAATATCTTTCCCAAAACAAAGCAACGAAGTGAAAAATGAAGCAGGTACTTTACACCTCCACCCCGTCTCCTTCTATAAATCTTGATGGAGGAAAGCTGAGAGTTTCCAAGGCTCCATTCACTGTAGTGCAACATTACAGCAGGTCCCGCAGGAGAGGGGAGGAGGCGTTTGCATGCTCTCGGCGGGCACACATTGTCTTTGGCCGTGAGTGCTATGGCAACTGTTGCTGCAATACGGAGCATGTGGCCCAGGACAACAAGGAAAGGTCAGGGGTCAGGGTGTGAGGAGAGAAGGAGGGGAGAGGTTCTGAAAAAGCAAGTTATCCCACTTTCAGATTTGCGGGAATATACAGAACGCACAGAGAACGAGGTTGAAAGTACTTTTGCACTTTTTGATATGTTCATCTAAGAAGAAATGTGCTTTTATATGCATATTGAGATCATCTTTTGGGTAGAATTTATTTGCCAAATAATTATCCACAACTTATTAACATTTTACATTTAGGCATTCGCTCTTATCCTGAGCGACTTACAAAAATGCTTTGTAGTTTCCGTCAAAGGATACTTCATATACTACATACATTTAGTAAAATGTATGAAGGGACATTTTAAATGTTTGCTAATGCTTAAAACCTGTTCCACTTGTAAAATATTATTTAAAAAAACTTTCAAATATAATTGAATGCTAAATTATGACACCTGGTCATAATAATGGAAACTGATGATAATGTCACAATACATGCTTTGTATTCATATGCAATAATAATGCAATGATATTGAACATATATGTTATTAATATATATCAATAACAAATAAAAATAGAGATTGCAAACACACTAACTTCAAAGTCTTTGTTAATTTTTTATTTTACAGCTGTCCAAGTTCATGTACTGAAGGGTGACAAGGCAGGCGAGTGGTGGAAGTTCACCATTAACATCATCTCAGTGTACAAGCAGGGCGGGCATCGCATCCGACGTGGTGACCAGCTCTTGTGGGTACGTGCCAAGGACGTGGCCTGCAAGTGCCCGAAGATCAAGCCAGGCAGGAAGTACCTATTACTGGGCTCAGACGACGAGGACTCACGTGGCCAAAGCGGAGTTGTGGCCGACAAGGCCAGCCTGCTCGTCCCCTGGAAGGACCAGTGGGCCCGTCGCCTCCGCAAGTTCCAGCAGCGTGACAAGAGGGGCAAGTGCTGAAGCAGCTAGCAACAGCAATCAGCCCAGGAAGAAGGGAGACAAAGGAAGGATTGGAGGAAGGACCGAGTGCTGCTAAGCAGACTGATATTGCAAGCCTCTGGTAGAAACAGTTGTGAAGGAATTCGGATTTCACAGTTGTCTTCAGCCGTTTTTTTTTTTTTCAGTTTATTTCTTCTTTTTTTTGTGTATTGTGGATTTTGCAGAGTTTGCACCTAATTTTACATATACAGTATGTAAAGTCATTTTTCCAGTGATTGGTTTGGTGTCCCTCATTCTATTTTTTTTTTTATATACAGCTTGACATTCCCTGCCCCTTTTTACCGAATGAGCTACTGTCTCACTTTTTTTTTCACCAAGCTTGTGTTAGAAGAGTGTGCTACTGTATTTGAGCAAGCCACTTCATTGTTTAGTTATGACAAAGCTAAAGTGATCTGTGTGGGGTTACCAATAATTTTTTTTATTTGTGTTTTTTTTTTTAACTTGCAAGTTCAAAGAGTGAACTAACAGAGTGAACTAACAAGCTCTATGAAGCCCACTCTCAAGTACAGCATTATGGACAATACCTCATTGTTTCAGATCAAGCGTGTTTATTGAAAGTGATATGCCTCACATAGTGGGAAAATGAACCACTACTCGTTTATGTTGAATGTCATATTTGCAATGTACAGTATAAAATACCAGGCCTTACTACCACGCAATATGTATGTATAGAGACGGTGTCATCTTTAACACATGAGCCCTGCTTACATCTATACGACTATTTAGCAACAGCTAACTAGGTAGGTTCTTGTTTCATTACATATAAGGAACACCTAAAAAGAGAGTTTATGATTCTAAATAATTGTATAAATTTGATCTCATGAAGAATTCTAATGTAAAGGCTGATTTCCTTAGAGGTTCCTCCTGTGTAGCTTTTCATAACTTCATTCCTAAGTTAATACGAGACTACACTGATCATGCAGTCAGGCCTCATCCATAACATATATCTGGAAGTTTTTTTTTTAAGCCTTAAGTATAATAATACAGTGTTAAGACAAACGCATATTATTGACAAGTCAAAGACCATAATAACCTATTTTGCCTTGTGTCATAAAGCATAGCCCTATATTTGCTTGGTACTTTGTGGAAGGTTTTGTCGCTTTATTGTTGTTTGTATAGTTGTATAGTATCTTTTATGTAACATTAACTAGATTATATTCATATTATTAACCAGAGTGTTTAGAACCATAAACGTAATATTTCGACAGATAAGTAAGAGTGTTTGTGTTTGTTTACAATGATTGATCAAATAGCAACGTTGTACAGTATCTGTTACAAGGATGGAGTTTTCGAACACACACACACACACACACACACACACACACACACACGCATGCACAGCATACACAGCCTTTGCTTACGTTACTGTCAAACTATGAACATTGACAGTGGCTTAAAACTGGTTATTCATTTTTATCTGTCAGCTAGAAAACAGTCACAGATGGAGGCACGGAAGCAAAATGAAATTTTGCAAAACTTTGTGAACCAACAAGAACATTTTGACCATTTCTTCAACTATTTGGAGAATTATTTTCCGAACCAGGTTTTGGCTGTAGACCCGGCCATTGTTCATGGTCTACCTGTAAATGATCATTTAACTGTATTTTTTGTTTTGTCTTATAATGCGTACTAATATATAATGGTTCTCATGAAATGAATCTATTTAATGATACCGGAATTGACATGCCTTTTATTATTGTTGCTACCATGAGATGACCTTGTGACGTTGTAACCATTGAACATACAGATAGTGAGAAATTGGAGACTGTTTTCAATAAACACACCATAAACCCCAGCGTTCTATATGTGATTACATTATTTTAAAATATGTATCTAATTATGCCTTACTCAACCATGATGTGCACATAGTCAGTTCCTGTTGATATCCAGAAATATAAATATCTGCAGTTAGTGTAGCCTGATGCCGATAGGCAAACAGTCAGTTCTCCTTGTTTGAAATGGCACCAGTCCAAGATGAACTGAATACTGATTTAGCCCACCTACTACTCTCGCTTACTAAGATTGTACACAGATGCTTTAAGAATTGTGACAAATTCTTATAGACTAAATATCTCTGTTCTCAGCCATCTCTACGCACTGCACACAATGGAATTGGAAAAAATAAATAACATTAATTCCACCCCAGGGCCAAGTTAAACATTATCATAAGTGCCAAGTGTGAGATCTGTTAAAGACACTGTGAAGGGATCTGTGTGAACCGCGAATGTCACTTGTAGAAAAAAGTCCCAGACCTTTTTCTCTCTTTTTTTTTTAAAGCTCATGCCTTGTTGGACCATCATTTACTTTGGCTCTGGTCACCTGAATAAAATGCAGAGCATCCGGGATAAGTTATAAACTGTGAGAAGTTGTGTGTGTAGGTGAGTCGGTGATATGTCGGTGCAATTATTAATGTCAACCAGCTGACCGTGAACACACACTTCTAGTAGGTGCTCAGGGACACAACCCAGCTCTTAAAATCCCGTGCATCGTCCACACATGCCGGGGTTCTATAAACTGTGGAACTTGAGAATACCAGCTGATTTAGGTAAGCTGTGCGTGCCAGTCTTATTGCTACAAAATGTCTACGCAGTGACTTTGGAACCTGAGACATGATCCCACAGAATGTTTTCAGTCAGCCTTCTGAATGCTGCAATCATGTAATGGTGTATTGCATTGCCACCTCACAGCTACAAGTCACAGGTTAATCCTGAGCTTGGGTTTGTGGAGTTTTTCATGTTCGTCATGTTGATATGTTCACCTGGGTTCCTCCCACTATCACAAAACATGCTGGTAAGTGTACTGGCTACTCTAAATTGATATACAGTAAGGTGTGAATGTGTTTGGATGGTGCCCTGTAGTTAGCATTCCATCAAGGATATTTTTTTAAATTCCCAGTGTTCCCAGGAAGTACCCTGGGTCCATAACATAAAAATCCATCCATTCATCTAGGAACCTCTGTAGTCCAACTAGCGACCGTGGAGGCCAATGGAGACCATCGTATTTATTCCCATTTTATGACCGTTGTAGGGCCACATTCATAAAGTGCCTTCACACACTAAGGGTAATTTTTGGGGAACACCAACTACTCTAACATTTATTTGGACCGTAGGAGGAAACACACTAAGCACTGTGAGAACATGCAAACTTCATACACAAAAGCAGGAATTGAATCCGGACTCTGGAGGTGCAAGGTGACACTGCTTACCACTACCACCACTGTGCGGCCACCATAAAAAAAAAAAGCTACAGTAAAGATTAATGGCAAAAGATTTGAATGCAACAGTTAATAAATATCAATATTAATAAAACAATGAATTATCACATTTACAAACAGAATGTTTTATGACATGAATTATTAAGATAATTTAAACAGTTTTTTAATCCAGAATTTTTATTCATTCATAAAAAAATGCGTTCCTGATATCTATTGCTTTAAAACTGACATAGTTTAGTTGATGTAAATGTGCCCAAAAGAAGTGAGAGTAAACCTGCCTGAGCTGAGCGAAAGTGCCCAAATGGGTTCTATTTCTCCAGATGATCAAGACGTTACAGTGGCTGGTGCCACATAGAAAATCTAAGATTATTTATTTATTTGTTTATTTATTTATGTATTAATGCATTTAATATAATATTAATATTTATGTTTTAGAATGTAAAATATTTTTGACCATAGAAAGAAAATAAATTCCATATTGAGGATTCTGCACTATTTCTAGCACTCTTTAAAGAAAGACACATTTGTGATACTGATCATGTCAGGAATCTAATTATTAACTGGATCAAGTTTTAAACAAATTGGTAAAGACCTGCTTGCTGGAATGGATATTGTCGCTAAAGTGGGACATATCACAAATTTTTGGCATCCATTAAAATATTCCAAACATTTTACTTCACACTTAAATTACTATTGTTAATACTATTTGCAATGAATTAGAAAGGAATGCAAAATAGAATAATTTTCACTAGCGGTCCCAGACTTTTGGACCCCATGTGTAGCCAATTAAAGCATTAAACACCGTTAGTAAAACTTTATAGCCGATACGAAACTTAATAGACAGTCAGTTTAAATTGAGCAGTTAAATCTTTAAGAGAGTCAGGAGAACTTTGGAAAAGAAAAAACATTCAGTGTTAGAATAAAGTTTCATCTTGCTCAGAGTTATGAGCGTGAGTTTCTAAGATTGATTTAGACGACACTCTGACAGATGCTAAGAAAAAATTACACTGGAAAAAAATTAAAACCTTGTGTCTACAGCCATATTCAGTATGTGGAGTTGGCACGGACACACATACTATACTTGGATAGGACCTATTCCGGAGCTTTTACTCCAGCCACACTCCTACTATTGTACTTCTGTTAACACACATCAGGCAACTCCTAAAATATTTTCCGGTTGTGTGTAGGGGTGTAGGGAAGTGCTTTCTGATCAGGCAAACAGGATCCAAAAGGCTCACGGCTCTAAGATATATACAATGGGCATTCCTTAATTGTACTGCTATAATTTCTATAGTCATTTTTTCCATACGTAATTGCCAGTAAACCTAATTTGTCCAATGTATAAAATGAATGTCGCTCTTACATTCTCCTTTTGATTTCCTTTTTTCAATGGCTCCTCTGTTGCAAGGAAAGACTGGCATCATTCTCAACCCTGTATATCACCTTAAAAAACAAAGTGCAGCACCACTTGAGCTTCACACCACCATGGGGGACCCATGATGGGTTCCTTGGCTTGGCTGCAACTGGCAGCTAGAATGAGATTCTGGTGAGAAGAACCCTTGTGACCCTGTTCAAGTCCTTCACTGAGAACCTCTTCAAGCTCTTCCACTCCCTCCCCTCTTCCACCAGCTACACAAGACGACTGTTAATTTACCCTGAGAGCTCCTCTCTGGCTTTCTCACCCTGCGCCTTGGTGGGAAGTAACTCCATGAGAGACTACATTTAACTTCTTAAAGTCTAGAATGCAACGCTAATTTGATGACTTTCATTCTGCATTCTGTTAAAACAGAGGGATGCCAAAAGCTAGGTTTTGTCTGCTGTATTTTGAAAGGGTCTCTCTCTCTCTCTCTCTCTCTCTCTCTCTCTCTCGCTCTCTCTCTCCGCTATGTGCTATGCGGTATTCAGATCCTTTTCAGTGATGCTGTTTCTCGGGCCCCTCATCTGCTGCATTAACCCTCTGTAAATCAAACTCCTGCCATCTCGGATGCTGTTTTGTTTGCCCTGGAGCCGCTAATTTTCATGAGAACAACCATCTGTGCTGTTTTCTCACCCGAGTTAGCGTGTTTGTCAAAAGGCACTTGTCAAAGGGTACCTCATCAGGGTGTATCAGACATTTTCACATGTAGAAATTAGTGCACCATAGGACTTGTATAGGCATTTTAGTAATAAGGATAGTTCTTTTGTTCTTGTCTTAGGTTACATATTTTAAATATTTGTTCTGCATATAACTGTAGCTATGGGTGATTGATGGAATTTCTGGAATTTCCTTCAAAATCAGTAAGGTTTCTATCCATCTCTATCTATCTATAATTAGCATCTATAACCGGGAGACACAGTCCACTATTGACTTGTAATGCCCATAATGTCAAAAAAGACTTATGGTCATGTCTTAAAATACTCTACATATACTTACATACCATACACATGGTCATATTATATGTTCAGTCTCTATCCTGGAAATATGGTGTTCAGTGTCTAATAGATTGATCCAGAGTACCCAAATCTACCGCTTAATAGCAGAACCATAGGCAACAATTTTCCTCTTCCATAAACAACACACCTCCACCAACACACACACACTCACACACAGTTCATATTATGTACGGACCATTATGTATGTATGTATGTATGTATGTATGTATGTATGTATGTATGTATGTATGTATGTGTGTGTATGTGTGTGTGTGTGTGTGTGTGTGTGTGTGTGTACAGTATGTATGTATGTATGTATGTACAGACAGAATGGATAAAAGAAAACAGTTAATCTCATAGTTCCTAAAAATGACCATTAAGCTTTTTGTCATGGTGAAATGTTTAAACTCTTCACTGGGTGTAAAATCATTACACTATCATGCTTTAATTCTGGAAGAAGAAAAAAAGTGTAGATGATTGACATTATATCTACCTAAGTCTAAGTCATACAGTAGCTTAGGGTTAAAAAGTAAACACATTAGCCTAACCATACTCTGGATACTAGCTAGCTAGCTGGCTAGCCCCTAGTGTTTTCCATTTCAATTACATTAACATTCAGAAATATAAAAGTTGACTAAATTGATTAAAAGTGGACAAATTGAGAGCCTGCTTAAATAATTTACAGCTAGACATGTGCTGTCTGGTGTAAAAGTACTAGATGTAATACATATGAGGAGAAAAATTAACACAAATTAACATGCTTATTCTCAACCATGGAAATTAATTATCTGCTAGTGTCAGGTCAATGTACTTTATTTCCACAGAGGAAGATAATACAGATAATAGTTGTAATAAAAATCCCACTACTGGCCGCTCTGTCTGCAAGCTTCTGAGGTGATCTGTGGCGGTACAATTAGCTAACATTTGTTAGCTAACTAGAGGACTATACAGTATACTTCAAATAGAAGAATATAGATACAGTGTATTGGTTTTAACAAATTAAGCAAGGCAAAAAAATATCAATATTCTTCTTCTTTTTTCACAAAGATTTTAGAAGTTAATTAAACATGTTGTGTTTTATACACTTGGGCATATAGGGCAACAGCTGTTGCAGGAGGAAAAAACTGTGGTCATCTGCCCTGCTTGTTAAAATTTCAGCTCTGTATTGCTATTTGTTTGTCTCATTTATATATAAAGAATCTTTTGAACACAGCTGTATAAATGTACAGTGGTGTGAAAAACTATTTGCCCCCTTCCTGATTTCTTATTCTTTTGCATGTTTGTCACACTTAAATGTTTCTGCTCATCAAAAACCGTTAACTATTAGTCAAAGATAACATAATTGAACACAAAATGCAGTTTTTAAATGAAGGTTTATGTTATTAAGGGAGAAAAAAAACTCCAAATCTACATGGCCCTGTGTGAAAAAGTGATTGCTCCCCTTGTTAAAAAATAACTTAACTGTGGTTTATCACACCTGAGTTCAATTTCTGTAGTCACCCCCAGGCCTGATTACTGCCACACCTGTTTCAATCAAGAAATCACTTAAATAGGAGCTACCTGACACAGAGAAGTAGACCAAAAGCACCTCAAAAGCTAGACATCATGCCAAGATCCAAAGAAATTCAGGAACAAATGAGAACAAAAGTAATTGAGATCTATCAGTCTGGTAAAGGTTATAAAGCCATTTCTAAAGCTTTGGGACTCCAGCGAACCACAGTGAGAGCCATTATCCACAAATGGCAAAACATGGAACAGTGATGAACCTTCCCAGGAGTGGCCGGCCGACCAAAATTACCCTAAAAAGCGCAGGAGACAACTCATCCGAGAAGCCACAAAAGACCCCAGGACAACATCTAAAGAACTGCAGGCCTCACTTGCCTCAATTAAGGTCAGTGTTCACGACTCCACCATAAGAAAGAGACTGGGCAAAAACGGCCTGCATGGCAGATTTCCAAGGCGCAAACCACTTTTAAGCAAAAAGAACATTAAGGCTCGTCTCAATTTTGCTAAAAACCGTCTCAATGATTGCCAAGACTTTAGGGAAAATACCTTGTGGACCGACGAGACAGAAGTTGAACTTTTTGGAAGGTGCGTGTCCCGTTACATCTGGCGGAAAAGTAACACAGCATTTCAAAAAAAGAACATCATACCAACAGTAAAATATGGTGGTGGTAGTGTGATGGTCTGGGGTTGTTTTGCTGCTTCAGGACCTGGAAGGCTTGCTGTTATAGATGGAACCATGAATTCTACTGTCTACCAAAAAATCCTGAAGGAGAATGTCCGGCCATCTGTTCGTCAACTCAAGCTGAAGCGATCTTGGGTGCTGCAGTAGGACAATGACCCAAAACACACCAGCAAATCCACCTCTGAATGGCTGAAGAAAAACAAAATGAAGACTTTGGAGTGGCCTAGTCAAAGTCCTGACCTGAATCCTATTGAGATGTTGTGGCATGACCTTAAAAAGGCGGTTCATGCTAGAAAACCCTCAAATAAAGCTGAATTACAACAATTCTGCAAAGATGAGTGGGCCAAAATTCTTCCAGAGCGCTGTAAAAGACTCGTTGCAAGTTATCGCAAACGCTTGATTGCAGTTATCGCTGCTAAGGGTGGCCCAACCAGTTATTAGGTTCAGGGGCAATTACTTTTTCACACAGGGCCATGTAGGTTTGGATTTTTTTTTTCTCCCTAAATAATAAAACCCCTCATTTAAAAACTGCATTTTGTGTTTACTTGTGTTATCTTTGACTAATAGTTAAATGTGTTTGATGATCAGAAACATTTTGTGTGACAAACATGCAAAAGAATGAGAAATCAGGAGGGGGGCAAATAGTTTTTCACACCACTGTACATGCCGCTTAATTAATGCTTTGCTAAAGCACATTTTGCTTTTAATACAGCAGTGGGTTTTTCTAATGCAAGACTTACTGTACCAGCTTTTATTCCAATCTTTCTTGCAAAAAACAAAAAAATCTCCAGATGCTTCTGCCATCATGCTTCACTACCCAGATAGCACAGGTACGTCGCGGAGACGTCTGCGAATCATCTGGTAAACATTGCGTTCGTTTTTTTATAGTCGTATTTTGATCGTCTGTAGGTCGCCTGTTTGAGCTGTTAAATGATACATTGTCTTTACATCTATACGACGCTATACGACGTATCTTTATCATCTGAAATATGCTGTTATGTGGACGGGAAGCTGCAGCATCAGCTATGACTTACTGGAAACCGGAAATATCAGAGCAAACATCGCGAGAAGAGAACACAGTTGAGAAGACAAACGTTTGGCGGGCGTGTGGAAAAGTTAAGCAGGAATTAATTCCCATCTTTCTAAATAGAAACGAAATACTGAACATAAATGTCACCTGCTGTTTAGCGATGTTTAGTCACATTATTTTAGTTTACGCTATTTCTTGTATTTTTAATCACTCTTAAAATACTGACGGTTATATGCGCGTGCTTAATCTGCGGTTCGGTTTTGTTCTGTTCTCATGAGTTGTGAAGCGAGAGGAACAAAGTATAAATATTGTTCATTTGCTAAATTAAGTATCATGAATTTTAATGGAATATCTATCTCTATATTTTTTCACAGCAGTTTGTGACTGAAAAGTGTCCTGTCTGCATCTGACTTCAAGAGTTTCCTGACCAACCGTATCTAGCGGTCATATTTAAAAGTCATAACGTACAGTTAAAGTAAAAAACGTTTCTGTTGGTGTTTAATTTTTTTTTCTATGATTAATAATTATTTGTGGTGTTTTATGTTTTGTACATCTTTTCAAATTGAGACCTCATTTGTAAGTTGCTGCTGGTGTAAAACAGGGTTTTTATTTTTTATTTTTCTGCCAAATATATCTTTTAAAATTATACCCAAAAAGATAATACCACCATAATGCTTTTTGTCTTATTGATTAACATAATTTTGTTGAGCATCTGTGTTTTTTTTTGTTTGGCTGGTTGGTTAGTTGGTTGGTTGCTTTGTTGCGAAAAGACTTTCAGCCTAGACCATATAGCCCAGGTATGTGAAGAATATGAGAAATTGTTGTCACATGCAGGGAGTGACCAGTATTTGCCAGATGTTCCTGCAGCTTCTTTAAGGTATCTTGGCAAACGCTCTGATACTGTATATTTTAATAAATCTTGTCCTTTCGTCAAGTTTGGAGACGCATCCTGTTTTTGATAATGTCACTGTGGTGCCTCATTTTCATCCATTTGTTGATGATGGCCATCGTCATTTAATTCTCTGTATTTCTCTCCCAAACTTTAATTTCGGCAGTGAGATTCTCACATGATTTGTAATCGCTTTGCAGACTATTGATTTAGCAGTGTGATGAAACAAAGAATATTCCAAGGAAATCTTACAGAAGCTGATTTACGTTAGTGTTAATTCTAGTATTTTTGTTCTTTGAATGAGAAGGGTCTTTGTATGAGTAAGTTAGTTTAATAGTAGTTTTTATTTAGGACATGCTGAATTATTAGATTAGATTATTTATTATGTGTTAGATCTGATCCAATAGCTCTGACTGTAAATTGCTGTTAAAAATAATCAAAATACATCTTTTAAAAGACAATTACATTCTAAATAAAAACCAAATGCAATTTCATATCCTCCCTACAGGTTTGAAAGCCTCCTCTATCATCACCTCCCTTCTTTTCCTTTTCCCCTAAACCCTTCTGCTGTCATAAACCCCCTTGGAAATTGCCGTCTACACATAAATGCCCTTATGACTTAATGGAATCTAAATAATTCCAAGATTCAGAGAAGAGCATTTGCACACACAGATAAATCCCAGACCATTTAACATCCAACACCTTCAGTATCTCACCCTGTTCATTTTTTCTTTCTTTCATCCTTTCAGCTATTCTCCACATTTCTTTCTCTCTTTCAGCACTAATTTCTTGCTCACGAGACAGGGTGACAAAGACATCTCTTATATGCATAAGTGCAGCCAAGACTAATCAGCACTCAAAAGAAATGTGAGTCTCGGTTCTCTTTTTCTCTCATTAACATCTCCATAAAGGGTTAATCCACTTCACCATGAGGGATTTGTGGGTTCTAGCTCTCCCCCATTTCACTGCTATCTGTATGCTTAGGTTGAAAATAAATAAAAAGCCAAGATCATTTGTTCCTCGATTTCCACCGGTGTTAATGGCGTTGTCGATCAGCTCTTTCTTGAAAGCTTTAAAGTCTGCACATTTCACACAACTTTCCATAGTGGATGGAGATCAGGATGGTAAAGTCATTAGTGTGATAAAGACTATAAAGATAATAAACCTGTCAAATTGGGCCATTACTCTTTTGCCTCATCATAAAAGCTTTCTGGGAAACATGGGAAATTTCCGGACTAGTTTGTAGAAATGTCTGTAAATATTATATAGATTTAAGAGCATCAACTGATAAATGAGCCTTATTTACATTTCACTGGCCAATCAAATTTAACCTATCTGTAGATAGAGGCATGAAGAGAAGTGACTAAAGAACAAGTGTAGAGAGAAACACAACAGTGTGGTAAGAGGGTGGATTTTTCCATCCAATGCCTGTCAGCCCCATTTCATCAGAATACATTAATTTCCCTGAGGATTGGCACCGACTTGTAGAGCTCATCAGTCCAACAAAGTGTTCAGTGACTTTGACGTCTGGGATCTTCAAATAAACCCCTGCTGGGAGTCATGGCGACTGGGAAGAGGAATTAACCGCAATATTAACCGACCTTCATCCTGTTGTTTCTCCAAACCTGACTACCGGGGGGCCCTCGCTTCCCTGTAACCAGGGTCCCCCAGCCCAACAATGCGGGCATTTCCCCCCAGCACCCATGCACAGGACTGCCGCGTTTGCTGAGCAAACAAGACCTGATTCTGCCAAAAGGGGCTTTGCTCCTTCCCACATTCCAACATCACTTGCCCGCTTTATGTTTTGCTCTCATGCTGCTTTCTTCACCTTTGCTACCACTGCTGGTACAAGAGTGTAGTGATACCATTAAAACTGAGTGGGCATGCTTGCTGGAGGTGTGTTTACTTGTGGGGAAGTTGGAAGCAATGCCAGATTGCCTCATAGTTGGAAAGCGATTTACTAGATTAAATGGCAATATATGTAAACTTTACATATTTCTGTATTGTGGTAGTTTGACAATCTAATCTTAAAATAATGTGTTTAAGGTGTTAGATTGTTTGCTTTTTTTCATATTTATAAGCTATAAGACTTTAACCTCATGAAAGAGTAAAGACTTTTTGCAAAATGTGGAATCCAGCATTCAATCCAGAGGTGTAATTATGTTTAATGTGTTTGTATGGCGTCCATACTGTATGAAAACTATTCAAATTTCAATTTAAAATCGCTCCAAATGTAAGATGGCCAATGTCATTACATATAGAATGTAAGTATGTACTACATTTGTATGTAAAAAGCAAGTAATAAAAGATTGCTTGTAAATCAATGTTAATGTAATTTTTAAAAATCTGTATTTTTTAAATATTCATTTGCAAAAAAAACTCAAATTCATTTGAATGTTTTTTTTTCTTATTTCAGAGTGGTGGGGGAAAAAAGAAAATAATAATTATATTCATACATGAATATAAATGTTGTTTTTTTTAAGTATAATAAAAAATGACCTGGTTGGATCTGAGGATAAAGGAGCTGTGTAATGTTTTCATATAGGAAAACGTGTGTTTTTCTATATCCACTATGATTTTACTGTAAGAGAATGTTTGTTCTTATGCCCATTGTGTGTGTGTGTGTGTGTGCGTGCGTGCGTGCGTGCGTGCGTGCGTGCGTGTGTGTGTGAGAGAGAGAGACAGACAGAGAACCTGCATTGCCAAATAATCTGAAGAAAGAAAAAAATACTCCCCGAATAACTGAAAGTTTGGGTCATTGACACTCAAGTATAATCAATTTCCCCCTGCACCAGATCCATTATAGCCAAACGCAGATATTTCCCACAGATGAAAACAAGTCTGGGAAATAACATGAACAATTTGGGACATTGTATGCAATCAAAACACTGGTAATTGGTTTCTCTTGAAGGACAATATGCATTTTAGAGCGTTCTCAGAATCAATAACCATGCAAAATCTGTCTCATTATATGTCCGTAAAATCCCCTTGGGCCGCTGACAGCGAGCGTTCTGCACTACCACAGAGTCCCTCTATGACAGATATTATCCATAACTCTAATCTAAACTGCGATTTGACACAACCTGAGGCAAATCTTTCTTGATAGCTCAATCATCTGTTTTCTGTTTTCCGCATGGACCATCCATGGAAAACCTCCTCACGTAAATTCCCTTCCCTTCCAGCTTCCACAGTAAGTGTGATTTTATTGTTTAACCCAACCCAGAGCTCCCCATCCCGTATGGATTCCATCTCTGAACTTGGCTGGACGCTTCTGCTTTGAATGCACAACTGGTGAACTGACATGAAGTCCCATCCACATGCCTATCATTACAGCACATACTGTACATGTATGACTACATTGTGTGAAGAAACGTGAGAAGCGAAAGAGGATGAGCAACACGAGAGCTAATAGGAAAAATATAGGAAAAAGACATGAGTAAGAGAGGTGCAATAACAGCTCCCAGTTGGTTTTGGCTCATTTGAGGCAGGCGACATGCTAGGGTAAACATACAGATTAATGTGTGGTGAGCAACGCTGCCGGAGGACATTTAGCAGGGATTGTTAACAAAAGCATTTAAGACTTTGTCATGTCACTCCAGCAAGGGTCACCACTGCTCCATGCAACCATTTATATATACAGGTCCTTCTCAAAAAATTTGCATATTGTGATAAAGTTAATTATTTTCTGTAATGTACTGATAAACATTAGACTTTCATATATTTTAGATTCATTACACACAACTGAAGTAGTTCAAGCCTTTTATTGTTTTAATATTGATGATTGTGGCATACAGCTCATGAAAACCCAAAATCCCTATCTCAAAAAAATAGCATATGTTTAGTTTAGTTAGTTTAGTTTATTTATTTATATAGCACATTTAAAAAACAACCATGGTTGACCAAAGTGCTTCACAATCGCTAAAAAGATGATCACACACAATCAATCAATACATTAAAAGTTGTCAAAAAGTCTCAAAAACTCAACTCAAGAAATAAAAGTCAATGAATATAAGTGTGACTTAAGTAATGACTTAAAAATTTCAACACTCTGAGCAGACTTTATGTAATTTTTTGAGAAGGACCTGTACAGTATTCAATTCAATTCAGTTTTATTTGTATAGCGCTTTTAACAATTGACATTGTCTCAAAACAGCTTTACACAATCAAAAGAATTATTTACTGTAAGTTTGTATGGAATGTGAATGTGTATGAATCAAAATGTTCAGATAGTCCCTGGTGAGCAAGCCCGAGGGCGACAGTGGCAAGGAAAAACTCCCTGAGATGGTAATAGGAAGAAACCTTGAGAGGAACCAGACTCGACAGGGAACCCATCCTCATCTGGGTGAAACAGATAGCAGGAAATGATCTGCATTTATACAGTGTTAAGTGTTAGGTTCAGCTATAATAGTTGATGTTAATTGATGTTATAATAGTTGATGTAAAATGGAGTCCAGTAGTGTACAGTACAGTATGTGTTGTGTACAGTGGCTTGCAAAAGTATTCGGCCCCCTTGAACTTTTCCACATTTTGTCACATTACAGCCACAAACATGAATCAATTTTATTGTAATTCCACGTGAAAGACCAATACAAAGTGGTGTACACTTGAGAAGTGGAATGAAATTCCAAACATTTTTTACAAATAAATAACTGAAAAGTGGGGTGTGGGAAAAGTTCAAGGGGGCCGAATACTTTTGCAAGCCACTGTAAGTTTACTTGAGCATATTCTAACACTGCCAGTCTACTAAGCTATACAATTCATCACAATGTGGTTAGCGTTCCAAAAGATGAACTCATTTTATATAAATCTCTACAGATCCACTAAGACATATAGGGTGCTTAGATAATAGCCTAAACAATAAAAAGCTTTTCTATGAGACAAAGTGTCTTGATTGCATTATGGCTTTGGCACTGATGCTGACATTGAAACTTGCATACTTCAGAGAGAAACACATCCTAGTGGAACGTGGAAAAAAAAAAAGTCATCACAAGCTTGTCATCTAAATGGTAAACTGCCTGCGCATGGAATCGTTTTAGTGTCTTTACCCTATTAAGTAAAATTCCATAAATGGGCTCTTGGGCTGCACTCTGACCCCTTTTCCTGTGTGGGTGTGTACGTGTGACACACAGCCGTCAGAGCAATGTGTTTCACCATGTTATCATACTCTCTCACACTGAGCCAAATGACCCAGAGCTTGTTGAGTTTACTCGCATCTGAACCTGACAGATTCTTTATAGAATGTACTTGGTAACGCACATGTTTTTCGTCCGCGAGAAATGGAAGACAGACACTGACGGGGTGAAGGAGAAGACGTGTGAGAAATCAATAGAGTGTGAGACACTGATCTCTAGAGCTTAGCAAGGAAGAGTGTGACGCCTCTCCGGCTTTGATCCAGCTGTGACCTGAAAGAAATGATCCTGATGAATGCTGGCAGATAGGAAAAGGGTGGTGTCACTGTCTCCATGCTGTACCATGAAACTTGGCCAGCCTTCCAGTCAGTCAGTCAGTCAGGACTTTTCGGAAGTCCTAGAATATTCCAGTTCCACTTGCTAGATGGCATTAAGAGTATTTCTTCCTGGCTCAGTCTTCTGTCCACTGGCTCACAGCAGGAAACGTGTTTCATTGAGAAAACACACATTAAGCCTCTTTCTCAGCTCTGCTTAATCCTAGGGCAGATCTCCTGGGATGCATTTATTTATAAGTCAGTTAATAGCTACTACTTATTAATTATGTGAAGGTTTGTTTTCACTCACTTGCTCCCATTTGAACTCGTTTAATAGAGCAGAAGTCCGCACTGGTGAAGTGTTATAAGTGAGGCACTAAACGCCTTTAGCCGCAGAATATAACCCGAAAAATCCCAAAAGTATGGTCTGAAGCGTGGGCCAACAGCAGAAAGACTTGCCTTTGTGTGGAAATGCTTACTTCTGAATACTTAGCCAAACAGATTCATTCTGGAGACCAAATGAGTGAGGTATGATGTGATTATGCAACATCTGAACTTTGGGAGAACTACTACACCTGAAACTTCTGCCTACTTGGTAATATTTTCCCAGCTTAGCTGCTACTGTTCTCCGTGATGGGTTTTTCCTTCCCTACCACCTCACCAGCTCTTCCCTGTTCTCCATGACTTCTAAATTCCTGTTGAATGTTTAGCAAAGGGAATTCTGCCGTCTACCACAAAACGGAATCTATCCAGAGCTTCAGCCCAAAGTTCTGTGAGTTCTTTTCTACTTCTACTGTTTTGCAATCATTCTTGAAACCACAGTCATTAATTGAAGGTGTGGTCTGCACTCGCAAAAGTCGCATTAATCCTGTCTATAAAGGGAAAGGAAAGTATGCCAATCCAGCCAGTTTAATGCATGGGTTAGTTACAGAGTCTGCCTCAAAATACTTGTCACCTAACATTTCTGAGATTGCAGCAGCTGACTCTTGGCTTTTAGCCAGACAGAACAAAAGAGAAACCATTCCGCAAGGTACAAAAAGGATAAAAAACAAACCCAAAAGAATTATTAGTGCAGGCAAGACAATGTGGAACAGAGCTGATGGAAAGCATGAGGATGTCATAGCCTAGGCAGTTCCCATGTAGAGCCTTGCATGAGAGCCAAAAGCACATTCAGTTAGATTGAGATCAACCAAAGTCATGAATTTGTTTCCACATAAGACCTTCACATTCGATCACCATGCTCCTTGCATGAAAACAGCACATGATACGTACGTCATTAGTTGTGGACGTAAGACACTTTTCTTTGATCTGACGGGCTACAACAGAAAGAGTTAAGAAAATGACTTGATTCGTTCATTCCTCCGAATGTTTTTAACAAATGGCCCTCAGGTTGCTTTCTATCCACAATCTTTGATAAGATTTATGGCTCAGCATGCTGGATGGTAATTATTAGGCAGACTGAATAAGATGTAAGTTTCACAGGGTCAGAGTACCATCAATAATACAATGCCGCCAGAGCACTGGGATCTGTATGTGACTTTTACAGGGGTAAGCACATCATATGGAACAGATATATTTTGGCCTGAACTGAATTTATTGGAACTGCTCACCTCGCATACCAGATAAATGAAAGTTAGTCTCGAACGTCCTTGTTGCTACAGAGGCAGCTTGATACAGGCACAAGTGTTTGTTCCAAAGAGAAAATTAATCTAGTAATGCACAAGGTCTGATGTCTCATGAATAAGTCATTATGCTTGTCTCTCTTTTACTTTCTCTCTCTTTCTCTCTGGAGATTCCAGCACTCCTTCCCATCCTGCATCTGGCCTTCAGAAGTGTCTGCGCACACATGGACCCATTAGTTCCACCTTCAGCAAGGCCCGGCCCTGATCCCGCTGATCTGTTCCCTCTCAGGTGCCTGGTGGGGTCCTTAGAGTCTTCCCCAGGGACTCATAACCACACCAGCACCAGAACGAATAGTTTGCTGCTTACTCACGCCTCGGCTGTTCTTTATGGCAAGTAATTTCTCCCCTCTCTCTTCTACCCCCTGACCCATTCTTTAGAAGGTACTTCAAAGCCCCATACTGCTCATCGCCCTCCGCACTATTGCTATTGCCTTACTGTCCGGCCATGTAGCACTCCCCATACTCATAACAGGAGGTGAGGGAGAGAAAAAGGAAGAGTGACGGAGTGAGAAATAATGATGGCTTTGAAGAAAGAGTCGTTGAGGTGCTAGAACAGGAAACTGAACTTTTAGTGAGGGGAAAACTGGAGGAGAGGCAAAGCCAAAGTGCTGGTCCAGCATCTGCTGCTTTTACCTTCCATCCATCGGCTGCTATTAGTTTTTTTTTTTAAGAGTTCTTGTAAAGGTCAGGTGGTTCAGAGCAGTTGTAACCAACCACAATGTCACAGATCTGTATGATGAATTTGTACAATGAAAATGTAAATCTTTCATATAAGCAAACCTTCAAAGGAAACGTCTACAGTATATACTGTAGCAATTGTGGAAATCAGGAAACATTACTGTATATTCAAGTTCTGTAATTATCCTCATTCTACTGTCCTCATTTACAGGGTAATGACCAGAGGTGGATAGTAATGAGTTACATTTACTCCATCACATTTACTTTTTGAAAAATTACTTCTATAAGTAGTTTTACTGCACCATACATTATGTATTTATGTGAGTAGATTTGCGAAGAAGTAACACTACTCTTACTCCGCTACATTCGGCAAGTAACTCTTGTCTCGTTACTTTTCTACCATTTATTCTACACATTAGATGTTCTTTATTTTTTGCCAGAGAAATGCAGCCGGTGGATCTACTGTACTACATGACTGTGTTTCACAAGTCAGATGTAGCAACAATAATCACATGACTCCGTTTGACCAATCAGCCGCAATAACAATAACTAAATGTATCACATGAATCACATGACCACCTGAACTAGCTGCATAGCCAGGGAAAAAATATTACTTAGCCATGGTAGACAGGGAATGAAAACATAAAAATGCAAAAGAACAGACAGACATTTCAGCATATAAAAACTCTATGTCTAATCTGAGGAAACATGTCGCGGTTAGCTTAGCTTTTTTATTTAATGTTGCAATGCTAACATATAGAATTAGCAAATAAACGTATAAAAATATACGTTTCTTACATTTGATACAGTTTATGGTAAAGTGAGACCTCTTGTACACATGTTCTAATGTTATTATCTATCTGCTGAGTCATTTGGAGGGAAACTGAATATACATCCATCCATCCATCCATTTTCTTCCGCTTATCCGAGGTCGGGTCTCGGGGGCAGCAGCTTCAGCAGGGATGCCCAGTCTTCCCTCTCCCTGGCCACTTCTTCCAGCTCTTCCGGGGGGATCCCAAGGCGTTCCCAGGCCAGCCGAGAGACATAGTCCCTCCAGCGTGTCCTGGGTCTTCCCCGGGGTCTCTTTCCAGTGGGGCGTGTCCGGAACACCTCACAAGGGAGGCGTCCAGGGGGCATCCTAAATAGATGCCCAAGCCACCTCATCCGGCTCCTCTCGATGCGGAGGAGCAGCGGCTCTACTCTGAGCCCCTCCCGGATGACTGAGCTTCTCACCCTATCTCTAAGGGAGAGCCCAGACACCCTGCGGAGGAAACTCATTTCGGCCGCTTGTACTTGCGATCTTGTTCTTTCGGTCACTACCCACAGCTCATGACCATAGGTGAGGGTAGGAACGTAGATCGACCGGTAAATTGAGAGCTTTGCCTTTTGGCTCAGCTCCTTCTTCACCACGACGGAACGATACAGAGCCCGCATCACTGCAGACGCTGCCCCGATCCGCCTGTCGATATCCCGCTCCATTTTACCCTCACTCGTGAACAAGACCCCGAGATACTTAAACTCCTCCACTTGGGGCAGGATCTCACTCCCAACCCTGAGAGGGCACTCCACCCTTTTCCGGCTGAGGACCATGGCCTCAGATTTGGAGGTGCTGATTCTCATCCCAGCCGCTTCACACTCGGCTGCGAACCGATCCAGTGAGAGCTGTAGGTCGCAGGATGATGAGGCCAACAGAACAACGTCATCTGCAAAAAGCAGTGACCCAATCCTGAGCCCACCAAACTGTACCCCCTCAACGACCTGGCTGCGCCTAGAAATCCTGTCCATAAAAATTATGAACAGGATCGGTGACAAAGGGCAGCCCTGTCGGAGTCCTACTCTCACCGGAAACAGGTCCGACTTACTACCGGCAATGCGGACCAAGCTCCGACACCGGTCGTACAGGGACCGGACAGCCCTTAACAGGGAATCCGATATCCCATACTCCCGGAGTACCCCCCAAAGGACTCCCCGAGGGACACGGTCGAATGCCTTCTCCAAGTCCACAAAGCACATGTAGACTGGTTGGGCAAACTCCCATGCCCCCTCCAGGACCCTGATAAGGGTGTAGAGCTGGTCCACTGTTCCGCGACCTGGACGAAAACCACACTGCTCCTCCTGAATCCGAGGTTCGACTATCCGACGGACCCTCCTTTCCAGGACCCCTGAATAGACTTTCCCGGGGAGGCTGAGGAGTGTGATCCCTCTGTAGTTGGAACACACTCTCCGATCCCCCTTCTTGAAGAGGGGGACCACCACCCCAGTTTGCCAGTCCAGAGGCACTGTCCCCGATGTCCATGCAATGTTGCAGAGACGTGTCAACCATGACAGCCCTACAACATCCAGAGCCTTGAGGAACTCCGGGCGGATCTCATCCACCCCCGGGGCCCAGCCACCACGGATCTTTTTGATCACCTCGGCGACCTCGGCCCCAGAGATGGAAGAGTCCACCTCTATGTCCCCAGACTCTGCTTCCTCATCGAAAGGCATGTTGGTGGAATTAAGGAGGTCTTCGAAGTACTCCCCCCACCGACCCACAATGTCCCGAGTCAAGGTCAGCAGCGCACCATCCCCACTATACACTGTGTTGACCGTGCACTGCTTTCCCCTCCTGAGACGCCGGATGGTGGACCAGAATTTCTTCGAAGCCGTCTGGAAGTCCCCAAACTCCTCCCACGCCCGGGTTTTTGCCACAGCAACCACCGAAGCTGCATTCCGCTTGGCCTGCCGGTACCTATCAGCTGCCTCCGGAGTGCCACCAGCCAAAAAGGCCCGGTAAGACTCCTTCTTCAGCTTGATGGCATCCCTCACCGCCGGTGTCCACCAACGAGTTCTTGGGTTGCCACCGCGACAGGCACCGACCACCTTACGGCCACAGCTCCGGTCGGCCGCCTCGACAATGGAGGCGCGGAACATAGTCCATTCGGACTCAATGTCTCCCACCTCCCACAGGACGTGGTTGAAGCTTTGCCGGAGGTGGGAGATGAAGCTCGTCCTGACAGGGGACTCTGACAGACGTTCCCAGCAGACCCTCACAATACGTTTGGATCTACCAGGCCTGACCGGCATCCTAGCCCGCCAACGAAGCCAACTCACCACCAGGTGGTGATCAGTTGACAGCTCCGCCCCTCTCTTCACCCGAGTGTCCAAGACATGTGGCCGCAAGTCCGACGATACGACCACAAAGTCGATCATCGAACTGCGGCCTAGGGTGTCCTGGTGCCAGGTGCACATATGGACACCCTTATGCCTGAACATGGTGTTCGTTATGGACAGTCTGTGACGAGCACAGAAGTCCAATAACAAAACACCGCTCTGGTTCAGATCGGGGGGGCCGGTCATCCCAATCACACCCTTCCAGGTCTCACTGTCATTGCCCACGTGAGCATTGAAGTCTCCCAACAGAACGATGGAGTCCCCAGGAGGGACGCTCTCTAGCGCCCCCTCCAGAGACCCCAAAAAGGGCGGGTACTCCAAACTGCTGTTCGGCGCATAAGCGCAAACAACAGTAAGGATCCGTCCCCCCACCCGAAGGCGGAGGGAGGCCACCCTCTCGTCCACTGCGGTGAACCCCAATGTACAGGCCCCGAGCCGGGGGGCAATAAGTATGCCCACACCTGCTCGTCGCCTCTCACCGGTGGCAAATCCAGAGTAGAAGAAAGTCCAGCCCCTCTCAAGGAGACTGGTTCTAGAGTCCAAGCTGTGCGTCGAGGTGAGTCCAACTATATCTAGCCGGAACTTCTCAACCTCACACACTAGCTCAGGCTCCTTCCCCGCCAGAGAGGTGACATTCCACGTCCCTAGAGCCAGCTTCTGCAGCCGAGGATCAGACCGCCAAGGCCCCTGTCCTCTGCCACCGCCCAGCTCACACTGCACCCGACCTCTTTGGCCCCTCCTACAGGTGGTGAGCCCATGGGAAGGGGGACCCACGTTGCCTCTTCGGGCTGTGCCCGGCCGGGCCCCATGGGTGCAGGCCCGACCACCAGGCGCTCGCCATCGGGCCCCACCTCCAGGCCTGGCTCCAGAGGGAGGCCCCGGTGACCCACGTCCGGGCGAGGGAAAACGTTTTCCAATGGTTGTACTCGTCATAAGATGTCTTTTGAACCACTCTTTGTCTGTTCCCTCACCTAGGAACAGATTGCCATGGGTGACCCTGCCGGGGGCATGAAGCCCCCGACAACATAGCTCCCAGGATCATTGGGACACGCAAACCCATCCACCACGATAAGGTGGTGGTTCAAGGAGGGGACTGAATATACAGTCTATCTTAACCTATGATAAACTAGAAATGCAGTAGTTTACATTGTCAAACATACATATGTTACCTACAGTAGGTGTTTGTTTCAAAAGCTTTATGTTGTGAAAAAAGTGAGATTTGTAGGAACAAGTAGGAAATTTGTGTTTCTTGTTCCTTAATTTCCTGTTTTTTAAATATTTAAATTCATTTATTTTATTTTATTTATTTCATTTATTTTATTATTTGGAAATGTCAGAATTTGTTCACTATTTCATCATTTTGTCTGGCCGCTTACATAATTTCTTTAAATTAAAAAAAATCAGACATTATGATGAAACAGTTACTCTTTTCACCAATACTTTTTTTATTCTTACTTGGGTAATATTTTGGATGACTACTTTTTTACTACTACTTGAGTAATATTATTTTAAAGTAATATTACTCTTACTTGAGTAAAATTTTTGTCTACTCTACCCACCTCTGGTCATGACTTATGTAAAGTTAGTCGCTTGTAACAGACTATTGGACAGAAGGTGCGTGTGGCTGAAAAGCTGCTGTACAGATGTGTCAAGGGTAAGTACTTTTGACCTTTAACCTTCTTCAAGCAAAGACTATTTTTGATACACCACCAGTACTTGAGGCAACGTGATAGGCGCAAACATGCGTCAATTGTTCAAAAATGTCAGATTTTTCTTTTACACATACTATTAGTAGTGCAGCAAAGACGTTGAGTGTGTGGCCATATTCCTGTATGAGTAGATTTGTCTTTGGCACATGTTAGAAGGTTCTGTGAAACTATCCAGAACTATCCAAAAGCCAGAGGCCTGCAGTTCGTGACCCCCCCCCCCCCCCATGTTCCCCTCCTGCTTTGTCTGAAACCTTTTATTTTCTCTGGGTTTGCTGATCAAATAAATATTGAACTAATTAATTCATTTAACTTTTTTTTTTTTTATTAATTCTCCCTGGAATGGTAATAAGGTTATTTAATACAACTCGAAAAACACTGATTATAGCCAAGTTGCTGATATGCCGTTCTACTCGAGTAATTTAGTGAATACCCTGATTAAGCCAACTGATTAATTTATTTACTTTCAATTTGCAATTCAGCATGAACTTTGCTGAGATTAGCAGAAAGAAGATGAGGACACTTCAGGCAAAAGGACAGAATTTGAAAGAAAGGAAAGGAAAATAGAAAGAGGAATGCAGGAGAGATGGAGAAGGAGACGCATAGAAAGAAGGTAGTATGGACAAAAGTAAAAAAAAAAAAAAAAAGGCTGCAAACATGGAGTTGTCAAATGAAAACCATAAATGAGTTCAGAGGAGAAGGTTATGAAAGAGGAGGACAAGGGTAGAAGGAGATGTAAGCGCTGAGACAGAAAAAAGGTGGGGGGATGTGAGGTAGCAGAGGTTATCCTCCAGCTGAGGAAACACTGAGGCTGGCAACTAGAGGTTGTTTGTGGTGAATCTAAAATCTAGGGCCAAAGAAAATGTTTGGGTACGATGCCCTGCAATAAAACCCTGGCTCACTAGAGGAAATTCGGGTTTGACCTAAACAGACTGAATCTCCCTCTCTCACGATAAAAACATGTAGGGAATAACATGAGAATTTATATAAATGTTCACAAATAAACATGTTCATCATGCATTGAATCGCATTCGAAATATTGTGTATATATACAGTATATATGTGTGTGCGGGGTATAACGAGTCCTCATTCAACTAGTCCCCTGAATAAAAAAAATTGTCTAGATATTAAAACAAAAACCTGCTTTTTTATTTACAACAACAATGAAAGAATATCTAAGTCTAGACTGGTCTGTGCAACCACTCATCCACAATTGGAAGAATCTGAGCCATTGGTGGTATATCCACTCGTGTTATTCTATGGCAAGTTTGCAAAATTTTCTAAAAGGTAGTGTTGAAAAGTTCTTTCTTGAAGCACTTTGATAAGGAATGCCCCACTTTATTTAATCTTGCATGCAGGAGGTTTTAACAGCTTGCTACCACCAACCCTGAGGCATTGTGTGACAGAAACACAAACGATATACTGTAGGTCTTCGGCTCTGTCTATTTTCTTTCTTCCTGTACAGTATGTCTTAGCCATGTAGTGATAAATAGATCCTTCCTCCCAACATATATTTGTTTTGAGTCCTGCTCATTCAGAACAAGCCAACTGTCTACTGTAGAAACAACTTGATACAAGCTGAAGAGTTCCAGCCCACATTCTCTTTCCCAAAACTGCCCTCATCAATTTGTAGACTGCGTCACAGATAACATACAATACAACAAAAACTTTAGGTACCCTTATACCCTTGTACGCTTTCATACAGTAAGTAGCTGATATACTGTAATACTGGAAAATTCAATTGTAGCCCCACCTGTGTATTAAAATTGTCTAGACATGAGAACACAGACTACAAGGTTACAGAGAAAGGCAAAAGTACTTACTTAGGCAGACAAAAAGAACAAAAACTGATTTTAGGTTACAGTCATGTCCTTTCATTACGTAAAACTCAGTCCAGTGGGTCATTCCTTTAAATATAAAGTATCGGCATGTTTGGTAATTATATGCTAATGGGCCAAGATTCCATCTTTCACCAGCTGGCAACAGCGTAGTTGGTTTCTTTACAGGTGGCATATATGATCATGTATTCTCAGCCTCCTAAAGTGCTAATCTTGGAACTGAACAACTGCGTTTAAGCATTTATAATATTCATTTATTTTAAAAGGTACATTCCAGTTTAAGAAAATTGTTTTTAGTCTTTCGGCAGCTCCCGTCATGGGGTCGCCACAGCCGACCATTCGATCCGCACAACAACTTGGCACAGGTTGCCCCACTGGATGCCCTTCCTGATGCAACTCTCCTATTTTATCCGGGCTTGGGACCGGCACTGCATCTAGTGCCTGGGGTTTGAGCATTGGCTGGGAATATTTGTTTATCAAAGGTTTAACCACCTAAACTTTGTAAAGCAATTACAAGGCACACACACACACACACACACACACACACACACACACACACTACTGGCAATTTGGAAATGCCAATCTTGCCTAGTGTGCATTCCTTCGGATTGCGAAAGGAAACCCACCAAGCATGCGGTGAAGACGCAAACTCCAGGCACACAGAGGAGAGGCAAGGTTCGAACCCAAAACCCTGGAGGTACAAGAAAACACTGCTAATCCACCCTGCTGCACTGAACAGATGGCATCAGTACATAATGTAAATAAAGTGTATGCATTTGATTGGATACAGAAGCTGTGCTGGTTCATGTTTAGACATCAAGAGTTGTTGATCTGGTTGAGTTCAATTCAATTCAGATCAGTTTATTTTGAAAGATCATTGAAAAGCTGAAGCTGACCAAAGTGCTGTCTAGATAAGAAGTTTTAAAGAAGAGAATACACAACATACAGTAACAGGATACTCAATATACAGGAAAAAACTGAAATGAAAAACAAAGGAGCTCCTCAATGCATAACTGGATTGAATACCTAAAGATGGTATTGTACTGTACACTAAGGGGCAGCACATTCCAAAGTCTAGGTGACTGTCCTTGGATTTTATTTGAGTCCATGGGACGCTAAGAAGGAGTTTGTTAATATACTGTAGTGTGTGATGTACAGGAAGATATATAGAAGTCTAGCAGCAGCATTTTGTATAAGTTGCAAACAGTGGAGTGAAGTATGAGAAACTCCCATATACAGTACAAGGAATTGCAATAATCGAGAAGACATATCAAGAGCATATATAACTCTTCAGCTCTATAAAGGAGAGAATTAGTTTCAGATTAGCAATATGTCATTATGGTACAAACTACACTTTACAATAGATTTTATTTGTGTATTAAATCTAAGAGTAGAATTAAAAATAACCAGATTTTTTTTTTTTTTTGCACAGGTAGAGATAAAGTTAAGCAAAGATTTACAGAAATACTTTCCTGGGTCAACATCCAGAGAGCGAATTACAAGCAGATGAGCACATGACATTCCTGACTAAACATTTCCAGCTATAGGAACAATAACAGTAGCCTTTCTATCTAATGTATGCCTATAATCTCTTTGTCCCACTGGAAGAATTGTGCGAGAAATAATAAATACATTTTGAAAAACTTACTAAAAGGGGATGTTTTTAGAACATTGCATAATGTTTTGTTGGATTCTCGAAAGCAGCGTGGAGTACTTATCAAACATTTTAAGCCCATTCTTCATCAGTGGTGTGATTAGCCGAGAAACTGAACAGCTCTGTTCCTCACAAAAGATTCATAAACATGGCTTTGTGCCTTTGGCTAGTCATGTGCTGGCTAATACATGTGCCATTTGTTGAAGTATCATGTGTGTCAAGGTGAACCAAACACAAGATGACTGTGAGACCTCGTGATGACATCAGACGCTGAAACATGCCAGGCAGGCACTGGTTCTTTGGCAGCGATGACTCCACTCACCTTACTTTCATTACAGCTTGTCTTTCTGCCAGACGCTCTCAAATATACAGTACTTAGGACGGATATATAAGAAGTGTATTAAAAGAAAGAACTTGAACATTTCCCAAATTCAGTCTCATCACCTGTGCAAAACAAATACATCTACAGAAACTCTTAATGCACCATTTCCTCAGAAGGTTTAAGTAGCATGTGCATACCAAAAAAAGTGATCAGCATCATCAGTAGCAGAAATAGCATGAGATCATAATTATAATCATTGATCTTACAACACTCATTTACATTACAATCTCTTGTCTTAATCACTCCCACCAGAACCGCTGTCAGCATCTTAATCACTACTTCATACTATACACCTACATTATAGTTCATCACCTACAGTATTGTACCCTAACCTTTCCCTGTGATGTATATTTCAGACACCCACATATCTGCACTTCTCCCATCACCTTCCTGATATGTGTTAACACACCAAACCCAGTCCATATGGACAATAAATCCAGTCAGATGAAGGGTACTAGCTAGGATAGGCTTTGGAGAAGAGCATCTGCTGATTTAGAGACCTGTGCAGCTCCAGGGTGTAAAAATAACAGCAGCAGATTACATGGTTGAGATGCATGGCAGATATACCTCCCTTTGCCCTCTCACCCAGGAGGAGGAGTGAGGAGATGCCAAAATGTGAATTATGTAACCAAGGAATACGTATGAGCATTGGGAGACACAGTTCTCTGGGAGCTGACTTTTATGTTGGGTTGCAATGGGTTGATGTAGTGGATAGGTTTTTGCATTGAGTTTGTCTTATTTGCATCTATTTGATTTTCTTTTTACCCCAAAATCTGCTTTTGTTCTCAGCGTTCAATTCTGAGAATATTGACAAATTAACCTTTAAAACATAATTTTAAACATCCAGCTGTACATCCTTGTAAGGAGGAAATGAACACTGTATTATAGATTATATATCATACTTTATATGATTTTTTTTATGATGTTTTTTTTTTTTTTTTTAGATATTTTAATTTTTTTAATCCGCATTTTAATCTGCATTGTCAAACTTTTTTGTCAAGTTTTTAAGATCCATTTAATATTGTAATTCATGACCATAGTCATAATAAATAGTGAAACGATATTGCATTGGAATGAGTGCATTAATACAAGCCTGATATACTGTATGAATTACAGCCATCAGTATTTTCAGAGCCATGCTGTTAAAATGTACTAAAATTAATCAACACCTTTTAATTATTCAACTTCCAGAAATTCAACAGTGTTCTTGCTAAATAGTTTTCATCACAGCAATTATAACTGAATTCCACATGCCAGTAAAAAAAAGGTACTGGTAACAATATTAACACTGCTCCTGTCATTACCTTTATAAGACTTGCATCCTTTTTTTTTTTTTTTTTTACAATCTAACAGAAGCCAGGGCAATATCTACAGTCGTGTGTGGCAATGTGAGCATGTGGTAAAGTGAATGAAAAGCCAAACAGAAATATAGTGATTTGAGAATGAAGGTTGGTGCAGTCTGGGTCATATCCTTGTCAGTGTACTCGAACTACTATATTCTCCAGACCCACACACATTACGGAAACAGCAGTCATGTTTGTAACAGGTTCTCTGCTTCTCCTCCTTTACCAGGTCCAGAATGATCTTGTTCATAACACATATGAATTAAATATGGGCATACTGTAGGTCATGTTCTTTCTCACAAAGTGTGTAATTTCATGAGTAGGCACATGAAGAGTGATACTGTAAAAGGAAGTTTAAGGTGACTTCATCAGTTGTATATTTTATGTAAACACTGAAACTGTGGCCCTAATTTTCACTGATATTAATTA
The DNA here is from genome assembly GCA_030522415.1 of Channallabes apus. Classification (NCBI taxonomy): domain Eukaryota; kingdom Metazoa; phylum Chordata; class Actinopteri; order Siluriformes; family Clariidae; genus Channallabes; species Channallabes apus. The sequence continues at coordinate 16,877,022 of CM060121.1, read as the reverse complement.
TGGTCCTTCTTGTGCATTGGAAACTAAGCACCTTGGTTTTCTCTAAACGACCTCACATTCGGTCATTGCCATTTCCAGGTTTCTAATTTTGAAACCTGGCGCTTTTCACATTTGATTTAATGAACTGGTTGGTTTCGTTCTTTCAGATTCCTGACATCCCACAAAGATTGTGAGTCCATGTGTATGACTATCTACCTACGTAAGAAGTATAGAAACTTTTAGTTTAAATGAGTGTTTTGTCAAGTTTTCTGGATGTCCTAAGACGATTTGCTAGTTGATTGTCTTCTAAAATTCTATCATATGGAGTTTGACTGATTATTTAATGTCTGTGAAATGACTTTAAAGTAAGCATTCTTGAGTACTGGCAATACTTCAATCCTCTGGAGTGCTGATCTTCTCTTTCCTTCTTTCAACAATCTAACATTTGTGTCTAATCCAATGTTGGAAGCACTTATGTCAGTTGTAATCAGTGTCAGCCCATTAAAACTGTTTACGCTCAGATTATATTCTGTCTCACTTTTATGTTGGATATGTCAAAATGCACTAATTTGAAAAATGTTTCATAATTTAGGACATTTATATTTATTTACATGTATGGGATTTGGCAGACCTACAGAAATACTTTGAAGTCTCTATCAATGACCACATCCGTATACTCATTTACTAGATCAGGGACTAAGAGTATTATCAATCACAAAAAATTCTGCTTGGGATGTTAGGAAAAAAGTCTTTTTTTTAAATATATATATACATAACAAATTGCTTATTGAAATTTATCATGTCAAGATACGTAGGTCTTTAGTCCTGCTTTGTAGACAAACAGAGGAATTTTATCCTACCACACTTGTACCAGAACAGAGAAGAGAGCTGACACATGTCTTTTTTGTATAAACAGTGGTGGTGGCTACATCCCAACGTGGTGCAGATTGTGGTGGGGTAAGTGCTTTAAAGGTCCCATATATTACTATTTATTTAACAAGTTACTATAGATCTTAGAGCTCCACCAAAGCTGTCTCTTAATACTCCAGCTGAAAAATGTCTGAGCTAATGCATTTTTTCATACCTCAAGCTCCCACTGTTGTACTCCTTCTCCAAATGTACATTTTTCTGTGTCTATGTAAATGAGGTACAGCTGAGCCATGTCTCACCAGAGAACAGCAGAGCTAAGCAACAAACTGAGGATGGATTTTATCTTATATTAGGTCACATTAGGGGGGGATGTAATTGCCTTATTAAAGCCTGATTAATGCAAAAATAGAAAAAGGACAAAAAACATTTTTACTGAATTTAATTGCACACATATAATGAAAATCTGAGCAAAAATTGGCTATGTATTTTCTTATTTTCTTATGTTCTTCATAATACATTTTATTTATTTTAAGTAGGTATTATGTGAGAACTCGGGAAGATGCAACAATTTATTCTGCACATGGACATGAAATGCCTGAACTAGCATCTGAATGGCCTCTGTAGACAGAACTGGCCAGATCCTCCTAATGCTGTAGAGGACAAACCAGCATGAGCGTGTCAGTTTAGCGATGTGAGGCAAGAAGTACTGTTAATTGTCCATGGTTATCTCAAGGTTGCCTGCAGTGACAGATAATGAGATCTGAGAGATTTCCAGGGAGATTACAAGATCGTGACATGAGGTGCATCTTCGGGGATATACATAAAGTTTCAGCTGAGGAGCTAGTATCCAAGATAAGATGTCTGCCAGAACTGCTAAGATCCGTGCAGAAACACAAGTGCATAAGAGAGAAAAGGAGAGGATGGATTGAGTATCATCAGCATAGAAGTGGTATGAAAACCCATATGACCATGCAAAAGAGTGGGAGAGATGGAACAGAAGAGGACCAAGCACTGAGCCTTGAGAAACACTAGTGTAGATTCTGCATGGAGCAGATGTGGATGCCATCCATGTCAAGAAGGAAAATATCACCATGCTGTTTCACGAATTCCAAGACTCATTAGGATGGAAAAGAGAGGCTTGTGGCTGACTTTGTCACCACAGAAAAGAATGTGAACTAATGACAGTTTGGCTAATCTCGTAGCAGAAATCTTCTCCATGATGGCCACAAGGGCAGACTCAATGGAGTGTAGCCAGGAACAGCATTATTAACCTATTTTTATATAAAATGTGTTATTCTCTTAAAAGAACAGATTGAAATATCCTACTATCTCCCAGTGGCTTAAAGATGTCATGTATTTTTTAAAACTTGAAAAAATTAAATATACGTTAAGAGGATGTACAGCCAAATTTTTCCACAATTGGCAACCATTTATTTCTTATTTTACTAGTCTAGAGGTATTGCCTGATTAAATGTATACCTGTTACTGATATTTATGTAATATGTTTGGTGGTTGTCTTGAGCCGTGTGGGGCGGGGAGGGGGGGGGGGTGTTTTTTATTTATTTATTTTTTTATTTTTTATTTTTTTTTTTTAGTTTTTATTTTTTATTTGAGTGTTTTTGTTTAGTGTTTTTATGTGTGTGTGTATGTATTTGTTTATTTAGAAAAATGAAAAGGTAAATTGGATTTCTGTAAATGCAAGTACTGTATTGTTTTCCCTTTTTTCAATAAAAAATATTTGCAAAAAAAAAAAAAAAGAACAGATTGAAAAGCATGCTAAAACAGATCATATAGGTGAAAACATTAAACCCCCTTAAACCAAAGGGGTAAAAATTAACTGCTTTGTGAAATTAATGATGCAAAGGTAATTCACCTTGGGCAGACCTTGTGCTATGTTGTCATATTTGCCATAAATGCCAGCCCATTATTTTCTATACCATTACTGTCAGTTTCTCCCAAAGCATTTTTCTCTTCTTATAATGTGCTGTCATCTTTATGGACAACATTTCTTTATATGAATTTATATGTTTTTCATGTTGAAAATAAATGAAATTTTCGAATCAGGTGCCTCAAAACAGAATTTTTAAAAGTATTTTAAGTTTTAAAAAACTATGGTTAATAAAATTAAATATCCTTACACCTTTATTCATAATACATTTAATTAAATTTTATTCGGCGCGGTGGTGTGGTGGTTGGCACTGTCGCCTTGCGCCTCCAGGGTCTGGGTTCGATTCCCCGGCCGGGCTCGATTCCCGTCTCTGTGTGCATGGAGTTTGCATGTTCTCCCCGTGCTTGGTCGGTTTCCTCCGGGTACTCCGGTTTCCTCCCACAGTCCAAAGATATGCAGGTTAGGCTAATTGGCGTTCCTAAATTGCCCGTAGTGTGTGATTGGGTGTGTGAGTGTGTGTATGTGTGTGTGCCCTGCGATGGATTGGCACCCTGTCCAGGGTGTACCCCGCCTAGTGCCCGAAGTCTCCTGGGATAGGCTCCAGGTCGCCCGCGACCCTGAACACAGGATTAAGCGGTATAGAAAATGAATGAATGAATGAATAAATATTATTCATATTACATTAAATTTTATTAAAACTTTTCAATTCGTAAAAAGAATAAGTATTGTATGCCATATCATCAATAGTGAAAAAAAATCACATCCTGAGCTTTGATCTAATTTTATGGTGTGAGGATTGAATTGGTGTCTGAAATTTAATCTGGAGAAGACTTAATGTTGAGATGGCGGGAAGGAGTGGAAAAAAACCTATGGTTGAACTTATAGCTTAAATTTGCTGCTATTACTCTCTCACCATATACAGTATATTCAATCAACTCATAATAATACAGTACCATTTGCATGACTTAATCAATATGAAAATTTACAAGGTTTAAGGTTAGGACTAGGTGAAGCATTAGGTTTTCTTACCCCATTTATACAAGACCAACATACAAGGACTAGTTTGTATTTGAAGTTATGCAAAATGCAATCCAAAGTTGCAGATACAGTACATACAGTAGCTGTAGTATTCATCTTTATTTAACAGTGGCTCTATAGAAGCACTCCGGGAGTATGGGATATCGGATTCCCTGTTAAGGGCTGTCCGGTCCCTGTACAACCGGTGTCGGAGCTTGGTCCGCATTGCTGGCAGTAAGTCGGACCTGTTTCCAGTGAGAGTAGGACTCCGACAGGGCTGCCCTTTGTCACCGATCCTGTTCATAATTTTTATGGACAGGATTTCTAGGCGCAGCCAGGGCATTGAGGGGGTACAGTTTGGTGGGCTCAGGATTGGGTCACTGCTTTTTGCAGATGACGTTGTTCTGTTGGCCTCATCACCCTGTGACCTACAGCTCTCACTGGATGGGTTCGCAGCCGAGTGTGAAGCGGCTGGGATGAGAATCAGCACCTCCAAATCTGAGGCCATGGTCCTCAGCCGGAAAAGAATGGAGTGCCCTCTCAGGATTGGGAGTGAGATCCTGCCACAAGTGGAGGAGTTTAAGTATCTCGGAGTCTTGTTCACGAGTGAGGGTAAAATGGAACGGGAGATCGACAGGCGGATCAGGGCAGCGTCTGCAGTGATGCGGGCTCTGTATCGTTCCGTCGTGGTGAAGAAGGAGCTGAGCCAAAAGGCAAAGCTCTCAATTTACTGGTCGATCTACGTTCCTACCCTCACCTATGGTCATGACCGAAAGAACAAGATCGCGAATACAATCGGCCAAAATGAGTTTCCTCCGCAGGGTGTCTGGGCTCTCCCTTAGAGGTAGGGTGAGAAGCTCAGTCATCCGGGAGGGGCTCAGAGTAGAACCGCTGCTCCTCCGCATCAAGAGGAGCCAGATGAGGTGGCTTGGACATCTATTTAGGATGCCCCCTGGACGCCTCCCTTGTGAGGTGTTCCGGACACGCCCCACCGGAAAGAGACCCCGGGGAAGACCCAGGACACGCTGGAGGGACTATGTCTCTCGGCTGGCCTGGGAACGCCTTGGGATCCCCCCGGAAGAGCTGGAAGAAGTGGCCAGGGAGAGGGAAGTTTGGGTATCCCTGCTGAAGCTGCTGCCCCTGGATCTATAGAAGCAGACGGTTTGAAACCACAACCTTACTACATCTTTCTATGACCTAATAGCACAGAAACTCATGTGATTTTTTTTTTCTAAATCAGATTTTGTATCACTTGAGTTCATCACTGAAGGACACGTTTTCAAACCAGAAAAAACATATTATTAGCATTCTATCTGAGACTTTAATAGTTACACTGCAATAGAAATAGCAACTTGGCTTATGCCCAACCAAATTAACTAGATGTCCTTATTATATCATTAAGTCTCCCCATGCATCTGCTGGACAATAGAGGTCTTAAGTCCTCGTTCAGTCCTCACACTGAACAAATGGCAACAGGATGACTAAATTCATCTTCACATTATGTGTCAGAACATCATGCTTCATTATCTCCGTGACAACAACTGAGGAAAAAATTACCCTCCTCTGTGATTACCACAACTGCTATCATCATTATCATCATCATCATCATCATCATCATCATCATCATCATCATCATTATCATCTCTTTCCTCTCCTGTGGTTTCAGGATCAGTTATCACAAGTTCTTCTGGCTTTAACAGCCTTGCTTTACTTAGGATTTTAGAGATTACATGTTTATTTAAGTAATTACCTTCTGAGATTTACTAGGCCAATGGTTTTGTTTCTAAGCAACATGTTATCACAACTACATATTCATAACAAGTTCTAAGACCCAGTTCTAAATAAGAAAGAGTTCAGCAGTCCTGGCTTTTTCTTGTGACTTTATCTTAAGAAAACAACACAAGTGTTGATCGGTGCGTTGAAAGTGCGTTTTAGTCTTCAGCTTGTCTTTTGCCAAGTTATAGCTCTGGAGTGAAGACCTCTTTGGACACATTTGATTCCATAACTGCAAAACTTACACTGCTTAAACTTTTGTATTCTCGTTTGCATTATTTTCAACCCAAGGCAGGTCCTTCGAGTGTGAACATTCACTTAAGGGAAGCTAATCATGCATTAACCGACATTTTCTTCCTGCATGCTTCATGACGTTTCTATTAAAACTTGTCTTAAACATGGATGCGATTCTCTGCCCTACGTAAGCCACGAAACAGAAAATGTTCACTGTATCTTATTTTAGAAGCACACTTAAAAGAAAAAAAAGAAATGAAATAAAATAAATAATTGAAAGAAAACACTAATCAAATAGAAAAACATTGAGCCAATTCAGTATGTGATTATATTCCGTCTGTGTGTTTTGGCCCAAAATCCCCTCGCATAAGCAAGTCAGGACTGAACAGACCACAAATAAATGTGGTAGACAAATCCATTTGATTCTGAGCTAATCTAATATATGAGAGTCCTGTGCAGACAATTTCAGTCCATCTCAGTGGAAACAAAGGTCCAAGCTTGAAACAACACCCCAGCAATCTGACCACACAGAGCCACATATTAAACCTGCTGTCTGTTAAAGCTTATTACATATGATGGCTTAGCAACTTAATTCCTGGGTTATTAGTCACTCATCTCTCACTTAGTCACAATTACTCATATTCAAGACTCATGTTTTGTCTACATCCTGCAGCTGGTGGAATGAATTATGTTCCTAATGAGAAAGAGTGCAAGCATGAGGGAATACCTAGGAGTCCAGGGAAGAGAATGAACTCAGTAAAGGGTTTCCCTTTTTCCACACTTTCTGTGCTTTCCTCAGATCACATCTAGAACCTCATCTATTTTTCCAATATTGTCATTTTACGTCCTCTGCCAGACGTCTCTCGCCTTTATTTAATTCTACACGACATAGGTTTTTCAAAACGGAGTAAATTACACTGTAAGATCAAAAGTATACAGACACCTAATCACCAGTACAGTATCTGGATCTTCTCCAAACCACAGCGACAAACACGGAAGGACAGATTTTAACAGGATGTCTTTGTGTGCTGTAGAATTAGAATTTTCTTTTACTGGAACTGAGATGTAAAAACCTGTTCTAGCATGACAATGCCTCTGTGCCCACAGAGTGATGTTTGTGAAGTAATAGTTTGCCAAGGTTCATGTGTTTTGAACATGTGTGGAGCTCTAACCTCAGCCACACCGAACAACTTTGGGATGAACCGGAACATGAATCACACTCCATGCCTTCTCGTACAAAATCAGTTCCCAGCCACCATGCAGTGGTGAAATACCTTCCAAGAAGAGTGGAGGTTATTGTAACAGCAAAGGGGAAATACATTGGAAATGGGATGTTCAGCAAGACCATGAGGATTTGTGATAAACTGGTGTCCAAATACTTTTGGCCATCTAGTGTGTAGTTATATCCCAAAATACCAAGAGGCATCACAATGATGGTGATGACGACGATGATGATGATGATGATTGCTGTTATTATTGTTATCAGTATTAGTAGTGGTAGTAGTATTTAAGTTTTTCACATCAATCAATTAAGAAGTATTAACTTTAAGTATTTTTGCATGGAAATATAAAGTAGATTTTGTTTTAACAGCTTGCGTTTGCAGATCGTCTTTCCAAATGTATGCTGTTTACTTTTCTGATTAGAAGTGATTCCTAATCGCCTGTTTGAGACATTATTAAAGAAACATTATTTAAATGAATATACCAGATTTACAACCTCACAAGATGAGTTTTGGCTACAGTGTAGTTATGGCAGAAATTTTGCATTAGGCGCTAAACAGCAAGTTCAGTCACATCCGCCTCAAACAACTTAGTTCCTGCAGGTAAATTTGCAAACACATGTGTCTACGAACTTCATAATACACTGTGACTCAGGCAGCAGTACTGGAATGCTTTTAGTGTCATTTCTGTCAGAACACTGACCCCCTGAGGAGAAAGTGTAGTGAGTGCCAAGTACCATATATATACAGTATATAAAAATAAAACACACACACACACACATACATAATATATATTTGGAGCCTTTGTTGTTGGTCTTTCGTCCTCTTCCATCAAAGGGTCGCCATGGCAATAGCAACTTGGCACAGATTTTATGCCGGATGCCCCTCTTGACACAACCCTCTCATTTTATCCAGGCTTGGTTAAAACGAGAGGGTTAAAATGTGTGTGTTTCTTGTGTATAAAACAATCCCGGCTGAGTTGGTGACTCTGAACCCACTGCAGTCGTTCAGCAGACAACCTTTTTAGAACAGACGCATTGTCTGTGAGAACTTGCACACAATCATTCACCACTTGCACATTACAGGAACTCGGCTGTGAGTTATTACCACATCCCTATACTGTATATTCCTGCTGTCACTCCAAATGATTTTCACATGAGGGACATTAAAGCAGTTCCTGGGAGGCCAGCATTGTATGCAATAAGCAGGCAATCCAATCATGGCTCTGGCATACTGAGAAAAACGTTCTACTTTGACGGTACTAGATGCACTAGTGAAACCCTGGGATCAGTGCATTAGTTTAGCAGGGTTTATACAGAGAAATAAAAATGGTTTTTACTCTAATAACTGTGTTCTGCTATTCTGCATAGTTGAAAGTTCAAATGTGTTTGTGTGTGTCCTTTTCATAATTCTATTTTATTGATAACATGTAACCCTGTCCAGGGTGTACCCTGCCTAGTGCCCGAAGTCTCCTGGGATAGGCTCCAGGTCCCCCGCGACCCTGAACACAGGATTAAGCGGTATAGAAGATGAATGAATGAATGAATGAATGATAACATGTAATGCTTGTTGGTCATTAATTATTTTATTTTTTTACATTATATCCATCCTTTTATTACTAATAGCCAAATTTTATTTGATAAACTCCTATATTTAATTCTAACCTGTAATATTCTTGTGCAAGCACTTGCCAAGGCAAATTCCTCACATGTGAAAACATGCTTAGCTAATAAAGCTATTGCTACTGTACAGATAAGAGAAAATATTTCCACATGATTTAATGGGGTTAAAACATTCCAAGCTATTGGTACTGCATAGCTGAATGGTGATGTGTCTGATAAAGTCTGCCTACACAAAGGGGAATCCTAAACTATAGATCTTTTTTATTTAAAAGTCATTCATTGTTTTATGGCTTCACTTACAGTTAGAGGTCAGCGTGTGTAACCCCCCTGAAAACTGTCATTCAGTAGACTGTCAAAAGCCTGCTGTGTCCACTACAACCGTACGACTATTTTACGCTCCTTCTTCGCACATATTTTACTGTGGCCCTCTTTTCAGCATATGTTCTCTTGAATGGATGACATCCTTGGACCTGGGTGGTCCCTGTTAGACGTGACCCTAATCTGACCCTGGCTTCGTCACACTCGGAGCAGCTGGATGTCCGTAATGAACTCTCAGGTCCACAGGGCAAGCTGGGTCACTGCACAGAACAGGCCAGACTATATTGTGTCTTCATATTGGGTTCCAACAAGGTGGACATTATTGCATTATGATCTGAAAGACATTTCATTCGCTTATGAAATGTCATATCACAAGCAATTTCTAGTAAATGGTTTGGCGGTGGTGAATGACACATTTTTGTAAAGGCATATATTTTGTTAAATGATTCCGTTGTCTAGGTTTCAAGTAATAGATCTAAAGGACCACCCTGACTTTGTCCCACTCAGAGCAACGTCCCTGAGCTACGGTATGTTACAAATAAAATATTGGAACACAGCACCACTCAGTGGCAAGAGCATGAATGAAGTCCTGAGGAGAAAATGCAAAGTTTTTTTTTAAAACTCATGGCACTTCTTTTGCCTTCTGCTTTCAAACGCTTTAAATTCGTGCCAACCTCAAGGTACATCACAGGTTTGTATTAATGCACTGCTTCTAATGTGAGTTGTTAGGATTACAATTTACAGGGGGCACTAACTGTTTATACTGACTGTTCATACATGAACTGTGATAATTAAAGTTGTCTAACTTGTTTTGTGCATTTTTGTGCAATTTTATTAATTAATATAATATAATTGTAATTATTTCCAAGTGATATTATTACCTCTGGCAGGGTAATAGTAACTCGGCCACACGACAACAACTCATTATTGTCTTGATTTTTTAATTTCTTTTTGTTTTTTATTCAATTATTTCTGTATTTTTTATTTATTTAGCTGTGAAAGCGTGTGTTGTTTTTTCCCTTATCCAGTAGATTTGCTACTGACTTATTGACTAAATATTTAATTTCTGTATTTTCTGTTCAGTGATTCATTTATTGGCAGATCAAACAAAAAGTTTTCTCATTATGCACATTTTCCAAGTCTAACTTCTGCACAGAAAAGAAATGGAACAAGAAAGAGCCAAAGTTCTGAAATATTTCCAATAACATACTCACCTTCCTCAAACTAACGCTACAAACAATAAATTTAAGTCTGTCAATCAACAGCAATAATGTCTCCATTAACTGGGGCAAGAGGGGAGTTTTGTGTATAGAATATAGTGTATAGAATGATTACCAAGAGATAAAATGCTCAAAATGGATAAAATACAGGGTATTAAAAAAATAATAATAAATGTATTATTGTGTAGTATAATAAATGTGGAAAGGGGTTTTTCATTAGCTAATTCAAAAAGTTGAACTTTCATATATCCTAGACTCATTTCATTTAAAATCATTATTTTAATAAATTTTGGTTTTTTTGATTATTATTTGATTTGTTTGAGGACATTAATACAATAATAAATATGTATAATAAATAATAATAAAAATTAAAGAATAAATAATATCAATAATAATAAATATAAATAATGTGCATCTCCCAGTTTAGCTTAGTATATGTGTCCCCAATCATGGGAAAGACTGCTGACTTGACAGTTGTCTCATCGACACCCTCCACAAATAGGGTGAGCCACAGAAGGTCATTCCTGAAGGGTCTAATTGTTCCCAGAGTGCTGTATCAAAGCATATTTGTGGAAAGTTAACTGGAAGGTAGAAGGTGTTAACTGGAAGGTACACTGGAAGGTACACTGCAGCCTTAAGAATATTCAAACCGTAGGGAGACCTTCACAAGGAGTGGCGTGAGGCTAGAGTTAGTGCATCAAGAGCCACCATATACAGAAAATGGAAATGGGCTACAACTGTTGTATTTCTGTATATCACTCCTGAACCAGAGACAATGTCAGGACAATGTCAGAATTGCACTGTTGCTCAGTGACCCAAAGTCCTCTTTTCAGATGAAAGTAAATTTAGCATTTATCAATGTCCCAAGGTCTGGTGGAGAGGCGCAGAATCCAATTTGCTTGAAGTCTCATCTGGCCGGAACCCCATAGAGAATCTATGTGCTGTTGTCAGGAGAGAGATGAAAAACATCTAACAACACAGATGAGCTAAAGGCTGATATCAAGGCAACCTTGTCCTCAACAACACATCAGCAGTACCGCAGACTGAGCCTCATGCTATGGCACACTGATGCGGTAATTCATCCTAAATAAGCTTGATCAAGTATTAAGTGTAGAAATTAACGTTCTTCTTTCAGAAGCTGGACATTTCTGTATTGTAAAACCTTTTTTAATTGATCTTAGAAAATATTCTAATATTTTGAGATGACATACAAACAACAACAAAAAAACATATTTAACTTTACAGGAAATGAATCTAGAACATATGAGTTTCACTTTTTTAATTAAATTCTGAAAGAAAATCTTTTTTTTGTTGTTGCTGTTGAGACAACCTGCATGATGTACACAGACTAAATGAGGGATATGGCAATATGCCTTAACTCACTAATGAGGTACTTTTGAGGGATATGCGAATATTTCTGTGTTGAAACAATCTGGTGTGTTAACAATCCAAATGGTTAATTGCATACAGGTTTGACAGGATTGCATGTGTCATGAAAGTCACATTGAGCTAAAAGCCCTTCGCCTTCTTTCCTTTGTTTCTCACTGCAGGAATGTTCATCTGGAGAGAGTCGTGACAGACAGCGCTCTGTGAGTGGAGAAAAAGCTTTGTTCTTTGTGCAGACAGGCATGACTTCACCTGTGTGGATTTGAAAAGAAGCTGGTATCTACCAGATCCAGTGGTCCGAGATATAGCTTCTATTTAGGAATTATTATTATTATTATTATTGTTGTTGTTGTTGTTGTTGTTGTCGTTGTTGTTCTTATTACAACAAGTGTATTACAACAATTTTTATTGTGTAATTTAAAATATTGTTCTTCTAGGAACAAAATATGAACTAACACCAATTTCAGTATGCTCATTTGTAAGCCATCTTGATGGCCACTAGAGGGGGCTTTAACTTTAAATATGTGATGCTGTATGAGTTTTTTTATTTTTTATGTTTCAAATATAGTATGTGTAACTAAGTTTCTGGGCATAATCTAAAATATACATATTAATACAATATAAAATGTGATATAAATGTATTAACTCCACCATAAGGGGCTTAGCCAATGTAAAACATGCCCGCACTGCACAGCATCAACTGATAGATGCAATTCAGCTTTGTCCTCATAACCACATCCACATCCACAGGACATGGACAAGCTAATGGCACTTAATGACTTTTATTCATTATCAATCCTCTTTCTATGAATATGATCCTTTTTTATTTAACCTCTTGGTCCATTACTTTACCCTACAATAACAGCAAATCAAAAAATTATTTTTGTATTATAGTAAGAAGAATGTGTTCCTACACATTCTACAGATATACAGGTATATATTCTTCTTTTCTTCTAAAAAAGAAAAAATAATGTGCATAGTAAATTGCTAGGTTAAGGAGAATGTCAAGGATCTCTGCAATATTTACTCAAGGTCTTTACACACTTCCACAATGACTTCCAGTGATAGTAAAAATAAAAAAGTGGTACATTATCGTTATCTGTAACTAGTTCATCCCTCAAACTCCATTCACATTGTGTATTCGGCAAAATAGAAGACTGGGAATTGTTTTAGTATTACACAGGTCTAAGTTTGTACAGTGCAATCGCTTGCATGTTTCAAGGTGGGAAGAAATACAGCTCGGATGAGTTGCAAGTCCATCACTTTGCACCATGCATACACACTCATCACACCTAGATTTAATTTGTAGCCGCTAAGTCCATCCTCTGGCATGATTTTTATGAGGTGGGAAGGAAACATAGACCTTTACAAAATTTTTGACAGATATTAACTCAGGTTCAGGCTCAAACCAAGGACTCTGGAGCTGTTAGGCTGCAATGCAGCACTGAGCCACCCTAATCAAATCTGTCTGATTTGCATTGTGTTTTGGGTATAAATACATTTCTAACACACACCTGTGTTTATGAAGTAGCCTGTCCACCTCATTTGCGCCATATGTCTGCACAGGTTACAGGGTTCTAATACTCTAATTTGAATGAAAATGATTGTAAGATCTAAATTCTTGTTTTTTTTCTGCCTATCAAGTAGTCTGAAAAGTTGGTGAGATTCAAGGTTTCATTCGTGACACATTAACTAACAGCAAATAAAAAGACAGCACCTATACCACTTTATCCTGTATTCAGGGTCACGGGGGTCCTGAAGACTTAGTGCACAAGGCAGGATACACCCTGGATGGAGGGCACACATACTGTACACACATACATGTGCTCTTTCACACACTACAGGGAATTTGGGAAACCGATTACGAATCTGCATGGGTTTGGACTGTGGGAGGAAACCAGAGAACCCGGAGGAAACCCACCTAGCATGGGGAGAACATGCAAACCGGACCCTGAAGGTGGAAGGCGACAGTGCGAATCACTAAGTCACTATGTCGCCAAATAAAAGGACATTATTAAATATAATTTAACAATGCAGGTGAAAGCTCCTCCCAGTTGAACATTTTTGTTGGCTTGGAATGGATCCCAAAATATACTCAAAAGTTATGCTTTCAATTGAACACCCCTTGTATGTTAGAGAAAATAGGTGTGAACCGGATGGCACATTAACACATCCATGGTCGAGGGTTTGATTTACACTTTCCATCTATGTGCCCGGAGTTTGCATGTTTTTCTGGTTTAGCATAAGTGATAGTGAATGTGTGTGCTTATGTCCTCTGGTGTACCATGCCCGGTGCCCTGTGTTACCTGGGATAGGCTCCAGGCCTCCCACGACCCTGTACAGGACAAGCAGTACTGTATATAAATGAATGAGCGAGTGTGAATATGCGTGAACCTAAAGTAACCATCGGGTAGGAATGTAGAACGTCTTTAGAGGATGTCTTCAGGAAAAAAAAAAGATTCTGTTGCTTGTCAAATGTACCTTACAGCACAGTGAAATAAATTTTTCACATATCCCAGGTAGGAAACTGGGGTTAGAATGTAGGGTCAGCCAGGATACAGAGCCCCTAGAGCAGAAAGGGGTTAAGTGCCGTGCTCAAGGGCTCAACAGTGGCAATATGGCAGTGCTGTGGCTCGAACTCCCAACCTTCCAAACAGTAACCCAGTAACCCATAGCCTTAACCGACTGAATCACCACTGCTCAAAAAAAAAAAAAAAAAAATGTTCAAACCCTAAAAATGTTAAAATGTTAACACCTCAGATATCTTTTGGACTGAATTCTTCATAATAAAGTCATCAGGAAGACAAAAAGAAAAACCGCTTAAGAGGTCAAGAGCTTTCTAGAGAGGACCTTAGACCTAGACATGCCCACCGGGTAAGGTCTTAGAACAATTTCACATGCTATAATTTCCTGAGGAAGTACTGAGAGAGAAAGTGCCTGAATGACCTCTATGTGTTGCTCTAAAATGCCACTTTGATAGCAGGCTGTCTGGCTGTTCAATCCCAGCTGCAGTTCTGGGTGCAGACGTCGCTGTCGTGCCAAGTACTGCAGCGAGATGCTATTTCTGTTTCCATTGCTCACAGGTGTCCTGAAATGGCTGCGTCTTACAGACCCAACTTACTACCAAATCAACATCGTTTCATAGGGTTCATCCCAAATAAATATCAATTTGGCCATTACATCAACTAAAGACACATTAAGTCTCGACTTTTATTCTTTATTCATTATTTTATTTAATAATGCTTTTTCAAGGCTTGGAAGGTTTGCAGTGTAGAACTTTCACACTTGAGATCCTATAAGGTTAAAAAGGCCTGTTTTGTAAAATTCCACATTTGTGTATGTATTTACGGGCATTTATTTTCTCTTCCTATTGTTTTGTTTAGAATCATAAACTCATCGCATATTGTAGCTATTCTATATTCTATTCTAAAGAAATAAAGTATCTGTATATCATATCAATATGAAATACTAATGGGTACAAAATTCCCCCAAAATGCGGATCATCCATGCTCTCCAAATGACAGATATTGTTTCAGTGCAGGAGAATTAAAAAACAGAGACAGACATCAGCTTATTGAATCAGAATTTCCCCGACAAATAATGAGCCAAACTAAAATTGTATTACACTCACTGCAAGCTGGTGATGGTTTTTGTACATTAGCAGTCAGAAGTTTGTACACACCTTCTAAATGCATGGTCTTTTCTGATTTCTATTTCTTTATACAAACCGGATTCCAAAAAAGTTGGGACACTAAACAAATTGTGAATAAAAACTGAATGCAATGATGTGGAGATGGCAAATGTCAATATTTTATTCAGAATAGAACATAAATCACGGAACAAAAGTTTAAACTGGGAAAATTTATCATTTTAAGGGAAAAATATGGTGAATCAAAATGTCATGGTGTCAACAAATCCCCAAAAAGTTGGGGCAAGGCCATTTTCACCACTGTGTGACATCTCCCCTTCTTCTTACAACACTCAACAGACGTCTGGGGACCGAGGAGACCAGTTTCTCAAGTTTAGAAATAGGAATGCTCTCCCATTCTTGTCTAATACAGGCCTCTAACTGTTCAATCGTCTTGGGCCTTCTTTGTCGCACCTTCCTCTTTATGATGCGCCAAATGTTCTCTATAGGGGAAAGATCTGGACTGCAGACTGGCCATTTCAGTACCCGGATCCTTCTCCTACACAGCCATGATGTTGTGATTGAAGCAGAATGTGGTCTGGCATTATCTTGTTGAAAAATGCAGGGTCTTCCCTGAAAGAGATGACGTCTGGATGGGAGCATATGTTGTTCTAGACCCTGAATATATTTTTCTGCATTGATGGTGCCTTTCCAGACCTGCAAGCTGCCCATGCCACACGCACTCATGCAACCCCATACCATCAGAGATGCAGGCTTCTGAACTGAGCGTTGATAACAACTTGGGTTGTCCTTGTCCTCTTTTGTCCGGATGACATGGCGTCCCACATTTCCAACAAGAACTTCGACTCGTGACTCGTCTGACCACAGAACAGTCTTCCATTTTGCCACACTCCATTTTAAATGATCCCTGGCCCAATGAAAACGCCTGTGCTTGTGGATCTTGCTTAGAAATGGCTTCTTCTTTGCACTGTAGAGTTTCAGCTGGCAACGGCGGATGGCACGGTGGATTGTGTTCACTGACGATGGTTTCTGGAAGTATTCCTGAGCCCATTCTGTGATTTCCTTTACAGTAGCATTCCTGTTTGTGGTGCAGTGTCGTTTAAGGGCCCGGAGATCACGGGCATCCAGTATGGTTTTACGCCCTTGACCCTTACGCACAGAGATTGTTCCAGATTCTGTGAATCTTCGGATGATATTATGCACAGTTGATGATGATAACTGCAAAGTCTTTGCAATTTTTCGCTGGGTAACACCTTTCTGATATTGCTCCACTATCTTTCTGCGCAACATTGTGGGAATTGGTGATCCTCTACCCATCTTGGCTTCTGAGAGACACTGCCACTCTGAGAAGCTCTTTTTATACTCAGTCATGTTGCCAATTAACCTAATTACTGTTAATTGGTCTTCCAGCTCTTCGTTATGCTCAAATGTACTTTTTCCAGCCTCTTATTGCTACTTGTCCCAACTTTTTTGGGATTTGTTGACACCGTGAAATTTGGAATCAACATATTTTTTCTTTAAAATGATACATTTTCTCGGATTAAACTTTTGATCTGTCATCTATGTTCTATTCTGAATAAAATATTGACATTTGCCATCTCCACATCATTGCATTCAGTTTTTATTCACAATTTGTTTAGTGTCCCAAATTTTTTGGAATCCGGTTTGTACATTGTAAAGCAATGCTGAAGAAATACAAAATATGTATCTTCTAAAAAATCTTCTTTGTACACTTGATATTTGTGCTATATGTCTGTACAGGTGACAGGGTTTTTATACAAGCATTTTCATTCAAATTGAAGTAAGATCTAAACTAATCGTCTGAATAGTTGACACATTAATTAACAGCAAATCAAAGGACTCACTTACTCACTCACTCAACACCTACAGGTATACCACTTTATCCAGTATTTAGGGTCGCGGAGGGCTGGAGTCTATCCCTGGAGACTTAGGGCATGAGGCACGGTACCCCCTGGAAGGAGTGCTAATCCATCGCAGGACACAGACACATACACATGCTCTTTTACAAAATACAGACAATTTGGGAAACCAATCAGCCCAATCTGTATGTCTATGTATTGTGGGAGGAAACCGGAGAACCCAGAGGAAACCCATCAAGCACGGGGAAAACATACTAACCGGACACTGGTGCAAGGTGACAGTGCTAACCACTAAGTCACCATGTTGCCAAATAAAAGGACATTATTAAATATAATTAAACAATGCAGTTCTTACCAGAGGAACATTTGTTTATTCATTCATTCTTCTCCAGACTTGAAATGGATCTGGAACCTATCCCAAAATAACCTCAATCACTCTTTCCTTATTTTTCTTTTATTCTACATTGTAAAGCAAAGCTGAAGGAATCCCAAATATAGCAAAAATTGTCTTCGAACACTTGATATTGAGATGTGTCTGCTACTTATGCTCTGTGAAGCCTACTCTCAGGTGCTGTTCACTGGTGATTTTTGAGGATGGTAACCCTAAATGAACTTCTGCTCTGCAGCAAAGGTAAGGTTTGCTCTTGCTTTCCTGGCATGATCTTCATGAGAACCAGTTTCATCGTAGTGCTTGATAGGTTAAGTCATGTCACTTTAACCAGAGTTTCTTTACATACACGTAAGGCTTCCTTTAACTGCATTTAAACAAAATGGTGTTTTTGTCATATACTAATAGATCTTTGTTAGCAGCAATTAATGAAGGTGATGCAGATGGCCACTTAGATGAGGTAGAAATTATTGTGCAAATAATGACAAGGTTTGGGTAAGTAACCATTGATGTATTGCTATATTTCTTCCCTTCCTTGAAACCCTGGTGAGGGATGCAAGCAGTTGCAGTGTACATACGTACATACAGTAGACATGTTTAATACTAATCCCATTCTCACTCTTCTATTTCACCACACATAATATTCAACTGCAGTTGAATTGTTGTCAGGTAATCCACATGAAAAACATGATGTCACATGATTGTGAACAAATACAGTTCACAGAGCAGTAATTTACTCCATTAAAATGGAGTGCATGACCTCATTGCATTGTTAATGCTTTTATCTCTACCAAACATTCGACTTTGAGCCTTTTGCAAAAGTAAAAGTTTCCTATAAACAGATAAACTAAGGTGCTAGAATTAACTCTGCTTATATTGTATGACTGGACAATAAATATGCAGCGTACTGCACTGTAATACAATAAACACACAGAAAAACATGAGGATGAGGGTTCAGGCAACTGTGTAACATATTAGTCCAACAAATTAGCAATCCTGTATAAAGCATATGAATATAGTCATAAATAGAAGTAAATGAATGTCTTCTAGGATGATTTTGCTAAGGAACACACCACAACTCAGGATATCTTGAAAAGAATGGGAGCTTGAAAATAAGGTGTAAGGTGTACATGGTACTGTGTAAGTTTCAGTTCCACTGGTAATTGCTTGTTGTGTGTTATATGAGAGAGGAAGATAAAATAAGAGAGGTAAGGGTAGAGGAGGAAAATATGGGGTTTCTCAGAACAACAATGATCACTTGCTGGCATAATTAAACAGTAGAGGCCGTCTGAACCTGCTCAGCCCATAATTATCCACACAATCCCAGAAAAAAGGTACTAAACCCTGGGTATGCCTTTTGTTCCTTTAAAGTATACTGTACATTCTACATCAACAGGTGCATGTGGTGCAAAGCTTTAATATAAAAAGTATGGTCAATTTTGGTTTGGTAAAATCTTCCTTAAATCAACCAAGGGTTCTTCTGCACATGGGGCAACTGTTCAAATCTCAAACATGTATAATAGAATTTCAGATCTTTAATAGAGCCAGAGATTTGAAGTGCTTTTAAATCACACAACAGATTGTAAAATTGTTGATGTTTGTAACCCATTCAAGTGAACTTTTAAACAAAGTACAATATGTGGTATAATATACAATGTGGCCTCAGACCTCTAGGGTTTGGAGTTCAAATCTCACCTCCAGTTTGCACATTTTTCACCTGCTTTGTGGGTTTCCTCCGAGTACTCTGGTTTCCCCAAAAAAATCATAAGGTAAAAACTGATTGGTGTTTCCAAATTGCCTTTAGTGTGTGTGCCTGTGCCTGGCAATTGGTTTGCACCCCATCTCTAGAATGTTCCTGTCTTGTGG
This sequence comes from Channallabes apus, assembly GCA_030522415.1. Taxonomy (NCBI): domain Eukaryota; kingdom Metazoa; phylum Chordata; class Actinopteri; order Siluriformes; family Clariidae; genus Channallabes; species Channallabes apus. Next base: position 16,857,712 of record CM060121.1, on the reverse strand, counting down.
TCTGAGCTCTCTGGGATAGGCTCCAGGCCAGGATTAGCCATGTAGAATATGTAGATAATCCCTACAGGATAAGCAGTGCAGAATATGAATGAATAAATGCGTTTGATGAAGGTGGACTGTAATTTTTATCAAGTGGCAAAATGAAATAGAACAAAAACAAAAAACTAAAACAAAGCGATAATCCTATTACAACACTTTGAGAAGAACAAGAAACCCTTATCATTATATAGTGTACAACAAAATTAGTAGTGCAACATCTAAATTGGTGCAATTAGAATAAATATATACATAAAGTATTAAAAAAAAAAAAAAAAACAGTAGACGGCAACACAGAGAGATAGACATTATCGCACAAGCCAAACCGTGTAGGTGAGTAGTTTCTTCAAGGCATATGGAGGTAGATAAGTAAGCAGTGGCTGCAGAGACAGATTATATCACCAGCCACGTCATATTCATCATGTAGTGAAATTATGATAGGTCTGTATATAATAATATGAGTCAGTGCAATTAAATATAGACCTATCATAATTTCATTTATGACATATTGCACTCATCATGTAGTGAAATTATGATATATCTGTATATAATTGCACTGACCAATGCAATGTGTGTCTGTGCACACAAAATATTACAATAGTCATTTAGTATTGCACTGATCGTATATTAGTTAAACAGGTGTCCAACCAGGCGGAATGATGACTTAGTGCAGTGGTTCTCAAACATTTTCTGTCATTCCCCACTTAAGGGGGTGAGCGAATTTTCAAGCCCCACTTGTCAACAAAATAATAACGAAATCGGCCAAGTTTACTGTTTATTGGAATATCAATTTCTAAACCAATAAGATCAAACAACACCAAGTTAAAAACAGATAAAATACACGTGTAATTGTTATAAAAGGCTTACGTTGTCACTTATCTTTGCATAATTGACCCCATGTTTATTAGCTGCTCAGCAATCGTTTGTAGTTTTTTTGCACTGGCCAATTCTGTATGCAACTTTGAATGAAGCCATTTGTGCTTTGCTGTTCACTGATTCAGACTTTACCATGCTATTATCCTGCTGTCTGTATTCTGCCAGCTTTCTTTGAAAGAAGTCGAGTGGCTTATTAACGTGACTGTGAGTGTGTTGTCTCTAAGTGTCTTCCTAATTTGTTGGGTCTCATGTGGTCTGCTGCCAGCGGTTTAGGACACAAAACACACACGAGTCTCTCCTCTGCCCCCACCATCCCCACCATGAATCCAAGCTCAAGATAGGCTTCATTAGGGGTGGGTGATATAACCAAAATCTCCTATCATGGTAGAAGCAATTTTCTACCTCGATAATGATATATATCACAATATAGCAATTTGTATCTGAAAATGCATAAATAAAAATTCAAACACAAAGAAACTGTTTTACATAATGTAATTTTATTTAAACTGTGAATTGCTGAGGTTTGCCGCATTTTTTTACTTTGCCATATTCGTTTGGATGCTTGGATTTCAGATGATAGAAAAGGTTTGACGTGTTTCCACCACTTGTTAAAACAGTGCACTTGCGTACGTTGCAAATCACGTTCGTCTCATTCGTATCACTTTTCTTATACCCAAACCAATTCCACACCACAGACGATGCACCTTTTTTCTTTACAATCTCCTCGCTGTTGGTTTTGTCACATGTAAGCAAACTCACTGCTGCTGCACCGTCTTCTTCCATTGTCGGAGTGTATGTGAAGCCAAACACATCAAAAGTGGGACGAAACCGCGGCACCCGATTGAACCAAATATCTGCGCAAATACAGCGCAGCGCGACTATCTGCATAGCGCAGAAATTATCTGGTTTATTTGCGCAGCCCGGTGGATCGCGCAGTGCGGATTAACTTCAGCAGTGCTGCTCGAATCACAAACCTGCGCGACCCACTGTTTTTTATTTAAAATGTCAGGACTGTTTAATATTGTTTCCGCCTTGCCATGCCTGGTTTGTACGTGCGCATCCCAGCGGGGTAAAATGTAATTTGATGGTCGGCGGGGTCTATTTCATCAGCGGCGCGCAGGTTTATGATTCGAGCAGCGTTGCTCAAGTTGGTCCGACGTTAAACCGTTATTGTTCCACTATGGTTCCACTTTTTCTCCCGGCCCACAACTGATGTTATTTTAAATTTACTTGTATTAATGATCCATTTATTTGTGTGTGATTGTTTAGTTTTGAGCGTACGCTCTTCATTATCAATAAAGAAAAGCATGAATTAGAATAGGTACTTTCCTATTATTTTCCACTAATTTCCTCCTGTTCATTGCGCCCCACCTGTCATGTCTGTATTCCCCACTAGTGGGGCGCGCCACACTCGAGAACCACTGACTTAGTGGTTAGCACTGTCACAGTCTTCCTCTGGTTTTCCAGTTTTCTCCCAAGGACACGCAGATTAGGCTAATTTGCATTCCCAAATTGATTGTAGTATGTGTGTGTGCCCTGTGGTAGGATTGGCACCAATTGGTGTACCATGCCTCATGCCCAAAGTCTCCTGGTATAGGCTACAGGCCCCTGCGATGCCTAATACAGGATAAAGCGGTATAGATGGTGATACGAGTGCGTGAAGTCTCTAAGCACTACTTCTGAACATTTTAACGATATTCACGTTTCTACTGTAGGTGACAAATGTATATGCATACATTGCATATTAAAGGTAATATATGCATATTACAGGTAAAATACTCACAAGGTACGTGCAGTTTTATTTCTGTTTGTGAGATGATTATTATTGTATACAGTAAAACAGCAGGAGCGGGACAAAGAAAACAAAACTGTCCCGGAATTTAATAATAACGTTGTTGTTCCGGTTCTATACACATTCAAGTAGTTTGCACTTTGCGTGCACGTACGGTAAGGCGATCCTGAAACGGGAGGCGGGAACGGGCAGGAGCGCTCCCGCTCCAGTTCGCCAATGAGACGAGCGCGTCACATATACCCGCCACTTTGAGAGCGCTCGAGCGGAATTACGGTACAGACCGCACGCAGTGTGTGTACAAACATGCGGGGATTATCAGCTGTGCTCTCCGGAGTGAGGCGAGCAGCGCAGGAGACTAACAGAAACGGAGACATTAACTAGAAATAAATGTGCGGCGCGTTGCGTCGCGCGTCTCGTCTAGCTCGTGGATTTTGTTTTCTTTCTTTCTTTTTTTTTTTTTTAACTCGGTGTCTCGAGAGAAATAACGGCAGCCATGGAGAAGCGCGAGCAGCAAGTGAAGGGGACATCGCGCAAATCCAAGGCCACTAAGCACAAGGATAAAAAACGAGCCGTTGGGAAAGCGTTCCGAAAGAGGTCGTTTAAATCGGTCGGGAGTTTCGTGGCGAAGATTTTCAAAAGTTTAGGCGCCTGGACTCAAGGCAGGGACGCAGCCGACGCGCTGGACGCTGAAGACGATGACGGCGGGTTCCGGGTCGGAGCGACGTGCACGAGCTCAGCCACCGGGAGAGAAGACGAACGGGAGCGTTTGGTGAAAACTTCGACTCTGCCGTCGCGCGCTTCGGTAAGAGAGAGGCTTTCGTTGTGTTACGGAGACAAGACGCCCGGTGTCCTGGGGCTGAAGAATCACGGCAACACCTGCTTCATGAACGCCGTGGTGCAGTGCCTGAGCAACACCGATCTGCTGGCGGAGTACCTCGGTTTGGAGCAGTATAAAACGGATATTGGTGAGAGCATCATGAATCACGCGAAGAAAGTCAGGAGTGAAGACGCGCAGCTCGCGCAGGGAGAGGTGACCGAGCAGCTGGCGGCGCTCGTGAGGGCGCTCTGGACGCTCGAGTACACGCCGCAACTCTCAGTGGAGTTTAAGGTGACACATGAAATTACTTTTTCCTTCTCTTTCAAAAGAATATGTAGGCCTGAACTGTATTAGTGAACTGTGTACGACTTATAACTTCTGATTGCTTGCTTGTCACTGGAATAGGCAACTACAGTAACTGGAATCTAATCAAACAGGAAGTCGTCGGTAAAAAGAAAAGTATTGTGCTGCATTCCACAGGAGAACGCTGTACACAGCTGATACACACTCAACGCTTTTGCAGTATGCGGAAAGTCAGGGATCTGTCAGTCACGTGGGTCAGATGCGCTCGTGGACTCTGTTACCTCGGAATTGCGTTAGACTGCTCCTTTAATGTGCAGACGTTTTTTTTTTTTTCGGTAACTGTGACCAGAAACCTGAACAGTTTCGACGTTTAACGCCAAGAAATGATGCAATGGGGCGACAGACAAAGTCAGATTTCAGCCAGTCAAGAAACACTTAAGCCGTAATATAACGTAATTAGGCTAGAATGATAATTAGCATAAAAAGACAGTTTGCTCATCTTGGTCGTGCATGAAGCTCATAAGGAGTACAGTATTAAAGAGCAGTTATAAGAAACGAGTATCCTCAATACAGTTCAGAAATAATTCACATTATTCAAACAGTAGATTGCACAAAATCACCATTATAAATATCCTGAACACAAAGAGATCTATGCATTAATGTTTTTCATTGGCTTCTGCTGATGACCTTGTGGTCCTTGGTTCAATCCACGTGTTTCCCCCAGATTTCACACAAAAGCCAGCTTGGTGAATTGATTGTATTCATTTCCCCAGATGTAAATGAGTGTGCGAACTTGAGTGTGTGCATAGTGTTTTATTTGCCTGTCACCACCATTGTTTGCCCTGTGTAAATGAAATTATCAAGTTGTTGGATTCAGTAGACCACAGTAAAGGTCTGGCATTGTATTTAAATATTTGACCATAGTAGTATACTGTATTGTCTCACTATATTTGGTAATTGTTTTGTTCACAAATTTTTAGAGAGGTTGAGGTAATGTTTTCCAAGTGCTAAGATACTAAAAGGCCTGCCTTCAATAGTGAACAGTCTACATTTTTAGATAATAATGAGTACAGTGTCAAGGGACCTCAAAGAATCTACCCAGGTGTAAGGATGAAAGAGCTCAAACAGTATTAATGGTAATAGCCATGTAGGACTTTATGTCACAAGCAGGAGTTGCATTGGATGTAGGCTGAAACTGAAAGCCAGTGTAGCTCACAAACAAAGCTGTGAATCATAGGTAGGCTCTCAAGTAAAATTTTTGGGCATTGCGATTTTTTTACTCACATCTCTTCATAGCACTCATGTTTACTGCTTTATTTTTTCAAGCAGCTATTTTTAAAGAATTAAAATCTATAATATTTAACATGGCACGATGGCTTAGTGTTTAGCACTGTTGACTTGTACTTCCAGACATGGGGTTCGTCTGTGTGCATGAAGTTTGCATGTTCTCCCCATGCTTGGTGGGTTTCGTTCTGGTACTTCAGTATCCTCCCACAATCCAAAGACAATCACTTAAGGCTAATTAGTGTTCCTAAATTTCACATAGTTGGGGGAATGACAATCGGGCATTGAGCTGGCAGTCGGACCCATTAAGTAACTGCCACGGGAACAACAAATATATCTCCGGAGGTGGAAGTATCCGTCACCCGATGTGCCAAATGGCACTTGGACGGCCCAAAACATTAGGTTAATTAGTTTAAATGTCATGTCTCATACAAACTAATAATCTTCTGCTCTGCACTCCAGTCCAATAGGTGGCAATATTGCACTAATCGCCTATAAATGCAGAAGACGTAAACAGTTTCTATTTTATAGTGTTTAACATTTAAGTTTAATGATTGGACAACCGGGGAAAAAAAACAAGCAAATAAAGAAAAAAAAATTACCTATTAATGCATAATCGAGGTAAAATGTTCACTTAATCGTGATATTGATTTGAGGGCATATCATCCAGGACTATTGTTATACTGTATTAGTACTAGTACTCAGATTTCTAGACCACCTACCAAAAAGAACCTAGTTTAGGGGTTGGAAAAAACAAAAAAAAAGCCTGAATATTAAACGATAGATACCTGCCAGACTTATTCAGTAGTTAGCTTACTGTTAGCTAAGCATTCTGTTTCATGAGAAAAATGTGTCAGAACAGAGATAAGCAGTAGGAACATTGTGCAAATCGGACATTGCAGGAAAGATATAATCTAAGACTGCACTTCTTTCTAGACTTTTATTGCCTTAGAAATAACATCCACATACTGCTTTGGGATAAAGAACATAAAAGATTCAACATCACAGAGCGGAAATAACAGATTTGCCTGTCTGCTAAACTGGGAAAAGTTGGATACTGAGGATTATTTACTATAAGCATTTTGATTGACTGATATTAATGTGATCTGTCCAAAACTCCTTTGTATTTATTTAAAGACTTAGCTGTTTTGTCTACCATAGAATTTGAGGTCATCAAGTGTCTACATGCATTGAGTTGGCACGGCTCCTAGTGCTATAGTCTCTCACCACCACAAACCTTGAATAAATTCCTGTACACAGCCGACTCGTACTGAGAATAAAATAAGTTGGATCTACATCCAAGCATTTCTCTGAGAATGTATTTAATAAGATGAAGTCTTGAAATTTTAGGCATGAATGTGATTTGTATGTGTTAAGTAATATCAGATTTTATTATGTTGTGAAATTGGTACGGCAGCTTGCCTCAAATCATAAAGTACCTCATTTCCCTCCTTTTTTCCTGATGTCCTGTTTTGACAAATTGATGTTTGATGTCCAGTATTTTTTTTGTGGTGCTAACTGGTACGTAAGCACATTTACTAGCATCAGCATGTTCTCCGGGGAACAGTTGTAAGCACTCAGCGCTGTCTGAGTTTTAATGCCACTCAGGCCATCGATTGGGTATTAATTTTGTTTTAAAGTTGTTTTTGCAAAATGTGAAAGGGGCATTTATTTAATGTTATCCCTTCATCATGTAATGAACATTGTTCCAACATTATTTCATTGAAGTAATTGTAACTATCAAAAACAAACTAATACCATCGTTGTCTTTAACATTGCCAAATTAACATCACCAAAACATTTTGACAGCAAAATATTCCTGGTGAGTCAGTGAGAATAAGGTCAGGGCTATGTGGAGGCCATAGGAATTCTTCCACTTCAACCGTGGTAATTCATGAAGCTGACTTTAGAGCACAAGGTGGAACAGGTTTGGGTGAAGCGAAACCGTAACACTAAGTATACACAGTATACAAAGACATCTTGGACAATTGAGTACTTAGTTATTTAATTCAGTTCAGTTTTATTTATGTAACACTTTTAACAACAGGCATTTTCACAAAGCTGCAGTGTAAAAAATAAAAATCAAAGATATAAATTGAAAATTTTAAGAAATGAATCTTGTGAAAGAGCCACATAGAGTCGCGGTGGTCAGATATCCGTAATGTTTGCATAAATGGAGTCGATCCATTTATTTGACTTTGTGTTACTGATTCTATGCCCACACTTTGGGGTTATTTGAGATCTAAAATTGTGTGAGATTGCTAACTAATATTGCATGATCTAACAGTTAAGAAGTCTTAATTAGACAAGCAGTTACAGTGATTTACAGTTATTCATTTGCAGCTTAGGGTGATAGTTTTGCCTTCTGCACCCCAGGTTGCTTTCTAATTTGGATGAATGAGGTAAATGGGAGGAGAGCCATCCTTATGCCTCTTGGGAGTATGCAAATGCTGCCTGCTTCGGTAACTGTGTCATAAATATATTAAAGAGGCAGTAAAGTTTTCATTATAACTATATTTTTGCTGAGAACCGAATAGGCATGTTCAGATCTTGTTGGGCTTATTTTCCTCTCAGACTGCATTTGGTTTCTTATTGGGAAAAAAAAGAATAATCTTACCTGTTTTCTTGAAATCTTAAGATGACTGCAGTATTTATATCAAAGTGCTTTCCCTCTATTTGTGCTGTGTGTCAACTGATAGAGTGTCATTTTCAGAGTCCAATTTCCCCTGTTTCATGATTTCTCATTATTCAGCCTAAAGAGCCATGCTGCAAGACATGCCTTCATTCATTTGGTGTCTGAATCCTTTACAGAACAGGCATCTGGTTTGTGCTCAATTCCTTGGCATTGACCATCCGGAGGACACAGCGTCTGCCTCGGACATTCACTATCCTGACTGGGCAGCGTTGCCGACACTGCATGCTCATCTGGCAGATTCAGATCTTGATTGACAGTCAGATCACATCTAATGTCTACTGGTAAACATCAGAAATCAGTCGTAGCTGTTTTTCGACTTGGCAAAAATGGACATGCTGAATTTGGATTCAGGAGATGAGATCGCACTCAGTCAAGGCTTGCATCCTGTGACAGGGAGTCCTTATAAACCAATGATTCATCATCATCTTATCACTTCTTCACTGATTCGTCAGAGCTGACATTGATGTAGCAGGTGAAATGCCATGTTTAACTCCGGACTCAGTGATATCTAAAAATGGGTCTGGGGAAATGCCTTCTAAGTCACAGGAACTGGCAAACTCTTAAAATGGTGGCAGCCATTAAAATGGTGGCACATTCCAAAAATGCTCTTTCAAACAACTTAAATTCACTGTGACATGCTGTAAATAGTTTAAAAGACTGTTGGACTTGGTGATTCATGCATTAATAGCTAATATAGGAGATCATGAGCAGGTCAGGCTCAATCCATTGGCACTGATTGCTCCATCATGTAATTGGTGCTCTCAGCAGACAAAGAGGCGACACTCTACAGATCTGGTTTATGAAGTAACACCAACTTGTGTAGGGTCTGTTGAGCTTAATGAATGCCTTGGACATGAACTAGAAGGAAGTTGTCTTTAAGCAATGGACTGACCCTGTAATTTAAACCTCCCTCTTTATCATAGGGTTCTAGCTTACTTTAACTTTCATTCATTTAATACATACCATCATAAGAGATGAGATGAGGTAGTAGGAGTGGCTGTACAACAAAGTGTATGAAATACTGAATTACATGATCCTGATTTGTACTTTACTTAATATCAGCTTTGTTAGAGCACAGTTTATATTTAATCAGCTTTTATCATGGTTTAAGTGACACAATGAGAGCATTATAAATGAGGGAGGAGGTTAGTTAGGGTTGAAGAGTGAAGTAAACTGCTGATTCAAAAGATTGCAGAAATGCTGTATAAGCAACTAAATAATATACTGTATTTTATTAATCTTTTGTAGAACAATTACTCACTATACGTGCCTTTCAGTTTTTATACTCTTAATGTATATACAGTATATACGCGTGTGTGTGTGTGTGTGTGTGTATTTTTCTGTGTGTATATATGCACACACACACACACACACACACATACACAAATGTATTAATAGATATTAGCAAACATCCTCTTAATGTAATCATTTGTGCCATTATTTGCAGTTAGCCTAGATAAATGTTTAAATACTAAATGCTACTTTTAATAGTTACATATTGTAATTTCATTCGCATCACAGTGTCAAAATATTTGCATTGTGATGTTTGTTAAATCGTGTAGCAATACATCAGCCCATCTACAGTACATAATTTTTTGGAAAAGCTTTTTTTTTTCATAATTTAATAAAAAAAATGAAACTCATATTCTGGATTCATTCCATGTAAAGTAAAATATTTCAAGCTTTTTTTTGTTATAATTTCTATGATAACAGTTTATAGCTCATAAAAATAAAAGATCCAGTATCTCAAAATATTAGAATATTTAATTTTGAGTTTGAGTAAATTAGTTTTTACAGTATATTTACTGTGCATCATTATGTCTGGTTCAGTACACACAACCACAATCCTGGGGAAGACTGCAGGCTTGACACCTTTCTAGAAGATGATTATCAACACCTTTCACAAGGAATATCATCACTGAAAGGACTGGCTGTTCACAGAGCGCTGTAACGAAGCAAATTTATGGAAGGTTGATTGGAAAAAGGGAAAAGTGTGGCACGAAAATGTGCACAAGCAGCAGTAACTTGGGAGAGCTTTACCAGAAGTGGAATTAGGCTGGAGTCAGTGTATCAAGAGCACAGATATCTTCAGGAAATGGACTAGTGTCCTAGTATTGAGCCACTGCTGAAAATGTGGCTTACTCCTTACCTGGGATAAGAAGAAAAAGAGTTTGGAAGAAGAAGCACAGAATCCAAGTTGCTTTAAGTCCAGAGTGAAGTTCAGTCGAATATGATTTGAGGTGCCATGCCTTCTGCTGGTGTTGGTCCGCTTTGTTTGATCAAGTCCAAAGTCAAATCTACCAGGAGATTTAAGAACATTTCATGTTTCTGTCTGCAGACAAGTTTTATGGAGATGCCAATTTACCTTTCTTAGCCCCTGCCCACTGTGCCAATACTACCATTAACTTGTTTGCTGACCCTGGTATTACTGTGCTTAAGTAGCCAACCAACTAATCTGACCCCATAGACCAGAGATGCCCAAACTAGGGCCTGCGGGCCAAAGTTGGCCCGTGGTAATGTTTGATTTGGCCCGCCACACCATCCGAGAAGAGAGGGGGGGGGGGTATGCCTTAGACACAGATCGTCATTTATAGTTTGACATAAAAATAATTTTTAATTAAATGTAAATTAATTAGATTTTTTTTCTGTGCATGCACAATTCAAGGTGCAACACCGCCTGCTTTGCGACACTCCGCGTCAATTAACGTCAACAAATTAACAAACACAGTAATGGAGAAATCAAGGCGGTGGCAGACAGTTAAGAGAAATTTTAAAAATGTTTGGCAAGACGAGTTTTTATTCACTGAAGTCAAATCATAGGCTGTATGTCTAGTTTGCAAACAGTTGGTTGCTGTTTTAAAAGAGTACATTATCCGTCATCATTAAGAAACAAAACATTCTGCAGCTTTCTCAAAGCGGCGAGGCACAAAAACAGAGGGCTAACAAGCTGCTTGCTAAACTTCGATTTGAACAGAGCGTGCTGCTACGTCCTTTAACAGCACAAGAAAGCGCCACACGGGCCAGTTATCAGATTTCCGCTCTAATTGCTAAAAGTGGAAGAGCCTTCGCTACTGGAGAGTTCATCAAGGAATGTCTTGCAGTGGTTGCAGAAGCAGTTTTTCCTTCTCGGGTGCGAATGTTCTCACAAATTAGCCTGTCAAGAAATACTGTCACCCGACCCATAGAGGACATGGCTCAAGACATCAGCGAGCAAATCAAGACAAAGGCAAGTGTGTTCTCTGCCTATTCAATAGCCTGCGACGAGAGCACCGACGTATCCGATTCCGCACAGCTTTTGGTATTTTTACGTGGAGTAAATTAAACTTTTGAAGTGACAAGAGCTGAATCCCTGGAATTAAGACCCTTTCTGGTACTACTAAAGGACAAGATCTCTTTTTTGCTGTTGAGAGTTTGAAAATGCAAAACTTTACATTTTGCATTAGTTAATCAGATTAAAGTTGTTTTATATTTATTTTAAATATTATGAAATAAAAGTGGGTAAACCATAGCAACTTTAATATAATGCAGTTTGATATATGATGCAAAATTTACTTTTGGCCCACGGCACCTCAGTCAAGTTAGATTTTTGGCCCTTCATAGGAAAAAGTTTGGGCACCCCTGCTATAGACAATGTAAGGGCTACAGTAACTTCAAGAGAAAAAATAAACTCCGCAACTCGGATGAGCTGAAGACTTCTATTAAAGCAACCTGGTCTTCAAGAATGTAGCAGCAGTGCCACAGGCACTCTCTATTCATTCATTGACCAATCATTGAGTGCATAAATTAGCACACTTTTCAGAAGCTGTAAATCTTTTTTTTAAATGATCTTTTTGAAATATTAAAATATTTTGAAATACTGGCTTTTTAGTTTAATTTAAATATTTCACATAACATAAATAATCTAGTATATATGAGAATATTAAATTCCATGATACTTTTTCATGACTTTTCTATTATCTAGATGTTGTTCATTTAATTGATTTGCATTTTGGCTAACTGTTTTATGATCTGTAGGAGTATTGGGTAGCAGTGCCACCAGGCCATGACATTAAAGAATGCCCAGTTATTTCAAATTTAATCCATTTAAGGCCTATTTGGCAAACATGCTTTTTTTAATTAATAGGATTATTCTGAAAAAAAAAAAATGCATAACGTTCTGCAAAAGCTTTAATAATTGTTTACCTTAAATGTGCTACAGGCAGTGTGTGTGCAATTGTTGGATTTGTAGCTTTTATACGCAGCAAATACTTTCAGTGTGCTGACACGAACTTGTTTATCTGGGGTGTCAGGGAGTCAGATAACCTGTTCACTTTGCAGAATAAGCCACAAATTGCTACCACTTACAGTGACAAAGTTGCCTTAGTGAAAGAAAGTTATGTATTTTGTCCACTTTAGGATCATAGTGTCCTGGCAAATTCAGTGCAAACACATTCATCAGCTACAAAATATGCTTGCTCAGTTCAAGAAAGCACATAATTTACAACCATAGAGATGAAAGTTTGAAGCCAAAGCCTTGAGAAAGGGGCGCTAAAATATTTGATATATTAGATATATTATCTAAATGTATATAACTTGTACATCTATAAACAAGCTACAAGGCTGATCAGGAAGATGGCCTTTTGTCCTGCTATTAAATAAGATTAGTTTTATGTTCTGTTTAGTTTCAGAGCACATGTACCACTTGAAGCTCCTTGAACAGTTTTATACAGTAAGTAGTCTGGATTCTGTGTCGCTTTAAATGAAAGCATCTGCCCAAAATTTTAATACACAATGTAAATATACATCAGGAAAGGTACATCTGAGATTACCCTCACACTAAACTGTTGAGGTTACCATTGTCTTAAAACCTCAGCTCAACCTCAGTTTTGCCCCGTAAGGCAATCAGTGAAGAATGAGACGTGATGTTGACTGTCAAAAGTGGCTGTGAATGTGAGAATGTGGCCCAACCCACTTCCTAACACTGTACAGTAGGGACTCACATGTCACATAACATGGAACCGGAATTGTTACAACCAAATTCTTAACATACTTGTAAAGCGATAAGAATGTTTAGAGGTTACTCATGAGCAGAAACTCAAACAACGCACTTGTTCAATAAACAGGTGACCTGTGAAAGCCTGAGGGGGAGGCTGGATATTTCCTACGACTTGCATTTTAGTTAATTTCCTGTTTGGTAGAACTTGCTTTGTTTCATATTTCAGGTACGTGGTATAATGAAATAATACCTACTGTACATCTACAGTAAGTGAACTGTGTCACAGTTGGGTCTGAGACGTTTGGGTGTGAGCATGTTGTCTGGTGTTTGTGGTTTGAAAGTACACTTAAGTTATCTTTTCACAGAATTAATGTCTAATCAGTGATGTAGTTTATTTCACACTTTTCTACTGGTGCCTTTATTAATACTGATTAGACATATCAGCAATATTAATGTACAGTAATGTACACTGCCTAATTGATCTATGTTATGCGGTGTATCAAGTTTTTAATATATAATTGATACCTGTAATTGACACAACCCCACCCCACTCTCTCTCTTCATGTCCATGGTGCCCAACCACCTATCTACCTCTTCGACCCTACATAGCCCCACCCCTCTCTGTCCTTATACAGCCCCACCCCTCTCTGTCCTTATACAGCCCCACCCCTCTTTCCCTTTGTGTCTTCACACAGCCCACCCCTCCTCCCCCCTCTGTCTCCTTACACAGCCCCACCCCATCTTTCCCTCTGTGTCTCCAAACAGCCTCACCCCATCTTTCCCACTGTGTCTTCAAACAGCCCCAACCCGTCTTTGCCTCTGAGGTTTCAAATAGCCCCGCCCTATCTCAGCCTCTGCATCTTTGCCCACAGCCCTGCCCCATTTTCTCTCTGGCATCTTCACATAGCCCCACCCCCACTCTCCCTCTGTGTCCTCCCATGTCAATTCCAATCTTTCCCTCTGCATCTCCACATAGCCTCACCCCCTTTATCCTTTAGATCCCACACAGCACCGCCCCTCTTTACCTCTGTGTCTTCAAACAGCCTCGCCCCATCTTTCCCTATGTCTCTCCACACCCCCCCCACTCTCCCTCTCTGTCTCCACCCTACACAGTGTTTGTGCATGATTGACATGCCATGATAAATAAATAAGACATCCTGCTAGCATGATCGGATTGTCTTACATTTAAATCCTATCTTTGGGTTTGATATTAATCACAGTCTGTAAAGTGCTTGTAACTTCTCACATGTGCCTTGGACTTCTAATTGAACAGTTCATATACACACCGCGTTCCAAATTATTATGCAAATTGGATGTAAGTATCATAAACATTAAATGTTTAGTTTTTAAATTAAACTCATGGATGGTATTGTGTCTCAGGGCTCTTTAGATCACTGAAATGAATCTCAGATAATTAGTTTGCCAGATGAGCCCAATTAAAGAAAAAGTACTGAAGAAGGTTGTTCCACATTATTAAGCAGGCCACAGGTTTCAAGCAATATGGGAAAGAAAAAGAATCTTTCTGCTGCTGAAATGCGTCAAATCTTGCAATGCTTTGGACATGAAAACTTAAGCATGATCATCGTACTGTGAAGACATTTGTGGCTGATTCAGCTCACAGACGGGTTCGTGCAGATCAAGGCAAATTCATCGGATTAAGAGAGCAGCTGCTGAAATGCAGCAAACAGGTATTTGAAGCTGCTGATGCCTCTGGAGTCCCGCGAACCTCAAGGTGTAGGATCCTTTAAAGGCTTGCAGTTGTGCATAAACCTACTATTTGGCTACTAATCAATGCTCACAACCAGAAACGGTTGCAGTGGGCCCAGGCATACATGAAGACAAGTTTTTAAACTAAAGTCTTCTTTACTGATGAGTGTCGTGCAACCCTGGATGGTCCAGATGGATGGAGTAGTATTTTCAGTTCTTTACAACCTATAAAATGTTTTAACTCTGCTGTGCATAATAATTTGGAACAGTGCAATTCATAGGTTTTTTTTTTTTCAATAAATATTATCATTAGGAGGTTTGTTCAATAAAATAAAAATTATACCCTAATGGTTAATGACTTGAAAATAATACTGACTGTCATTTGCATTGAATATTTATGAAAATCAGGGAAAGATATCATTTGCGTAATAATTTTGGAACATGGTGTGTGTATATATATATATATATATATATATATATATATATATATATATATATATATATATATAATTACGCATATATATATATATATATATATGTATATTGTGTGTGTGTGTGTGTGTATATATATATATATATATATATATATATATATATATATATATATATATATATATATGCACGATATATCGAAAAAATATCATTATCGCGATAATGGTATACGCGATAACCATATCGCAAAGAGTTGCGATAAATAATTTATGTGCCAAGCATTTGTGTGTCCAAATTTGACCAATCAGATCCAAATTTGACCCGCTTATATATCTTTATACTTCATTCTGTCGCCAACTAACCCCGGATGATCAGTGGACTTGGCGATTAGCCGTTAGCCCTTTGTAGCGTGGACGGTAAATCCAAACGCGGAAGCAAGCGAGTTGGCAGGATAACCACGCGAATCAGTTTAAGGACTCTCACTGAGTCAGTGACTAAGCTATATGCGGTTTGTTTACTCCTCTTATACTTCCTGGTTCGCGCCCGCATTACTTCCGGGTCCTAGTGCCGGTCGCGGAGCGAGTGTCTGTGTGTGTGTGTGTGAGACAAATAGTATTTTTTTTTTATATCAAATTTTTGTTAAATAATATTTTTTTTATAAAAAAAAAAAACAAACAAAACAAAAAAACAGGCAAGCCAAAGAGAAAAAAAAAGAAAAAAAAAGTGATCTTGTTTTAAGACACTATTGATGAGTGTATGGTTACATGTAAATAAAAAGTAATGTTTGAAAGTAATTCATATTGTGTTCGCAGGTTTATAGTAACAGCAAACCAGAAGTCAGAATATCTGACTATAATGAAATATCGTTATCGCAAAATTCAACAATATCGCATATTTTCCTAATATCGGGCAGGAATATCGTGTGTGTGTGTGTGTGTATATATATATATATATATATATATATATATATATATATATATATATATATATATATATATATATATATATATATATATATATATTAATATTCTGCCTGAAAATACAGAGATATAATTTTATAGATGATATCGCCCACCGCTATTAAGCCTTTTTAAATGAGTCTTAATTATTAGAAATAGATTATCATTGCTTCTGAAAGTTTTTCATTTAATAGCCAGTGTGGCTGTTGGACAGCTTGAGTTTAGTAAGAAAGACATTATTTCATTTATAACACTAAGCAATGCTGGATTAATACTCAGGTGAATTAACATGTAAACGAACATTCATGATTATAACCCCAGTGATTAAATGTAGGTATGAAAACATTTCTAAATCTTAACTACTTAATACTGCTATTTATCCGATTAAGACTGTTAGATGAAGCACTGGCTGACTCACTTCACCCTTGGGAGAGTACAATTTCATACTGTCAGCTCTGTAATATGATACCCTGGAGAGCAAAGAGCAGCTTTTATGATAATAGCCCCTCATAAGATACCCTTATCACATTCACAGTCACAGTCCCATTGTTCCCTTTCTTAATAAGACTATTTTAAGCAGTGACCTATGGGAATTTATTAAAACATTCATAAAATAATCTTTTTTTTTTTCACCTTCTTGACTTCCAGGTGAAGAGATCTAATTTTAGCTCAGTTAGTATTTCATTAGGTGCCACTTTCTGCTCTGTGCCTCGATTTATTTTAGCCTTTAGTTTGAATATGGTGTTTTCGTATTGTACCGTGTGAAACATGAGAAGAACAAATCAAAAAAGGTATAAAATTGGCTCTGCCGTGGCATTTGCAGGGCTCCTGCGTTACTCTGTGCTCAGAGTCGGCTCAGCAGGCTGTGTGAATACTTCGGCCGAGGAATAGAGTAGCGCGAGGGGGAGGAGAACGTTTACCGGACTTCAGATGTCGAAAGCGTTCTTCCCCAACAGAGCTGCAAATGTCAGACCTTTAGCGTGTAGTTTACTCCCAGAATGTTTGAGGTAATGTTTCTACCAGCAAGACAATTAAAAAATTTTTTTATAATCCTCATTTTAACTTTGATGCACAATCTAAACTTTTTCTATTATTATTGTTATTATTTTATTTATTTGTTATTATAAGGTACTTTTGTTTTACATGTCAAAAGTGGCTTCTGCCCTAAAATCAGAACGACGCACAGTATGAATCATAATAAATTAAAGGAATATTAAAGTCCCCAGTGTTCATTATTTTTCATTAGCTTGCTCAACAAAGCAAAGAATTTTACACGTCAACACAAGTAGACATTTTCTTCTTAATTAGACTTTTGTCACACATTGTTGGTTTAAATTTAAGCTTAAATGTACTGTAAGTGTTCATTAATTAAACCCAGAGCTAAATCAGTTGCTTGTATGTACCGTATCTGCCATCAGTATGTGTGTTTACATGAACCCTAATATTCCACTAATAATCATTATAATACAATAATGAGAATAATGTGTGAGGTGGTGTAAACCTTTGATAATCCATTCAATACTGTAGGTAAATATTTTTTGTGAGACACTTGTTCTGATTGTAATCAATCATAATGCCGAAGGCAGGATTCATTGATTATAACTTTCAAACCCCACTCTGGTGGCCTTGGATGTGTGGGATCGAGCATTGTCTTGCATCAGTATCATAATGCTTTTTAATGATGTTGGCTTCTACTGGTACTTCACTGGCTCTTCTAGTGCGCAATGTCCATCAACAATCCAGCCATGGGCCTGTCTATTTGGTCCGTCCACCATCATTCTCATTTCATCCGTCTTGAAAACCTTCACAAGAATAATCTGTCTTCGTGCATTTTTTTTTTGCCTATTCTTGACACATTTGCACCTTTTTTGACCTTGCCAATCATGCAAAGCACTTTGTACCTTGTGCTCCTGCAGAGTCCAGGGAGGTAGCACTTCTGGAAAATGATAGCGCTAAAGGCTTCCTGGATTCTTACAGTTTAATTCTTCTTGTTCAGTTTAAACCACATCCCCACTCAATAAAGCAATTAAGTCACCTGAGAGTGTTTACACCAAGTGAATAAAGAGATTAAAATGGTTTATCAGTTGAAATAAATGCGGCTGAAGATGCAGCTATGCTTAATAATGAAAGAAAGGGCATTCCCATATGCAAACAGTGTGAAGAAAATTGACATTATTGGGACTGGTCAGCTGTGTCGCCATAGGAAAACCACTTGTTAGTGAGGCAAATCAGAAACAAAACCACTTAAAGACCTATTACTTAGACTCTATTCCAGATTGATGGGTACATCAGGGTAAGAAGGGAAGCACTTTCACCATCATGCATAGTGTGTACCCACTGAACAAGCCTCTGGCGGCAGTGTTATGATCTGGGTTTGCTTTAGTTTGTCAGGCCTAAGCTCCTTTACATTATTTGGTAATTAAATGAACTCAGCTGAATGTACTAAACGACCAGGTTATCACAGTATGGAGTTTATTTTCCCTGATGGTACAGACATATCCAAGGACTCAAATTGTAAAAGAGTGGTTCTGGGAGCAGTATGAGGAATCATTTTCACAAATGAAATGACCAGCACATTGTGTGCTGTAATCAATACTAAAACCGATTGATTGAATGAAATATTAGTGTGTGTGACTTGGCCAGGGAGTGTATATATTCTGATTAAATGCTTTGAGGACGTACAGTAAATCCACATCTTATCAGATCAGTGACCATGTGAACAGTTAAGTCGGAATCTTTAATCTGAATACTTTCAAATCGATAAAAAAATATTTTGTCCATGTAAATGTAGTTAGTGTCTTCCTAAAACTAATAAGCTGTGCAAACTCAGCTTGTGAGATTATGTGCGATGTTCGTTTCATCCTCTGTAACTATCGCTGGTGATGATTCGAAGGGGGGTGCAGGGGGTGGGGGGCATTAGGACATTACAGAGGATGAAAATGCCAGAAGCTGGTTTGCTAGTCTTTGTGTTTAGTCCCTTTTTATTTATTAATTACCTTTTACCAAGGTCAGGAATGATTGAGCTCATTATAAAATTTGAACAAAATCACATGAATTATGTATGGTCCCTGGTTGCTCAGTGTGGTCACTTCTCGTCTGCCACATGTTCATGTCCTGACCAGAGCCCTGCTCCCAATCACTTTCCAAGAAACATGAAACAAAGGGTCGTCTCAAGAGGGGCATCTGGCATAAAACCTGTATTTAAAATCAAGTGTGCAAATTAGATGGTCTGCTGTGGTGAACCCTAATGGAAGTAGCCGAAAGAACAACGCATCCATACTACATTTACATGCTCTTTGTTGAACAGCAGTCGACATAGTTAGTGAATTATTGTGCAGTGACGTACCTTGACAAACAATGCACTTTAAATTCCTTTTTTAAACCTCTGTTCTCAATTTGTGATTGAAGACATTCATGGATGCGTGGAAAAAGAGGAGCTACAGTAAGACGTACCAGAGAAATATGCGTTATTGTTTTGCTGTGATGTCGAACAACAGGCTAGTAAGATGCAAAATTTGGTAAAAGGAAACACACAATCTGTATATAATTATTGTATAACATTTTCTATTTCATAATATAAATAATTTTTATATTAGTAATTTTTTCATTTATGAATATCATGATAGTTAGAATATCCCTGGCAATATATCTTGTCCAGATGCTGTATTCAGTCGTCGAGTTTTAGAAATAAATAAATGGTTTCAGTTTTAGACCAAAATTTTTTCTTGCTAATTGCTAGTGTCTTTCTCCCAGCTTTTAATTAAATAAAAAAATAAAATCAATTAAACAACATACTGTGTGTATTTATAATCTGTGGAATAGAATACAGTTTGGGACACCTTTGTTAGTTGTCAGAAAGAAAAACTTTTTGCCTGTTGACTCAATTTCTTACTTATTATTTATTGTGTCTTCAGCTGGTTTTAAACAGCCGCTGCCGCTGATTTAATCACTATGCTTTATTTGTATTAATTTGCTCATGGGATTTGGTTACAGGAGTCAATTTCAGCCTTCAGTAAATGCTCATGCCAATGAATCAATATGTTTTCAACGAAGCCAACAAGTTGTGCTGTTTTTACCACTATGAAGTATGCCAACCTCTGAAGATCTTGTTAGTGACTCAGCTCACATAAGTAACCTTCAGAGAACCACGTCTTGAGTTTCAAAGATGTCTAGATATCTATATATACATATACATCTGTGAAGAACCAAACGAGATCTTTTGTACTAGAATGTCAGGCATAGACATGGCAGAAGATTTTCACTTCCTAGCCATGGCTTTACATTATCAGTATCAAACAAAGGGACCTGCAGTTCTTGAAGCTGCTTCATAGGCTTATGAAGTTTTCATGCTATATTCAATATGACAAAAAGCCTAACATAATCACAATAATACTATAAATATATCCTCTTGAATGGGTATATAAAAATCAAATCCTTTTTAGTGGTTCTGAACGTGTACCTGTCTGCGTGCAGCAGGTGACTCTTATGATCGGCTCTGTTTCCCTGAGGTGACTCAGCAGGCCCTGTCAGATCTTAATAATTAGTTACATTCACCTTGAACAAAGTTTACAGAACAACTGCTTTGAAGATGAAAGAAGGGGTGGCACTTCCTGTCATGTGTTTTATTGCAAACACCGGCTTTATCTCCATTTGATGATGGCTCTAAGGTAGATTCTTGTTTTTCAGCACATCTCCTTGTGCATGATATTTACTGTAGGAATATTAAATTATCTTAGTGTGTAGTGCTTGCTCTAACTTGTCGTTTCCTTCCAGCTGTTAGCTGAGGTTCACAAGGTTAACACACAGTATTAAAAATGAAGATTTATGCAGTTTTATCAACACCTTACTTGCTATAATGTGATAGCTGCCAAGAAGAAACATCAAACACGCTGAAAGACGGATGTACAGTATTTATAAATGCATCATTTAAAGATTTTCATGTACTGTAGCTCTTGAAACTGTTTATTTAACCTGACACAAACATTGCAAGACATTACTTTATAAATATGCTAATACACGCTAGAAAAACAAAGCTTGTGTATGATTAATTTGATTGATTATGCTAAATTGTCTCTGTGTTAACAAGTGTGTGATAGTGTGTGTGTGTTAATGATAGCTCGCAATGGACTAGAGCTTAACCTTGACCAGGATACAGCTCTTGCTAAAAATGAATGAATGATGTATCATACAGTATATACAATGTTATGATTGCAGATTCATCAGGATATTAGCACTTGGCCTGCATTATTTCATGAGATGCCCAGGCAGCATTCTGTCCAGATGAAAAGACTTGAAAGAGTAGCTTCAGATTCAGTCCATTGTGTACATGTGCATTTATACATGTGTACAGTGCTGGTACAATAGATCGCTTCATTCTTTTTTTTTAAATCAAGAAAATTAATTTCCAAATTTGTTGCAGTAATAAGAGAAATAAAATATGAGGAATGCAGACAACGGATGTTGGGACGGATGTAATCTACAATACAGCTAAATTAAAACCATAAAAATGAGATCGTGGGCACTTAAAAAAAAAACCTTAAATTTTACATTAAAAAACTCTCCAGAAACATAAAGAGGATATACTTTGATATCACTGCTCATTGGTATAGTGGCTAGCAGGGTTAAGGGTTCGATTCGCGCATTGGGTCTGTGTGCATGGAGTTGGCATGTTCTCCCCATGCTCCAGTTTTCTCCGGTTTCCTCCCACAGTCCAAAGACATGCAGATTTGGCTAATTGGTGTTCCCAAATTGCCCAATGTGTGTGTGTGTGTGTGCTCTGCAATTGATTGGCAATTCCAAACAGGGTATACAGTACACCACCTCATGCCCTAAGTCTCCTGGAATAGGCTCCACAGGGTAAATGGAATAGAAGTAGATGATAAATGCTCATATAGTGTAATTTTATGCTATGTATTTTTGTAAGTACTTATTTTTAGGGACTTGCACGCAGCTCACAGGAAAAGTGGACAATGGACCCTAATATTCTATGAATAGGCCAATCGAAGTAAAACTTACTTACTTTACACTTGCATATGATCGTTTCTTTTCCTACAAACTTTTCTTTTCTCAAGGTTCAAAATGTTAGGTTTAATAATTTTTTTCACAAGTTTTTTAATGTCAATCAGAGATTTCTCTCTATGAAAGTAAGTGGTCCGTGATTATACAGTATAATGGACCAGACTGTAGAAAATGCAAGCGGTCTGGTAGGGTTGGACTAGACATTCCCTTAATTTCAGTTTTCCTCAAGAATTTAAACTTCAATGTTAATTTCATAAAAGGATCAGTTTTTTTTAAACTAGCTTGTTTTTTTTTATGATGGTGAATCATGAAGAATAATCAGAGCTGCTGTTACAATTGCTCACTTACTGGGGTATCATGATCAGCAGCGAGTAAACATCACTCAGCAATGCAGCAGAATGCAATTTACTTCCACCAGCTGGTCTTTTTTGCATTCCAGTTCATAACAAGCTGTCATTTTCTGTATCAGATCGTTGGCTGCTATTTTTGAACACCACGACTGTTTGAGGAACTAAATGGACAGTTCATGAACAGGGTGCAATTTTTTAAAATTATTTATTCATGATTTATGGAGTTTGCTGACAGCAGAATTCAAATAGAAGCCTGTTTTTCTCTTTGTGATGTGAATTTGATTGTGCGATAAACAGTGCAGATTTACCGAATCAGACATATCTTTTCTCTTAATTCCAGATGATTGTGTCCAAGTACGGCTCTCAGTTCCGAGGGAATTCCCAACACGATGCACTGGAGTTCCTGCTGTGGCTGCTCAACTGCATCCACGAAGACGTCAACTCCACGTTATCATCCCCATGTGGCAACAACAGGATCAAAACCAGTGGAAAGGTCCGTGTTTACATAATGAGTGTTAATTAGACAGATTTAAACTGTATCAAAGTAAGTTTTACAAGTGATTTAGGAGAGAATGAGTTGACCGAGATAAGTGCCTCAGGATTGATGCAACTCATTTTGAAGTTTAGATTGCCTCGGGGCACTTAGGGCCTTTTCACACTTGGCTCAAATAATCGACTCTGTACACAAGATCTATTTTAAGCTTTGTTTTTCCAGGGTTAGAGCTTTTCATCTAATGTTTTTGTGCACAAACGGTTCCTTTCAGACACTGGATTGATTAAGAGATGACACGTAAAAGGGTTGTGCTGTTATAGGAAAATAATTTAAGATGAAGTTGATTGTTTTCCAATAGATACACATTTTGACCTGAGAGAAAGCGTGCCACAAGGGTTTGCCATTTTAAATATCAGGCTAGCTAGCAATCATTACCTACCTAATAGATTTTTTACCTTTTTACTATTAATAACCATGTGGTAAATAAGTGTAATGGCGGCGCGGTGGTGTAGTGGTTAGCACTGTCGCCTTGCACCTCCAGGGTCTGGGTTCGATTCCCCGGCCAGGTTCGATTCCCGTCTCTGTGTGCATGGAGTTTGCATGTTCTCCCCGTGCTTGGTGGGTTTCCTCTGGGTACTCCGGTTTCCTCCCACAGTCCAAAGATATGCAGGTTAGGCTAATTGGCGTTCCTACAGTAAATTGCCCGTAGTGTGTGATTGGGTGTGTGAGTGTGTGTATGTGTGTGTGCCCTGCGATGGATTGGCACCCTGTCCAGGGTGTACCCCGCCTAGTGCCCGAAGTCTCCTGGGATAGGCTCCAGGTCCCTGGACACAGGATTAAGCGGTATAGAAAATGAATGAATGAATGAATAAATAAGTGTATGGGTCCGTATGTACAGGAGTGAGAGTGTCTTGTGTAACAAGGTGCAGTAGGTATGGTATAGATGGTAAAACAGTGAAAACATTGTGTTGTAGATAAGATCACGTGCTTAGCGTAGCATACATGTGTACAGAGCTTTACCTCGTTACCTGTGTGAAATAATTTGTGCTATGTGTTTTTTATTAAATTAACAATACAGTATACAGTATTTCTCTTAAGAAATTACATGAACATTTAACATCAGGGAAAAATACTAGTTATACCTCTGATACAAATTTCATTTGATTTAGCTGCAGTCTATTTTCTTTCCTGTTCTCAATATATGTTTTTTTTGTTTGTTTGTTTTTTTTTCCAGTTGACTTGGATATGTATCTAATAATTTTTTCTTTGTGCCTTTGTTTTCTTGTTTCTTTTTAATTGGATGAGGAGGTTAATGAGAGAGCTGATAAAGCCTCAGAATTGGCGTAGCATTTCTCATTCTCTGGTTTTCCCCACACCTCTAGGCTATGCCTTTGGTTACAGCCCTGCTTTCACCTGTTTTGGATAGTAATGAGGGAGTGCTGTCATCTGTACTATTGACACCTTTTGTAGATAAACTCATTTATTATTAAAAAAAATCTTTTATTCAAACCAGTTTCATACCAGTCCAGATCTTTTGATGCATCTGGGTTGCTGCAGGTGTTAACAAAATTTCGATAAGATAAAAAGGTGTTGATTGATTTTCTATAACAGCAGCTTTGGCAGTCGGGCCAGCTTCAAGGCAGATCACAGCCCTATATTACTGGACTTGGGTCAATAAGGCTGATGAGAGATCTATCTACTATAACATAAAGGATAACTACGGGTGTAATGTTGCACGTATTTGGATTCATAGCATTCAGGTAGAGGATGTTTGGTTCACTGTGCGTTATGACCCGAGTGAATACAGTTCTGCTTTAACTAGTGTTGGGGAATTTTCTCCATTAATTCTGTTCATTCAGATTAAAGGAACAGGCAGCATGTGAGGACTTGTAGCAAAACATTCAAATAACACTTCATAGATTTGACATTTGTACAGGTTTGCAAAGTCAGATAAACACATTTATTTCAAATATAATTATATCCTGAGTTATAACCTGAACATTAATTTCTGAGTGGAATTCGGTCGTTTCAAACTTCAGTGCATTCGATATGTTAAGGGGAAAACTGAAAGTTTGGGATTTATTTGTTTGGAGTAACTGTGGAATATTTTCGTTCTTAAATAGTGAACTGTATAATCAGTGTTTTAAATTTCACAATTGAATACACTGATCAGTCATAACAGTAACAACACAGAATGTTAACACATTAATACTGATTATTACCAGTAAACTGGTGAAAGGATCACGGGCACCCAAGGCTCTCACATGTTAACGGGGACCCTAAGGCTCGTCTGTCCAGTCCGATCCCATAGAATAGCTAATGCAGCACAACTCGCCAAAAATGATAAAAAGGTAGTTGAACACCCTGTACATCACATCTTCATTGATTCTATTAAGAAGAAAGGGTTCACTGAGTTGCACTGAGTGTAAAAATAGCAACAGTATAATCACTAGCAGCAAGTAGTACAAATAATGTTTAAAAATATCCTTTAAATATCCCTTATTAAAAAGAACCATTATTTGCAGAATCCGCTATAGATAGTGCTGTTGCTATTTTTAAACAACTCCCAGATACCTAGACATAGGTAGGTTTAATTATTTTTTATTTAAGTGAAAGAAAGGTATGTGCATCGTTCCTTATACCATGTACCAGTTATTATGGTCAGTTTTCTAGTGTTTGTACAGGTTTATATATTTACACTTCAAATTAATTATAATTGCGAATATGCGTTTTTATAAACTCTCACATCAGTGAAACATGACACCAACCGTGATTTTGCATACTGTTACACCTCTAGTGATAATTAAAACTAATTTGTCACATACAAGATATATTTCACAACTTTTAATTGTTAGAATGGTTAGAGTAGACAACATTTCATTAGTCAGCTGTAAATTCTGGACGTGCTGTTTTCCCTCAAGGTGGGGGAGGCTATACACATAACAGAGCCAATAAAAGCGATAGTTTACCGTGACAGAGTGTGGGGAAGAAACCGAAACAAAAGTGCGATACAGCATGGCTTACTCGAAGAAAAGGAAAGTAGAATATAAAAACTGAACCTACAAAGGTGAATGAGCAGATCAATGTATGTTTATTCTTCTTGTGGGAAGTACTGTATGTGAGACGTTTTGCAAGTATTACATAATATAAAATACAGTATCTATGTTGACATTACTGAATGTTGTAACATCTGAATTGAATGCAAGTGTGCAGCAACATTGTTTTGGGATTTCTGACCCAAAGGAACAAAGCTGCACAGGTGATGCTCTCACTAAAGGGATGTAAATTAGTCAATCTTGTGATCCATTGATATTAATTCACACAATCTTGTCAACCATTTACATGAATACAGAGGGATATACACAGCGTACAGGATCACAAATAGAATACAATACGTACTTAGCAGCCTAGTACAAAATAAACACATCATAGAATATCAGAAACAGGATAAACATAATTTACTGTTCAACTCTGCACATTGAAGGCACAATAGAAATAGGAGGTATATGTATATATGGATAAATATTGTTTCCTAAAAGCATCAGCAAGTTAAGGTTATATTTTATCTTGTGTTCACTGTCATGCTTGCTCTACCATTTAAAGATCATCTTTGATCACACTTCGGGAAAGTTGCAGCGCTTTCCCGAAAGGCAGGATCGGGTTTCTGTGCCCTTTTCAGAAGGAGTTAGAGGTCAGAGAACATGTCTGTCATCATGATCACCATGCTGATAGAAGCACTGGTCTCCGAGGTGTCCATCACAGATATTCATTTCAGGTTTACGCACTGCTTCATTTAGCTTATAGCAATTTAATTCAACAAACTGGTTGGAGTTAGATTATTATGATTAAGTTTATGTTTATCTCCATCGTTAGTCTAATCTGTATTCTGTGATTCTATGTTCATTCAGTGTTTTCTTGCCCAACCTAAAATGTACTGTATTTTATGGTGTGTTTTATATACTGTAGATAGTGTTCTGTGAGGTGGTTGACACTTTGATAATGTTTTTGAAATACGCATGGACGTTATACCTGTAAAGACATACTGTACTGTCCAGGCAGTGGTAGATAAACAGGTTAAGATCCTGGGTTTCTGATCAGAAGGTATGCTGTTCAAGTCCAAGCTCTATCAGTCTGCCACTGCTGGGCGCTTGAACAAGGCCCTTAACCCTGTCTGCTCCAGGGGATCTCTCTCAGGGCCAAAGACTGCGTAAAAGAACTAGACAAACCCTCCAAGCATCATAGGTTTGAAAAGAGCTCAAATGTGGGAGCTCTGGTCATCACCATCTGGGGAGGAGCTAACTCTGCCTAAACCCTGGTTAATCCATAAATGGACAAGAGAGCGGAGCAAACAGCTCTTAGCTGCTGGATGGAAAATGCCTACTTACAGTACATCAGTTACCACAAGCTTAGCATTAAATGCTGAGGTACAGTAGCTAAAGTTAATTTATATGTTAATGGTACTTTGCTTTTGCTTGAATTCCATCATCAGTATTACTCATGTTTCTTTCTGTTGTAAAGTTGAACATTTTAACGGTGGGGATCTATGGGCGTTGTCTTCACTTGTCTGCATATTTTGGCCCCTCCACGTTAGCTTCACTTTTCAGAACCGGACATTGCCCTTTTATTATGGCTAACCCTGTAGTCTGACCCTGGCTTCCCACAAGCTGGGTACAGTATGTGAAGAAAAGTTTTACTGTGCAGTAATGGAGTATATGTGACAAATAAAGGTTTGACTTAAGTGCACACAGTGTCCTATTAAAATTCCAGCATGAACAAGTACTTTAATCGAACAGAAGTGCAGTAGATACAGTATCAGGCAACCTACACTGTAACACTCCAGTATTAAAATTTTTTTAAATGAATTTGGAAATATACAGTACTATAACGCCAAGCATTTGTGAAAATGTGACAACCATACACACACATGTGCATACTGATCCCCATTCCGGATTTATAACCTATTTTGCTGTTACTATAACCTCCATGCTTCTGTCTTCACTTTCCATTAGATACTGAAGCATGGCTGTGGGAAATCATGCTCATTCAGCCACAAAAGCATTAGGGAGATCAGGAGTGGGGTTGAGGTCATGGCACTGTACAGGACAGACATGGTTTAGGCTCCATTGTTATAATGTAGGAAATTTTAAAGGTGTGAGTCCTTCCAATTTTGTTGCAGTAGTTTGGGGAAGACTTAAATGCAGCTGTGGTCAGGAGTCCAGATGTTCGACTGTCTAGCAAGGGCCATCAGAATCATGGTACTTGTGTCATGCAGCATGCTGTATATTTGTCTTACAGTTGAGTTGAAACTAATATTATTTAATGATCACTGAATGACAAAACTTGACTAACACCCTTTCAGTAACTGTTTCATTAACATGTGCACTTGTATTTACTAAATCACTTATTTAGAGTTATCCTTTCCATACAAAGATTTAATTATTCGGGGGAGTACTTTTTGTTTTTTACTGTAATAATGAAAAATCTCCAACATGGATACCAACATTTGGCTTGAGAATAACATTTTGCTTACTTTTGACTTCAGTTTGACTTATCTTTAAACTTGACTCATGAAAAAAAGCAAGGAAGAAAAATCTCTGTAGTAAAAACCAGTTTGTGGACTTCTAGTAGTAAAATGTTCACCTCACTTTGAAATCCTACCACTGCCTTAGCAAGGATTCACTTCCTTCCCCCATTCAAAGACCTGTGTGAATATGAGCTTCTCTCGAAGGTGTACCATTATATTCCAGAAAACTGAGAGCTTCCCAGGTTTCAGAAATTTCAACTTGAAAATTAATGTCATTTACTTTATATTAAGAAAGTCATTAATAAGTGTATAGCAACTATATTACTACCATTTTAATAGTGTTCTTCGGAAGTCTTACGGTCTTCTCATAACACATGGTTAAATGAGGCAAAACATAAGTGAGAAAACTCAGGCTGGCTTAGCATACAGTAGAGTAGTTTGTACAGTGTACAGAATAGAGGGAAATAGAGGAGGGTCAAAACCAGGAAGTAGAATAAGAAACCGAGAACAAGGAGCACTGTAAACTAATGGGACTTAGACTTAATGGGATGATAAGATTTTGCAGTAAGACAAAGAAACAGCAGGGGATAAATTGTCAAACTGGAACCTACAGTAAACACAAAGCAACTGGACACAATTGAATACAAACAATGGTACAGGACAGGAAAGGATACAGGGCCAGAACAGAAACAAAACCAGTATAACCCATGTTGGGATTATGAACTACCGTAATACACATGATAACACTTTGAATTCCTGATGATTATGAGTTCTGGTACTCATTTATATACATGTGCTGTTTTAGGTTTCATTTTTTTTTCACATAGACATATATCTTGTTTGCCAGTACTAATATTGCATTAGGCTGTAAAGTATTCAAACAGGTAAGTAGAAATAGAAGAAAATGACATGTAAGAAGTATCGTGAATGTATAACAAGCCCTGTACAAAGGAAGCTTTTTTTTTGTTATCAGTGTGAGAACATGTAGGCTGATAGGGCACTGCTTGGTACTGGAAGAATCCACCTCCCACAGCACTGTACCTTTTAATGGGGAATTGCTCACGCAGGGAGGATGCCTATGCTCAGCTTTTGTCCTTCGTGACTTCCTTTCTTTCTCTTTCTTTATTCAGTGTTATTCATGCTTCCTTGCCAGTGTAAAGATGTTTCCTTTGAACCCTAGAGGGGAGCACATGGACTGTGATTGACAAAGGGGAAGAAAATCTCAAGGCCCGTCTTCATTGTTTCTCGCTGATTTACTGCATCTACTTGTATGGTGTAGAGCACAATCCCAAACTTGCTTGTTTTTTGCTTCGCTATATCTTGAATGTTAAGGGCAAAAGTGTTGGTTTAACTTGTTCCAGTTGTCGTAAAAAAATTAAAGAAAGAGGAAAAACATAAACAGCGCTACAGAAATAGTTACCAGATTTAATTTCGGCCGATCTGATGAAAACCTTCATTTGGACTGTCTAGTTCCAGAATTATTAAAGCTTCATAGGAACTTAGAATTATCTCAGCGTGCACTGAAAGTGTAATTTGGGCAAAGAACCTGTTTTTGAGTAATACCGCTACACTTTTTTTCCCCTCTAAGTATTCCGCTTTGCTGTTGCTCTGGTTTTTGGAGTGAAGCTCTGATTAGTATGAGGTAGGCCACTGAAAATCCCTTCATTCACGAGTCGCTGCACATCGAGCAGGGAGGGGGTGAGGAGCCCAGGCTTCCCCCTGCTCTTATTGCTGTAATTGTTTTAAACATGCACTGGGTCATTTAACAGGCAATAGTCTCCAGAAAATAGGGGACTTTCCCCATCTGTGTCCCATGAGGGGACGCTATCAAGATCTCATATTATATCTATTGCACAAGTTTTAATGGAGGTTGAAAAGTTCGCCCCTTGTTAACATGCAAGTTCGCCCTTTTTTGGCATTCACTTTGGTTTGTTGACAAGGCATTACTTTGGAAACAGAGCTGGTGTGAAGCCATCTCTAGAAGGAATGAAAGCAGGCTTTTGTGAGGAGGCCAAAGAAAGAGGAGCTTGTTTCACACATTTGAGCCTTGAAAGGGAGAGAGAGAAAGCGAGGTGAGAAAGTACACTACCGTGCACGGAAGCTTCGAGAGATAGAGAAAGCAATTCCATGTACAAAATTGAGTCGGGCAGTCTCCAAAAATAGTTTCAGCAGTATAGACATACTGTCCTTTTTTTTCTCTCTCTCTCTCTCTCTCTCTCTCTCTCTCTCTCTAGTTTTCTCCAAGGCAGCTCCAATGATATTGCAATATCTGGGTAGAATGATTGGTTGAAATTTTTTTTTGTGAGATGTAATGTGTAAAAAGGTAATCAGTAGAAATCTGCCAGTGGATAAATTGTGATGTGTATCTGTCTCAGAATGGGAGTCTCAGTTATGGACTGTAGCTAAAATCTGTTCAAGACCGAGTGAAATGAATTTGATAAAGCTGTGGGAAAGACCTGTGCCCAGCTGTACATGGAAGGAAATAGGAAAGAGCTGTGTGGAGAGAACCTGAACCAGTTGTCAATGATTACTCCAGGAAACTGAAGCATAGTACACATGTCTGTGGCAAGAGTTCAACATGAGCACAACATGAGCACAATAAAGAGAAGTGTCTGGGACTAGGCTTTGGAGACATTTTGGACATTACAGTATTATCATCTTCCCACTGGCATCAGTTATCAGAAGTGATAATCGTTTCAGGATATATTGGATGGCATTGTTCATTAATGTGTTTATTAATTATAATTATTATTAATTTTTAAATATGTCCATTGTAGAGTGAAGGCCTATTCTTGTAGTGGTTATATTTCCGCTCCCTCCTTTCTGACTTATTGATACCCTTGTGATGCAAGTGACTTCTGGTGACCTTAAGGCACTCCGCTACAAATGCTGACCTAAGAAGAAGCAGATCGACTCTCAAGTTCACCACGCAGAGTTTAAGTTTGAAGAAGAAGAAAGGGACTTCAGTTGAATCTTGAGCATGTTTTAAAGATGGCTATACAGTAGCTCTACTACTGTATGACTAACTCTTACTGACTACAGCCTTGCTCTTTTTTTGTTTTAACAGCAGTCTAGGGAGCATATAGACTGCAGTAATAGATATAATTACTTTTTGAGTGTCTGGAACACACACACAAACACACCTTCAGACATCTCCCGAGAACACTAATACATTACTTTACCAGCCGAGCAGAAAAAGGCCAGGATATCCAATACAGTATGTGGTTACGGAGCGACTTTATGATGGAGAGATTTGGTTTTACACCAGTGCAGTCAGCCAAGACAATATGACAAATCCTAGCTCAAACATTTCCGTTACCAAGTGACCCATGCAGTATTGGTGTCGGTGCTGAATTTGCTTTCACTTATTACCAAGCTTCAATGCATGCCAACTTGGGACATGTGGGTGGAGTTAGAAATAGAGCAGACCACTGAGTTATCTAACACCATCGTCAC
Source organism: Channallabes apus (assembly GCA_030522415.1). Classification (NCBI taxonomy): domain Eukaryota; kingdom Metazoa; phylum Chordata; class Actinopteri; order Siluriformes; family Clariidae; genus Channallabes; species Channallabes apus. Next base: position 16,825,995 of record CM060121.1, on the reverse strand, counting down.
TGAATCGTCTGGATGAAGTCTCCGGTCAGAATTTATTTTCTACCTTAACAAAAAAACTGAATTTTATTCTAGATATGTATTATTCCTTTAAAACCACAAGAGTTTGCCAATGCAGATATCACCTTATTAAAGTGGGAAAAAATGTTAGCACAAATAGATAAGAAGTATTAACATTGAATGTAGAACATTGAGAGTTCCTGTTATAACTTGCATTATAGCGGCACCAGCCTCTCTCTCTCTGTCTCTCTCTCTCTCTCTCTCTCTCTCTCTCAAAGTTAATAAGACAAAAAACAATGGGTTTTTACAGTATGTTACAGACAAATGGCATGGCATGAAGTACTTTATCCTTTAAGTCAGAAAGCACTGACAGTAGAGACGCTTTCCAAAACTGACAAATAAAGATCATAGAAGCCCAGTCTGAAAGTATATCGTTTCCTACAGTAGATACAGAAAAATAGAGATGAAAGAGATTATAGTCAACTTTATTTTTATTGTGCAAAGTGCATATACAGAACCAATTAAATGCAGTTAGCATCTAAGCATAAGTGCATAAGTGGCCTAGTTACAATAAATAACAACATATGTACAGGGGTAAGAGTGATTAATGTATAGAAGGTGCAGTAGGGAATAAGGATATGGTACTGTATATAATAATAATATATTATGTGCAAACATTGTATGTCAAGAAGATAACTATGCTCAAATCACACAATATACATATGTACATTTATGAATGTCTGTATTATACAGTATGTGCAGAATAAATTTGGGTGAAATGTACAGTAGTGTATATTGTAAACAGCATATACACACCATACCGTACCAAGGCTCCCCAATATGGGGCCACATGCCATGTTTGGACTGTCTTTGTTTTGACCTGCCATGGAATCACGGTATTCACACTCTCTCCCGCTTGATTTCATTTTAAATATTTTTGTTTTAATATAAATTTTACACAACAGCAGAAGAGTGATGATTGTAAAATGTAGTTTATCTAGAGTATAGAGTGTATAATTATATTACTTTTAAGTGAGCTTAACTGTAAAGTAATTTCACCTAGAATAAACATCTATGTTTGTTCCTTGACCCTGGACCATTGTATAATGTTTGGTACTTTATACAATTAGGACAGAAATTGAACATCTCTGGTCTATCTCTGGACATATAGAAAACTACAGCAGAAACATTCATAGGAACACTTACTGTATTATCTATCTATTACGGCGACATAGTGGTTTGCACTGTGGCCCCGCACCTCCAGTGTTGAGGGTTTGATTCCCATTTTGTGTGCATGTGCATGGAGTTAGCATCGTCTTCCCTTGCTTGGTGGGTTTCCTCCTGCTGTTCCTGTTTCCTCCCATAGTCCAAAGTCATACAGAGTATGTTAACTGGAGTTCCCAAAGTGTGTGTGTGAATGTGTGTGTGTCTGTGTGTGTGTGTCTGTGTGTGTGTGTCTGTGTGTGTGTGTGTCTGTGTGTGTGTGTGTCTGTGTGTGTGTGTGTCTGTGTGTGTGTGTGTCTGTGTGTGTGTGTGTGTGTCTGTGTGTGTGTGCGCTCTGCGATTGATTGGCATCTTGTCCACGCTGTACTCCACCTCGTGCCCTAAGTCTCCTGGGATAAGCTCAATCCCCCTTGTGGCCCTGTATAAGGCTGAGCAGTATACTGTAGAAGATGAATTCATGAATGAATTACGTATTATTATACTAAAGAATGCAAATACACACAAATGATGAAACAGCAATATTCAGAATAACTAAAAATGGCCACTGAAGGAGATTTCTCTTCCAAACAGCATTGCGGATCTCGAAGTGGACTGACAGCACAACTGTACATCTCTCTAATGTAATCTGGAGCCGCTAAGAAAATGAGCATTAGCAGCAATAATTTTCTTCTATTCTGTTACAGGTGATTCTCGGAGTTATAGTGCAGGTTATTCATTAACATATTCATATCTAACACTGAGTGTCAATGGGGAGAGCTGAAAGGAAATAAATGCCGTCCTGTGTCTGGTTCTGAAAGGCTGCCAAGAACTCTTCTCCATGGAGGACTGAGTGTTTTTTCTCTCTCTCTCTCTCTCTCTCTCTCTCGCTGTGTCTGTCTCTCGCCCCCCTTTTGCATTAGGACTGTATCTCCATAGAAACCGGCATTGGGCAGGACCTCAGTTCCTCTCAGTATAAAAAAGGTGGGAGAGAGAGAGACAATGAGACAGATAGAAAGGTGGGGGGACTGGGCAGACGGTAGTTGAGGCAAATTGTACATCATCTATTGCACCCAAATTGTATTGCTGGATTATTCGTGGGAAGAAAAGACAATTGATCCAGAGCTGCAAAGATCCCATTTGTATAAGGATTGTGGTTGGGCAGCTTGATTTTCTGAATCAAACCAAATTTGCTATTAATAGGATCATCTCAGCCCAATGTTTTTGGTTCTGATGGGAAAATGAGTCACTACCAAATGACTCAGCTACTGCTTCAACTTATGATGACTCTTCTTATGTGTCAAGATTGGGGGGGATGGGGGGGGGGGATGGGGGGGATTTAAACACTCTTAAAGTAACATCCTGTTTAAAATACCAGTGATGTGTAGGATAGGGAAAATATCAAAGACTTCCAATGACTTTGTCAGCCACTGAGTGGTGATGTAAAACATCAATCACATTTCAATGCAGTTGCCGTTCTCCTTCCCTTAAGCTTCCCTTTTGGTAATCTCTGTAAACTCTTATATTGGGTAGTCAGCATACGACCTATTCAATGATAGGTGAGTCTTTAGAGCGAAATAGGCTTGTTTAATTGTACATTCCTGGTTTTCACAAAGTGATAAAGTGTGTCAAAAAAGTTTCTCCAGTTAGTGTGACAAAAAATTGCCACTAGGTATAAATGTGTGTCTAGGGCTGCAACTAACGATTATTGTTTCGATTAATTGATTAATCGGATAAAGCTAAGCGCTTCTTTACTTTGATGTTTTGCATATAATTATATATAAAACCATACCAATATTTGTTTTGTTTTTAACAATAATTGCAGATGGCAAGTTGACTGTTATTTATATATATATATATATATATATATATATATAAAAACACTGTCAACTTGCCATCTACATACATGCATACATTATATGTATATCGATAAATCGGATAAAAGCTAGACGCTTGAATTTGATGTTTTGCTTAACTATATAAAACCATAAATCAGGGTATTATTTATGTATAAAAGTAAACTGTAAAAAATGCAAAAGCCACATAGTTTAATTATCTTTAATTTTGACATTTAAACCTTATTTTATGTAAATCAACATTTTTGTTTTTAACAATAATTGCAGATGGCAAGTTGACAGTATATAGTTTAAAAAAAATACACTGACATTCAGTTGTTAAGAATGACTTCAATTTTAAATTCTCTTAAATTAATTCAACTTAATAAGAAGAAGAATAGACTTCTAGATTATGATATTATTTTTAATTGAAGTGTTTACTACATCCTTTTCACGGTTTATACATTATTTCGATCCTCTCGTGCATTTTATCCTTTTTTTTGTTGTCTCAATAAAAAAAAAAAAAAAAAAAAAAAAAAAAATTAATAATAATAATAATAATAATAATAATAATAAATATATATATATATATATATATATATATATATATATATATATATATATATATATATATTAGACCATTTTGCTATACTAGACATACGGCGACGTGGGGAGAGAAAATAAACTCGCCGCTACTGGGTTCATTCTGTTTATTTGGCCCTTTTTCCGCATTTCCCTCTGTACAGTATAGCATGTAGGATTATGGGATATATCCGGTCCTCCGAAGTGTAAAATGAACGTGAAGAAAACGCACTAGAAGTGTTTTCCTCGCGTTCATTGGGATTTGAACGCAAAGAAAAAGCTGCACGCAACGTTGTTTTTAACCCTGTATAACCGCGCAGCCGGACAAACGCACGTCACCAAAGCCCGTGTGAACTCTCTCACTGACTCCTATGTGTAGAAAACCCTCGGCACTTCATCCGCGCTCACCGGACACTACGACTGGCAGTAAAACGGTCGATTTTAACACCCGATAAGAGGCGTTTAATGTAAATTCCTCCCATACATTGGAGGACTTGGGGCGCGCGCGCTTTTTCCTGCAAACGCTTCTGTAACCTCCATTGCGCGAGCGACTGTGTATCTCTGTGTATTTGTGCATCTTGTGGTCGCGCGCCTCGGTAATGTGAGCAGCCCAACTAATCGATAACGGCATTCGTTGACAACGAATTTCATTATCGATAATTATCGATTTTATCGATTAGTTGTTGCAGCCCTATGTGTGTCCATGGTGCGTTCTTGCCTTACATCCATCGCTCCCAGGACACTGTATGATCCAGACCAAAATGGAGTGTTTAGAAAATTTGAAATGAATTACTAAACAGAAAGGATTATATATTTATATATATTTAAAACTACATTTCAGATACTCTGAATAACTATTTTTTCTCTCAGTAGCCTTGCTCTCTCAGAGTTTCAGCTAAATAGAGTCCTTCACTTAGACATAATGTGAGACACTCCGTCTGCGGCCCCTGAAGCAACCAATACCGACTGTTGATTTTGCTGTCCTGCTTTTGTCTTGAAAGATGGATAGTGCAGCTTGTATCTTGACAGGAACGTCTTCCAAAACAGCCTTTGATCACAGTCTTCAGAGAGGCACTGTCAAGATGGACTAACCTGAGGTGACCAGAAGACGTAGCTTTAGCGGTTAGCCCAATGTAGCGTGGAGGATAAACCCAAACGCGGAAAGAAGCGAGCAGGCAGGATAACCACGCGATTTAGTTTAAGGACTCTCACAAAAACGGAGCAAGGGAAAAACACAAATTTAACCCGCGTCCTAAAAATACACACACAATAGCAAAGACAAAACGGAACCAACATGTGAGTACTCACGGTTTGCTGAAACGACAGCTGGAGCTGACATGGGCCGAACTCAATGACTGAGCGGTAAGCCATCGTTTGTTTACCTCTTTTATACTTCCTGGTTTTGCGCCCGTCTTACTTCCGGGTCCTAGTGCCGGGCGCAGATTGAGTGTGTATGACAGGCACAAGCTGCTAACTTTTTGACTTCATAGGTAAGCAGCATTTCAGGAAGCTGAAGGAGGGAGCACAGTAATAAGGAAGAACTTGAGAAGGTTGGAAACCGGCCAGGAACCAAGTTCCTGTAGCTCTTCATGTCAAGATGATGACCTTGATGAACAACCAAGTGGATTAGTCCGTTTTTATATGAATGATTTTTTTCCATTAACAATTTAATGGATGTGGTGCTTGATGATAGTGAGACATTTATAGGAACAGGATGCAGAGCGATTGTTGGCTCCGCGAAGAAGGTGGAGAAATTGGTGTGATAAATCTGACGGTTTTCCTTATGTTTCCCAGTCAAGGCTCCTCAACAAGCCAGTGATATTGTACCTAAAGAAAACAACCTCTCCAAATGAATGTGATTCAAAGCCTCTTTAAATGGTGTGCGAGATATTTAGAGAGAAATGACCTTCTGGGGTTAAAGACGCATCCATCCCACCGTCTTAACAAACTACCTTCTCAAATTAAACCTGTTTACTCGATATTGTAAATTTTTCGGTAGAAACAACTTTTTGACAGACAGTAGATATATATTTGGTGCTTGGTGCCTTGCTTAAGTATAACCCTCTTCAGTCAATTAAATAGAATAGTTGTCCTGGGAACAGCTGCTATAATATACTTTGGGTAGAGGTGCTCTTCCTCTCCCTTTCTCGCTCTCTTTCTCTCTCCCCTGAAATGGCTATTTTTAGAGAAGACCTCAGCAGGTAGTCTTGCTATCACATGAATAAGAGGTCCATTATTCATTTACACTGTGTGTGTTTCTACGTCTTTGTCAATGCCTAAGCTGTGCACGTTTCTTTTTTCTTTTATGTGAATCTTTTTTCCATCGGAGTTGCACTTTTCAGAGGTGCTAGTCCATCCCTGTGTTTTCGCGAACCTAAATTATTCATCATTTTGCTGATGCAGAGCTATAAAACTCTCTCCGACCCCATCAGCACGATTGACTGTACAGCTCATGTGTGTGACCGGTGCGTAACATGGTAGCGTAATGACACCAGTGTTAATTCCAGTGGAAGATTCCAATCAGCCAGCACTGATGATATGTGCTGAGGACATGGTACTGTATGGGCAGTGTAATCTTTGCTAATCACTACAATCCTGCCTCCATCATAAAGCAGAGTGCTGTTAAAGGATTGTGACGATAGTTATGATTATGGTTTTTGATTTACAGTATGAACCATCGCTCATACATTTTTAATGCTTGCTTTCTCAGAAGAACACATCTTCAGCAAAGCCTTTTTTTATTCATGAATGTTTGTAAAGTGAATGCGGGTTGGAGGAGTTCTGCTGCTGCTGCTGTTAGTTCACTCCACTTACTACAGGCTGTGTGTGGACAGGCCTTCAAACCAGTGCATTCAGCACTCCGCTTCATTTTACATGCCTGGTCAAATTAGATGATGACAGCGCTGCCTTTTCAAGCCCTCACAATAGCTTGGGGTGTAAAGTTCCCGTCACTTGGTTTAGACCTAAATCGTATCCGCACTAGCTTTACCGATGTAGTGTCAAGGTACAGTTTTTGTGTTTATGTTGCTGTTTGATACAAAAAATCATAACGCCATTGTAAAATAAATTCACTGCTGTTTTGCGCAGTATAATATAGTATCTTAAGCGGTATAGAAAATGAATGAATGAATGAATATAGTATCTGATCACTGACTAGACTAAAAAGTGGCAGCTAATGTAATGCACTTAATGTTTTGACAACTAGTTACAGTGATGTGAAAAAGTATTTGACCCTACATATTTTTTTTTCTTTTCGCATATTTATCACACACAAATGATTCAGATCATCAAACTAAATTTAATGTTACACAAAAATAATCATCACAAATGCAAAATTTAAAAGATTATTTTATTTATTAAAAGAAAAAGCTGACCAAACCTTTCTTATATACCTAATAACTGGTTGTGCCTCCCTAGGTGGCAACAACTGCAATTAAGCACTTGGAGAGAAATGTGAAGAATTTTGGCCCACTCTTCTTTGCAGAATTGTTTTGTCAGCTGGAGGGTTTTCAAGCATGAACAGTCTGTTTAAGGTCATGCCACAGCATCCTAATCGGCCAAGTTCGGACGTTGACCAGGATACTCCAAAATCTTTTTCTTTTTTTTTTTTTTTAGTAATTTCCCCATTCAGAGAGGGATTTGCTGGTGTGTTTCGGATCATTGTCCCACTGCATAAACCAAGTCACTCGAGCTTGAGGTCACAAACTGATGGCTGGACATTCTGATGGCATGTCGTCCAGGTCCTGAAGCTGCAAAGCTGCATCATGCTACCACCACTATGTTTGAATGTCGGTATGGTGTTCTTTTTATGAAATGCTATTAGTTTTATGTCACATGTAAGAGGATACACACATTCCAAAATGTTCCACATCCTTGTGGATGTCCTTGGGGATAATCAAGCTGTTTTTGGCAAATTGCATTTTTTACATAGAGCCAAGTAGGTTTAGACAGCTTATTTCCCTTAATAAATTAAATAATTATTTATTAAGGTTATTATTTTAACTTGGGTTATCTTTGTGTAATATTAAAATGAGTTTGACGATCTGGATTTGACAAATATATGCAAAAAAAAAAGACAGGAAAGGTAGTTAAATGCTTTAATACAGGATAAGTGAAGCGAATGTTCATTATCTTTTCACAACACAGCTAGGAATGGATTTTTATTATTAATATATTATTAAATATTAATGCAATTGCTTGGCACCTGTCCAAGGTGTACCACTCCTCATGCCCTAAGTCTCCTGTATACAGGACAAAGCGGTATAGCCTGTGATAGTGTTAGTAAATATCCCAATTAGATTTTTTTTTTCAATTTCATTACAATTCTAAACAAACTTGCTAAATAATTAGCTCCTACTACATGCAAATGCACACATTTATGAATAGAAAAATATTTTAAGAAATTGATCTGTGTGGCAATACATGAATCTCTACACAAAAGCATCACAATCACATAACTGTATCAAATCAACCATGGGTTCAACTATTACATGTCACAGATATCAGAGTCTGCCTCATGCCTTTATTATTTCTTGATATGTTTACCCTTGAGGTGAGTGCTATTTATTAGAGGGCTAGCTTACATTATATCATGTTTCTGTGTACCTGACTCGGCTGATTGAGGTGTGTGTTGCAGTATGTATTGGAAGTCAGAAAGTAGTTACAGCATTGAGGCATATCACACCACCATGAAAGACATTAATACTCAAATGAAAACTCTTTTGTTTGGAAGTGACAATGGAAAGCATTTTCCAGTTATGGGAACTGAGCAGTTATTACTTGCACACGTTTGTTTTTACACGACAGTGACATTTAGGGTTTATTCATTCTTTGTCTGTGATCCTCTACGTTAAAGAGCTCGCAATGCTCGTGTAGATTTACACGAAGGGTATTTGGTTGTGGAATGTACAGTAATTGTGGGCTTAGTTAATGTAGTGTGCAGTTGGTTTTAGACAAAAGATGGCAGTCACTCTGGGTTGAGGTGATATGATTCGTTTACCAAATGAAAAGTTGGTGGCCTTTAGACGACAGCAGGAAAGTCAAAGTTACTTTGATAGTTTGTTTCAAAGGGACAAAAATGACCATTTCAAAGGACCTAAAACGGATTCCACTTAAAAGACTACTTTTTTTGCTGAGTTGGCTGAACAGTAACCTGGATGAACATACAAAAACACTGGACCCATTAAAAAAATTTTATTTATATTTCTTTAAGAAAAAATGCTTTAAGAATTTAAATGCATAAAATATTTCTGCTCCTCCACCTCATAGTCCATGAAACCTTATGCAATTTTCCTTTATTCCCAATAACAAAAGAAAAATTTTTAGCTTTACATTAGGGATGTTCAAGTCAAACTGTGTCATTCTCATGAACATTCAGTGAGCGGAATGTCTAAGCCTTGAAAATCGACAGACTTGTTGCCAACTTGCGGAAGAGGAGCATCTGTCCGTGGGAATTGTACACAGTCATTCACAAACACCACTTTACCCGCTGAGGTCCTGTAATGTGCATAGTGTGTAGTTATTGCCACATCTCCTGTACAGTTCTGACCTTGCTCCAAGTGATTTCCATATGTTTTGACCATTAAAGGGCTTCTTTAGACTGTGTAAAGATGCTTTGTGACAATGACAGTTGTTACAACGCTATACAAATAAATTTTAATTGTATTTAGAGGCCAGCAGTTATATGAAGCAGGTCATGGAGCTGAGAGAACTTTTATACCTTGATGATATCCAGGTTCTAGTGAAATGCTGGGATAAGTGCATTAGTGTAGCAGGAGATTATACTCTCATTACTGTGTTCTGTTATTCTACACAGTAAAACTTCCCGGTTTGACTTGAACACCTCTTGTAAGTGAAAATTATGTTAAGAAAAAATTTTGATAGATCGGTTTGATAAGTTTGAGTTAACGTTATGATAGGTTCATTAATACTCCTGAATTTAATGTTTATTGTAATGTTACTGTATATTAGGAAATATTACAAGATTTTGATTATATTCGTGATATTTTCAGTTAGTTAGATGTCAGCAATAAAGCTATTTTAAATCCAATTGCTCTGCTTTGCAGGGTAAAATAAATGTATGCATGAGGATAATTCTTGCATTTTGGCATGACTGATTTTTCTTAGGATGGTTCTGCCTGAACCATGAAACCCTGCTATGTTACCGCTGTCCCGCTTTCTCATTCTCTATACTGTATACTACGCTCCATGAATACAAATGTGGGCCACAACTAGTGCCAGGGGATATTCTGCATGTCCTGCCATGAACTGTGAATAACACGAGTGTATATACAGTATATATACAGTGTATATATATATATATATATATATATATAAAATATGATTTTTGTCCATTTTCAACAGTCCTTAAATTAAAGCAATTTTAACATTTTAGCAAAATTCCAGAAATATATTTTTTTAATATTATAAACATGCTGGAATGGAAAGCATTCATCTCTCCCCAGACTCTCCTACTAATGACCCACGGTCAGAATAGACCCAGTTAACATTTCTCTACCTTAACACGTCAGACCATTAACTTTTGCCCAGCAAGATACATGATGAGTTCTATTTTGGGAAAATAGCACAATTCTGACATTAGCATAATTCATCTACTCTTACCTGTTGCGTAGCTGTAGGCATGAGCCACTGGGAAATATGGGTAGACGCCTATATGAAGAAAAGAGGGTAAAGCTATTGTGGGATGTCGCTATGCAAAAAATGGAACAATTGATGTTAAAATGCACTCACTTAGTTCATCTCCTGTGACCATTTAATGAGAGTATGGTTAAGATGATAAAATGACATAAATGCATTTAGTAGGTTTTAAAATAGTAACTCGATCTTTAAAACTCAGGACTCCTAAGGAGGTCTTTTGAAATCCTTTGTGACAATGCCCTAAAATAGACTTTAATATGAAGACTGGAGTATGAGAGGTATAGTGTGTTAACATTTTTAGAGCTTTAATGGGGTCTGAAACACCCCAATAGGTATCGTCCTCCGTCTCTCATGTGCTTGGTGGGTTTTCTTCAAGTAGTCTGTTTTTCTTCCACATTTCAAAAGCATGCTGTATAGGCTGATCGGTGTTCCAAAGTGCCACTAATATGTGGCAGGCCCTGCAATAGGGATCACAATAGATCACAATAGATTCGCACCTCATCCAGGATATAACCTGCCTTGTCTCCTGTGTTCCCTGAGATGTTCTTCAGGCCCCTCTGACCCTACACAAGATAAGTGGTATAGAAAATGGATGGATGAATAGAACAAGGTTTTAGTGAACGTCATTGATAAAGTGAACGTCATAGAACAGAGTGCATACTGTACGCTCAGAGATATTTAATATCTACTGTAGTAATGTACTCTATATATACTGTACATTTTTATGTAGAAGACATGGTGAATATAAAGTACGCAAGTTGCATGTTTTTGTGATAAAAAATTAAACCAATATAATATAATAATAATAATAACTAGAGAGGTACATTTCCTGAAGAAAATGTGAGTGGTGCTTGACGTGGCAAGTTAACACGAGGCTAGCTAATCAGCTTAACTCCATGAGAGGGACATGGTAATCATGTCAAGTGCACAAATCAAAGTTTAATCAATGTAAAGTCTATGAGCGGTTTATTGCCCCCTGCGGGGGCAATTAACCGCCCAGCCCCTAAGAGAGGTCACTGCACACCACTACCGGATAAGACGCACGATATGACATGTCATTCAAGGGTCTATGACAAACGGTGAGGGACCTGCGGTTAATTGCCCCCTACTGGGGCAATTAACCACCCCAGGCCTGAGAAAAGACATTGCACCCCATTCCCGAACAAGCTGCACGGTTTGACACCACATTCAAGGGTCTACGACAAATGGTGCAGGATTAGCGATTAATTGCCCCCTGCGGGGGCAATTAACCGCCCAGCCCCTCAGTCAGGTCACTGCACACCCCTCCCGGATAAGACGCACGATATGACACCCCATTCATGGGCCTACGACATACGGTGTTGTCCTAGGAGTTAATTGCCCCCTGCGGGGGCAATTAACCGCCCGCCCTCAGTAGTAGCATATAAACCCATGCCCGACTGAGGCGAACGGTTTGACACCTCATTCAAGGGTCTACGACAAACGGTGCTGGACTAGTGGTTAATTGCCCCCTGCTGGGGCAATTAACAGCCCAGCCCCTCAGAGAGGTCACTGCACACCCCTGCCGGATAAGACGCACGATATGACACCTCATTCAAGGGTCTATGACGAACGGTGATGGACCAGCGGTTAATTGCCCCCTGCTGGGGCAATTAACAGCCCAGCCCCTCAGAGAGGTCACTGCACACCCCTGCCGGATAAGACGCACGATATGACACCTCATTCATGGGCCTACGACATACGGTGTTGTTCTAGCAGTTAATTGCCCCCTGTGGGGGCAATTAACCGCCCGCCCTCAGAAGTATCATATAACCCCATGCCCGAATGAGGCGAACGCTTTGTCACCTCATTCAAGGGTCAACGACAAAGTCAGGCAAAGCTGATCTCAATGTTAAGTCTATGAGCATTTAATTGCCCCCTGCGGGGGCAATTAACCGCCCAGCCCCTCAGGAAAGGCATAGCACCCCATCTCTTAACCAGTCGAACGGTTTGACACCTCATTCATGGGTCTGCGACAAACTAAGTATTCGATAAATTCCCCATTATAAGTCAATGGGGCAAATTTGGGGACCTCTCTTGCCCCGGGGGTACAACATATACCCTTTTGCGGGGTATCCTCTGACACAGGTTGCAAACCTCCTCAAATGGGGTGAATTTCACGTTTCTACAAGATTCCCTCTCTGCGTCACAAGCCTTCAAAATGAGCCCTCCATGTTAAGTCTATGGGAATGTAGTTTTTTGGGAATTTTGGGAAAACCGTGCGTCGGATCGCTTCGGAAGTCCGGGGCAAAAATTTTCTCCCGATCGATCCGGACACAACGATGTATCATACGTGGGCATTGTCTCAAAGCTGTCTGGCGTGGAAGGGTCTAAACACTTCTATGGGCACTTAATTGCCCCCTGCGGGGGCAATTAAGCACCCAGCCCTGAGAAGAGTCAGAGCACCCAAGTCCTGAATGAGCCGCATGATTTGACACCTCTTTCATGGGTCTAGGATGGATGGTGCAGGACCAGCAATTCGCCAAATATCCCCATTATATGTCAATGGGGCAAGTTTGGGGACCACTCTTGCCCCGGGGGTAAAACTTATACCCTTGTTCGGGGTTTCTTCTGGCACAGGTTGCGACCCTCTTCAAATGTGGTGAATTTCACGTTTCTACAAAAGTCCCTCTCGGCGCCACAATCCGTCAAAATTTGGCCTCCATGTTAATCTATGGGACTTTTTTGGGTGCTTAATTGCCCCCTACGGGGGCAATTAAGCACCCACCCCTTAGAAAAGACATAGCACCCCATTCCCGATTAGGCCGCACGATTGGACACCCCATTCATGGTGCTACGACAAACGGTGCGGGACTAGTTACGCGCCAAACTTTCATACGGAAGAAGAATAATAATAAAAAAAAAAATAAGTCTGCAAGATAACAATAGTAGTGCTGCTTCGCAAGCACCACTAATAATAATAACATGTCAGATCATTCTTTACATTTAATGTGACATAGCATCCCATAAAATTCAACTAAAATGCAAATTGAATTGTTTTATGATTATGATTTTATTTGATGCATTTAGATATTATTCAGCCATGCAGCACAGTCTCCAAGAAGGTAAGGAACCTAAATGGCTGCTGCATATTTGTATGCCATTCCTCGTTAAGTGTAATATTTGTTTCTTTTTAACTTCTTAAGAATAATCACACACTAAATCAGTCAAATTCTGGTGAATTTCCATTCAGCTACTACTGATGAAACATGAGCTGTTGCATTTAAAACCAGAACAGGAGGCTTTAGAGGAATGATGTCAAATCTCTGGCCAAGTCCGCCACTGAGAACTGACACCTTTGCCACCCTGCAGGTTTGGCAGTGTATCAAATAATTCCTGAGTGAACCTGCTATCTCTCACACCGCCAGACTGTCTATTTCCTTCGGGTCTTTTGATGTTTTTCACCTTCCTGCCTCCCCCCCCCCCCTCCCACTGAGCTCATTAGCTATAGATGATGTATATTAGTGGTAACTGAAATGGACAGCAATGATATTGAAGCCGCTTCACACACACGGCAAGCCGCTCTTTCAGTGTCTCTTAATAGTGGGAAATTCCCCAGCAATTAAATTCCGTGTGTGACTGACAAATATGTTGTTTTGAAATGTGACATTAAAGTTTAAGCTTTTAATTAGTAAAAAAAAAATTGGGAGCTCAATGTCAAAAACAATCAAAATATTTTTTTTATTTAATTTCAGGGTCTTTTTTTTATACGTTATTATGGAAAAGTACGAAAATGTTAAGAGGATAGAAGGGGATGCAGCAGAAAATATTACAACAACCTTTTTGGCCAAACTGTGGTCCTCCAATTGGCCATGATACCCTTTCTCAGTTTTAGCCTCTGCATTTTGGTTTCTTCTAGTTACTAACCATCATGCTTGTAAACTCATATTCAGTAAATATTTCAGCATCTTCTCAAGGACCCTTTAATGACTCCTGATATTCCACTGAGTCAGAGTCACAAAGTGGTTAAGGAACTAGCGGAGGTAGATGGACAGAAAAATTTGTCTATTTTTGCTGCTGAGTTCCTGTACTAGGAGGAACAGCATATTGATAAAGATAAAAAAAAATAGCATGTTCGTGTCTTTGAATGTGACTCTCAATAACCTTTCGAAATAGCAGCTTTAGACCTGGAGCTGTATCTGTAATTATAATTTAGAAAATTCTCTCATAATTCCATTTGGAAATCAATTAACCACATAGGTTTACGACCCTTAGTCTGCAAACTTTTATCTACAATGTTAGAACTATTGGAATTAATAGACTGCCATGTACAGATTTAGTTAGTCATATAAAAAGTGTATCATTTAAACCAATTACAGCATGAAGTGCTCCAAAATCTCCTGATAGCTAGCTGCATTGACCCTGCCCTTGATAAAACACAGTGGACCAACACCAGCAGCTGACATGGCACCCCAGACCATCACTGACTGTGGGTACTTGACACTGGACTTCAGGCATTTTGGCATTCCCCTCTCCCCAGTCTTCCTCCAGACTCTGGCACCTTGATTTCCGAATGACATGCAAAATTTGCAACCTGTAGCCCATTTCCTTCACACGCCTGTACACGGTGGCTCTGGATGTTTCTACTCCAGACTCAGTCCACTGCTTCCGCAGGTCCCCCAAGGTCTGGAATCGGTCCTTCTCCACAATCTTCCTCAGGGCCCGGTCACCTCTTCTCGTTGTGCAGCGTTTTCTGCCACACTTTTCCTTCCCACAGACTTCCCACTGAGGTGCCTTGATACAGCACTCTGGGAACAGCCTATTCGTTCAGAAATGTCTTTCTGTGTCTTACCCTCTTGCTTGAGGGTGTCAATGATGGCCTTCTGGACAGCAGTCAGGTCGGCAGTCTTACCCATGATTGCGGTTTTGAGTAATGAACCAGGCTGGGAGTTTTTAAAAGCCTCAGGAATCTTTTGCAGGTGTTTAGAGTTAATTAGTTGATTCAGATGATTAGGTTAATAGCTCGTTTAGAGAACCTTTTCATGATATGCTAATTTTTTGAGATAGGGATTTTGGGTTTTCATGAGCTGTATGCCACAATCATCAATATTAAAACAATAAAAGGCTTGAACTACTTCAGTTGTGTGTAATGAATCTAAAATATATGAAAGTCTAATGTTTATCAGTGCATTACAGAAAATAATGAACTTTATCACAATATGCTTATTTTTGGAGAAGGACGTGTATTATACATATGTATCATATTATACACACACAGGATTAAATGGCTATTAAAGAGGAAATCTCCACACCTTGTGACTCTTTGTAAGTGTACTTAGTGTCTGTGTATAAACAGTCAGTGAGTTTCTCAGCTCATTACTGTAGGTGATGCACTGACTTGGCTGGATACTGCACAATGGGGAAGACATAAGGCCTGCCAATGGACCTGTGTAATACTTTGTGTATACTGTACACACTCTGATAAAGAGGTGGAAAAAAGTGTTGTTGTTTCAAGGAGCTTAATAAGGAGGTAAACAAATGACTCGTATGGTCGAGTTGCTAAGAGAAAGCCGTTATTCCAATTTGAAGTTCCAACATGACAATGATCCAAAGCACAAGGCCAAGTTGACCATCCAAGATCTACATCAGAAAAAGGTGAAGGTTCTGGAGGGGCCATCACAGTTTCCTGACCTCAATATCATTGAGCCACTTTGGGGTGATCTCAAACGTGCAGTTCATGCAGGACCACCAAAAACATTACAGGAACTGAAGGCATTTGGCCAAGAAGAATGGGCAGCTATACCACCTGAGAGAATTAAGGGCATGATATTACATGATATTAAGGACTAAGGGTATGCAAACTTTTGAACAGGGATTATTTCCTCATATTCTTTGTCATGTTTTGTTTGATGATGGTGACATTCTGTTATGCCTTACAGTACATATGAACTTGAGTCTTTAATATTAACAAATAAAATAAATTAGTTTTAACTTCTCACTCATGTTTTCTTTAAAAAATTCTCCCATGGTATGCAAACTTGTACAGTATACTGTATGCTGCCTGGCCAAAAAGACCAAAAAGTCACACACACTAAAAAATTACATTTTGCTTTGATTACGGCTCACATACGCTGTGACATCATTCTGATTATGCAATGTCACAACATTCATGTCCGTCCAGAGCCACATTAATTTCTCTCCAAGATCTCGTATTGACGATGAGAGAATCAAACTGCCGCGTCTTCTCCAGCACATCTCGACGTTTCTCAGTGGATGTGACTGTGGTGGCCAATAAATGCGTGAAAATGATGTCTCATGCTCCCTGAACCACTCTTTCACTATTTGAGCCAGATGAATCGTGGCATTGTCATCTTGGAATATCCCCGTGGAAGAAAAAAAATCCATTGATGGATTGATGGAAAAACTTTGTCATTCAGTATACTGTATTCAGGTCGTCAGCTGACCTCAATTTTTGAGCACATAATGTTGAACATTAACCTGACCAATTGAAGCAATCCCAGATAATAAGACTACCCCCACAGACTTGTACAGTAGGCACTTGGCATGATTGGCATGTCACTTCACCCACCCTTATAGTGCCTGTCATTCTGGAACAGGGTAAATCTGGACTCATCAGACTACATGGCCTTTTTTCATTGCTCCACAGTCCATTCTTTATTCTACCTATCAAATTAAAGCCTTATAGTTTTCTTAAGGCTGCACAGCTGTTTATTTCCGTGAATTCCCTTTTAAAGTTAAGCCTTTATTTGTCACATATACATTACAGCACAGTGAAATTCCTTCTTCACATATCCCAGCGTAACTGGGGTCAGAGCGCAGGGTCAGCCATGATACAACGTCCCTGGAGCAGATAGGGTTAAGGGCCTTGCTCAAGGGCCCAACGGTGGCAACCTGGTGTAGCTGGGGATCGAACCGCCGATCTTCCGGTCGGTAACTCAGTGCCTTAGCCCTCTGAGCCACCACTGCCCCTTTTGGGTGAGGAAATGCTTTTACTTTCTCTATTAGACATAGCTGCAAATTGTATTCTTGTAATCTTACGATCATACAAAATAGTTTCTGACCACATTTCATCCTCGAAGATGATGGTTCACCCCTATCCTTCCAGGGTTTTAATAATGCATTTTATAGTTGCTAACCCGATTTTAATAGTGATCGCAATCTCCTTGTTTTCTTTGCTTGATACTGGCCAATAATTTTTTCCTTCTCAAAGTAACTTTGTCACAACCATAGAACATGTCTTATGACATGGTTGTTTAAAAATGAGAAGCTACTCCCTGCACCAGTTGTTGCCATCTGAACCATATTAATCACTGCAGTAATTATCCAATTTTATATTTGCACTTCTGGTAGATGCTAAATTGCATTTTGTTCTGTCTGTCATGATCTATCTATCAATTGTATTACTTCAGGAAACTGTTGCCTACAGTAGTTTGTGATGAATTTTACTTCATGTTAATCATCCATACAAACATAACTGAGCAAAAATGTAAAACAGTAGGCCACATAGGCAAAGAAATAACACAGACTGATAAGATCATGTGTTTTTATGGTTGTTTTCAATTGTTTCTGTGATGATGATGATAATAATAATAATTGTATGCATATTTCGTGAGCAAATGGGAAGAAATTTTATTCTGTCTTTGTGTTGCCGCTTTAGCTTTAAGGGTATAAGGTCCCGCCCAAATATACCCAGTGTAGAAAACACTGCTTGCCTCATTTTTGTCAGTGAACTAACCCGGAGTTGACCAGGAGACTTAGCTTTAGCGGTTAGCCCTTGTAGCGTGGATGGTCTGACCATTAGTCTGTGGATGATAACCAGAAGACAGACTACAGGTGGAATTGATCAGACAGCAGAAGGCCTTCCAGAACTTAGCCGTAAACTGGGGCCCCCTGTCCGAGACAATGTCTTAAGGGAACCCATGCAGATGGACTACGTGTTCTAAAATCAGTTCCGCAGTGTTTTTGGCTGACGGGAGTCCGGCGAGGGCCACCAGGTGCACGGCTTTGGAGAAATGGTCGATGATGGTCATGATGGTGGTTTTCTCTTCGGAATCCGGCAGGCCCATGATGAAATCAATGGCAATGTGCGACCAGGGCCGACGAGGGACGGGGAGAGGATGGAGTTCCCCTGAAGGTGGTTGGTTAGTAGTTTTAGCCCTGGTGCACACTGGGCACGCCTGAACGAATTGATTGAAGTCCCGGGCCATGGATGGCCACCAGAAGGCACGTAGGATGAACCGGATAGAGCGTTGACTGCCTGGGTGTCTGGCGATAGGTGAGGTGTGGCCCCACTCTATAACCTCCCTTCTCATAGTGGGGGGCACATAGAGACGTCCAGGCGGTGCACCTGCCGGTTCATTTTCCGCTGCCTGTGCCTGGCGGACCCTCGTCTCCAGATCCCAACGGAGAGGTGCGATCTTCGATGGTGGGAGAACAGGCGCGGGTTCCGTCCGGGGGATATCTTCCTTATGCTGTCGAGATAGAGCGTCTGCCTTGGTATTTTTGGACCCCGGACGGTAGGACGGGTGGAAATTGTAGAGCTCGAAGAACAACGCCAACTGCGCCTGTCTCGGTTTGAGCTGTTTGATATTACGGATGGTAATGAGATTTTGATGGTCGGTCCAGATGATGAATGGCTCCCTGGAGCCAGTGACGCCATTCCTCCAAAGCCCATATCGCTGCTGAGTGGTGTCAGATTTTTTGGAGAAGAAACTCGTTGGGAGCGTCCACATCTGAGGCGTCCACCTCCACAACGAATGGTTTACTTGCGTCTGGATGGAGAAGAATGGGGTCGGTGGTGAAGCGGTGACACAGTTTATGGAAGGCGGAGACGGCTGCTGGGTTGAGGCTGAATGGATGAGATGATGGGCGGGTCAGAGGAGTTAAGGGTGCTGCAACCGTACTGTAGTCCCGGATAAAGCGACGATAAAAATTTGCAAACCCGAGAAACTGTTGAAGCTGTTTAAGAGTCTTGTGTAGGGGCCAATGACGCACAACTTCCAGCTTCTGCGGGTCCATGGCCACACCCTGGGACGAGATGACAAAACCCAGGAACATGGTGGAGCGCTCGTGAAAAGCGCACTTTTCCAACTTACAGTACAGTTGGTGGGCGTGCAGTCTCTTTAATACCGCCCTGACGTGTTGGACATGTTCTTCCTTAGTGCGGGATGTCATCTAGGTATGCAAATGCCCACCGCCCTAGCATGTCCCGGAGAACGTCATTGATAAAGTGCTGGAAGGCGGCGGGGGCATTGCAGAGACCAAACGGGACTCTCGTAGTGCCCCGTGGGTGTGATGAATGCCGTCTTCCACTCATCGCCCTCCCTGATGCGCACCAAGTTGTAGGCGCTCCGAAGGTCCAACTTTGTGAAAATGGTGGCACCAGAGAGAGCGTCCAGGGCAGAGTTGGTAAGAGGCAACGGGTGACGATTCTTGATGGTTATATTATTGAGCCCCCGATAATCGACACACGGGCGAAGTTCGCCTCCTTTCTTTTTCACAAAGAAAAACCCCGTGGCGGCAGGCGATGAAGATGGCCTGATGGTACCCTGGGGAAGAGCGTTGGTCACATATTCCTCCATAACCTGCGTCTCGGTGGCAGAGAGGGAGTAGAGATGGCCGCAGGGGGGCACGGAGCCTGGCTGAAGGTCAATCGCCAGATCGTAAGGGCGATGTGGTGGAAGGTGGGTGGCGCGTCTCTTACAGAACACTTCAGCCAGGTCCCGATAGACGGTGGGAATGGCGTTGGTGTCGACATCAGGGGCCTCGGACTCCCTAGAACACGTCCCAGCCGGTGCTTGGAAGCAAAGTTCGGAACAGGTCGGCCCCCACTGGAGGATACGATTTTGGGTCCAGGATATGAGTGGGTCATGTTGAAGTAACCAGGGTTGTCCGAGGATGATGGGTGGTGACGAGATAGTGGTGAGGTGGAACTGGATCCGCTCTTGTTCATTTATGATCAGGGTGACAGGTTGGGTTTGTGTGGTGATGGGACTGGATGATAGGGGGCGACGGTCGACTGAGGTGATCCGAACCGGCTGGGATAACGCCTCAAGTTTCATCCCCAGTCGCTTGGCGTAATTGCTTGGCGTCAATGAAATTTCCTGCGGCACCGGAATCGATGAACGCAGTACTTCCGACTCGTCTGTGGCCAAACTGTACCTGAGGTGTACTTGTACCGCGAGACGGAAGATGTTGGTGGTAACGGGAGAGATCTGAAGGTGGCCCGGTGAGCTTCCCTCGTGCCTCACCGGGCCTGGGCGTTTCCTGGACGGAGGGGGCAGATGGCTCGGTGGTGTGCATCTGACCCACAGTAAGCACAGAGTCCCTCCCGAAATCTTTGTGCCCATTCTGCAGCGGACAAGGAGGCGCGCCCTAGTTGCATGGGTTCCCCGGCTCCCGTGTCAACCACGGCGGGCGGTGGAGATCCGACAGAACCAGTGATGGCGGGTCGAGCTCCAGGTACAGGAATGTGAGGGAAAGGGGCTGAAGAACGTGGCGGGACATAGGAGAGGACAGGTGTGGCAGGCGGCAGGGTGCGAGGGGCTGGCTTGGGACAAGACAGCAGACGTTGGTCGATCCGAAGGGCCAGCTGGATGAGGCCCTCCAGCGTAGCAGGTAGCTCTCGCTCCGCGAGTTCGTCTTTTATGCGGGAAGTCAGCCCTTCGTAATAGGCTGTCTGGAGAGCGGAATCTCCCGGACTCTGGACGGCGAGTGTGCGAAACTCCGCGGTGTAACGGCTCACGGACAAACCTCCCTGCCATAGATGATAAAGTCTTGTGTCGGTCTCCACCTCACCGGCGGGGTGCTCGAAGGTGAGTCTTAGCTGGTGGGTGAACTCATTGTAGGAGTGAGCGGTGTCTGAATCTGATTTGAGAACCGCCGTGGCCCACTCAGCTGCCTGCCCGGTTAGCAACGAAACGAGAACTGCAATGCATAGCCGATCGGTGGAGTACCTGGTAGAATTAAACTCAAACACCAAATCAAGCGCTGTTAAAAACACATCACACTTTCCATCCGTGCCATTCCACTTATCTGGTAATGAAATTAATACTTCAGAAGGAGGGGGGGGGGGTTGGTGCGGTGCCGCAGCCATGACGACGGGGGCTCGGCTAGCCGCGCCATCAACAGCCGCGCGGAGCAAGGCCGCGACGTCTCGGACGCTTTGGCGTAGAGTAGCGATCTCCGCGCTTAGCTTATCGATTAGCACAGCATGCTGGTCCACCATGCCGCAAAGGCGTGCATGATCCGCTGGGTTCACCGCGTGAGACTCAGTCATTCTGTCAGTGAACTAACACGGAGTTGACCAGAAAACTTAGCTTTAGCGGTTAGCCCTTGTAGCGTGGATGGTAAATCCAAACGCGGAAGCAAGCGAAAAGGCAGGATAACCACGCGATTTAATCTAAGGACTCTCACAACAACGGAGCAAGGGAAAAACACAAATTTAACCCGCGTCCTATAAACACACACTCTAGACAGAAAAATAACCCAAGATAGTGAGTACTCACGAATTGGAAGCGATACGAGCTGAT
The DNA here is from genome assembly GCA_030522415.1 of Channallabes apus. Classification (NCBI taxonomy): domain Eukaryota; kingdom Metazoa; phylum Chordata; class Actinopteri; order Siluriformes; family Clariidae; genus Channallabes; species Channallabes apus. The sequence goes on along the minus strand of CM060121.1, from coordinate 16,804,214 downwards.
CCGACATGGGCGAAACTCAATGACTGAGTGAGGTGAAACGCCATCTTGTCTCCTTTTATGCTTCCTGCTTTAGCGACCTGGCTACTTCCGGGTCCTTGTGCCGGTCACGCAATGTGTGACAATTTTTTAGCTATTACAACGTATAATCAGCCAGAATTTCAGTATTTCAGTTTTTGTTATCTGTTGACTATTTGTGTAATCGTCCATAAATGCATAAAGTATCTATGACGAGGAAAACACACTTCAGTTTGCAACATGCATTTAGGAACTGGTTTCCAATACATTATGCATATCTAACATGAATGTTTTGTTTATTTTATCATTAGGGTAGCTACAGTATTACTAACGCTGGATTATTCTATTACAGTGTTGGAGAGAGTTATTTATGGTTAGCTCACCTGTACTACAGCGTATGTGATTTATTAAATGTCATGACTCGACCATGGAGCGCTTCGTGATTTATGAACCTTCCTGTTGCCTGTTGCATGAGGATTCTGTAGTCTTAATTGTTAACCTCGAAAAAAATTTGTAGTGGTTTAACCTAGATAGATAAGGATATATGACTTCAAATTTGCTCTTGAATAATAATCACATGCTGCTTTTACTTGTAGATAACATTCAAAGCAAAGTCAAAATCAAAATTGCAATATGGATCTGTGGAATTAATCACAAAAGGCTGCATTTATTACATGTACAGGTGTTGTCAGGAATTCGTGTAGTTTGTAAATAATATTTTTTAGGTAATAAATATATATTGGCTAACATCCTCTTTTTCGTCTATCAATATTTGTTGTTAGCATGGATAAATACATATAAAATGATACAATTTATAATTACATAAGCGGCACGGTGGTGTAGTGGTTAGCACTGTTGCCTTGCATCTCCAGGGTCCGGATTTGATTCCTGTCGCTGTGTGCATGGAGGTTGCATGTTCGCCCCATGTTTGGTAGGTTTCCTCCAGGTACTTCAGTTTCTTCCCACAATCCAAAGACATGCAGATTAGGCAAATTGGTGTTGTATGTGTTTGTGTAATGGATTGGCACCCTGTCCAGGATGTACTCTGCCTCGTGCCCCTAGTCTCCTGGAATCGCAGTTTAAATCACATTCGCAATGTGTTAATCTCAATAAAAAAATGTTATCACATTGTGCAGTCCTAAAGTGATACCTTTCTTGTGACGGTGTACATTAGAATAGAAACACAGCTTTCCAGTCATTCAGTGGATTCCAGGAAAAAGCATGCTTCTACTGAGCAGGCTTCCTAATAAACCTTAGAAAAATAGATTTAAGCTGTTTGATTAAGAAGGCCTAGGGAGTCCAAATGCATGTGTTATTCAGTTTTTCACTTTGCAAGTTAGACTGAATATGCAGTAACTTGTTTGTGGATGATCCACAACAGTAAACATAATACGTAAATAAATTTGTGTCATTTAATAAAGGAAAGAAGATTGTGGTCCTGAGCAATTTGCTGTTTTATAACAAGGCAAAAAACACTTTTATTGGAAAGTTTTTTATATTTATTTTTAACACCTCTCACCTGACCACTCAGTTATGGATTATTTTCTGATAACAGCATGCTCCATTGTGGTCTATTGATAAGACCAAAGGAAAATAATAATTATTAATTAAAATATTAATTATAATTTAATAACTATACAGGATTATTGCATAATGGCAGTGTGATCCAAATCATGCTTTCATTATCATTTTTGATTACATTTAGGCATTTGGCAGACACTCTTATCCAGAGCGACTTACCTTTTTATCTCATTTACACAACTGAGCAGTTGAGGGTTAAGGGCCTTGCTCAAGGGCCCAACAGTGGCAACTTGATGGTTGTGGGGTTTGAACCTGGAATCTTCTGAACCGTAGTCCAATGCCTTAACCACTGAGCTACCCCTGGCCCCATGTGCTTTTTTTCAGAAATCATTGGTGAAAAGAACGGGGTAGACAACTGCACACTGGAGCAACATTTTTTGGCATTTTAACTTAAATTATAAGAACATCTAGAGATTACTGACCATTTAAAAGCTGTTAAAGTGTGGCCAGGTTTGTGTACGTGTCTACCATTATATTATTAGCAGACTGAATGTATAGTATGAACGCTTACTGTTTTTTTACTCCCCGCAGTGACCGTGCTGGTCAGGAGGATTCAGTGAGGTGATAAGGCAGGGTGGAGAATGCATGCTCTGAAGTGTTTTTCCTTTCCCTCTGTGGAAAGATAATAGCAGAATGTATTTACGCCGCACTCCACTTTGCTAGTGACACAGCTGATAGAGCTGCATGCTCAAACGTTACTGAAGTCACTGAAATAAAAATATTTTGCTACACTGTATGGCCAAAGGTTGGCGAACATCTAACCAGAACAGTCAAACATTTGCCCTGCCGGTTTAAAGTTGGAAGCACTGCAACTAAAAGGTCTGAACCTGTTCCAGCATAATACTGCCCTGATGCACAAAGCAAACTCCCTGAAGACATGGTTTGCCGAGGTTGGAGTGAAAGAACTTGAGTGACCTGCACAGAGCCCTGACCTCACTGAAACTCACTGAACATCTTTCAGTCTTCTCACCTGAAATAGCAGTTCTTACAAATATCACAGGACTGCAAACACAACATCCTGATGCTTTTGTTGCACTGATAAAGATCTGTGAACTATCATGTGACCCTGGATTCTACACTCTTTTCATCAGTTTGTGGCTTTTTCCACTAGAATAAAAACAGAATAGGTGACCTTCTGTATGCTAAGGTGAGTGAAGTTTACTGTCCCCACTGGGAAAAATCAGACCATAATCTTGTCTTCCTGAAGCCCCACTACAAGCCTCCTGTCTTGAGTCAAACAACCAACAGAACACACATTCAGAAAATGGTCTCCTGTGGCTGAGAAGAATCTGAACCACTGTTTCGAAAGTACTGATTGGTGTGTGTTGTAAGGACCTGGAGAAGAAGGCTTTTAAGAATGGTGAGAAGGCTGGGCTTAAGTGCATTCAGAAAGAACTCAAGTTCAATCTGAAGCAGGCATGTGGTGAGGCCCAATGAGTTCAACCAGATCTTCCACTGGTTTGACTGCCTCTACCCTTCGCCAGTGATTTGATTTTGTTCTATTATCACCTCCTGTCCTCTTCAACTGCTGTCTAAATGTTTACCCATACTATAGCAAGAGCTCTCTTGAAGCAACACCATGATAAATCCCAGTTCTACAGAAGAGCAGCTTAAAGATCTAAATGATTACAGGCCTGTGGCACTGACAACTCACATCATGAAGATGTTCGAACGTTTTTGAAATTTTTCACCATCTCCATAGGCCTCCTACAGTTCGTCTACAGACAGAAAGTTGGTTTTGACGATGCCTTCCTTTATCTGCTTCATCAGAGCCTCTCCCACCTCGAAAAGGGAAAAGGTGGGTGAGGTGCTTATTTGATTTCTCCAGCGCTTTCAACACAGTCCAACACAACTGACATGCGTGTGGACTTAAATCTGGTGATCCGGTTTATAGATGAACTCAAACAAAATCCACAGTATCTCAAGATGAAGGACTGCATCTTAGGCACTATAGTCAGTAGCACAGGAGCACGTCAGGGAACTGTCCTCACCACCATCCTGTTCACTGTGTACACCTCAGATTTTACATACTGTACAGTACAACTCAGATTCGTGCCAAATGCAGACATTCTCCAATGACACTGCTATTGTGGGGTGCGTTAGGGACGCATAGGAGGGCGAATACCGAAGTGTAGTCTAAACCTGCTACAGCTGAATACTACAAGACAAAAGAAATGGTGATTGACTTTTGTCGGTCCATGTCTCCCATTCCACCTGTCTCCACTGAGGGAGTGAATATTGACATGGTGAAATCTTACGATTAAACGAGGCTGTAGCTTGATGTACTAGCTGTACAAGAAAAGCCAACGGTAGTTGTTCTCCCTGAGCAGACTAATCTTCTTTTAACATCTGTAATAAGCTCCTGAACATGTTGTCTGTCATCTCCATTGTACTTTTTTGTGCTGGGGAGGTACACTTATGGCGCTTTTCCACTGCATAGTACGGCACGACACGGTTCAGTTCAACTCACTTTTGGGGGTTTTTCCACTGGGAACAGTACCTGGTACCTGGTCCTTTTTTTAGTACCACCTCAGCCGAGGTTCCAAGCGCGCCGAACCGTTACCAAAACATGATGTGTAAACTCTGCTGGTCACTGATTGGCCGGAGAAAATCGTCATTACTGCGTCACCGAACTTGGGACACGAGACACAACAGAACCGCTATATTTAGAACAGCCAGAGAAGGATCGCACGCACCTTTTTGTATTAACCAAAAATTTTCTTTGGCTGCCATCAGCCTCTTTTGAAACAAACTCCTTCGTCTTGCTGTTAAAAACATCCACATGCTGAGAATGAAGAACACCATGCCATCGATATGCTCCATTGTTGTGTGTTTGTTTGTGGCGTGTTTACGATGACGTCACGGCAGTAGCGGCGCTGCAACTAAAACAACACGTGAGTAATCCCACCCACTCTAAAGCGTTACTAAACTGCAGTGGAAGCGCAAACCGAGCCAAACTGCGCCGAACCGAAGTGAGTTGAACTGAACCGTGTCATGCCGTACTATGCAGTGGAAAAGAGGCATTAGAAGTAGGGATGCTACGAGCTTGGACAAGGTGGTCAGGAGAGCCAACAGTAGTTGGTTTGGAGATGGACTCTCTAAGTACTAGAGAGAAGGACAAAGTGTTGTCCATCATGGCCAACCCTGACCACTCACTGTATACCACTGTGAGTCCCCCCCCCCCCCCAAAACAGAAGAGTATGTTCAGTGGAAGACTTCTATTGCAAAGCTACACAACTGACAGGCTCAGGGAATCTTTTGTCTCCAGAGCCATTTGGCTTTACAACACCTCTCTGCAGGGGCATGGGAATGTGGACTGGGGGATCTAGGCTTAAGGCTCTGATGCTATATATATCATTATGCAACCCATATAACTCGCTCATCTTTTAGCTTCAGTGTCTGCTCGTTAATTTCAGTATTACATGTTAAGCTGCATACTTGTACGCATATACCCAGATAAATTCTTGAAAGTTAGCATTGCACTAGTAATTTTGGTCAACTCTTGCATATGCCCTGTGTCTACTAAGTGCATGTAAGATATGCAGTGTGCAATCTATAAACCTGTCTTCGTGTGATATCTTTAATTTCCTCTAGGATCAATAAAGTATTTATCCATCTATTTATCTACTCTATACGTTTTTTTGCGTACTATAAAATTCCCTCAATATGGTATTGTTTAGATATTGATAATCAATGAAGGTTCATTTAAGTATCAAGTCTTGTGTGGATTTGATCTTTGTCTTATGTTATTTTGCCCTCATTATGAATAATTCATTCATAAACTTGCTGCACTGAAAGGCGTGTCTCTGCTGCATTAAGTCCACCCGAGACGCTACTGGACCTTTCAACCTCGCCAGCCATTAAGAACGGAGCTGCAGAGTATTTTGTCCCACATTGTATGCTCAAGTGCCACTTTGCATGCATTTCAAGACCCTAATTATTGGCTGAGGGGAATTAGATTAGAATGGGGGATCAAGCAAGAAAGTGTAAGAATTAATGAAAGAAAGGAAAAGGAAAGAGGAGACGCATGAGGAAAATGCCGAGGAAAGGTGAGAGATTGGGGAGTGCAGAACCTGAAGCGAAAGAAGGCGATAATGAAAGAAGAAAATGCATTTCCCAAGTGCAAAGAAGCCACTTTGACAGTTTAATAGATCAGATTATTTATATGCTGCCACAAAATGAATTTCCCTCATATTTTTAGATTATACGCCTATATTTTGTATTACCTGTACTTGAATTTTTAATGTGTTGTTTTCTTATAATCTGAACTTCCATCTTTTTTTTCTAATCTAATATATGGATTAGCAACACAACTTCCTCATAGCTGGTAGACACATGAGTGTTAGATTATTCTAATCTTAAGAGATCAAGAAGAGTTTTGTCATACTGTACACTATCGACAATAACCAGATTCCCCTTCCCTTTTTCTCTATTCAACATCTCTCCATAATTTACATGCCTGTTGTCAGTTCTCAGTGATCAGCTGTACCAGTCTCCCTTACTGTCTGTTGATGACCTTGTCTTGAATGTATGATTTCTTTCAGTAAGTTTTACCTGGCCTGCTTTTTATCTTCTTGCAAAGTCTTTCTCGCTTTAAATGAAAACACGACGATGAGAGCAGTAGAGATGTACTGTACTTGCTATGTAAGAGTTTAAAAGAGCCTCTTCTTCTCACTTGGCATTGAAAGGCTCCTTTGGTTAACAAACTCAACGACATTAAGTGGTGCATGAGAAATGTTTTTTTTTTTTTTTTAGTTTAATTATAATTTAATTTCGTGGCTTGAATTTATGTCCAAGGTGTCAAAAAATGTAAAAGAATAATAAGGTACAGTACTAGAAATTAAATAGAGTTTTTGGTGGCAACATTTTTCAAAATTCTAAATTCAGATCCAGAGGTGGATTACAAACACTACATCTCGCGATTTCTTTCTGTAAATGCAAAAAAAAAAAAAAAACCTGAGTAGCATTTTGAATCTTTGAATTGAAACAACTAATAAATAGTCTGGCCTGCCCAAAATATATTTTTAATAATCTTTTTATTTCCAGCACCTCATTATTATAAAATTTGATTTGTAACCTTGCACACAAATTTAAAAGATGTTATCTTCAGGTTGTAACATCAAGTTTCTCATTCCCTGCTTCTTAGCTGTCATGATGTAAATGCCTTGTAAGTTTTTATAAGACGAAGGTTACTAATTAAGCAATATCACATAAGAGAGTGCTGTTGTGCTGTTTATCATAATGGCTGTGATGTTGTCGTGGGCACACGGGTGCGACTCTGGTGCCAAAGATATCAAAGCCATGATGGTAAACAACACAACAGCACTCTCTCAACAGCATGACCTCGAGTACGATGTTGCTTTCATACACCTACACCATTCATTATTGACAGATTATGATTTATTTGTTTGTTTAACCAGTTATTTTTACTAGGTCAACACACATCCTTCCATGACTAGTGGAATTAGCTAACTGCAACTGGCAAAGTTGGTGACCAAGAGTGAGCGACCGACAGTGTATTTAAAAGGCTTGGAAGTAGTTTTAAATAGGTTAAAGATGTATTCTCTTGCCAAAATGGATCCATGACTGGTGATCCATGACCACACATACCATCGCTTTTGGGGGGAAAAAAAAAAAGACCAGCTGAGGTGCTTTTGCTAGCTTTACACAGATACGTCACAATGGTTGGCCGGAAGCATGCCGTCTCCCCAATTCACTTCTATTTTCAACTGATATGTTGTTTACCTGCACTAAAACAAGCCTTCTGCCTTTATGCTCTAGGATTGGCTCCTACGTTCTACAACTTTTCTCGCTCTAACCATTCAAAGTCAAAAACAAATTCTTGTAACTAATCATAACACAGAAGGCACTTTCAGTTGTACTTTGAAACAATTTTAATGCTGCTGCTACTGCTGATCAGCCTTGATCTCAGCTGATTTTTCAGTTCATTGTTTTTGATGCATGACAGCTTTAGCCCTAATTAAGTGTGGTGTGGACGTCTTGTCTACTCTGCAGTATGTAAGATATCATTGGGTTGCTGCTAACTGCTACCTTTTTTTTTTTTTTTTTTTAAACCTGCTGTCACATGCATCACACGTCTCAGGCCAGACGCCCGTTCGTGATGTGATACTCCCTTTTTCACAAAGAGCTTGTCTCACCCGTTACTCCCTCCGCTCCCAGATTAAAGGCACGACAGCAACAACCTCCGTTTCCACCTCTGTTCCTTTCATACAGGATCCAGAGGCGCAACAACAGCGCAATATTCCCACCTCGTACCGGCTATGTGTGAAAGGAGCTAGTGTGCAAGAGGAGAACTTGAGGTGTTTGGCTTGAGATCACACCAGATGAAAACCCACTTGTCCAGCAGTCTCTGTAATTTCTTACAAAACACTACTCTATTGATCCCAGCTCAGGAAAATCTATGCTGCAAAAAATAATGGCATTTGAGTGATGCAACATTACTGTTTTTAGTTCCTGGTTTAAACGCTTTAATATTTTTAGATGTGTTAAAGGAAAAGTGATGGTATCTGACAAGCTTTTGGCACATTTTGAATCACTGTTTTTGTTTGTTATTGTCGTTTCAGGATATTGACGGTGGGGAGGAATTAGACATCTCAGAGCTTCCAGATCAGCAACCTGGTGTACGTCACAGCTTTGTACAGGAGCACTTTCAGGCCCAGTACAAGTGAGTCCATGTAACTATACTACACTACAGTATATAGTAGTGACAGTACCACATGCAGGTCAGGGGTTTGCCTCTGTAATGTAGTCCAATAATGATCTTCCTGCCTTGGGTCTGTGTTTGACGAGTAGCATGAGCTCCCAGCACTTGGTGGCTTTCCTTTGGGTACTCTGGTTTCTTCCTATAGTCCAAAGACATGGGTTGGGCTAATTGGCATTTCCAAATTGCCCGTAGTGTGTGAGCCTGTGTATGCTTGTGCCCTGAGATGAATTGGCACCCTGTCCATGGTGTACCCAGCTCTGTACCCTTAGTCATCTGGGATAACCTGCGACCCTGTACAGGTTAAGTGAGTGAGATTGTTTCCTTTTTTTTTTTATTTTTATTTCAGTTAATTGGTCACTTGATGCTATATAAATTTATTGACATAGTTAATGTAGTGCCCTATGCATCATGTGTTACTGTAATACAGTTCAGTGGTTGGAAAATGTTAAAATTTTCCATAACCTATCAAAGAAGAATTGTCCAATTTTGCTGGGACACTTTAAAAGCTTAAAAATTAAGGTTCTAAGCCCAAGGTATTGGGATCGGAGTGCTTTTTCGAGGCAGTATGTTCACCCTGTATTTCAAAAAGTACACTCCAGTCTTGCTTAAAACAAGAACATCCAGGAGGTACTCATCATATACCCTCCCACATAGTTCAGTTTAACCTTAAACTCTGTCTCACACACACAAGAATCAATGATGTTTTCAACCTTCAAGGAAAATAATGCCCCATGGCCAGGATTTGTAAGGCTTGATATCAGCTTGTTCAGTTTTCTTCAGTTGTATGGTTGGGATTTGTCGTACAATCTCTTTATAATGATAGGGATTTTAGGATTTATATTTACTTAATAATCAACAATAGTTATCATCCTAATGCACATCAATCAGCCATAATTTCAAAACCTTAACATTATATAACCACCTAGGTTTTGGGTTCCCATAGTGGCCCTCTTAATGCATGGCTTCACAGAGCCTTTTGGTGTGTGCTGTGGTGTTGTTCACCAGGATGTTGGCAGTGAATCCTTCGGATGCTGTGGGTTTCAAGATGGGGCCTCCGTAGGTCGAGCTTGTTTGTCCGGCGCGTACCATGGGTCCTTGATCAGAATGGGATCTGCAGGCTTTCTGTCATGCCCAGCATTGAATTTTGTACTGCTTCGTCTTTTTTCTGAGATTGGACCAGACAGGCTAGCCTCTGGTCCCTGTGGACATGGGGAGCCTTGGGTGGACATGATCCTGTGAACGATTTACTGGTATAGTACTGAGCAAAAGTCTTAGGCAACATATTATATGCTGCCAATTATGTTACGGGGGGGGGGGGGAGTATTTAATCAGCCACCAATGCAAGTTCTCCAACTTAAAAAGATGAGAGAGGCCTGTAATTTTCATCATAGGTATACCTCAACTATGGTATAAGAGACAAAATAAGAAAAAAAAATCCAGAAAATCACATTGTAGGATTTTTAAAGAATTTATTTGCAAATTATGGTGGAAAATAAGTATTTTGTCAATAACAAAATTTCATCTCAATACTTTGTTATATACCCTTTGTTGGCAATGACAGAGGTCAAACGTTTTCTGTACGTTTTCTCCAGCAAGCTCAGTAAAACCCAACAACTAGTTTACTTTTAGTACTGTGCGAATGTCTTGGGCACATACAGAAATATGGCATAAGCAAAAGAAAACAAATATTTCTGCATAAAAGAAACTTTTATAAAGAGTAAGAAAATAAATAGTCAATATTTGGAGTGAAAACACATTGCTTAAAAACAGGGGTTATCTTACAAGACAGCTCATGAACAGCACCCTGATGGATTACAATACAGAGAAACTCAATTTCAACAGTGTCTCATTTTTGTTTTGCTAGCATTAACGTTATAATGGATCACAAATGTTGTAGAACAAACAGTTAGCCTGTGACATGATTAATTAGGTTAATGATTCACAAACACAACACTGTTTCTGGTCACAATTAAGCACAAAACTCCCAATTTCAATAAGCCGATCAGCTAATGCATCACTAAAAGAAATGTTCTAGTTAAAACTTTATGAATAGATCCATGCTAGCTCTCTTACACCAATGGTAAAAGTAGTAATGTAGTGATATGAAATGTCTGCGAGCTTCAAGAGAAGTTGTGAGACTTTCGTGCCTCCATTATTTAAATTAGAGTTAATATATTCTGTATTTTTAAGTTTTTTTCCCCTTTCTTAAGAATCTGGCAATGCTTGATTATGCCAAAAAGTCGAGTCCTGCCGAGACAGAACCTGCTTCAATATGAGTGAATAGTAGAGAAAGTCACACAGTCACTGAGCCACTGTGACAGCATGACAGATGTGATCAGTGACTAAGTGTGTTATTTAATGATTTAGTGTTTAATGAAATAATTTGAGCTCAATGAGACATTTAAGAGTCTGATTAACTAATCTGATCTATACGCATCAGTCTCTGTTTCTGTCTTCCGCACATCTCAATGTCTCACCTTTCAGACGCAGGCCTGTCCTTCTTATAGATCAGAAGGGCATACATGTTGTTTTTATAGAGATTGCTACTGATATTTTTAGTTGGATGGGCATCGATGAGCCACTAGAACTACGTAGCGTTGGCTCTGTATTGTTATAACTTAGGCTTTAGTGAATAATCACGTGTACTATAGGCTTCACACTTAATGCAGTTAGGCCACAGTTGCACTGTGATTAATGACAGGAGGATGGTATGATGCTGTAAATATTTACAAATGTAGATATGGGAGTCAACTTTTAACGTTATCAGTAAATTGAAGAAGAACTCCTGAATTTTGGAGCCAGGCTCTGGACTTGAAAAATACCACCTGATGATGGTTTTTTTTTTTTCCTTTTCTTTTGCCAATCTGTATCTCATGCACTCTTCCGCTGTTGGAACCCTTCTGCATCACGTTTCAAAATGTTGTGCATTGTGCAATGCGTTTCTGCTCACCGCAGTTGTAAAGAGTAATTATTGGAGTTACCATCGCCTTCCTATTCCAGTAGATCAGCAATTAGATTGTATAGATTTGCCATTATGAAACACAAACATCAACATGGAGACAATGACTACGGCTAAACTATGGTTAATGGTAATGTTAACAATAACCAGAACAAAGAAACAACAGAATAAACGAACAACCCCAAGACAAGACCAAACTAAAAACGATTCGTACATAGAGAGAGAAGCTATTAAAAACTCCACAGTGCGCAGGTGAATACAGTAGAGACAACATGACTTTGGTGAAGTTCATCCTGGGAAATGGAAATGTCAATATAGGAGTCCTAAAGAACACAAAAACAGGGAGGAATACAGGGCAAACCATAACAAATACTTAATCCAGCCCATCTGTTATCAACTAACAAACCATGGACAAAGTCACTTAGATCATACCGTGGTGTGAAAAACTATTTGCCCCCTTCCTGATTTCTTATTCTTTTGCATGTTTGTCACACTTAAATGTTTCTGCTCATCAAAAACCGTTAACTATTAGTCAAAGATAACATAATTGAACACAAAATGCAGTTTTTAAATGAAGGTTTACGTTATTATGGGAGAAAAAAAACTCCAAATCTACATGGCCCTGTGTGAAAAAGTGATTGCCCCCCTTGTTAAAAAATTACTTAACTGTGGTTTATCACACCTGAGATCAATTTCTGTAGTCACCCCCAGGCCTGATTACTGCCACACCTGTTTCAATCAAGAAATCACTTAAATAGGAGCTACCTGACACAGAGAAGTAGACCAAAAGCACCTCAAAAGCTAAGCATCATGCCAAGATCCAAAGAAATTCAGGAACAAATGAGAACAAAAGTAATTGAGATCTATCAGTCTGGTAAAGGTAATAAAGCCATTTCTAAAGCTTTGGGACTCCAGCGAACCACAGTGAGAGCCATTATCCACAAATGGCAAAAACATGGAACAGTGGTGAACCTTCCCAGGAGTGGCCGTCCGACCAAAATTACCCCAAGAGTGCAGAGACAACTCATCCGAGAGGCCACAAAAGACCTCAGGACAACATCTAAAGAACTGCAGGCCTCACTTGCCTCAATTAAGGTCAGTGTTCACGACTCCACCATAAGAAAGAGACTGGGCAAAAACGGCCTGCATGGCAGATTTCCAAGGCGCAAACCACTTTTAAGCAAAAAGAACATTAAGGCTCGTCTCAATTTTGCTAAAAAAAACATCTCAATGATTGCCAAGACTTTTGGGAAAATACCTTGTGGACCGACGAGACAAAAGTTGAACTTGTTGGAAGTTGCGTGTCCCGTTACATCTGGCGTAAAAGTAACACAGCATTTCAGAAAAAGAACATCATACCAACAGTAAAATATGGTGGTGGTAGTGTGATGGTCTGGGGTTGTTTTGCTGCTTCAGGACCTGGAAGGCTTGCTGTGATAGATGGAACCATGAATTCTACTGTCTACCAAAAAATCCTGAAGGAGAATGTCCGGCCATCTGTTCGTCAACTCAAGCTGAAGCGATCTTGGGTGCTGCAGTAGGACAATGACCCAAAACACACCAGCAAATCCACCTCTGAATGGCTGAAGAAAAACAAAATGAAGACTTTGGAGTAGCCTAGTCAAAGTCCTGACCTGAATCCTATTGAGATGTTGTGGCATGACCTTAAAAAGGCGGTTCATGCTAGAAAACCCTCAAATAAAGCTGAATTACAACAATTCTGCAAAGATGAGTGGGCCAAAATTCCTCCAGAGCGCTGTAAAAGACTCGTTGCAAGTTATCGCAAACGCTTGATTGCAGTTATTGCTGCTAAGGGTGGCCCAACCAGTTATTAGGTTCAGGGGGCAATTACTTTTTCACACAGGGCCATGTAGGTTTGGATTATTTTTCTGCCTAAATAATAAAACCCCTCATTTAAAAACTGCATTTTGTGTTTACTTGTGTTATCTTTGACTAATAGTTAAATGTGTTTGATGATCAGAAACATTTTGTGTGACAAACATGCAAAAGAATAAGAAATCAGGAGGGGGGCAAATAGTTTTTCACACCACTGTATATTTCCCCAGTCTGATGTCTGATGAGAACTTAACCTGAAGCTCTCAGGTATCTGGATCAAATTATTTTAGTTAGTTATTTAAAAAAACAAAATTGCATTGTGATGCTGCCACGTGATTGCCGGATTAAAAGACATGTGTTCATGTGTTCCTAATAATGTGGACGGAGACATTTAAAAAAAAAATAATTGGCAGATGTCCAAGTATCTGCGCTGCGGCCCAGGCCTATTACTGGGAAGGCTGGTTTCATAATTCAGAAGAAGTTTTGTCATCAGTTTAACCTTTTGATGGGTTACAGACTGTATGACATGAATATTGGATTTTTCACAGGATTACAAATCCTTTTTTTGGAGGCCTGTGCCAACTCAATTGCCAGCTCGAATGGTATGAACATGATTTAACCTATGAAGCCAGTCCCCCCCCTTTTTTTTCCTTTTCCAATTTTGGAAACATCATCAGCTCGTCGTAGCTAAATAAAATTTATGCTCATACACCAATCAGCCATAACATTAAAACCTTAACACATTATGCTCAATAGTTTGTTTGTTAGAACAAATCCTTTTGTTCCATAAAAAACAGCGCTGACCTCTCGAGGCATGACTCCACAGGACATCTGAAGGTGTGTATCTAGCACTATTACAAGATACACACCTTGTAAGGGAAATGTCAAGGTGGCGTCTTCATGGATCTGTTTTGTTTGTCCAACACATTCCATGGATGCTCTCCCAGATTGAGGTCAAGGTTGTTGATCTGGATTCTAAATTCTCCCCATCTCAATCTGTTAGAGCATCCATGGAATGTGCTGGACAAACAAACCTGATCCTTGAAGTTGTGGTGCCTGAATTACATGGATGCTCGATCAATCTGATTCCAGATCAACAACCTTGACCTCTTTGCCTGCTAAGCCTCATACACAGCAGGCTATGATGCACGGAATGTCCAGATACCTTTTTATCAAAGCCAACATTGTACTTTGTTTTCCAGTAGTTTGTGCTTATTCCTTTGTGCTTATTCGTTGGCTCTTTCCTTTGGGACAAGACCAGACTTGCATAGCCTTCGCTCATCACAGGCATCAATGTGACCCTGTGAATAGTTGATAATCAGTGTTACTGTTATGTGGTGTTAATGTTATGGCTCATCAGTGTGTAGTAATTGCGATAAACTGTACATTGTTTAAATAATTATTGATCCACTGTTCCAGGTAACACTCTAAGACAGCGTCCTATAAAATAATCAAATATGTTACCAGACATCTTTTATATATATTTTCCTCACTACCTCCTTAAAAAGGAAAAGGTAAATAAGTGGTTTAGTTTTCAGCAAGTGGCATGCATCCAACCTGAAACACTAGATAGCTTTCTGACGTCAGCGTGTCACTTGAGCACGTCCAATCTAGACTGCTGCAAGGCTGAGATTATGTCACTCACTCACTCACTCACTCACACTCTCTCTCTCTCTCTCTCTCTCTCTCTCTCTCTCTCTCTCTCTCACTCACACACACACACACACACACACACACACACAGAGAAAAAGTTACACAACCAGCCACAACCTCAGTTTGTTTAGGGATTTGTGTGAGCTTTATCCTTCGGAATCTTACTTGATCTGGGAAGAATCAAATCAAATACCTTCAACCAAATATTCACAATCTTAAATCTCAATCAGTCAGGGTATTCAGCTATAAGTCAGTACATTAATTTCTGACATCCTGTGCTTGGGAATACTTACAAAAAAAGCAATAAATTATTAAAATACAAAATAATGAAACCTGCATTAGTGCATGCCAAATTAAAATGAAATAAAAGAATAAAAGTATTGTTAAGAGGTAAACAGAGTCTTAAGATCAATAATTGTATATGATCTGCTTTCTGTAAGCCTACCTTTAAAAATTTTTGTAAAAAATTAAAACATATCATTTAGCATGGCAGGAATTGACCTCTGTGTGTGGTCTTCTTGTACTCCGTATTGTATTCCGGGAGGTGTTATGTGCTTTTACAAACACCAACAGTGTTCAAGAGGAAACAACTGTATTCTGTCAAATTGATGAAAATGATTACAGCGCTGTTGAGACGAGGAGTTTTATTTGCAGATCTTTAGTTCATCACTATGTGCCAGAATCATAATTTTGGAAACCGTACATGTTCTTGCTTCCATAACTCTAAAACCGAGTCATAAATAACACTCTTGATTATGATATAATGCAAATGGTATTACATAACACCCACAGTTCTGAAACTGAAATGATACAGCACTCTGCAAAAGTCTTAAACTATCCCTAATTTGTTCATATTTTGAACATATTCATATACTCTTTCAAAGAGAGAGACTTTTAAAAATATTTTTTAATGCAGTCTTGAGGAATTGGAAATCAGGGTTCTTGAAGAACTTTTTGGTTCTTATTTTTGGTCGAGTCCCTGTGCCTGACCATTTTCAGAGAAATATTTTGCATTAAGCCACGGAGTGATCTATGAATCGTTCAAGGATATAAAAAGATTGTTCTTACTGCAAGGCATGAACCAGTGAGAAACAGGTGCTGATGATGACAGCATTCAGCATCAATCAGCGGCCTGATCATCTGAGTGATTGGAACAGACGAGAGGGGAAATGAGGCTGCTGCTGAAGTTGTTACATTAAAAAAACACCTTGGTTGGCACTTTGCAGCCTGTCACAGTAAAAAAGTTTGTTCTCATTTCTTTAATCTGTATGATTTCCACTTAATTAGGCATTAACCCTAATGTTGGATAATTTCCATATTTTGGTTGGAAGAATTATGTTTCAAGGTGGACCTTTTGCAATGTTGCAAATACAACATGCAATTTTAGTCTTGATTTGGAGCATTTATGCTGATTAACTTTCATTTGCAACCAAATATTTGGTTTTGGGCTTTTTTAAAGGTGCATTTGCAGCACTGTTACGATCATTCATTACCTGATCGTCATACTGTATGGTCAACATTGTTCTGACATCATTTCCTTAAAGTAATTTTCTTTCAGCATATGAAACCCTGCCAAGTTAATGTTTTGACAACTAAATATTCCTGCCTGGCTGCCAAGTCACTGAGTCATTCCATTACGCTTGTAACCAAATACTGTAGGTAAACATGTTAAAAACAACAAAATGTCCATTAATCGGTTCCTAGTACACCTGAAGAGTTGTGTGAATATTTAACCAGGAAAAAGGAAGCAGTGTTTGTAAATCATTAGTCAATGGTATTTCACCAAAGCTGATGTTCTCTTCCTTGTGATTTTCCTCTCTGCTGTTTCTGACATTTATTTAGACATTACAACCGCAAAAAAATTTATCTATTTAAAAGCTTATTAAAAAAAGACAATTGACGAAGACAAAAAAAATAAATCTGAAATGTTCGAAGACACTGGCGCCCGATGCAGCTGAATATAAAATTAGAAATTGGAACATTTGCCTCAACAACAATATAAAACACATTAGAAAGCAGCAGTGGCTTCTGACAACAGACTTTAACCACAACATAGCTTCAAAAGAAATTGACAAAAAGTCAAGAGGCTTTCACAGTAAGCTTGTGCTAAAGGTAGTGATTTTTCACAGTTGAGAATCAAAAATATAGTCATCCAACAACTCGTTCTAAACATTTTAGACGTACTTTTGTTTAGCTGTGTTCAATACAGCAAGTTATTTTCCTGTCAGCATCGGCAGTGTACAAGCCATACTCAGAAGAGCTGCAAGGGTTGCCAAGTGGTCTGAAAACCATTCCAAAAAAAAAAAAAGAAGAGGACATTGTGTTGAAAACTTGGTTAATTTGTAATAATTTATTTTTTAATATCCACTAATTAATTAATCCCTAAAATGGTGGCATGCTGGTGTAGTGGTCAGCACTGTGGCCCTTCACCAGGGTCGAGTGGAACGGACAGCTTGTTACCAACTTGTGGAAGAGATGCATCTGTCTGTAGGAACACAAACACCATTCAAACACCACAAACTTGCACATTAGCGGGAACTTGGCTGGGTGTTATAGGCACATGCCATCGCAGTCCTAGTGTCCTGACCACGCTTCTAGTGATTTCCTGGGAGGCCAGCAATTCAAAAATGAAGCAGTCAGTCTGATCATGGCTGTGGCGTAATGAGAAAACTTCCTTCCTTGAAGATATCCAAGCACTAATAAAGGTAGTTTTTAGTTTCATAACTGTGAAAAATCAAAAGTCCTGGTTTGACTTGAATGCCCCGCCCATAAATATTTCTTACCTGAATTTTTTTTTATTTTAGATTAGATAACCTTAACTTATTTCTTATGTAACCATATATTTTAATACAGGGTGTGCAAACGTCTTTGACTAGTGCTATACAGTAATACAAACAAGAAACAGGTCAGAAGGATCATTAGCAGGAGTGGCAAGGGTGCAACAAGAAAGGTCTGTGGTGTATGAGGTTTGTTTTCAAGCTATTCGTGCTCATTCGTCCATTTGTGTTTTCCTTCGTGAAAGAGTCCTAATTTAAAGCGAGCACATACCAAAGTGGTGATGTGTACAGTACAGGCTCGTAACAATGTCAGAGCACAGCTTCAGTCTTATCTCCCGTACTCTCGTAAACAAGTCCTGCATCATTACGTCCACAGTCTCACACCATGACGTCATACTGACTTTGGTACACATACAATCCAGTCCATTGAAACAGGACTTAGGAAGAGATCTGTG
Source organism: Channallabes apus (assembly GCA_030522415.1). Taxonomy (NCBI): domain Eukaryota; kingdom Metazoa; phylum Chordata; class Actinopteri; order Siluriformes; family Clariidae; genus Channallabes; species Channallabes apus. The sequence continues at coordinate 16,786,214 of CM060121.1, read as the reverse complement.
GCATAAGGAGTGGCCTGGCTCAATCAAGACTACACACCCAACACAGACACCCACCAAATATCCTTTTAAACCACTGAATTGTTTTAAATAATGCAGAAAAACTAGTCCATTCAACATTGTCTTCCTTCTTCAGCAAGGTAGAGGAAACCTGTTTTCCTCCTGAAGATCCCTTTTCACGATTAAATGGATCGTAATGGAGCGGTATCGTATTCCTGTGGTAAAACTCCGTCCTTTGTTCACAGTGGGGTGTTCACAGGGACATGCTGGTAAAAAGTTCACATTTAGTGCCATTTAGAAAGATGTGTGTAAGTTTAGTGTATATCGACAAAACCGGTTTATAAGAAGCTGGACAGGAAGTATTTTAGTTTTAGAGTGTAAACCAATAGCTGCTAATCTCACTCACTCGCTCGCTCACTCGCTCATCGTCAATAATCGTCTAAACTATATCATTTAATCCTGTTATCAGGGTCGCGGAGGCCTGGAGCCTACCCCAGGAGGCTTTATTTAGGTTAAAATTTAAAAGGAAAAAGAAAAAAAAAGAATTGTAATGGGCAAGAATACGTTGATTTAGATTAATTACGTTCTAATTATTAGCCCAACCTTACACAGTTCATACTCTACATATTTTTTGAGAGACTCACGTTCAGGTTTGAATTATTTCATTCTCAAATTTCCTATATTCTTCATTAAGACAAGTAAGCGTGAAGTAGTGTAATATGTGACGAGTGTTCAAGTCAGAACAGGATTTGCCATTAAATTTCTCATGAATGAAGGTGTAAAACTGATTGACATTTATAGGAGACGTTAAGAACAGTACGGTGATGAGACTCTTATCCTCAATAAAACATTTGAACGATTGTCTATGAACAGAACTTTTTTAAAGACATCTGTAAAGGACCATCCCGGCCGAGGTGATCCGGAGCTCGGCACAGTCGAGAACAGGAACATTCAGCGAGTGGAACGCCTGATCCTTGAAAATCAATGTCACCAAGAGACACATCAGTCTGTGGAAGCCGTACATGCAATTATTAGGCCAGCATCTCACACGTGAAGCAGACTGATCATCGCTCCGGCATAATCCGAGAAAACTGAGAACACTACCTTGATGGAATCCAAGCACTAGTGAAACGCTGGGATAAGTACATTAGTGTAGCAGGGGATTATATAGAGAAGTAGAGGTAGTCTTTGACTTGAACACCGCTTGTATCTGCATATGGTCATTTTCTCTTAATTAATCAGCCATCAAAAACGTAGACTTTGACCTAAACCTGTCAGATTCTAATGATAACTGGTGATGATATTACACAATTCCATCAATCGTATGGGTTTAAAGTGAAAGTGAAAATAAATCCTGAATGAAATATTCTCCTCCTGCATAGTATTAATCCTTCGACACGCATGAAGAGAAGATTTTCATGTTGGATCAAAGGGAGAAACATGCTAGAGCAGACTATCCTTAAAATGTGACAATAGTGTGTTTTCTAAGAAATGTTGTCTTTAGCCTTACATATTTTACACATTATTATTATTATTATTTAAGGCATAGTGTTTTTTAATACTTGATATGCAGATGATCGAAATTCAGTTTTAGATCAAACTAAGGACAATATCTAGGGAGCCTGGTGAAGTGTATAAATAGTTCATGCATGAAAAGGTTTTATTCAATTTCAGCTTTAAAGTTGTAATATGTACAGTATACTGTATATGGAAGTATTTTTGTTACATCACTCAGCCTAATTTGATTTCTTATTGATTTTGATAACAGCACGTTTATGAAGTTAAATACTTTTGCACATGTGGTTTACAAGCCCTAGTGTGTACAGGGTGTATAGGCAGCCCTAAGCAGAGCACTCAGCAGCTCATCTGTGCAGCTGGAGTGAGTTGTTTGTATGCAGGGAGCAGCTACAGCTGATTGGTGTCTTTTCAGGAAGACAGACTCAGTGGGTGAGCCGCAGCTCTGTTATTGAACGAGGGAGCAGGCAGCTGGCTGAGGCTGAATAGACCTTTCTTAAACCTCTCTCTCTCTCTCGCTCTCTCTCTCTTTTTGTATTATTCTCACTCTCTACATGCCGGGTGTTGAATGTCGATGCTGTAATTGTTCCCATTTGTCTTTTTAGCTGAGGTTTTGTATTTAGTTCTTATTTCATAATTAGTAGATTGATATTGTAATATGTCGTGGGATCAATTAATTGGAGCATCCAGTTTGTCAGTTATGGAGCAACTGCATTATTTTCAAAGCAAAACAGATGTGTGAATTGTGCTTTAAAAAATTTTTTTTTTAAAGGCAGTGGTAAGAATGATGCAATAAACTGGAAACGTTTCTCCTCATCTGTCTAGCCGAAACCACAAAACGTTTTCTCAAACGATTCATCTTTGTCTGACATCACTTCCGGTTCAACTGAAAGCTTATTCCCTTTAACCTACTGTATATACTAAATGAAAGAGGACAGGGTTTGTTGTTAGAAAATACTTGTTGATGAGATGATGGAGCAACGGATAACACCAACACTGAAATAGTTTCTTTTCTAATAACAGGATGTGCTGTTTTTACGATGAGGCAATTTTCCCAGTTATTACACATTTATATTAGTGTACTATATAAAATGGAAAAAAAAAAAAACCCCACTCCATCTAGCACCCTACGGTTTGTTAAAAGTTCTCTGTAGAACTCTGTATTAGAGAATAACTCTTTCAGATAGCTTTCAAGTAGAACACCTGTAATAGAGCCTGAACCCTATTTTAATATCCCAATTTATTTATTTATATATTTATTTTGTTTTTCTCTTTCTTAGGTCATCTCTGACATGTCCTCATTGCCTTAAACAGAGTCACACCTTCGATCCTTTTCTTTGCATCTCTCTTCCCATCCCGTTGCGCCAGACCAGGTGAGTCCAGCTCAACACCACGTCCTCTGACCTCTGATAACATCTGATGACCCCTGATTGATGTCCTAGGATTTTTTGACCTGTTGTAAAGCAGGGGTCATTGGGTTCAATACTGGAGAACTTTTATCTAGCGCTGTTTTTTCTATACTGTACTCAACAGCAGTAGACACTGAAGCAAACATGTCACGGTTAGTTTAGCTGTTTTATTTAAAGCTGTACTCTTACATTTACATTTACATTTAGGTATTTGGCAGACGCTCTTATCCAGAGCGACTTACATTTTCATCTCATTACACATCTGAGTAGTTGAGGGTTAAGGGCCTTGCTCATGGGCCCAACAGTGGCAACTTGGTGGTTGTGGGGTTTGAACCTGGGATCTTCCGAGCCGTAGTCCAACTTATATACGTACTCTTAACTTATATAATTAGCAAATAAGCTAGAGGCTAAAAAATATTTATTATGTAAAAGCGAGACCTCTTATACACATGTTGTAATGTTATTTTCTACTCTTACTTGAGTACATTTTTTGGCCACTCTAACCACCTCTGGGGCTGATATAGACTATAACAGCACTCGGACGTTTAATTATATTTATCATTTCACCTCACCTACAGTATACTAATCAGAGGTCATAGTGTTAAGATTATAAGGTCATTAATTGAGAGATTAATGTCTTTTATTGTCTGCTATCAAGAAGTTATTTTATAATTTTTATTATTATTATTTAAGTTATTCTAAGCCTTGACAGTGCTACTGTATGGAATTGTGCCCCCTCCAAAGAAAACAAGTACACACTTGATTGGTTAAAGTGCCTGATGCCTCTGGTTCGGTCTAATGATCATTAATTACACTAAATGTCAGTTGCCAGCTTAATGCTATTTCCACCAGACGTGGAAGGATGTGCCTTGGTGGAACCAAACTATAAATTAAATAAACAAATCAACAAAAGATTTGTTGATAATAAATGACGTTTGTAGAACTGTTGTATAAAAGCCACATCCCCACCCTCAGTAGTGCTGTTGTACCGAATATCAGCATAACAACAGCACTACCATGAGTGGGATATTGCTTTAAACAGCACAGACTGTGGCAGTGTATAACCAAATACACAGGAAGTTTGCAAATTTTCAAGTCAGTATTCTAGAATAAAATATAATTGTGCTGAATCTATCAATAATAATAATACCTGGTGGCACAATGGAGTTTTTAGCAGTGTCGCTTCGCAATCCAGGGTCATGGTTTAATTCCTGTCTTTGGTCTGTGTGCATTGTGTTTGCTGGTTCCGTGGAGTTGTCTCCCCGTGCTTGGTGGGTTTCCTCCGGGTGCTCCGGTTTCCTCCTACAGTCCAAAGATATGCAGATTAGGCATGTCAGATTAGACATGCAGATCTTTGGCACTCTCAAATTACCTGTAGCATGCGTGCATATGCGTGTGTGTGACCTGTGAAGGACTGGCAACCTGTCCAGAGTTTAACCTGGTCTACTGGGATAGGCTTCAGGCCCCTGCGACCCTACATGCAGAATAAACAGTATAGACGATTTAATGAATGAATGAATAATCTGGGACCAGTTTTCAAAACCAGATCAATTCATGAAGCAATACGCACACAATTGCACTCAGGCATTGCTGATTCAAATTCAGAAATTCCCCCACCGATTGGGAAGTTCGTATTCAGTAGTGAAGAACACAGGATTCGAAAACACATCTAAGGCTGCAGAGAGCTACATGCTTTTAATAACCTGATTAGCTTTAGATACAGCCTTCTTTAAAAGCTAGAGTTGCAGATTGACCGGAACATTTAAAAATATATATATATTAATTAGCCATGTTGTATTTTATTACATTACACAGGCCGATACACGACTTGTTTCAGTGTTTTTTGTTTGAAGCGAAAGCACATTTAAGGTATTCAGGTTTTGTTTTGTTGTATTGTCGCCTCTGTATGAAAAATGTGTCGAGACACCACCTGAACTGAATTTGAATTGAGTGTGTCATCACACTCGTATTTACTTGTGATTTTTATGCAGAAAATCTTCAAACTGGAATAGATGACCAATGTTGTAGTACAGCCAATCGAGGTTCCCTGGAATCCTCACCTGTTCAGTACGTACGAACAGAAGAAACGTCTATTTATAGTAGCACTCCCGGAGGCTACGCGAACACAGAAAAACAGGGCCGAGCTGTCTGGTTTCATTCAGAGACAATCGTCTGAACGGACTCCTCCTAATATCAGAAACAATGGTGTATTCAGGCTGAAAGCATGAGGCACACCGCACCCTGTGAGCACCGCGCTCGGGCCTGCAGGGGAAATCCTGAGATTGCAGAGAAGTAGCCTATTCACATGTGTAAACACTCACATGGGCATACGCAAACCTTCCCACATGCTGTCATGCATTCATTTACATATCCTGCCCGAGGAGATATACGGACACTTGTGTGTACATCTGGAAGAGTGTTTGAGTAGTGTTACAGATCTCGTGATGAACACAGATATACTTATGATAAGCCATAACAATAAGAATAGCATGTGAGATTTCCCTTCCGTTCAGTACAGTGTTTGCGCAAGATCTTATGTACACAAGGAAGCGGCAAGCTGATACCTCAGGGCTGTTTTCTCTTCCTTTTTTTGTAACAATGCCAAGACATTGGGAATGACACGAGCTGCTCCGGCAGGGAGGTGAGTCTGGTAATTAGAGAGGCTGATTTAGTGGTAAGCCGCCTTAGTGTTGTCAGAGGTGGACAGCCTCTCCGTCCCACATTCACACCCCTCCTGTTCTAGTGCTAGAGTGTGCTTGGCACCGCAGCTCCCTCTCTCTCTCTCTCTCTCTCTCTCTCTCTCTCTCACACTCACACACACACTCACACACACACACACGCACACACACACACACGCACACACACACACTCACTCTCTCTCTCTCTCTCTCTCTCTCTCTCTCTCTCTCACACACACTCACTCACACACACACACACACACACACACACACACACACACACTCACACTCACACACACACACACACAAGGTTAATAAGGGCTTTTCCTCCTCTGACTTTATATCCTCTGCATCCAATTTGCTTTCTTTTCAGCTGAGTCTTTTCAAACGTGTCTCTTAATTGAATTTAGCTAATGATGGGAGCACTGTGTTAAAGAAACTATCACCCAAGATTTGTTTGATAAGGATTGTTTTTTTTCCTGCAGTAAATGAGGGCAGCCAAGCAAGATGCAGCTTTTCCCCCATACAAACACACATATCTACATACACACACACTACACAGTTATATGCATAAACCCAGATTATTCTCAACTGTTTCTTCCTAGTTGTGCTGCAGCAGTTCAGCCTGCAGATCTCTTACTTTATCTTAAGTAGATTCGCGGCACGCGGGATGTTTGGAGCTTCTAGGCGAGGGTCATTCTTTCATTCTTAAAATACAAATGAATCATTTACCTCATTCATATTCACTTAAAATGTGATTACACAAAGATTTTTATTCATTTATTTCATATATTTTATTAAAGAGTAAAGTCCAGTGCTGAGCGTCAAAGCGCGAAAAAGAAACCAAAATGATAAATGGTAAGAAATGAGCAAAAACTGATAATTTAACATTTTTACAGATTTATTTTTTGTTTTCATAATTACTATATCGAATGTTTTATGTAAAAAATTCACTTGTTAAATTCACTTATGTTCCTTATATACTGTAGTTAGTAGAGGACCGATTCATAATGACAGTTTATCTATAATAATCTTTCCTTAAAAAAATGACCAGTTTTTTTTAAATCTACACTTTTTGTGTTAATTCAAGTTATTTCATGGTGCAAGTCTAATAAAAAAAATTGACCTTTTTAATATAAAAAAAGAGTTTTGTGGAAACCATTTATCTATTTCTGAAAATTTTGTCTGTTAAATATCAAATCCATAGCAGTGATTAAAATATATGATACAAAATAATCAGAATGAAAATGATTTATATAACTGTTGAGGATTGGTTTGTTATTAACTAAAGAACTTGCAAGTTATGCAAATGAATTCACAGATACTAAGCTCATCTATGGTCTGAGGCTTTATAAATATAAAAGTATAAATGTCACATCCATTACATTGGAACTGCCCCAAAATATAAAAAGTTATTCAAATATCTAAAAAAAAAAAAAAAAAAAAGAAATTAATAATTTACTATATTCCATCCATACATTCCTCTATAGTCCAACTAGGGATGCTGGAGGCCAATGTTAACCACTGTATTTATTCCCATTGTGATCCAGTCAACATTCACACACATTCACACAATTTATATTATGATGTCAGTATGTTGACATAGAAAGAGAAAGGAAAGAGAAAGTCAACCAAAGAGTGTGATCCTGCAGACTGATACTGATATAATGATGAGCTATGAATGCTCACGTTTACAGTTTGCTTATGAAGCAAAATTATGATTGCTGTTTTCTAAAAACAAGTCAGCAGTATGTATACATCATACAGTTTGTAAAGCGCACATTCGGGTTTCAATGGAAAGAAAGGATCTTGAAATTTTATTGTTCATTTTAAGCCATGAGAAATCTGTGCTAAGAGACAAACAAACCTTGCTTTATTTAATTCATTCTGTTTAAGCTGCACTCCAGCCCATAATCGAGTTCATATACGTATGCTGAAATGGTTCAGTCCTCAAACTTGAACTGATTCGACACGAGAGAACCTGATACAGGGAACTATACAGAAATACCCACAATGGCCAGGCCTGATCTACCAGTTAAGGTTTCGGTTCAGTGAATGGAGCCGAGTTTCTCTCAGTGAAATGCCATACGACTGAGTCATTACCCAGAATTAGGAACGTTTCCCACAGTCAGAAAGAACATTAGGACCACTTCCCATATCCAATCAATTAAACGACAGCCTTCTCTTTGTATTGTGACACAGCCTTGGTGGGTGTCCATAAACAGATTAACCTGTTTATGAGAAAGTACAGAAATCGAAGGAAAGCAGGATATGCTTTTCTCTGTACTGAAGTTTTTTTCTTTTTCTTCTTCTTCCTCTGCATTAAGAAGAACCATGCTCTCCTTTCATATTATAAGCCAAATATTTTAAAGTGGTTTAGATACAGTATGTGCAATGACTGGAAGACTGACATTGGCAAAGAGTAATTCAATGAATTTATGATAACAAGGAGATGAAACTTTAAGTGAAGAAGGGGATAAATTAGTAGTCCAGACACACAGGACAAGGGAATGGCTTGTCCGAGTCATTCTCAAGTCTAAGAATTTTTTTATTTATTTATTTATTTATTTTAAATATGTAAACACTTTAGTAGGTTAGTAGTAGGGCGGCACGATATTATGAAAATATGCGATATGCGATATTGTTGTTGAATATTGCGATAACGATATTTCTTGCGATATAACATTTCCCTAGAGAAATGCATTTTTTAATTATTATTATTGCCTTTTTTTTTTTTTTTTTTATATATGTAATGATCATACTAAAATAATCAGGTAATAGATATTCGTCTGATGTAATTAAATCTAATTCAGGCTAAAAAGAAACTATATGTCAAGGAAGTTGCAAATATTTAGACTTCAAAACATTATGAATGACTTAAAACCCTCAGCAGATATTCTGACTTCTGTGTTTGAATTACTTTCAAACATTACTTCTTTATATTTACATGTAACCATACACTCATCAATAGTGTCTTAAACAAAATATTCTCTTTGGCTTGCCTGTTTTTTTAAAATAAAAATAAATATTATTAAACAAAAATTAAATTAAAAAAAATACTATTTGTCACACACACACACACACACACACACACACACGGACGCGCGCGCACGCACACACACTCGCTCCGCGACCGGCACTAGGACCGGTAATGCGGTAATGCGGGCGCGAACCCGGAAGTATAAGAGGAGTAAACAAAGCATTGCATACAGCTTAGTCACTGAGTTCACGCATGTCGGTTCAGATTGTTTACTTTCTGATTCAAGTGTGTGTCTATAGGACGCGGGTTAAATGTGTGCTTTTCCCTTGCTCCCCTTCTGTGAGAGTCCTTAAACTAATTCGTGTGGTTATCCTGCCTACTCGCTTGCTTCCGCGTTTGGGTTTACCGTCTATAAACAGCTAACGGCTAATCGAAGCTAACAGCTAATCACGGCTAACGGCTAATCGCTAAGTCTTCTGATCATCCGGAGTTAGTTCGCGACAGAATGAAGTATAAAGATATACATAATAAGATATAGGCGGGTATAAACATAGTAAGGGCCCATCTGATTGGTCAAATTTGGACACACAAATGCTTGGCAAATAAAGTATTTATCGCAACTCTTTGCGATATGGTTATCGTGCATGCCATTATCGCGATAACGATATTTTTTTGATATATCGTGCAGCCCTAGTTAGAAGTCACCTGGGCTTGTGCAATTGAACAATTTAATAATTTATACACACGTTTAACACATTGTCCACAGTGTTCAGAGGCATTTAATCTAATTATATGTTAAGTTATATTGTATATACAGTATACTCACCAGCCACTCCATTACTTACATCTTGCTAGTACTGGGCTGGACCCCTTTTGCCCTTTTGCCCTTAGGACTGCCATAATGCTTCATGATATAAATTGGACATGTTGCTAGAATCATTCTTTAGAGATTTTGGTTCATATCGCCATGATACCATCACTTAGCTGCTGCGGATTTGTCAGCTGCATTCATGACCACATCACAAACATGCTCTATTGCTCATAATTACACCATCAGCACCAGCCTGAACCATTGATACAAGGCAGGATATGTCCATACTTTCATGCTGTTTATGCCAAATTCTGACCTTACCATCAGGGAGCAGGGGTAGTTAGTGGTGAGCAAGGCCATCAAGTGCTTAGATATGATATAGTAAGAGGTAAAGGTACAGTAAGTCGCTCTGGATAAAGGTGTCTGCAAAATGGCATCAATGTAAATGTCAAAGCAAAAATCAAGACCAGGTAAAATTTTTTCCAGTTTTCTATTGCCCAATTTTGGTGAGCCAATCCAAATTGTAGCCTGAGTTTCCTGTTCTTCATTGACATGAGCTGCACCCAGTGTGGTCTTCTGCCGCTGTAGCCCATCTCCTTCAGTATTCGACACGTTTTGAAGTCAACAATGTTTTTCATTGTTGTAAAGAGATGGTTTTTGAGCCTTTGTGTCAGCCTGAACCAGCCTGGCCATTCTCATGTGTCCTTCGGCATCACCAAGGCATTTTCACTACGAGAACTGCTGCTCGCTGGATATTTTCCCTTTTCAGACCATTCTCGGTAAACCCTCGAGATGAAAATCCCAGTAGATCAGCAGTTTTGGAAATACTCACACAAGCCTGTCTGACACCAACCACCCTGTCACATCCAGCCTCAGACAGGATGATGACTATCCTAGGCAAGTCATCCACAATGTGTTTGCATCAGTATTATTACGCTTAACTAGCTCACTATCTCACTATACTTAATATGTGAGCTTCCTTTTTGGACAAGACCAGATTTTTACTTTGACTTCATCATTTATCCTTAATGAAGGGTTTTACACACTGCGTCAAATTTAAAGAAGGGTGCACAACAAATTCTTGAGTTGTTTAACAGTTCAATCGCTGCTGAACATGCAGATTTTAAATATATTTTAACAGATATGTGACTCTACAATTAATTTAAATTGTATTGTTTAAATGAAATATTAGCACATTATAAAATTCAGTACTAAAGGAGAAACCTTCAGGAATTATAAGCAATATGAGTTTTAACTGCCTTATTTTCACTTCCAAAACTCTTTCATTTGGTTTTCTTCCCTTCCTTGTTCCCGGCTGTGTGCTGAGCTGCACACTTCACTGCACCGGCCCTCTTGAACCCTATCACTTTCCCCATTCTGTCCCCCTTTAAAACTGCTGACCCACAAATCCTTACCCCTCACTGACACAACACACATCACCCCTGCTGTGTGGCCTCTGCACTGTGACCCCATGAACCAAGTGTTATCAGATGCAACCAACAAGACTCACAGCGAAAGACATATAGATGGCACACGTTATATTGTTTATCTTTTTTTTTTTTTTTTTTCATCTACTTGTTTTTGTAGTTCAGTTTCCCTCTGAGGAATACAATGTGAACACGGAGCGATTTGAAAGAACATGGAGCTGGACTCTCCCAAAGGTGTGGCGTGTGTAGAATGTCAGTGAAAAGTGATCTGTGAACTTTAGATAGAAAGTATTTGAGGTTAGGTGAGCTTCGATTCGTCCACTGGACCAGACCAGACTTGAACTCCGTCTTGAATTTAGTCTAGTTTTATCTGGGAAGCTAGCAGTAGCCAAACACAAGCTGAGCTGGTCAAACTGGAAGGCCATTCATTCGTCAGCTAGGAATAGGTGATAGATGGAACAGTTTTTGGATTAGTAATGCAACATTTGGTCAGATTTCCAGAAAGCAGAAATGTTCTACAAAGTTCAGGATCTCCTGTTAAATATCTACTTTTGTTGGTGCCTGATGAATGTGTTAATACTGTATATAATACTTGACATTCAGTTTCCCTCTATATCGACGGTCTTCCTAAAAGTGATGTTATAAGCTTATGGAAATTTTTTTGTAAACTCTGTTACACAGAAGCTGCATTTAAGACTCCTACTCACTAAAAATGAGGGCAGTCATGCAGGATTTAAGTTTGTACACATTAGCATATACCCAGATTGTTCCTAGTCTGCTGCACCAGTTCAAAAGAGAGCTCATATACTGTATATACTGTTGTACTGTGCAGTTTAAATATATTCCCAGTCCAGTCTAAAAATATATAAAATATTTATGTGTGTGTGTGTGTGTGTGTGTGTGTGTGTGTGTGTGTGTGTGTGTGTGTATGTGTGTGTATGTGTATGTATGTATGTGTGTGTATATGTATGTATGTGTGTGTATGTATGTGTGTGTATGTGTGTGTATGTGTGTGTATGTGTGTGTGTATGTGTGTGTGTATGTGTGTGTGTATGTGTGTGTGTATGTGTGTGTGTGTGTGTATGTGTGTGTATATGTATATGTGTGTGTTTGTGTGTGTGTGTGTATGTGTGTGTGTGTACGTGTGTGTATGTGTATGTGTGTGTACGTGTGTGTATGTATGTATGTGTGTGTATGTGTGTATGTATGTGTGTGTACAGTATGTGTGTGTGTGATAATTCATGATAAATGCATTATTTATTTATTTATTTATTTATTTAGATTATGATTACTACAGTATATGTGTGTGTACTGTGTGTGTGTGTACTGTATGTGTGTGTACTGTATGTGTGTGTACAGTATGTGTGTGTGTATGTGTGTGTGTGTGTGTGTGTGTGATAATTCATGATAAATGCATTATATATTTATTTATTTAGATTATGATTACTATATATGTGTGTGTGTATGTATGTGTGTATGTACAGTATGTGTGTGTACTGTATGTGTGTGTTTACAGTGTATGTGTGTGTGTGTGTGTGTGTGTGTGTGTGTGTGTGTGTGATGATTCATGATAAATGCATTATGTATGTATTTATTTATTTATTTATTTTGATTATGATTACTATATCATTACCTTATTTCTTGCTTCTGTGTGTGTGTGTGTGTGTGTGTGTGTGTGTGTGTGTGTGTGTGTGTGTGTGTGTGTGTGTGTGTGTGTGATTTTAGGCCACTGTGTGTTACTCTGGTGTTCAGCACTAAAGGTCAGAGGTACTTAAGAGTGGGATTGGCTGTGCCTTTATTCGGGTCTCTGGATTGCCTGCGCAGAATGGTGGCAGATGAGGGCAAGATTTCCCCAGACCAAGTGAGCATACACACACACACACACACACACACACACACACACACACACATACGAGTTCACTTAGTTTTACTTTCCTTGGCCCTATATGGATTAAGCTGAGTTCCACTATTAAACAGTGTTATTACTCTACAGAACATCTAGTGCTTTGCTCTACATTAAAAAGAACATGCTGTAGTTCTAAATAAACCGGGTTTTATGTGTTCACGTTCAAGCCCAATGAGCTTATTGTCTGGGCCAGGAACAAACCCCCAAGGCAACCCACATATACACAACCTCATTTGTATGCCATATTCAATGTTCCTTAAAGAATGCTGCCATCTAACCTGTCTTCCACTTCGACTCCTAAACCAGTGTGGTGTTGTGACACACAAGATACAAATCCAAAGCCATTATTTTGAGTGTGTAACAATGACCACAATGAGTCTTGACACTAAGCAAGCAGTCAAGAGTGCATACAGTAACAATGCTGAAAATCCAATATCTATTCCTGCATTAGTGTCTATACCTCACTGTGTACTGTAGTAATGTAGAGGAATAACTAAGCATTCAGAAGACTTGTCTCTCAGGCTGATGCACTTGAGAGCACATGTATGTGAAAGTATGATGAAAACATACAGACATGTCAGAGTGTAAACCGAGTCCCAGCTTCCTCCGTCGGTCCCCGTCACCCTTTCTCTCCTACTATTCCGCTCTCTCCCTTTGTTTATTGTTCAAGTGTGCCAACTGTGCCACTGCCTCTGATATTGAAGTGATAAATCATTCAATTTATTTCAGTTCATTACTACTTGGTGTAGCAGCTGGGTACAAGCACTGAAACAATACAGAGACTGAAGTTTAGTCATTATTGATAGCGCTTTTTGCAGAGCTCAAATGAATGTGCAACGGATTTAGTAGCTCCATTAATGTCTCGTAAGTAGAAATTAGCAGGCAATTAAACATATTTATAAAAGCCATTAGTTGAAAAGTGGTTAAATTATTTCACACTCACTTATTTTTTTAAATAAGTGGTGGGATTGTGCAGTGGTTAGCACTGTGGCCTCGCATCTCAACGGTCGAGGAGATACACGAGTCCCACCTTCGGGTCTGTGTGTATGGAGTGTACGGAGCATGTTCCCCATGTACTTGCTGGGTTCCTTTCAGGTACTCCAGTTTCCTCCAACAATGCAGGTATTAAGCTAATTGGTATTTCAAAATTGCCTGTAGTGTGAGTGTACAGACTGGCACCCCATCCAGGGTGTATCCCGTCTTGTTTCCCCTGAGTGAGGCTCCCAGCTTCCAGTCACCCTGTACAGGATAAATGAGAGAGTGAGCAAGTATTTTCAAATAAAACACAATTTTTTTTAGACTAATATATCTGCTCTTTTTTCTTCTCTTCCCCTAGGTGATTCTGACTGAAATTTACACTACTGGCTTCCAGCGTTCTTTTTTTGATGATGATGACTTGACCAGCATTGCAGAAAATGATGTCCTTTATGCCTTCCAAGCCCCGCCCCTTTACATCCGGGGTGGATCCACTAGAATATCAGGTAACTACAGAAGCATCATCACAGTCTCAGGGATGATGACATTTTGCCATTAAGTGATTCACGTGCTGTATTGTTTATTATTGTAAGTGGATCTGTTCTGTCAATGAACAGTGGTTACATAAATACGGTACCATTATGTGTACGTCATTTGTATTGTACCTGATATTGTAATTAGCATTTACACTAAAGCTTTAAAGATGCATTGATGACCCAGTTCTATACCTTCAATTACTATTTACTGTATTTACATTTCTGGGTTAAATATAGATGCTTAAGCCCCAAACACTGTCCCCTTAATGGTACCACCTGGCAACCAAAGTACAGATTGGCACTTTGTCATTTCTGATGGTGTATAATATTTCCAAGGTTTAAATGTAGAATATTCATCTGTCCGCATCACTTTCGTGGAGCACAGCTACCCATTCACATGAGACAGTATAAAACGAGGCAGCATGGCCTTGAGCTCGAGGCACGATCTAGCATTGAAGATCAAATATAGTTTTTTTTTTTTTAGGAAGAATAGCAGCTCTTCAGAAATCCATTCATCTCGCATATCAAAGGTACAACACAAAGATTCACTTAAATGCCAACAGTCTACATTTCAAGTAAAGTATCAAATCACGAAACAGGCTAGCTGCGAGGTGTGGCCTCCACAGATCAGACTCGTTTGTCCGGCATGTTCCGTAGATGCTTGATCAGATCGAGATTATTCGCAGGTATAACTCATGAACTCTTTGTCATGTTCCTCAAACATGTTCTTGAATAGTTTTTGCAGTGTGGCAGGGTGCGCTATCTGGCTGAAAGATACCAGAGACCATGGTCATTAGTCGATCCTGTTTGGTCTTCAACAATGTTTATTTAGCCGGAAGGACCCAAAGTTTTCCAGTAGTACATTGGAATCCGTGATTCATCAGACCAGGCCACCTACTTCTAAAGCGCCATGGTCCAGTTCTGACACGGTGCTATCAGCAGTGGACAGTCGGCACTCTGACCAGTCTTTAGCTACACCGTCACATACACAGCAAGTTGCAACGCATTTTGTGTTCTGATATCTTTCGATCGTTGCTTGGGCTCTCTTGACCCTGTTGCCAGTTCACCAGTTGTTTTTTCTTTCCTACTTGTCTTTAGCCATCCTGATCTGGCCCTTCTGAAATTCGCTCAGATCGCTAAACTTGCCCATTGTTCCTCCTTTACATTTACATTTACATTTAGGCATTTGGCAGACGCTCTTATCCAGAGCGACTTACATTTTTATCTCATTACACACCTGAGCAGTTGAGGGTTAAGGGCCTTGCTCAAGGGCCCAACAGTGGCAACTTGGTGGTTGTGGGGTTTGAACCTGGGATCTTCCGAACCGTAGTCCAATGCCTTAACCACTGAGCTACACCTCCTTCCAAAACAGCAAATTTAAGAACCGACAGTTCACATCCTGCCTAACATATCTCACCCCTTAACAGTGGTATTTAAATAAGACTTCATCTGTCAGTAGTTTTAATGTTTGGAAAGTGTAAGAAAAGTACATTATTGCTTTTTCCAGGCTGTGAAGGTTATACCGGTATACGGTTGACTTTGGTATAATGACAGTCGTCTCCTGAATATTATCTCAGCACTTATGAATGGCCTGTACTGTAGGTCTTGCCCCCCATTGAACCTCTACACAAAGTGCTAACATTTAAAATGAAAGGTACATAAAGGTGACACAACATTATGATCTGTTATGACCTTTAACAAGGTTCATAGTGTTTGCAATTGGCTTTGTAACTCATTGTGCATCTGACATGTACGAATCACTGCGGTGATGATGTCACCTTATGCGCATTACTGTCCCATTATACTGTCATTAAAATCTCATAGATTTAACACACTTGTTTTGTATTGAAATTGTTTTTATAACATTACAGCAAGTTTTCCTAAAAATGCAATTCAATCTATATGTTAACTTTTTCCAGTAAGCATTGACGTAAGTATTTATAAATGTTTTATATCCTTAAGGAGGTTTTATATAGCCATATGAACTTAATTAAATTAAATTGAATTAAAAAGTAAATTTAATAACTGATAAACTACTGCAATATTATAATAGATTGTCTATAATAATAGAGTGCCTGGATAAACACCATCTTTAAATAAAAACAAAAGGATGTACTTAATTTTTTATCAGCGCTGTCTGTGTGACCGTCCCCATGTGGTGTACATGACAACCTATTCTTTTTTCATTTTACACAAACATTACTCATGCACGGTGAAGCCAGGACCGATCCATGTTTTTCTCTACTGTCTACACCAGATATACACACAAACACAGACGTCCTTCTCTCCTGCGTTTGTGCCATTCATAAGTGCCGTGCTTCACTGAAAGACAAACACGGCGTGCACGGCGATGTCGAAGACACTTAACACGTGCTGAAAGGCCCCCGTAATTACAGCCAGCTCCACTGTATTTACATGCACATCTGAACCTGTGGCACATGTTTACTAGGAAGAGACAGACACAAGGAGGCTGGGAGTCGGAGACGGAAGGGTAGCATTCCGAGCGCGCCAAGTGTTGTTATTCTTAGCTTCTTCCACCCTTCAAGACTTCTGGCTGTCTGAAAGCTGCTCCTGTAATATTGCCCTGCTTAGTGTGTGAGGCCAGCTTGGGTTTTGGGATCGTCCTTTGTCCATTCCTTCGTGAACTGAGACACAGGATAGCCCTATGGGGGGTCCAGGTGTTTAATTAAAGATCTGACAGTTTTGGCTCATGCTGACACTCGGCACAGAGGAGCTCTCAGGCAGCTGTGAGGGGATTTGGACTGACACTCAGTGTTAGTCACTGAAAGAAAAGGGCGACAGGATGAAGGTGATGTGCCATTGATTCTTCAGTGTACTTTGATAGAGCTGTAAGGTAATTAATATTATTCATCATGAGGTGTTCGATGCAGGTAACACAGTTAAAAGCTACCTTTTTAAAAGTTTCACCACACACACACACACACACACACACTATTCTCAGTGTTTTATTGCACTGCAAATTTCTTCTCGACTGGGTCCTTTTACCACACGGGACTGTTTGTTCACTTTTAATGAAGTACTGTGTCATTTTTAGAGCCTTGTTGTCATTTTTAGAGCCCCTGCTGCCTGTGACGTAAATCTTAATTGCAGTAAAAAAACATTTGAACTTAAAGTTAATGCAACCAACAATGCGGCTTGTCATGGTACAGACGAAAAACTTTGTGCGGCCTCCTGTCTCTCTTACTCAAGGGCCCAACAGCAGCAACCTGGTGGTGGTAGGGTTTGAACCTGGGACCTTCTGCTTGGTAGTTCAACGCCTTAACCATTGAGCTTCCTCCTGCTCCATCACAGTTACATGTGTTTCTTTTCCAAGCTGCTACATGTCCCACCATGTTTAAAGCAGACAGTGGTAGAGGATATGTCCGTATGGCGTAGCATTAGAAATTACTGAAACTACTGGAAGAGGGGCATAAACCTGTTCCAGCATTACAGCATGCACAAATCAAATGCACGGTCTGACAAGATTAGAATTGAAGAACTCGAGTGGACGACACGGGGTACTAAACCCAACCCCACCGAATACCTTTGGGATGAACTGCAATGCTGAATACATGCCAGACCTCCTCACCTGGCGTCAGTGCCAAGGCAAAATGTCTCTCCCCTCATCTGAGGTGAGCATCTTTTTTTTTTTTTGTATGAGAGAGCCATCTCCATCCCAGCCACTTCACCCTTTTTAGCAGTAAGTGCATTTCAATAGTCCAGTATGGATAATGCAAAGAAAATATTTCTCCTGCAAATATGCAGCCGTTATCTCTGCTGGACAGCTCTCCTACTTGATGCATCCTGAAACAAGACACGACCTTGAAATGGTTTTAAATTAAAGGCAAAAAGTGGGCACAACTCTGACTGTGCTTATGCGTAGATTTTATTGCCAAAATTAGCAACCCAGGTATTCTTTACTCCCCGCAAACATCTAGGTATATAATAACAGGCATTCTTCAAATCCAAAAACACAACAATATTAAAATTGTTAAATGATACCTTAGTTTTTGATTGTTCTGTTTTTCTTTGGCATATTGGTGTAAACTGTGTATTTCCTAGTGTTGACCCATGTATACTATTGTATTGCGTTGCCATTAATAATAATTTTACTGGAAGTGTGATTTTCCTGGCTTACATTTTATGTATACATTTAAACAGCACTTTTATTCTCTTTAATTTTGCATTGTGTTACTGAAGGCAACATCCTTCAAGAATCCCCCCAACACCCCTAACAGTGTATGCGAGTATGTACAGTAGGACATTGGAATAAAAAATGATGTGTATGTATAGAGGTGCATGCCTGGCCACATGCCGTGAAAGTCAAATGAACCTCAATCACTTTGATTTTATGTTTAACATGAGGAGGAAATGGACAAATGGCAGCACAGTAACCTGATTTAAAGCTATCACTAGAACACTTTATAGCAATAGACAAGGAGACCCTTCTGTGTTATCATGAACACACTTCATCTCTCACTCCGTAAAATCAGTCCAGAATGTTGTGCGTTGATGTATTGAAGGAAAGCACACGCTGTAGCTCAATTATAGTGATGGTGAATAAATATACATAGACACTTATCTGCCCTTAATCCAAAAATAATTGAACCTGAAATTCGAAAAAGTGAGTTTTTTTTCCTACATGGTGGTACGTGATACTGTAAAAATAAACTGGATAATATTTAGTTTTATATATTTATCCTTAAACTGGATTGATGAAGATTGGAAAAAAGTCATCATGGTTGTAAAAAATAAATAAATAAATAAATTAAAATGTTTGAGTTACTGTAGTCTTTCTATAAAGCCCCAAACCAGTCTGGCCGTTCTCCTGTGACTTCTCAGATTGACAATGCACTAGTGTGTATGAACTCTGTAGACTGTTGTTGGTGAAAATGTTCTAATGGAGGAAAGTATCGGTAGTTGCTCTGCTAATGATCACCAGAAAGCATGTAACCGGAATTGCACTACTTGGCCAAAGAAATATCCCGCAAGGATTCAATTATTGGCCTGCATCAAGGAAAGAAAGCATTCAAATGTTAATTAAGAACAGTCTAGCACATTATTTTAACCTGGGTGGATAGTGCTGAACCGTGAAATGTGGTCATGAAAAAAAAAACATGAATGACCATGATTGGAGATCATTTAAAATCTGGGTCAAGTTGCTCATAGCTATGTTTAATAGTGAAATTAAGAGCATTTCCACACACTCAGTTTGGAACTGAACAGCTGTGCGGCCATAAGAAAACAAGTTGTTAATGAGGCTAATCAGAAAAGGCTACAATTTGCACAAAGATTGGAGTTTAGAGCAATGGAAAAGGTCATGTGGTCTGATGAGTCCATATTGACCATGTTAAAGAGCGATGGACGCGTCAGGGTGAAGTGATGCACCCATCATGCGTAGTATCCAATGTACCAGCCTCTGGAAGCGGTGGTGTGATCTGGGGTTGCTTCAGTTGGTCAGGGCTAGACTCAAAATGTTATGTGGCAATAAAATGAAGTGTGCTGACTAACTGAATGTACTGAATGATCATGTTATCACAACAATGCATTTTTCTTTTCATCCCTGATGGCACAGGCATATGGCAGAACCCAACTTAGTTCTTAGAGCGTAAGGAATAATTTTTCACACATGAATTGGCCACCACATTGTGCGCTACAGTATAATCAACACTGAAGGCAGTTGAACAAAATATTAGTGTGCAACTTTTGTTTTTGGCCACGCGTTGTATTGTGATTCAGTGATATTCTGGGTTTAACACTTGCATTTGTATTCGACAAACAGTCATTTGTTGTTCCATTTCGAGACTGTTAAAACTCTCACGAAGGATTCATAAAGAAAGAACATCTGCTGTTATTACATACATAAAATCAAGGTTGCTCCTAAGCAAACGTTACTCTAGGCAGTTTATTAGGCAGATATTTCACACCTTGTGTGAATAAGGAGTGTATATAACAAGTCTCGAATGAGTCAGTTAACAGAAGCGGTCATGTGATGTCCTGACTCGAATGTTTCTTGTCTTCCCTGTCTCAGGCTACCACCACAGTCTCCCGTCTTCCCCATACACCTCGTCTGGGCCCGAGGCTCAGAGACTGGCTGCTTCTGGGGCACTCTCCTCCGAGTTCCTCAACCACGGGGGTGGAACAGCAAAGATACTCCTGTTGGTGTGTAACGCAGCTGGAGCAGGTCAACAAGCTGTGAGGTGAGGCATGTAGAACCACTTGTACACTATTTTACTGTACACTAATGTACTAAGAGGTGCACATTTTTGTCTCTGTAATGTGATAACCCAATCACTCACTTTCGAAAAAGACATCGCGTGTGCAGATTTGCTCTACTATTAGGCAAGTTTGGGTTTAAAATCTCCTGTGTTGTGTTTTTCTGGAAGCCTTTTTTTGAGATCCAAACTTGTTGTAGCTCTTAAACAATTAACACAATCAAACACAAATGTTTCCATCACTTGATTTGCATGTGACAACACTTGTTTTTTGTAAATCAACTGCATGCATGTCCGCATTACTGAGATTCTTTGTCAGTCAGGGTATTCGTTGGGGGTAATACAATATAATATAGATGAAACCCTGACTGTAGAACCCCAGTAATAATCTGATGTGACATATTACCTGGTGTACCCGATGCGAGATGAAAGGAATATGGATCGACTTTTATCTTAGTTTCATTGTCAGTTCTTGAAAAGTTTCAGATAAACTTGACATAGTATCCTGATCCATCAGCTAACCTTTAGTCGATGGCAGAAAGCTTAAGGTCAAGAGTCCCCTGTCAGTTCCTTTCTTACTTCTAGTAACAGAGGAATAAAAAAGAAAACAAGAAAGACCGAGAGAAGAGAGATCGTTGTAGGGGAGGGTGTTCATCAATCATTTATCTACAGTACTAAGAACTTTCAGTCTATAAGGAGAAATTCATGACAGAATGAGATGAAAAAGACAAAGAACTGACAAATCAGGAAAACAGGTTAATGTATAATGAAGGGACAGAAGATGGCCATTATTTAATATACATGAATTATTTTCATGCAAGAAAAAATATGATAATGTGTAAAAAGAATGGGTTGGTACTTTCACGTCGAGGGTTCAGTTCCACCCTCTCACTGAAGTGCATGGAGTTTGCATGTTTGTCCCGTGCTTGCTGGGTTTCCTCCAGGTTCACCAGTTTCCTCTCACTCTTCCACAGACGTGCAGATTAGGCTAATTGGTGTTTTCGAATTGCCCGTAGTGTGTGAGTTAGTGTGTGCATTTTCAGTGTGTGAGTGGTTGTGTGCTCTGCAATCGTCTGCCACTTTGTCCAAGGTGTACCCCAGCTAGTGCCCTGATGTGATCCTGTACAGGATAAGGGAACAAGTTAGTTAGTAATTCTTTCTGTGAGTGTTAAGATGTGATGGCACTGATATCAATGCAATGATGTATAATGTCTTGGCTAGCTACTGATCTACAAAATATCAAGCATAATAGCGTTGATGTGATGACATCCTTATTATTATTCTGAGTTACAGTAGAGCCAAAACATTCAGATGAGGAGGTGAGGAACCTGAACAGAAAAGAGATCAGTGGATTGTCGAATGGAATTATGGATATACAGGAAACCATTTACCAAAGCAAAACATGATGCTGAAACAGGTTTAAACCAAAAGAGACAACTCACACTTTACTTATTAACAGGGCTGTAGTGGAGGCGAAGCACACTTAAATGGCGTTTATGCACCTCCTAGATTTGTGAATTATTGTTTACCCATCAACGGCATGGTGACTTAGTAGTTGGCACTGTCGCCTTGCACCTCCAGGTTCGAGTCCCGCCTCAGGTCTGTATGCATGGAGTTTGTTCTCCCCGTGCTAGGCG
This sequence comes from Channallabes apus, assembly GCA_030522415.1. Lineage (NCBI taxonomy): Eukaryota > Metazoa > Chordata > Actinopteri > Siluriformes > Clariidae > Channallabes > Channallabes apus. The sequence goes on along the minus strand of CM060121.1, from coordinate 16,764,128 downwards.
GGTTTCCTCCGGGTACTCCGGATTTCCTCCCCCCGACCAAAGACATTTGGATAGCAAGTTAGGTTAATTGGCGTTCCCAAATTGCCCATAGTGCCTGAATGAGTGTGTTAGTGTGTGTCTGTGTGTGCCCTGCATTGAATTGACACCTACGTCTCCTGGGATAGGCTCCAGGTCCCCTGCACATGATAAAGCGGTATAGGAGGTGAGTGAGTGAGTGTTTACCTACTATACCTCTGACTAAGTTATCCCTAGAACAGCCTTTCATCAGCTTAAGTTATTCATATTGTTTTTCCAGATCAAACCATAGTGTATTCTGTATTACTCTGCTTAATCAGTATTTACAGTACCTCACCTGTCTACTGTGACCAATTACATCATCTCTTGTGTGAGCCAGTCGGATCAGTTAATGACAGTTTGACAACATGAATACTTCTCGACTAATAATTATAGTCCTATGGATAATGACATTAGTGTTTGATCATTATCCATAGGACAATAATTATTAGTTACATACACATGTGTGTGTATGTTAATTACATGTTGACGTGCAAATGTATGCTTGCTCCAAAAACAAATGTCCCCTTGAGTTATCTTACAGTATATTATATGGAAATGGCAAGCTTCCTCCTGTCAATGTCGGCAAATGACCTCGAATACAAAGTGAGAAGAAAAACATCATCATCATAAGACTGTGGTGTGAATATTTTATATTATTATAGGATTAGGCAGGCAGTGATGTGATTTATAGTTTTTATAATAATCAACTTTTTGTTTCTCATTGAAGTGCATGATGGATTGTTCAGTTGTTCGACTGGCGGCTTCCATACTGCCTTTCATTAGTTTTCTATTCTAAATGGTGTTTAATATCCAAGTTTATAAACTTCTATGTGTCTATTCCTTTCATGCTGTTTTTTAACAATGAATAGATATATGGATAGATACATACAATAGCTAGATATATAGATTGATTGATTGATTGATTTTACTGTGGTACGTCATGGTCCACCTGGCCTTGATCACAATTTTGTTGTTTACCTGCCTCTTTTTTTACAACTACAGCCCTGCTGCTTATTTAATAATCAATATTGAGTGTGAGCCAGATGTAGGTACAGTACAGTAGAAGCCACAGGAAATAACATGGCTCGATGACATCTGAAATTACCGTTCAGTTCACTGCAGCTATAGCTCATCACACAGACAGCTCCTGGGACTCGCTGCTAAATGAATGTAATCTGCATGAGGTGAAAATAGCTATTTTAAGGTTGTGAAATGGTGAGCAATCAAAAACACACACGGGTGCTGTGGGTGTTGCTCTAGCAGCCAGTTAGCATAAAACTGGTTGTTCAGACTGATTTTTCAAACTCCCAAATGAGCTATATATGACATTTGGAGGCATTTGGAGATGTCCAAACACACTAGGGGATTTGTGTGACTTGTATTCATGTTTGGCCAAGAAAGCTTGTTTCTTTTACTGCCTTGTGTTAAATGGCAGTATATATCTCCACACACACACAACCCCCCCCCCTCTCCCCTGCAGAGAGCCTAATGCCCTCGATGGCACATTACACTTACAACAGGGGAAAGGAAAAACACTGCTGGTAACAAACGACCCGGTACCAATTCAGAGCGCTGTGGATAGAAACCTCTGCTTTAGGGGACCGAACATGACATGGTAGCTGTGTGAGAAACCCGACACAGTTGGAAATGGGCTTCAGTGTATTATGTTCAGTGTTATCTGCATTATTGGATGTTGTGGAAAGCTGTCAAGTCCTTCAGCACACTCCCGCGCTGACTTCCTGTTTTGGCATCAACATTTAAATCACCTGTGAAAATCATTCCAGGTTCACATGTCTGTGGGCTGACAAAAAGGTCAGCAGGTCACATGTCAGCTAGAAAGATTTATACACACTTCAAGAAAAGAAAACCTTTTTATTATAACATGTATTGTTATACGTTATGTATTGATATACATGATAATATTCTTAATGTTATATCATAGTATTTTTCTTTTTCTGAAGTGTGTATACATTTGACTTATATCAGAGTAAACATCACTGGACATTGTGGCAGTGTGAAACAATTCAGGTGATGAATTGTTATTCTGCACACGCCTACCCAGTTAGCTCAAATGTATCCCATTTAGCACCTGGCAAAACTGACTTTTTATTTGGCCAGTTGGACTTGCTTCATAATTCTTTGTTTGTTCTAACCTCCAAAATATATACAGTACAGCATAAGCCACATGTCTGGATCCGTAGGCAAAATGTGTTTAAAAGCATAAATTACCTCATATGCTCAAATTAATGGCCTCAGGCTTCATGGCACTTGTTTGTTCGCTGAATACAAGAACATTTCTTAATGTATCAGAACTGATGGTGTTGCATGCAGAGACACGTTCCTATTTTAGCGCAACTATTGTTTTGAGCCGATTCTGGTAGACTACTGACTTTAGATGACCCCAAATAAAAAGTTGAATGGGTTTACGCCTGGTTCTACTTGATGTTGCTGATGTTCTGTTTTAAAGCCTTCTTGGGTCTGAATGTACAATTTCATGAACGTAAAAATCCCTTGTGTGTGTATGTGTGTGTGTGTATATATATATATACACACAGGGTGGTGTGAAAAAGTCTTTGCCCCCTTACTGATTTCTTTTTTTTTTTTTTGCATGTTTGTCACACTTTAAGGTTTCAGATCATCAAACAAATTAAAATATTAGTCAAAGATTACACAAGTAAACACATTATGCAGTTTTAAAATGAAGGTTTTTATTATTAAGGGAAAACAAAATCCAAAACTACATAGCCCTGTGCATATCCAAAGCACACCAGCAAGTCCATTTCTGAATGGCTGAAGTAAAAACAAAATTAAGACTTCGGCGTGACCTAGTCAAAGTCCTGACCTGAATCCAACTGAAATGCTGTGGCATGACCTTAAAAAGGTGGTTCATGCTTGAAAACCCTCTAAGGTGGCTGAATGACAACAATTCTGCAAAGATGAGTGGGCCAAAATTCCTCAAGTTATTGCAGTTGTTGCTGCTAAGGGTGGCCCAACCAGTTTTTAGGTTTAGGGGGCAAACACTTTGTCACACAGGGCTATGTAGTTTTGGATTTTGTTGTCCCTTAATAATAAAAACCTTCATTTAAAAATTGCATGGTGGTTACTTGGGTTATTTTTTATTAATATAAAAATTTGTTTGATGATCTGAAACATTAAAGTGTGACAAACATGCAAACAAAAAAGAAATCATTAAGAGGGCAAACACTTTTTCCCACCACTGTATCTTTCCAATAGGAAAAATACATAGGACATCACAGATATGTTCATGCATGGTGTTGTCGTTCAGAAGAACTGACGGAGTGATCTTCTCTTCTATCAGTCCTCTCCCTTTTTCCACCTCAGTCCTTCTCGCCTGAAATCACACACCACGAGTAGATGTCAGAGTGCTTTCTTTGAAAAAATCAGTAGAGAGCAAGATGGAGGGAGTGCAAAAGCATCAGAACAGTTTATGGTCTGTTTTAGTTCATCACAGCAGGGAACCACTGCAACTTTTAACGGCAGCGTGAAACTACCCAGCATTTTTCCCCCACTCCTTTCAGACCGACTTGCTGCGCTCATTAGGAACACTCTTTCACTATTTCCTCTTTCATGCAAACGATATCCCGAGCCCGAGGATGATTCAGCAAATGCCACCTTGATTCACTGGAAGTTCTTAACCATCATTATGAGACTCGCGAAGCTTGAGGCTGCTAGATGCTTGTTACACGGGATGTAGAGAAAAAACCTGAGAACGCTTGCTGAGAAATCAAACCAATGAAAGAAGCATCAAAGCGTATGACAGCGGAGGAAAAAGAGGTGCAGGGGACATCATGTGTGACTGTATCAGCTGTGTATCCTATATCCAGGATCAACACATACTGTAGACTTGGACAGGGTTATCCTTTGACTTTGAACACGACTAAACTCAGGACACTATATGAAGGTCATTTCACTTATAAAGAGACGCATTACTGGAAACAATATGCAAGCAGTGATTTGGGGATTAAACTAAAAGACGGTGTTCTTGACCCTGTCTGATTGTTTTTCCCGTACAAATTGTGTTTAAAATCATGACATGTTTACCGACATGAACGAAGGAATATCTTGACAGGCTGAGAGTGAGAATCAATATAAGTGGGGACCTTTTCAAGTGCAACATGGAATGAGGCAAGACAATCTGATCTCCCTGTTTTTATTTATTCTGCTTATTGAATCTCTGAGCCAGACTGCAAGATCGAATGAAGATATTAACAGTGACGCTCACATTATTCACAGATTACTCTTCGGTGTTTCTGTTCGTTTTGGTCTGTTCATTCGTTTCAGAAAGATCTGGTTACATATCAGCCTTAAAACACAAAGTGGCCTCGATGTACAGTACTGTAGGTAAAGGGTTTGAATTTTTTTCCCTGTATTTTTCTCTTGTTTTTTCTTTATTCTAACCACTAGCTATTTTTACTTCATGACACCACAGCTACCCATCGGCGAGTGTGAGGGTTAGTACAGAGTACCGAGACACAAAGACATCCGCAGTAGCTTTTTGCTTAAATGCTGCTTATGCAACACCATGCAGGTGAACATGCATGGAGACAAGAAAAAAAAAGTTGTTTTTTTTTCTTCTAGCAAGTGTCACTCTGATTGACAAGGAGCGCAGGGCCTTTGTACCCACAATGCACAACTAATTATATACTCTCTTGGTCCCCCAGTCGTGTATGGCTAGATCGGTGTGAGGGTTAAACCTCTCAATCTAGATTGTTGCAGATGCCTATGCATAAATATTAAACCTCTCTTCTGTTTCCACATAGGTTTGGTCCTCCATTCCTGATGAGGGAGGACAGGTCAGTGTCATGGGATCAGCTGCAGCAGAGCATCCTCAGTAAGCTCTACTACCTGATGATTAGTGGAGCACAGCCACAGGTAAACAGTTCCCTTTAAATATACTGTACGAGGGGCGTTCAAGTCAAACCAGGACTTGCGGTGAGATTGCAAATTGAGATTAACAGAAGACTTTTACACTAAGAACGTTATGGTGGTGAGACTCTGATGCAGTAACACAATCGAGTAGTATAAACGTTTTAAGGAAGGTTGTACAGTATGTCCGTGAATGATGATCCCGGGCAAGGTGTCTCAGAGCTCACCGAAGGGCGCATCTGTTTCTGGGAACGCAAACACAATCATGCACAAACACCTACATTTCTGTAAGGTGAATACATGCTGGGTGCATGAGAGATCTCTGGCTTCGCATATCTGCAGGGAGTTAAAGGAGCGGAGGGCCAGGATGTCCGATCATGGATCCAGTCTACTGAGAAAACTTTCTACCTTGATGGTATCCAAGCACTAGTCAAAGTTATATAGAGAAATAAAGTCAGTTTTTACTTTTTACAGTGTTATTCTGCACAACTAAAAGTCCCGGTTGGATTTGAATTAGCTTTACTGACGTAACGATGTTTGACACTCGGCTGTCAAAGTATTTTAAACTTTCTGTATCCGCAATATTCTAGTAAAATTTCTGAAATTCTGGTTATAAAAATTCTTTCCTCACAAATGTGCTGACAACCTACAGGGCTGAGTAATGGTGACCATCTAATGCTGAACCACTAATGATCAGGTTACAACTGAACTTTAAACCTTGGTTTTGAATTTGACGTGCAGAGAATAAACTTCTTTGTCCAGTCGTCTGTAATCATTCTACTTTTGTTGATGTTTTTTTTTTTTCCTTACGTGTCACATGTTCACTAATCTTGTATCTAGACTCTGGTCAGTTTTTCATTCATATATTAGCTCTGCTAAGATCATTTTAAGATAAGCTGATTTTAAAACCACCTGCTTATGCTGCCAAAACTGCTCTGATCAGTCCAGGCATGAAGTCCACAAGATCTGTTCTGTGGTTCCTGACACCAAGACATTAACAGCAATTTCACAGCTTTACCCTGTAAGATGTGAAATGGAGGTCTCCATGGATTAGACTTATTTGTCCAGCACACCTCAAAAAATGCTTGATCGGATTGAGATCTGTGGGATTTAGAGGCCAAGACAACACCTTGTCACCTCTTTGTCAAGTTCTTCAAAACCGTTTCCGGACAATTTTTTTTGCAGCGTGCCAGGGTTCGCTATCCTGCTGAAGGAGGACCCTGGCGTGAGGGAATGACTTTGTCAGGATGGAGGGTACTTGGTCTGCAGCAATGTTTAAGTAGGTGGTACGTGTCAAAATAACATCTACATGAATTCCAGGACCGAAGGTCTCCAAGCAGACGAGTATCACACTGCCTCTGCCAGCTTGCCTTCTTCTCATAGTGCATCTAGCCTTTATCTAGAGCAATCACTTTACACTCACACACAATTTACCCTTTTTTTTTCAGCTTTTAACACATTGACTTTGAGAACGGTTTACTTGCTGCTTTACAGTATATATTCCACCCCTTGACAGGTGACATTGTAACAGAATAATCAATGCTGTTCATTATAATGGTATAGTTGATCAGTGTATAATTATATTATACAGTCCGTATGTAGCCCGAAATCTGTTCCTTTACATAATATTTTCAGGCTCTCTTTGTCTGGAGCGAAGTCAAACACAAGAATGGATTATTTATTAATTTTTTTTCGTTCACAACCAATTTCAGTAAAACAAAGTAAGTTGTGCAACTTTATGGCTCTCCATGAAATTAATTACGTTCTTGTCTTTATTTCCTTTTCGCTCACGGATCTCCGATTACCATTCATCATGCACAGCGAGTAGCGAGCTCTGACAAGGTGCATGGTAATTAACACATCACTTTTGGCAGTCAATGAAACTTTTAAATCGCATCAGTGTTGTATACTGTTGGAGCCGAAGGAATTGGCTTATGTTCATCTCAGCCTTATCATATGCACTGAGTTGGCGGTTTCTTAGGTATACACCCACCTTTTCACAGGTTATATAAGCAGATCTGAGAATATTGGTAGAAGTAACTTCATGAAGATCCTTTTTCCCCCTAGGTGTATACAGCAGTGTGCAAACAACTTAGGAAGCGTATTATCTTTAGTATGAATGTTGTTTTATATGTTTATCATATGTACAAAACCATTCAATAATTCCAAATATAACTTTATTTTATAATTAATGAATAAATAACAGTACAGAAGAATATTTGCATGCCTGTAAAGAAAGCAACATATTACATACAGATTAGATTTCAGATGAAAAACCTTATAAAAGTGCACCTTATAAAAATCTATGTCTACAGTAATACTACTGATTATTTTTAAGCAAAGAATTTTCACACCAAATATTGACTGTTTATTTTATTACTCTTTATTGCTAATAGGTGGCATGGTGGCTTAGTGGTTAGCACTGTTGTCCAGCACCTCCAGGGGCCGGGTTCGATTCCCGCTTCTGTCTGCATGGAGTTTCCTTGATCTACCTGTGCTTGGTGGGTTTCCTCCAGGTGATCCGTTTTCCTCCTGCAGTCCAAAGACATGTGGATAAGGCTAATTGGCGTTCCCAAATTGCCCGTGTGTGTTAGTGTCCAGGGTGTACCCTGCATCGTGCTCTAACTCTCCTGGGATAGGTTCCAGGCCCCCCGCAATGCTGTAAACAGGCTTAAGCAGTATAGACAGTGAGTGAGTGAGTTAATCGCTCAATATGATTTATATAAGTTGTATATATTTGTATTTGTATATGTTTCTTTCATGTAGAAATGTTTTCAAAAGCATTTTTTCTTATGGCATTTTTTGTATGTTTTCAAGACATTTGCGCAGTCTTCTTTGTCTTTCGGTTGTTCCCTTTCAGGGGTCGCCACAGCGAATCATCTGCCTCCATCTAACCCTATCCTCTGCATCCTCTTCTATCACACCAACTAACTTCATGTCCTCTCTCACTGCATCCATAAATCTCCTCTTTGGTCTTCCTCTAGACCTCCTGCCTGGCAGTTCCAACCTCAGCATCCTTCTACCGATATATTCACCATCTCTCCTCTGAACATGTCCAAACCACCTCAATCTGGCCTCTCTGACTTTATCTCCAAAACATCTCACATGGGTTGTCCCTCTGATGAACTCATTCTTGATCCTATCCATCCTTGTCACTCCCAAAGAGAACCTTAGGTAGAATAAAATAAAATAAAATAAAACCTCAACATCTTCAGCTCTGCTACCTCTAGCTCTGCCTCCTGTCTTTTCTTCAGTGCCACTGTCTCTAAGCCGTAGAGCATTGCTGGTCTCACCACTGTCCTGTACACCTTTCCTTTCATTCTCGCTGGTACTCTTCTATCGCACAACACACCTGACACTTTTCTCCACCCATTCCAACCTGCCTGTACCTGCCTCTTCACCTCCTTTCCACACTCTCCATTGCTCTGGACCGTTGACTCTACAGTAAGTACTTAAAGTCCTGCACCTTCTTTACCTCTGCTCCCTGTAGCCTCACCGTTCCAGTGCTGTAAGTAAAACAGCTGTTTGGTTCTTTCGAGTCTCAAGGTTTGTTCTTCATGTCATCTCAGGGAGATTTTCCTTTCCACTGTCACCTACGGTATGCTCATTCAGGACAAATTTATACAAGCCTATACATTTCTTTCATTTTTTTTTATTGTTTATTCCTTTAAATCTGTTTTGTGATAGTCAGTTGCTACTAAAGAAATCAAACTAAAATGAATTTAATTAAAAATAAAGTGCAGTTGAAAAGGCACCAGCTAATTACCGTATCCTATTTCAAACATGTGACCGAGCAGGACTTTGTTTGAATAAGGTTCAGATATGCCTTATTGGGCGTGTGTGTGTGAAAGTACAAGATAAAAGAGTTCTTGCTCAGAGGTAATTATCATTGACTTTACAAAGAAGAAAAGCTTCACTTTGTCCAACCCTAACTTACTATTTAAGCTTACTTAAATTTAAGATTAATACCGAATCCATCCGCAGTGAGTTAAAGGAACGTTTTGACGTGGAAGGCCAGGCAGCCCGATCGTAACTCCGGTGTCCTGAGAAAACGTTCTACCTTGATGGTATCTATGCAGTAGTGAAACGCATTAGTGTCGCTCTGGATTATACAGAGAAATAAAGGTGGTTTTACTCTCATAACTTCTTTTATTCTGCACAATCAAAGTTCTGGTTTGACTTGAACAGTCCTCATAATTATTTGCATACTTTAATTTCAAACACTTTTGTCATCTTAATAAGAGATACATCTGGAATAATTCTAATGTATGAATCTTCTGTTAATTAATTAAAGTCGGAAACATTTCGAAGCACTATGTAAAGTTCATACTATCACAATAATTTCTCTTAATGAAATAATATTAACATTTACTAGTATAGTGCTTTTAATAACACACATTGTCACAAAGCAGCTTTACAGAAATAAAAATAAAGTGAAAAAATGTCAGTTTGTCCCTGTTGCACAATGGTGGCAAGGAAAAACTCCCTGAGACAGAATGAAGAAAGGGACCAGATTTGAAATGCAACCCGTCCTGATTTATTTGTGCGATACCACATAGTACAACCATAAATACACCCTCTGTAACTTTGTCCTACAAGTTCTATAAATCCAGACAGCATGCCTCAAATGTCTAAAGATGAAATATTTCATGCATAATTTAGCTTGTGTTCATGGTGCATTTTTTTTCCGGCAGCTCCAAACATGTTTTCTTTTAGGTGAAGGGATTTTGGAGACTTGTTACTGTTTTCCTTATGCTTGTCAAAGCAGTCACTCCCTCACTTGAGCCCTAAAGTTGTCATGCTGAAACATGGGAGTGTCAGTAATGCATTTTGCTTTGACAGGAAGTTCAAAAGACAGCCTCATAGTTTGGCCAACAATTTGACAGTTTGGTCGTATACCAGGTTATAGTCATCTGAATGTGCCACATGACAAGAAAGAGCTGCTGCTGTTAGTGGATGCCACAGCAAAATCCCATCACTTCCATTATGACACTTCGGTTATACGGTGCATCCTAATTCTCCATAAGCAGTCAGCTCCATCTGCTGGATGCTGTGTGAAATACATGCAGATCTCTGGGAATAATGTAAACATCTTGGATCAGCCCTTCTTATCTTTGCTATACCCGTGAAGTACGCCAAAAATCTGCCAGGATTCCTGTAACTTTTCCCTTTCAGACACTATGTTGTTCATCTTTTAGTTTGAAGAATCATTGATTTGTATTACAAATAAAATAATTCTACATCTGCCTTTTTAAGTGTTCTGTTTTCACACACACATACAGTGCTCGCTCTCTCTCTCTCTCTCTCTCAGCAGGACTGCTTTTTTATCATTGAAGCTCAGCCATCAAAATGTTAAATTTCGTTTAAACAGGAGAGGAAATCAATTTCATTCTTGAACGAAGAAGATTTCAAAGAATGCGAAAGCGCGCACAAAGAATTTTTAAAACAAGTATGATGTCTGACTGCATGCAGAGTTTTATATAAGGAAAACCAGAGAAAACAAATCAGAAATACAAACCAGTATTCAGAAATGCAAAACAGGCTGGGAGTCAGCTGACCTTTAAGCAACTGGCAATGTCAAACAGTGCAAAAAAAAAAAAACATTTAAAACGTCACTGACAGGACTTTGCCATGTGTTGGTGAGAGTCTGGATTATTATTCAAAGCTTATCCTAGGATTACAGAGCATGAGGTGGGAATACACTCTGGATGCGTTGCCAGTCCTTCACATGGCACCATGCACACACAAATCTATGCATTCGTTCACACCTATGATCAAAGCAGCATTGCTAATCCACCTCACTGGCATGGGTTTTGGTAGTTGGAAAGAAACCAGAGAACCTGGAGGGAACAGGGATAAACTCTGCACAAATAGTAACCCACACTCAGGATCAAATAGAAACAGGAAAAAACCTTATGTCACAATGTGGATAATTTCATAGCTTGGTACAATATACACAGATCAGCCATAACATTAAAATTATCTAAGTTTTGGGTTCCCCTTGTGTCACTAGGATGGCTCTGGCCTCTCAGGGGGCATGGGTTGTGAGGGGGGACCTCTGTGGATCGGATTAGTTTTTCCGGCGCATCCCATGGGTGCTTGATCGGATTAGGATCTTGGGAGTTTGGAGCTTGGGTTGGTAGCCTATGGCTCTTTGCTTGCCGGGTCCCATGTGTGGCGGGTTGTGCACACACTGGGTGTTTTAGGGCTTTTCTGTCATGGCCAGCATTGACTCAGTTTAAAAAAGGGGACAAGTGAATATAAATGACAGTAAAATATTTCTAACAGCATTACAGAGCCTGAATGCATCGGTCAGTGTGTGTCTGTATAATTATGGATTTATTTATCAAGTTACTTTTTCTTGTCTTCATTTTGCTGCAGAATAACCGAGTTCTGTTCAAGATCCGAGTTGTTGGGGGATCGGTGTCCTGTAGCTACTTGAGTCCTCAGGATGGACGTCCACTTCACCATCCTGCAGTAGACAGGTAAGAGAGGAGCATCCTGTGATGATTCATGGGAGATTTTTGGATTAAAATACAGATGCAGTATAGAGTTCAGTGATTGGTAGGTGAATCCTTGCCGTCAAGGTTCACACACTATCAACGATGTTACGATGTAACTTTCGCTGTATCCCCATGTGAGGTGGTTAATTTGCAATCCGTCCACACACTGGCCTACCTGGGAGCTCTGTACAGGAATTACCAAGTGGAAGAATTGCCTTTCACCTGAGAATAAAACAAAACATACTGCATGCTGACAGTTAATAATGGCAGAGTATTGATTTTTTTTTCTCTCTACATTGAGATTGTGAACAAAACCATGCAATGGAGAAAAGAACTGAATAATATTAAGTTTAGATTGTGTTCTTCAGGAGCTCAGTGCCTTAAGGCAGTTAGAATTTCGTATCAAAGCTAATGTCTTTGGAAATCTGCAGTCAGAGAACTGACCTGGACTTCATTCATTTTCAGCCACAAGGTCCAGGTAAAGTCTTTCTTTCATAATAGCCCTGTTCACAAACTTCCTGTAGAACTTTTTTGTTTGTCTTTATGGAGAGAGTAGGTCAGTGAAAATGAAATTACGTGGTTAGTGATTTGATGGCCGCTGACTGCCAAAATCAGTGCTGAGAAACGCCTTACCCGCCATAAAAAGATGAATAAAATACTCCCAGTGTTAACAAAGTAAGCTCACATATCCAGGATTAGGGGTTTCATTCTTGCCTCTGGTCTGTGTGCATGAAGTGCTTTGTGAGTTTCCTTCAGTTAGTTCCTCAGTCTGAAGGCATGCCCTTTGTCTGATTGGTGTTTCCAAGTTGCCCATAGTGTTTGATTGGGTGTGTGAGTGTGGGATATGGGTTGCCAACGGTGTGAAAACTGAACGAATGAATGTTAAAGTTTAACATCAGTGGTTGCTCCTGGTGGAAATTACTTGCTATCAAAACTATTCTGTAAGGAATAAAACATGCTGAAACATGCTTTTATAGGACAAGAATCAATAATGGTGTTGTGTGATACAGCCCACAGAGAGCTACTACCATTACCACTAAATTTGATTAATTTTCCAAAACTGTAAACGGCAAAGTGTTTTGCTTCTCTAGTTCAACAGTAATTTGTCAAAGCTTACACTTTTTTTTGCTAGCTCAGTGCTTTATGTGTTAATCATCAAAAGGTCAAAACCTGAGCACCACCAAGTTGCCACTCTTGGGCTCCTGATGCAAGGCCCCTAACCCTCAACTGCTCAGATGTATAATGAGATAAAGCGTAAGTAAGCTGCTCTGAGTAAGGGTATCTTCCAAATACCGTAAATGATTAGGAAATGACATGATTTGTTTATAATGCTGTGCGTGAACCTTTCATGAGAACTGAATAAAACTGACAGTACATGTTAAAAGACTGACATGTGTATTGATATAGTTAAATTAAAACTGATAATTTAGAAAATGACTACGGTTGTCTAATTATATATAATCATCCTGACCGCTAGACACCACGCTGCTCTAGAAATAGAAGGGACAAATCCTCAGCATTGTGTTTTTTGTCTAAGTGGATCATTTACAGACTAACAGCATGTTTATGGGTTAGTTATCAGTATCGGCACATTGGGTTGAACTTCTAACTATCTAACATGTATAATATCTGGAGATCTAATAATTCCCAAATTAGTCTACATTTTTATAAGTATTATGTTTATTTTTAAAAATAAAGAAAAGAAGAGCGATTATGAAAATTCTTACATAATCTATAGTAATGTCTATGAGGAGAAATGACTCTTTGGTTTGGTTGGGTTGGGGTGGGTTGGGTTGGGTTACTCCTTTTGCCTGTTACTCTCGCCTGCTGTTTTTCGGGCATATTGGCACAAGGATGAGAGAATCAAACCAAGAACCTCTTCCAAACTGGCTCGTGAAAAAATCTCCAGCAGGGACACACATGGTAGGCATGATGAAGATTTGCCAGTTGCTTTTTAAAGGACACTGAACAAAGCAGACTGAGTGATTGTTCAGTATTATCTAGTAGGTTAGAGGGACTTTTTTTTTAAAGACTTTTTTAAATCGGACACATGAGCAAACTATTCATAGACATTCAACATAGTTTGCATTAAAGCTGGAGTAAGTGAGTCGAAAATCTCTATTAAATAAAAAAAACATAATCTAACTTGAGATGATGCTTTTATTAAAGTAGGCAAACAACTAACATCTGAGGAACAGGCTTAATCAGGAAATACGGTTTCAATGTGAGCATTAATATTAGACTTTGGAGCTACAGTATGGAGAAAGATCATGTTGTCTGATGAGTCCTGATGTTCCGAATAAGTTCTTAATGAATCCTGATGAGACCTACAGTATTCCTGAGCAATAGTTGCATCTGGTTAAGGAGGGAAGTGTATGAAGTGATGGACCCATCATGCATTGTCTCCACAGTACCAGCCTCTGGAAGCGGTGTTATGATCTGCGGTTGCTTCAGTCGGTCAGGTCTAGGCTCAGCAACGTTATGTGGCAATAAAATAAAGTCAGCTGAATGTATTGAATGGCCAGGTTGTCACATCAAAATATCTCAGAATATTAGCCTGTGTGGCTATTAAATAAAAATAAATATTTGTATGATTGCTTTTGTCGTTGTGAAGACATTCTCCACAGAAAGATATGAAAACGTCCCATTATTAGTACTGACTAGCGTTTTCGTCTTTATTTTTTAGAGCTTTAAAGCTGTGTGGCTCCGGTGGTCCTCCACATGTGAAGCTGATTGTCGAGTGGGAACACAGAGTAAAGGACTGGTGAGTCCAGTATTATCATCTAATCACTAAATTACACATAAAGGGGAGAGTGTGCAGTCACATCAGGATAATATTAAGGTCTAAATGCTGTATTTACTTGTTCCTCTGTGACACATTTGAAAAAACAATTTCGATACAAAGTGGAACAAGATGAAATCAGAGTAAAATGAGTTGTGTGTGTGTGTGTGTGTGTGTAGTCTGTTTGGTAACATTCAGGAGGAGGTGGTGAAGGATTGTGAGAGCGTGCGTACCCAGCAGCAGCAGCATGTTCAGCAGCATAGCTGCACACTGGACGAGTGCTTTCAGCTTTATACTAAAGAAGAGCAGGTAACACACACATACACACAACATGTTACCTTCCAGCTCTTCTCGCTGAGAACGTAACAGACAATCTGGAGTTTTGGAGTATAGCCGGTCTAGAGTAATCCCTATAATATTAGAATCCAGTAACAGATGAACATGTGTATAGACTCTTGTAAGGATTTAACAGTGTTATGAGAATAGAAGAAGTTCCTAAGATCTTTAAAGGAACAAGGAAGCTCTGTCTAATAGTCAAAGGATCGATTTAGGAACGATACTACATGGAAGTGAAACTTATAACAAAGATATGTAGCTGAAGATGACTTTAAATGTACTAGTCATACGAAGAATGGCCATAGAAAAAGAAAATCACACAGAGACAAAATGAAGACCAAATGCAACTAAACCAAACTCAGAAGTAATCATCAAAAATGGCTAGATTTAGGATGTGACCATTAAATGCCGACTAATAGAGAAAAAGATAGGGAGAGATTTAAAAGTTCTGCTTCAGATGCACCTGTCGGCTCATCTCACTATGGCAAGAGTTCTCATTTATATTTGAGGAAGTGTGACAAAAGCTGCAGGCTGCTGAGTAGAAGCTTGTAAGCTCAAACGCTGTTTCCTATACGGTACTTGTTTAGTTCGGCTGTCTTGTAAAATAAATAAAATAAAATAAATCTAAATGCACCGTTTCCTCCATAAATCTAGGTTTGAGGCTCTTCTTTTTTCTTCTTCTTTTTATTAAGTGGCAGTGGTGTAAATCCTAACTCATAATTGTCAAGGTCATTAAATGTATGCCTGAGTTCATGTAATTATCACTTGAAATAGTTTTAATTAGTTTAGAAGACGTAGGTTTAGAAATAACGTCACTCGGATCTAATGAGTTCTGTCAGTGGAATGTTGAGGAAGCTCTATAGCGCTGTAATAAATCGAGAAAATATCATTCCAACAAGCTATTATTTAAACAATATGCATGAAATGTGTGCTAATGTGCTTGAAGATGGTTGACTGAACAATAAAACCATTTGCTCATATCATATATCATATCATATGTCATATATTGTCCATTATCCTGTTCCCTGTGCATGCAGCTGGCGCCAGATGATGCGTGGAAATGTCCTCACTGCAAGCAGCTGCAGCAAGGCATGGTCCAGATGAGTCTGTGGACACTCCCAGACATCCTCATCCTCCACCTGAAGCGCTTCAGGCAGGTGGGCGAACGGCGAAACAAGCTCTCCACTCTTGTGCGCTTTCCTCTCTCAGCCCTGGACATGGCACCCCACATGGTCAAGAGGAGTAACTGCACCCGCCTGTCTTCCACGTGGAAGCAGCAGCCTTATCAAAGGACGGAAACAAGCCAGCATCCTGACGAGTTTTTGTACGACCTGTACGCTGTGTGTAACCATCATGGAGGCATGCATGGAGGACACTACACAGGTGTGTGGACTACTGATAATTAACCTGGGATTCAATCAGTATATAGTATACTAACCAGATTATAAGAAACATTTGTTACAGTAGGTCGCCTTTAGCTTTGATTATGACACGCAATGTGGTGGCCAGTTCATGTAAAAATTAATCCTCATCCTACAGTGGTCACCTAATCGGAGCGTTGTTTTTACCGTCGCCGCCGCATTTGGGTTTGTGCATTTGCTGGCTTTTACCACTGAGTGGCGCTATATAACTACAGACTGACGCCTCATGCCTTAGTTCATTCTCTGCCGCATTAATGAGACGCGTTCCATTAAATCATACACGTAGTAGCCGATAACATCAAGTGAAACACTGTAGTTGACCGAATTCATAATCACAGTACTAAAATTACAGTACAAATGTAGAATTCAAATTAAATCAAATCTTATTAAGATCAAATTTAAGCACAATAAATATTAACACAGCCTTTAGATTTTATCACGTGTAATTAGAAAAGAAGTGTGTAGGGTTTTATTGAAATATAAATTTCTAAACCAATAAGATCAAATAACACCAAGTTATTATTATAACAGGCTTACTGGTACCAGAACCATTTCTTCACAATTCAGTGAAAAAAATCGTGCTTTTGTTATCTTGGAATATGGCTGTGTCATCAGAGAAGGAAGATAATGCATTGATGTGATACCTTGGTCTTTCAGAACATTCATGTAGTCAGCTGACTTTATTTTATTGCCACATAGTGATGCTGAATCTCGACCTGACCACCTGAAGCAATCCCATATAGCACATAATACAGTGGGAGCTATGCACTATGGTTGCATCCCTTCATGCTCTTACTTTTATAACCCTGTCACTGTGGAATACGGTCAATCTTCCACCTCAGACCATAAGACCTTTTTCCAAGGCTCCAAAGTCCAATCTTTGTACTCCCTGCCAAACTGAATTTATGCTACGTACTAGTGATGGGAAGTTTGAATCATTTTAGTGACTCTGTTCTTTGAATCTCGTTCATCAAAATGAACCAACCTTTTTTTGAGTCATTTAGTTAATTTCATTCTTTTGATCAATAATAAAAATAAAATGTAAAATTTCCAATAAACAGACCCCCAACACGTCTACATACACAAATTTTGTCTTTAGTTCCAGTAATGAAAATATTACAATGCAGCTAAGGACATATTATAATAAGCAGAATAAGCAGCTCACCTCTCGTATCTTCTGGTCCGAGTCGTTCATTCAACTGTTCAATTAAGTTTCCTATGTACTGCATGGCATAGCGTCTATGAGAGTCACGTGACAAAAGAACGATCGATTTGGACCAAAGACTCCAAGGTAACTTCTCATTTCTGCTTCCTGTACATAACCTACACAGGTTTCGCAATGCTTTGTGCATGCACGCGCAGTAGAAAATGAACGAAACACTCTCTGAGACTACTCGTTCTTCTGAGTCGCATTAAAAAATCGTTCAAAAAGAATGAATCATTCATGAACGACCCAAAACTATGTACACAAGCAATTATGTATATGAATTGAATGTGGTGTTAATCCTGGATTTTTAATTCTTTCAGCGTACTGCAGGAACTCTGTGGATGGTCAGTGGTACAGTTTTGATGACAGCAGCGTCGAACCAGTGCCTGAAGGGGAAGTGTGTACACGTGGGGCTTATATCCTCTTTTACCAGAGACGCAACAGTATCCCTCCATGGTCAGCTAGCTGCTCGCTTCGAGGTTAGACTTCATTTCAATCATGACTATATTGTAGAACGATTAAATAATTGAAATCCATAGTTTCTTATATTTGCCATTTTTTCAGGTTGGTACTCTAACTAAACATGACTTTGCTTATACAAACACACCAAATTGTGTATATATATATATACTGTATATGTGTGTGTGTGTGTACACACACTAATTTGTTGAAAAAGGATTTAGGAAATAAATCCTGTATGGCAATGATTACATTATACCAAGGTAGATGTATTCTGTCCTTCCATAGGCTCAACATGCTCCTCTGTGTCTAATCACTGGCTCATCCGTTTGACATCCGTGTCTGAAGAAAGCCAAAGTCCCACGTCCAAGACACCTAGTTACTCGTCAGCTCCTGAACCCCAAACACCAATATCTCCTGTTTTATATGAGCAACCAAAAGGAGATTCAGGTAAATTATTTCTCAACTAGCACTTCCTGTGGTAGATGGTACCAGTCAACTGGAGTTGCTCACCTTTATGTATTGCTTTTCTTTTTGCAAGAAATTATCATAATTTAGGCAATTTTGTCAACTGTCTTCATTATCAATAGTTTTCAGTTGGGCTAAGAATTACCACAAATCCTAATTTTGTCCAATATTCTCTACCCATAGATGGATTTGAGTCAAGACCATTTGTCCGTGGCACCCAGGGCCGTAGTGTAAGCTTGCGTTCCCCGACCAAGAACAAGGAGAACCTGGGCAAAGTGCTTCCTCTCCGCTGGTCTTTTGGTGCTAAGGATCGGAAAAAAGTCACATCTGTTCCTCAGACCATACCAAAACATCCTGGAGAACTGGTGGAGTACCTGGAATCTGGACGGAGGCCACGATGCACTAAGGAGCCCATAGTGAGCCTCGTGGCTAGTCCTGCTCAAGGTAAAGCCCAGCTTCCTGTAGAAGACTCACTCAGCTCCCCTAGTGGCAGCAGCAGCTTTAGCGGAGCAGAGCGAGGAACCTGTCGTGAGCCGGACTCGCCTCGAGTACCTGAAGGCCAGAGCAGACCAGCTACAGACAGAGGCACTACAAGGAGCAGAGATGAAGGTTTACTAGTCAGGAGGACTTCAAGGAGGAGGTCTGAGCAACATGGAAAGACTCATGATAGTCTGTCTCATCGAGAATCTGCTGCCGGGCTTCAGCATGGGACTAGCACAGCTCAAGGTTTAGCAAACAGCACAAGTGAAAGCAAAGATTCCACATTAAGGCGACTTGGCAACCAGCCAGCTGGAGCTACCAGGACTAGTCAAAACCAGCAAGATGATGTTGCAGGAAGCAGAAATAAGGAGACTCCGAACATCCCAGCATTTCTTATGCCAGGCAATGTCAAGAAGGACAACCAGTCAAAAGATATACGTGCCAAAGAAACAAGTCAAAGAAGAACACTAACAAATAAGAGCTCAAATAAGCCATCTTTGTCCAATGGTACTCCAAACGGACTGGTAGTGGAGGACAAAAAAGGCAATGGCACCCACAGGAGCAGCAGTGCACGGTACTACAACAAGACCTTGATCAGTGGAAGGGAAACCCACAGTGGCAGTGGAGGGGATATTAAGCGGGCGCTGAGTTCCTCAAACCTACAAAGTAGACTGGATCTGAACCTAAGGAGGACGGTGTCCCTCCAAAGGAATGGGCTGCTAGTTCCTCTTCAGAAAGGACAGATGGCTGACAAACCATCCTACAATACGCTGCAGAGGAACAGATATAGCACGACTTCACTAGGCAGACAGAGACCAGTCCCTGAATCCTGCTTCTGATATCAGGACAGCTGAAACGTGTGAGTGTCTGCCTTAGGTAGAGATAATTCCAGTTTGAGTGCCTCCACTTTAGAGAACATATTTAGGGTACTTTGACCAAGGCACCATTTGAAGGCAAGAAAACAGAGACAATACTTTACTATTACAGACCGGTTGTTAATCTTTTTTTTTATTAAATTTTATGGAGCTCAAAAATTAACACTAATTTGATTTAGACACTAATTTTGATTTTATTATTTATATGTCATTCCTCGAGACATCCTGTCTCACATGGTTTTAATCAATGCATCATCTCTGCGCTGTATCTCTGGACACATGAAGTAATGGAATCTTGATAGACTCACATATTTTTGTGTCACGTACAAACAAGGAATGGAAAGACACTGGGCCGTGCTGTTAGAGCAAAATAACAGCGATATAGAATGAAAGATTCTATTCTCATCTTATACCACAGCAATTGGCCAACTATTCAGAGTTTTTTTTCATTATGACTTTTTTCAGTTTTATATTTAATCTGTATATTTAATGAGGTGGAACATCCATGAAAATGAGTTAACTCCTGTTATCACTAGCGCTATGGCAGCTATAAATAGTATTTCCCACAAAATAATTAGACGTGTTACAGAGAAAGCTTACAGAGCAAACCTATCTGTCCTGAAGACTTTCACCTGATTGTTACACAGTGTTGAGGCTTCTGTAAGTGTTTATAATCACCGACATTACCTCCTTGAGAAGGTAACTATAGAAACAATAACATATTAGAATAAGTGCATTCATTTAACCCTGTTTTCTGCCTTGCAGTCAGCACCACTGTCAAAGCCACGCTGTTATAGAAAATTTATCAACTAAACAATCATAATCAGGAATTCAACAGCACGGTGTAAAAGGGAATCTGATGTAAGCATTAGCTACTTAGGAGTAGCTAATGAGAGAAATGCCTAGAAGCGTACAAAATCAAATGTGATCGACACAAATATTTTTCATTCACTTTTATTATATCTAGAATAATGTCACAGGTGACAGTGGTTAGTTCTGTGCCCTAGTTCTGTTCGATTCCCACCTCGGGTCCGTGTGCTTGTTCTCCCTGTGCTTGGTGGGTTTCCTCCAGGTACTCCGGTTTCCTCCTACAGTCCAAAGATGTGCAGATCCGGCTAACTGGTCTCGTGCCCCGACTCTCCTGAGATCCAGACCTGGATGAGCAGTATAGAGAATGAATAAGAGAGTGTGTTGAGGTTTGTACAAACCAAGACATTGGATATTGACCAAATAAGATATGACTGAGATTTACCCTTATATATATTTACATGTTTGCGAAACATTTTAGTGTAATATTTGTCACATATCTTAAGTATCATGTAAATAACATCATTTAAAATTATATCAACTAATTTTTTAGATAAAATGTCAGCTAGAACCCTTTATTTATGAGATTTTAAATGGCAATCAAGAGAAAGACCTACAGTATACAGTACATGTTGCAGTGATTTGGTGCTGAAATAAAAAAACATTTTATGTCTGTAATTCAAACAAAACTTATACTTACCAACCAACATTATATTTTATATTATATTTTGCATATAAATGCACTGATATACAGTAGATACTGTGATCAGGAGTATTACAATGGTCATATATTTATACTTGTAAAAAATGCTCTAATGAAAGATACCATGTGGTACTACAGTATGTGACGTCAACCTGGTGCATTGCTACTGAACAAGAAGAAGAAAGAGCAATTAGTGATCATCATGTAAATACACACCGATCAGCCATAACATTACAATGTAAAACATTAATCCTGATATTTTGTAGGTTCATCTGGGGCCATCTGGGGCATGACCCTATAAGACCTCTGAGGTGTGCTGTGGTGTCCGGCACCGGGATGTTGTGGGGTGGATTAGATTCGTTTGTTCTTGCAATCCCATTGGTGCTCAATTGGATTGGGAGCTGGTGAGTTTCAAGGCCAGGTTGGCCAGAGCAGACCAGCCTTGGGCACTTTGCCCGCTGGGCCCCATGTGATGTGGGCTCTGGTGCACTTTTATTATTTTAGTGCCTTTCTGATGAATCAGATTGGATGGATTAGCGTTTAGTTCCCGCGAGCATGGGCGAGTGAGCCTTAGGTTCCCATCATCCTGTCACCAGTCTACTGGTACATAATTGATCATCAGTTCTAATATGTTAACATTTTGTGGTGTTAAAGTTATGGCTTGTTGGTGTATGTGAAAGTATTAAGAGTTCTACAGCATCGTCCTGCTATAGAAGTAACCTGATGAAACATCTTAATTGAGCAAACTTTAGCAGTATCTTTCAGGGTCGGCTTAAGAATGACTGACAAGCAGCAGTATCAGCAAGTTTAAGAATGCTGCTGTAAATTGTGCACACAATATATAGTATATAATCGAGATTGGTGCAGTAAGGCAAACCTGCAGGGAAGCTAGTGAGATATGCACATGAGAGCACTTCAGTATCGCAAGCACTGAGACACACACACACACACTTTCTTCCCTCTATTTCTTAGGAATCTAAACTTTACTTGTGACTCAGGATGCAGTTTAAAGCACCTGGCACTTTTAGTCACAGTTTGTACTGCTGCATGCTCAGACATTCTTATGCTCTTTATTAAGCATTCTGTTTAAACACAGTTTATGGACAACTGACCATCACAATCTTAAATATGTTGTTCCTTAAACTAAACAGAATAGTATAGGACGTCTGTACGCTATATTTACGCAATTTACCTTTGCTGGAACTAAAAGGTTCAAAACTTTCCAGCAGTAGTGTCCTTGTATACACCCTGAAGCATGTTTGCAATGGACGGACTTGAGTGCCCTGCACAAAGTGCTGACCTCAAGCCTACTGAATGTTTTCTGAATGAATTGGTAGTCTGACTTCACCCCAGGGGTCCTCATTAGTGCCTGACCCTAGCAATGCCCTTGTTTCTGAATGAGCGCAAATATCCATGCTTCAAAATTTAGTGAAATGCCTTTTCAGAAGAGTGAAGGTCATTATACCAAACATCAAAGGGGGAAGGTGGGCTACATCTGAAATCGGACATTTAACAAGCCCATATGGGTGTCATAGTCAGGTATTTAAAATGTTTTGGTCAACATAAAACTTAATCGGTAGCAGCAGAAACAGAATTGAATACAGTGTTCAGTGATGCCCCTGACTGATTAATACTAAGTAGCCTATTGATTTTGGTATCAGGATCATCAACAAGTACTGAAAAACATGCTCTTATTTGGCTGAAAAGAAAAATGATATCAGTTTAAAACAGAAACATTAAGATATTGGTTCGCCTCTTTTTAACATTTTTTTTTTTTATTGCCCTTTAACTTTGATTGACATGCTGAGCTGACAAGTCCTTTCACACATTTTCTGGTTCTCTATGTATACATTGTTCCAGACAAACAATGATTTGAAATCATCTTAGTCAAATCTTCTTTGCCAAGTGGACCCTGAGACAACTTGCGAGACAAAAAACTAAATCATAATATATAATTTTCATAACATGTAATTTTGTTTCATTTTTTATTTATAATGTTGTACGATGTTGCAGTTCCACTATAATCCTGAAGGTGGTTAAACTATTTGCACTTTGGCAGTCAGCACAGTATTGTGTGGTAGGACCGAATAACTTCTGGGGGAAAATGCTAAATCATGATACAAAATCGCAATACAAATCGAATCAGCACCTAGGTATCGTGATATCATATCATGTCTATAATAATAATTTGTGGTTCTAAGTCCAATATCTGTTCTTTTTTTGTTGTTACTTTCCTAATGAACATTAATTGGATCATTGGTTTGTTTCTTTTTAAAGCTGATAAGTATGCAATTCAACATTTATGCAATTAAGTGCAGCAGAACAGACCGATTCTTAATGAAGACAAAAACAGCAATCAGTGTCAATGAGGGAAACAACTCAAACTTTGAATGTGATATTATTTAAGTGCCTTTTTATAATATTCATGAAGGAGCATCAGTATGGTTTCTATATAGACACATATGCACACTTACAGATGTGTTCTAGATGGCGTGCACAATCGTGTATACACTGGTATATATATTTATATAGATGCATAATTCCTAAGCACATTGAATATGGTCGCACAAATAATATACAGACCACACACACACAGTTCTCATCATCATTATCTCCATCATCTCTTTTGTTCCAAACGACATGCAGTTAGAAAGAGAAGCAACTACAGTTAATGTCTAAATCATGGTTTGTTTGTTTTTTTGCTTTCATTTTTCTTTGTTGTCAATACTCCAAACAAATTAGACATTTTTAATCTGTTGGGCCTTTGTTCACTAAATTGAGGTTAAAAACAAAAGCTGTAGGTCTGTTATGATATTAGTATTGACGGGGGGAAAAAAGGTTTCTAGAGATTTCTAAAAGTTAAGGGTTTTATAGCAAGTGGCACTGAACAGGAACCAACATATATTTCACTTGCTTTTTCGAACATCTGTATCTAGTTCCTTACACGCTTCCTTCTGTACAGGCTTTCCAGAGTTTTTTAGTCTCATCCAAACATGCAGTAGATAAGTGACAAAGCTATTCCTGACTGAGTGGACAAGTGTCCTCATTTAGCCTTTTTTTTCCTTTTCACTCATTGAGTAACCCGATGAAGGACGTACTGTATATATGCATTCACATAGCTCACGCTATTAAGAAGTTTGTTAGCTATAGCTATTTAGTGTACATTAGTAGGCATCTTGTATTTTAGTCAAATCAGCGAAAGCACAACAGTTTTTGTTCAAGTGGCCAGAAGGTTGTGAGTTCGAATCCCAGTACTGTTAGAGCGCAACTGCTGAGCCGTTCAGTGAGACTCTTAACTGTGTTCTGCCTTACTTCTTATTCACTTTAGATCCAAGCATCTACCAAATGTGTAACTATAAATGTAGTCATATACATTGTTACTCAACTTTTTGCTTAAATAGCTAAATTATATGATTTAAGAAAATATCTATCACGTTTCCCTTTTTCAGGTCAGTAATTATCATAAGATTGAATCATGTCAATTTTTCCATTCCTGTTTGAAGTACTATAATGAAGGAATGTCGTGGCTGTTAAGGGTTGTTAAAGGTTGTGGATATATTTTTATGCAAACTTTTTTTGTATTGGAAATCTTTTTAACTAATCTGTAATTAATGTAAATAAAGTTGTAAAATTGTATAATGAATGATTTTATGCTTAGATACTGATTAAAAGGCAAAAGACAGAAATGAAAGGATAAGTGGAATCGAAACACTGGAAGGAAATCTTATACGTGTTTGTACTGTCACTTTATATAGCACATTGTACTTTATTTTTAATATAGCAGATTAAACACTCTATTTGTCACTGTAATGTGTAGACAATGTCTTCATCTGTTTCTTTATTCTTTCTTATGTAACGAGTCCCTTTTGGAAAATAGACGCCCATGATGAGCAGTTTCATCTGCGTGCTTCTTCCAAGCTATTTTTTTTTCTTGCACGCTGTACTGTATATACATATATATATATATATATATATATATATATATATATATATATATATATATATGTAGAGAGAGAGAGAGAGTAGTAAATTGTACTGTTTTATATTACTGCATAATTTAATACATAATCAGTTCATTAATTCATTTGTTTTCAGTGACCGCTTTAATCCTGGTCATCGTGGTCATCCACAGCCTATCCTGGGAATACTGGGAACGAGACAGAAAATACACCCTTGATCATTTTCCCTTTGATAATACGGAATTCATAATTCATTACATGGATTGCATGAAAACTCATTAGTCACATAAGTACTGTACTGTGTTATTACTAGAGGGCACCTAAGTACAGAAACAAATTAAATGTACATGGATACTTGAAGCATTTCTTGGGTTTCTAGCTTCTACGTAATTAGACGTTGTAAGGTTCTACTTGGGACCTTTGTTTTCTCCAGAAGGTACCATGAGGGTGTGTAATTTGCATGATTCATGTCATTGTAGTTAATCTGCTACAAGAAATTCTTTTCTGCTTACTACAGGAGTAAAGAGAGGTTATTTGAGTCAAAATCCTCAGACCAACCCATCTAGAACCATGATACCCATCTATCATCATGCCACTGCTTGAGTCACTGAACTTAGATTTTTCTCATTCTGATGCTTCCATTCCATTAGAATGAATAACACATGATGCAGCAGTAATATACTTTCAGTTGCTATTCTTTACTTCTGCTGCAACATATGTTATCTGTACTGGCTATGAGCTATTGAAATACTTAATAGTGTTAAAATTCCTCCTCTTCCTAACCTGCACTAGGGTTACTATCATAATGCAAAACTCTAAGTAGCTCTTAATGGCACATTTACACAAAGGGCTGATGAGCACTGAAAGGCTCATTCTACAGTAAGTGCTAATTTATGCTATAACCCAGGCTGTGTTTTGCAAAAACAAGCAGCTGTGCACAGGATTGATTTTATTTGGGGAGTCTCACTGATTGGCAAATTCATACTGGCAAACTAGAAAACGTACATAGATCAATATCTGGGCCAGTGTTCATAAAGCTTCTTAGAATTCTCTCAGAGTTGTCTTATCTTAGCCTAAAAAGTCCTAGCTGGAAGTCTTAGACTAATAGTGATTTAGGAAACTTCTCAGAGCAACTCTGAGTAAGCAAAGTACAAAAAACTTTGTCTTAGTGAGGAGGTGTGGTTGATTCTTACCATATGAGCTGTTTTTAGGGCTAAGATGTTCATTTTTATCTTTACTAAGATTTAGTCCTAATTCTGTCATAATTCTAAGAATTTTCTTAGAATTTCGTCTCGAGGAGCAACTTAGAGATAAGATAAATGATAAATGCTTAAACCAAGGAACATACGGCTTCGATGTCTGAGATAAACACACAAGATTTCACAAACACAAGGATACACAAAGACCTTAAATAGGGTTGTGATGTTGCAACCAATCTCATGTGGGTGTGTATATGTGGGACCAGGAAACACTGACCACATAGAGTTGAAAAAAGAAGTAGACTTTAGCAATAGATGTGGCAGGAGACTGTGGTAAGCAGTAAAGTCAAAACAAGGGTGGATGTAACATTAGTGGCGTATTAATCTACAACAATAATTACAAATATAGTTTGTTCCGGTTTGCACCAGTTCTCACTAGATGAGAAATGCATTTTCACATAATTATGTAATTTCCCAATTCCAAATCATTAGCCGGGGCTCATAGGAAAACCATAAACCACTCATAGGAAAGTCCCATGCATAATTACCCTGAATTGCTATAATCTACAGGGGGAGTACATAATGCTACCCCTCCTACCCAGAGTGTGAGGTCAGTTTCACTCTCTTGATTCATCGAGATTCGGATTTACGATCCTGCTTTTCTGTTGCACTGCCAAGACATGAGAAACTCCCCTGAAACTAATGAAGTTTAAAATTAAACCAGATCAATAATAAACCTAAGTTCTCCCACACTACCCCATTTCGCCGCACCCTGCACTGGTCTCCTGTAGCTGCCTGCATCAAACTCAAAACCCTGATGATGCCTACAAAGCTAAAAATGGCCAAACACCTCGTTCATGCAACTCTTTTCTGTTCTGGCACGTACAGTAGGTGGTAGAATGGACTTTCGCTCGATGTCTGTACAGATGAGTCTCTGGCAATCCTTAAATGATGATCTGTTTCTCCGATACGTGAAGTAATCAAACCAGGACTTTTGATTGTGCAGAACATGCACTAATGCGTTTGTCCCAGCAAGGACTTGGTTGCCCATCAATGTGGAAAGTTTTCTCAGAACACCGGAGCCATAATCTTGACGTCTGAAACACTGGTCTTCCAGGAACTTCTTTAATGGCCTAAACATGCACAAATGGAGTTGTGTGGAGTGAGGTCAGGGCTGTACAGGTGATATGGCAGTAACTCCCAGCTGAGTTCCTGTAATGTGCAAACGCTATTTGTGAATGATTGTGTGTATAGTTCCTAAAGACAGATGTGTCTCTTCTGCAAGTTAGTGACGAGTAATCTGTCAATTTTCAAGGATCAGGCCTTTCCATATACTGAATGTTCACATGAACGACTGCAGTGAGCCACCTTGGCTGGGATTGTCATTCACAACTGTTATCTTCTGCTAATAGTCTCATCACTGTACTGTGCTTCAAGTCTTCCGGATATGTTGAAGTGAATTGGTTTTACACCTTCATTCACAAGAAATTTCATCACAAGTCCTGGGTTGAACGCTACTCGTACGAGTGTGATATGTCAGTGAGTAATAATTTCCAGGGAAAACCTATCATTCTGATTTATCACATCCTACACTAATTACAAATGGAATCAATACACAATAATTGTTTTTAGATGGTCAGTGCATTAGTGTCTCAGTGGAAAAAGAAAGGAATCATTAAATGCTGTTAGGGTGGACAGACTTTAAAACACTATACCACATTGAAAAATCTATCGATCTAAATTAAAAAAAAACTGAGTATATACTGTTAAAGAAAGGGCTGATGTGGTGAAGATTTGTGTAAATCTACATTTATATCATATTTACTGTATATTGGAAGTCTTCAGTGTAACACTTCAAGACATTTGTCCTTTCCAGTTTCTCTGCAATATGACAAGTTCTTTCTTTTTTTTGTCTTATTCATTTCAAATGTGAGAGAGGTGCACAGGCTAGTGTAGAAATGACTGTTTTGGCTGCTACAACAAGCAATAACAGGGACTAATTTGCCTTGCAAACATTTGTTGCAAACACAAGTATCCAAATCCTAGATATCCAATTCGTTAGTATCAGGTGAGAAACTAAAGCTGCCATTGACCAATCTTAATACAATAATTCACTGCAAACCATGAGCTGTAATAGGTATTGTGTAGGTCTGTAGATGGTTTGTATTGGATCGCCATGGATTTGGCACCATTTGTAGTAAAGTCATAAAGGTCTATATCAATTTAATCAGAATTACATTGTACCACTTCATAGATAACGTGTAAGCCAATTCGTAGATGACTACAGCTTGTGAAACCATAGAGTTGAGCACTATGGATTATTTTCACATTACAGCATATTGTGTTTCATTCCTTCACCTCCGTATTATACACTCATTCCTCGTCTATACCACTTAATGCTGTCTATACCGGAGACTTGGGGCTCGAGGTGCTGATCTAGGCAATTTTGGGACCACCATCTAGCATGCCTTTGGACTGTTGGAGGAAACCGGAGTACCTGGAGGAAACAAAACAAAGATGAGGAAGACATGAAAACTCCATGCACACAGACCCCGAGAAGGGACTCGAACCCGGACCCTGGAGGTGCAAGATGACAGTGCTAAACACTAAGCTCATCTGCTGCCTCAGTCTATAAACAATCCCAAAAGGATGCCCATTATATAAAATCATGGTGTGCCTATAACTTTAACTTGATTTTTCTCTACACGGGTTAATACTTAACTCGCCTATGACGAAGCTTTTCCACAACTTAATCATTTCCTGATTGGAGCAGTGTAGTTACCAGAGGCGACCGGCAGGGGGCACAGTAAAGACACAGCCGTTTCTCCAGAGGAAGCGGAAATGTTCTCGCTCAGTCCAGCAGCGTCTGGTGAAAAGCTCCATCTCGGGGAAACGAATCTCCGCTATAACTCGTTTACTGGAGAAAAGAAACGCAACTAATTGAGTATAACTCAAAGTTGGATTTTACGTAAAGTGAAAGAAGGATCAGGGGTCTCCACAAGTGTAAGTATAACCTGTTTTTAAAGGTTTTTTTGTCGACAAAAACCACCGAAACCCGAAATGTTTCCTCCACGCCTCGGCTCTGCTCAGCTAGCGTCGAGTTAGCAAAACAAGCTGTCTCTGCCATTACGCACTCCGAATGCTAGCTCACTGCTTTAGCTTTGGGTTCCTGAAATCTCACGACACATCGCGCTATCTGACGACTTGCGGCTAGACGCACGTTACAGCTTAGGGGAGATGAATGTATTCGTTATTTATTTATTTTTTTAATAAGAACCACAGGCATGTGTCGGTTATGCCACGTTAGCTGCGCTAGCACGAGACACGGATTGAGCAGGTCTGCTGTGGTGGAAGCTGGTGTGTGCGCGCGCGCTGGGATCAGTGCTGTTTGTCTCAGGGTTATGTATACCGTTATACAATATAATTTTTTTTTTATTCAAGGAAGTTCCTTAACATGTTTGTTTTGCATTTCCTTTGGTACAGATCCTCCCGTCGCGGGACAATGTTTTAGTCAGTTAGTGTCTCGCTGCTGCTGGAACCTGATGATTAACGAGCAGCGACGCTTCCAGAGAGAGAGAGAGGTCAAATCTGTCTTTAACTAACCAGATTAACTTGAGAGCTGGAGTTATGTAGAGATGTATTCTATATTATTTAATGTAGCAGACGTTAGTAATAAACAGACCACAGAATACTGTGTTAATATGATGACTAGGGTAGTGTGTGAGAGAGAGGTGAATCTGCCAGCTGTTCCAGGGTTACAAATTAGAAAAATATTAATTTAATGGATAAAATAAAGCGTTTCCCTGATTACACACTTATATGGCGTAAAACCCTAGTACAACCATATAGGTTTGATATAAAAGCGCACACATGTATTAAACTTGTATGGTATATCAAACCTGTATGGTTGTACTAGGGTTTTATATATACACAAACACGTCTATATACATGCACAACATTTCTCTCTCACATAATGGCACAATATTCGCATGTAGCATAACGTTAGTTGTTTCTTTTCTTTTAAAGGTATTATCGTATATAATCAGTGCAGAATTAAGAATAAATTATGCTGCTGTTTATTGTAGAGTTACCGGTTAAAGAGTCACCGGTTCTACTAATTTATTTAATAGGCTTTATTCATATCCTCTCTCTCAATTATCCGCTTTAATATCTCTGTACTACTTATCCCTGCCTATGCGCCATGTCGTCATCGCTTATTTTTCCTTTTTTGAGGTGGAGGTGGGGCTTTTAAAATCTTGCTTTGCTATTGGTCCAGCGTCTGCCCGCACGTAGCCAATGGGATTATTCCAATATGATTTTCTGCCTCGTTATTGGGGAGCTTGTCTGTACGCGGCTCCCTGATTGGTCGCTCGGCGGTGATTGTGCGACGCGGTTGGTCTCTGGAAACGTCAAGCATACGCTTTTCCTTCCTCTTTATGAGCAGTGCTGGATTGTTTAATACCGCTCGTGTCGTGGGCGCGGTCCATTGAGCGATCCGGATTGACTGTGGGTTTTCAGCCCCGTTGTAGGAGAGTAAGGTTTGCGGCGGGGTTGATTGATGGGTGTTTGGTTTGCTTGCAGGAGCTTCACCGGACCCTGTATGTAAGCCGATCGTGCTGGAGAGACGGGAGACTGGAGGAGAGACACCGGGAGCAGCAGAGACTTGTGTCCTGGACCTGTGCTTGTGTTTATAAAGTGGAGACATCGTCTTCTTAATCCGACCGGAAGAAATAAACTCGGGGGACCAAAAAAAAAAAAACTCGATCGAGACATTTTCCCCCATTTGCTTTGGTGAATATACACGCAGGTGTTCGAGCTGAATCATGGAGGCCATTGCCAAGTATGATTTCAAAGCGACTGCTGATGACGAGCTGAGTTTTAAACGAGGAGAGATCCTGAAGGTAATCATGACATCTTCACAAAAGTTTCCATACTCCTGGTGTAACACTTTTTTTTTTTTTTAAAGGGGGGAACCTATATATAAACTACACATTTTCCAAAATGTTTATTGCTTAGTTTATATTAAATTTATGTTTTGCCGGTAGCCTTTAAGCCTTTTTGTTTTTGGCCTTTGACAAAAGTATAAGGTTTTGAAAATTGTTCAAGAAAAAAAAATTGGATCACTTGTGACAGCTTCTTGTTTATTTTCGTCCCCTATGAAGACTTTTGTGACACCTGAAACCCAATCCTGTGCTATTGAAATGTTAGTGCATCCTTAAATAATTTCATGACCCTTCTGTCTAATTACATAATCACAGTTGTTTATGCAATTTTAGATCACAGCACTTTTGCGCTCTTGAATCAGTCTGGTCAGAAAGTATTGATTAATTTCTGTGCCGACGCTGAATACTGTCAGTTCTGTAGTAGGAACTGATGTGAAATTCTCATGAATGTAAGGATAATAATAAACAGATAAAGACAAGTTACATTTACCAGCTTTTCTTGAAAGAGATGTTTAGTGAATATTTGATTAAAGGAATCTCCCTTTCAGCACTTTGTAGGAGTACATTTTCCACAACAGAAAAGTCTTCAGGACAGATGACTATGCACTTTCCTGTTTCTTGCTAAAACGACAAGCCGCTTACGGCCACAACAGAGAAAAATAGAAAGGCGGATGAGGGAACAACTGTTTATAGCTGCACCGATATAACCAATAACAGGAACTGTCTTTGATGCAGATGCTCAACAAAATGAAATGTAGCTGTAAATGTATGTTTAAATCTCAAATTTTTTTTATTGGTGATCTAAAAAAAGGTACTTGTTGGCAAAACACTGGAGTGTAAGAGGAATAAAGTATTTGTGAAAGTTTTTTTTTTTTTTTTTTTTACACATAGGAAATGAAGTGTTATAGGAAATTGATTCATGACACCACATGTGCGATGTGGCCTTAAGCACATCCCATTGTGTTTATCCAATTTATAAACGTTAGATAAATTTTTTTCTGAAATTTGAATTTTGACATAGGAGATTGTCTTTGTCACACACACAAAAAATAATAATCTAATGCATGAAGTATGTGAGTGCTTTATTTTGGCCTAAAAGATTCAAGGAAATGTTTGTTCTGTGTTTTTAAAGTGAAGCTTTATTCCACTGAAAATCATCCTGGAATAAGTTATACATCACATGGTTAGATTTAATGTTCTTTTCATTTCCTTACCGTTACTGCTGCACCTTGATGAAACACAGGCAGTAAACCAAGAATAATGTTTACAGACCTGAAATTAGTCCTGGGCTTGCCATGAGCAA
Organism: Channallabes apus; assembly: GCA_030522415.1. Classification (NCBI taxonomy): domain Eukaryota; kingdom Metazoa; phylum Chordata; class Actinopteri; order Siluriformes; family Clariidae; genus Channallabes; species Channallabes apus. The sequence goes on along the minus strand of CM060121.1, from coordinate 16,731,739 downwards.
CGTTTCATATATTGCGCTCTCTGTAGTGGCAGTGTTGGATTCAAAAGATGTATATTTACAGAAAACACTTAATTATATTTAAGCATCAGCATCTCATCTTTGATTGAGATTATTGAGCTTTTTCTTAGTGTTATTTTTATTTTTATTCATCAATAAATAATCTCTAAACATATAATTATATTGTCTTATAACTCAGGTTTAGTTTGAGGGTTTCTGTTAAACTAGACTTGTTTAGAATAAGTCCTGCCTAGAAGACCTCAAATGATCTCCGGTTTCAGTCCAGAGCTTTAGAGATTATAATCAATATAATCCCTCTAGTCAGTCATCATATGATTTTTGATAAAGAAGACATGGGTACCTCTTGTATGTCATCTTTATCTTTATTCTGCTTGCGTTGGATCGGCATTCTGATCTTTTCAAGAGAATATTAATAAAGAGGAGACAGAATGAGATGGTTTAGGATTAATGGCACCAAGAGTGACAATAGGTTTAAGTGGAGCCTAGCTTGTTTTTTTTTTGGTTGTTTTTTTTTTGTTTTGTTTTGTTTTTCTTTCATGAATGTAAAAGCTTAAGCAAGACCATATAAATGCTTCAACAAGTTTAAGACGCGTCAGTGATCTTGTGATGGCAGCAGGATCTGAAGTCGTTGCAACAGCACTCGCGTCACTTCAAGTTTTTCCACAAGTTTTTTTTTTAGTCCTTAATCACATGATATTCATCAACTGCAGAAGCCCACAAGACATGAAAGAAGGACAGATACTTGAGTCAAACTCCAATGTGAATTGGACATTTGGTACATTTGTGAAATAAACTAGAAAATTTTATGAAATTTGCAGTTTTTGAAACTTAAAGGTTTGGGGAAATTTGATTGAGGGGGTGGAGGAACAAAGAGAGTCACTCCTTCAGTTTTAATTAGACAAAGCACGGTACCACTTTCTTTTCCAACAAGTAATACTGACATCTTCAGTGTCATCTTTTTCTTTCTTTTTCTTTTACTTGAGTTCAGATACATTCTTTCACACAAACATCATTAGACTATAACTTAAATTAGAATATAATCAATCGTACCGGGTAAGGTTGGTCAACTAATCGAAAATTAATTGAAACCAAGAATTGAACTAATGGAAATGACATTAAGTTTTTTCTTTTTTTATTATTTTTATTTCTGTTAAATGTTTCCTACTGTGTCTTCATTAAGTAATCATGAGTCATCATTGTTTTTTTTCATATACATACATACATACACACACACACACACACACACACACATATGGTTTGTTTTGTTGTTTTTATATCAATGATTGTCTAAAATTGCTCTTGTTTTTATAGCCCACATCTAAAACCAACAGTAGTTAAAAGTCTAAAAAATGTTTATAGCTGTAATACGTCACTTAAACTGATAAAGCTGTTGGAGACTGAATTTGAAAGGGGCACCTGGTTTATAGCCTCAGTAACAAACTATTTTATTGTTGATTCTCTCCCCCAAAATGGGAAGTACAGCTTTAGCATATTGACCTTAACCTGCTCTAAGCTCAGCTGATTATCATTAGTAGCATCCAGTGGATCACAAAACAGGGCTCTGAAGTCAGATACATTTTGAAGTGTGTACCGTATAAAAAAATTGGGTACTTTTCATCATCTTGGGTGGGTTTTTAGGGTGTTGGTTTTATCAGACTATCCGAGTGAGCACAGACCCGTGAATGACCTTTTTGAGGGATTTAAAAAAAAAAATTTGTACATAAGAGACTTTGAGAGAGTGAAAATATAGAACAAGCACAAATATATAACTCCATATAACCGCAGTAGAATTTAATTTCTTTCCATATGTTGGTTAATCAGTGGTTCGGATGCGTGCTGAACCATCAACTCTTATCCATTACACCACTAATCATCAGGAGTTGGAGATAAATTTTACTCTGTAGTGTAGTATCTAGGGCTGCAACAACTGATCGATAATGAAATTCGTTGTCAACGAATGCCGTTATCAATTAGTTGGGTTACTGAGGAGCGTGACCACAAGATGCACAAATACATAAAGATACACATATATACAGCCTCTCGCGCAATGGAGGTTACAGAAGCGTTTGCAGGAAAAAAC